>JAPDPK010000047.1:3400000-4600000 GCA_031772115.1 Heritiera littoralis
AATTCTACTATGGTATTTGCTTATTTTATGCATGAATGAGATGATTAGAGTCTTTGATTGAATTAATTAAGAGTGTAGAAGGAGGAGACAGATTCGATTAATAAAGAAAAGTGAGGAAATTTTGCTAACTTTAATACATGATAGGTAGAAATTAGTAGTTTAGGATGAATGGAACTTGATGGGAACATGGCTGTAGTGATAGTTTACAAGAAAATCTGAAATGGCGTGAATATGGAAATCCATGGGTTTTAAATAGGTTGAACGATGGTGTTGGTGTTTTGACGATCTGAAATTGTTTGAGGAAAATCCTAAGAGAAGTTGGAAGAGTAAAGAAAGAATTAATTAAAGACCATAAAGATATAGTCATGGGAAGTTCACGGTAGTGACTGTTAAAGATTGGATTTTTTAGTTTTAATTATAGAAAGAAATTGTATGGTGAAAATATTAAGTGAGTAGAGAATACATCTCTAGTTGATGTGAGAAGAAACCAAATGACAATAATGAGAATGAAAAAAAAAATAAAACAATGAAGAAACAACAGCCGGTCATGAAAAGGGAACAAAAAGAAGCTATCGGTTATGTAAGAAAAAAAAAAATGGAGGCTACTGACAGCTTCAGGGGAAAATAGAAAAGAAAATAGAAAAGAAAGGAAAAGAAAAACTAGAGAAGAAAATAAAGGAAAACAGAAATGAAAAGAAAAGAAAAGAAATGTTAATATAATTTAATGAATGGTACTAATAAAATTAATATAATGATGAATTAAGATTTATTGTAAAACTAAAGTTGGAAAAAAAAATAATAAGGATTTGGCAAATATAAATTTGGGGTCAAAGCTTAATTTATGAGCTCTCATAGAAATTATGGAAATATTCATTTGAGTTATTTATGAGATTTTAAATAGAATTTAAAAAAAAAAGAGTGAGAATCAACAGAAAATAGCAAATGATGGAATATTTATTAGAATTAGAATTTGTCATATAGGATTTTGAATATAATTTAGATTTATTGTGCAGCATGGGGTACGAGAGATAAAGAGGCACAAGTAGAGCTACCGGGTTTTTATACTGCGCGGAAGTAGAGGTAAGGAACATGTATAAGAGTTGCATAAAATAATCTTTACTTGCATTTAGAAATTTTTGGATACTGAATCATAACCGTTTACTCGCTTAATCCTCCCAAATGAAAAATAGAAATCTATCTTAAATTTCTATAGATCCAAATATTGCCTTACATGAAAAGATTTACATGAATCGCTTTGAATGAAATGATTTACATGAATTGCATTACACGAAATGATTTATATGAATTAATTTCTACGAAATGATTTACATGGATTGATTTACATAAAATGAATTACATGACGGAAATTACATGAAATAGTTTACATGAATTGAGTAAATGGCATAAATGATGATTTATTAATTATGTGCCAATGAGTTAATTGTATATTTAAAGTTTTCATTTAGTTTCTAATGAATTTATGGCTACCAGATTTAATAACTATTCTTTATATGATTTTGAATTGATTGAAGATAATTGCTATTTAAAATGATTTCTGCTATTGAATTATATGATTTAAGGAAATGTTTTGAGACGGTCGTTCCTTAGTGATCATGCATACTGTTACCGACTGCGAGACCTTGATCAAGTCCGCAGGTTACTGACATACTGACTACCGGCTGTGGGATTATTATGGTCAAACCCACAGATTTACTCAGCTAGCACCTGACCAATGCGAACTGTGACCGTTCAACGATGGCCATTCGTTACCGATCGTCCCTTGGGGGATACCGATATTGTTTTATGCATGATTCTATTAGATGTGACTGTCTCCACTGAATTGTATTTGAATGATTTGAATACCGAATTGAGTGAGGTGATGAATGACCCGTAAGGTACTTCGGGCCCTCACAATAAATACCAAATACTTTGAATACTGAATGAATTGATTTTTAAACGATTTGAATACCAAATACTTTGAATACCGAATGATTTGAATACCGAATGATTTGAATACTGATTTACTGATCTGACAGAAAGAAAGAAAAGTTTGAAATCAAATGATCGAAGGTGATAAACTTAAATGATTTGCTTTACTGTATAAGACGAAAATCTTGCTTATATTGACATTTAAACTTGTTACCGAAGTTGCATACTGAAATTTGTTTTATAGCATCGCTTACATAAATGGCTTATATATTGAGTAATGATTTCAAAGTGCATCGCATAAATTATAAAATGTTTTATACTGATTATTGATTTGAAATAGTATCATATGAATTATTAATTGTTTTAGACTGATTAATGAATTGAAATTGCATTGCATAAAACGTTAAGCGTGTATTTAATATGCTTTTCTCTTAATTAGTAAAATAAGTGATTTTTTATTTAACTGCATTTTATACGCGCTTTTATATATGTTTCTTACTGGGCTTTTCCCAAAGCTCACCCCCTTACTTACCATCCCAGATAGCCCATTAGTGTACATGATATCTGCTGCCTCCGGGTTAGTTGAAGAATGCATTAGAAGTTTAAGGTATCAAGTGAACAGATATATGTCTAGAATTTTATATTTATATTCGGATTTATAAATGTACGGCAGATGTGTTTGCGATGGGATGTAAATAGTGTGATGTTACGTTAAAGCATGTTCATGAATTGTAATGAAAATTGTAAAATGAACTTACATTGACACCGAATGCAAACCGATCGATACCGACTAATTGAATGGGAAAGATAGTAATTAAAAAGAAAAAGTTAGTCTGAATTTCAAAATTCTGGATGTTACAGAGCACTATGTGTTTTTCAGGGAGATTAAAATGTCGTTTTATCCAAGAATTTTTTTTGTCTTAAAAAATAAAATAAAAATGGAATAAAGAGATCAGTGATGCATTTAAAAATTCTCTTATAGATATATATTTTATAAATTATATAATATAGATAAATATATAAAAAAATATTTTGTATAATTCTGATGGACTTGAATCTTGAATGTTGAAGTTAAGATCCCTCTAGTCGGTATTAATTGGATGGGAGAGGTCCGGTGGGAGAATATTTTACATGCTATCTTGTTGAAAAGTTTTTATATTTTAAATGTGATAATTGTGATTTTTCGAACTTAATGAGTAAATTTATTTATCTCAGAAATATTTGAGAGTTACGAGAATTTATTTAATTAAATGATAATTAAATTTTAAAATTTAATTAAATTAAAAAGAAAAAATTTAAATTAAGTATATATACACACACATTTATGTATTAAATAAAAGTATTCATATATATATATATATATAATGAAGTAACAAAAAGGAAAACATAATTATAATATATACGTATTATTTAAAAAATATATATGTGTATTGTCTAAAAGGATATAGATATGTATTATTAAAAAATAATAATAATAAATAAATATTTTATATATAATAAACAAAAAAAAACAAATAAATTACGTAATTAACGGCAAGCTTCTGCCGTCCCGTGCGTTGTTTTCATTGTAGACCTTGTTTTTAAAAAAAAATTAAAGAGAAGAGAAAGCATTGAATGGAGAGGCAGGTTGACAAAGAGGGAAGGTCGATGCCGGCTAGAGAGAAAAGAGAAGAGGAAGAAGGAGAGAAGCCGATCCAGTCGGCTGCCGCAGGGGTCTCGGTGGGGCTGGAACCGAGAGGAAGAAAGGAAGAACCAACGCCGCTCCTCGCCGTTGCCGCCGATGAGCCCTAAATCGAAGAGTTTCTGTTGGTGACAAGGAGCAAAAGCGGGGGAATCTCGATGCTGTCACGATCTCCTTTAGGGCGTTTGGGCGGTCCACCGATGGCTGCTGCAGTGCTGTCCAGGTGTGATCAAGCTCGGTTTCCAAGCATCCATTAGGTCTTATGGAGGCGTAAACCAAGTGGGAGAAGGTGCCAAGTAGGAGCACTGATCGGGGGCTTCAAGTGTCTTTCTTAGTGCGTGGAAACAGGGGCTCTGGACAGAGTCATTTCAGGAGATTGAGGATGCCATTGCTAAGGATTGTACCACTCCAAATGAAGTGTAGTTTGGGGCTGGAGCAAGGCTGATCGGTGGCTGTCTTTAGGTTGGATTCTTGTTTGCTTCAAGGGCTGGTTCTTCAAGGTTGTATGGCTGATTCGATGGCCTGAAAACAGTGAAAAAAGAGACGGTCAAGGAGAGAAGCTGAAGCTGCTGCAGGGAACCACACTTGCTATTGTTGTGCACTATTGTAGGCTTGGTTTGAAGGAGTTTCCTTGTGGCTCTTTGAAGCCAACACTGGGGAAGAGGAGAGTGAATAATGGGCTTTGATCGGGACAAAATCAGGGAAATGTTTGGCGCTTACGCAGGGGAGTTCTTGCTGGTGATAGAGGCGGTTTAGTAGGCTGTGTACAGGAAATTTTAGGGCTGAATGTGGCGTCCCTGAAGGCTGGAAGGAGGCTGGCAGTTGGGCGCTGGATATAGTGATTTTGGGCAGGGTTTTAAATAGTGGCCGCTATCTCACAGTAGCGGCAGAGGCCGCCACCACGGGTGTGAGTACGGATCACACCCGTAACAGTCGATAGCGGCCATTACAAAACGCCATATCAGAGGATTGCGGCGATACTTTCAACATTGGGTATTCAAGCAAAACTTCAAAACTTCTAACCTTTGGAGTCTAGATTTGGATCGAAGAAGCCGAGGGCCTCTGCAGTCTGTTAGGAGTGTCGACGATAGGGTGTGGGTAAGGCAGTCGGCAGTGGAGTGGCTGCGACTAGTGGCGTGGCTGTGGGTTTCATGGATCACTTGAGGCATTGTCTGTTGTCACAGCACCAGTAGGTATCGTGGGTTTGCATTCCTAAGCGACGTCGGCACCGCATGGCGCTCGACGCTCCGACAAAGCGACAGAAGAGGCCAAGATGAGGTTGTGCATGCGAGGATGCGTGAAGAGTGAAATGAATTTTGTGACTTGCAACTATGAATCGTGAGTGTGCGACGCGAGAGTGAGTGACAGAGTGAGTTTGGGGAAGTGATTAGTTAGGTGGGTCATGGGTAGAGGTGCTTATTGGGCCGGGTTGGCCCGACCCGGTTCGCAACCGGATCGGGTCAATCCGGCCCAAAATCCGAACCGATACTGTACCGGTTCGGAACCGGCCCGGCCCGACATGTTACCGGGCTGGGCCGGTTTTAGATTATTAAAACCGGGCCCGGTAAGGGCACGACTCGTTAAGAACCGAGCCCGTTAAGGGCCCGGTTCATAACCGGACCGGTTCGAACCGGTCCAGTTTTAAAAAAAAAAAAATAAAACTGCAGCATGCAGACTCGCAGAGGCTTGCCTCTGCGAGTCTGCGTTTAAATGGCCGTTGCCCATCAATCTTTCTTTTCTTTTTTTTTTATTTTAATTAAATTAAAAAAAATAAAAAGAGGCTTGGCTGCCACTGCGCACTGCGCAGTGGCAGCCTAGCCTCTTGCAATTGCACTGCAGTAGTGCAGTGCAACTGCAGTATACAGAGCAGAGGCTTGCCTCTGCTCTGTGTTTGATGGGCAACGGTTTCCTTTTTTTTAATTTTTTTAATTTTTTTATTCTAATTTTTTTCTTATAAATACCTCTATAATCTTCTATTTTCATTTACATTTCTTCTATATTTTCTCTCAAATCTACTATCTATATTCATCTACTCTTATTCTCTTCACTCACATACTCTCTCAATATTCACTCAAACTCTCTCAAATTCACTTAAATTCCCTTATTCCAAATTTATAATATCATCATTTCCTTTCTAAATTTCATTTTTCTTTTTATTTTATAATTTTACAAATTTTACTTTTAATTTTCAAATTCTAATATATTATATATATTCTTTATTCCAAATTTATAATATCATCATTTTCTTTATAAATTTCATTTTTCTTTTTATTTTATAATTTTGCAAATTTTACTTTTAATTTTCAAGTTTTAATTTTCAAATTCCAATATATTATATATATCATACATCTATTTTTTAATTTTTAACATATATTTATTTTCAAAAAAAATATAAAAATGTCAAATTTCTTTCGTCGTTCATGCTCTGTTTCTCGACCTTTTGGTTCCACTGAAATTCCTAATTTGGGTGACAAATCATTTAATGAAATCGAACCCGATATTCATCCGGAGGAGGAGCTTCCTTTGGCGACGCCATCGGTTGGTTGTGGTCAACGTGGAGGTCATGCTCAAACACAATCATCAACTGCCACCACTGCTGCTACATCATCAAGGCCGAAGTTTAGTAAAAAAAAACGAGCAAGGTATGGGAGTATTTCGATATTGTAGCAAAAGAAGGTGAGACGAATAAATATTGTGCTATCTGTAAATTGTGCCAAGGCGTTTACTCTTACAAGTCCGGTGGAGGTGCTGGCGGTACAGGTACGTATAAAAGACATTTAATTACTGCACATAAAATTAATCCTGATGCCGAAGAAGATGAAATTTTAGAAGGTAAACAATCTCAAATTAATACACGTGATGGTGAAAAAAATTTTATTTTTGATAATGTTCAAGCTAGACGTGGCTTCGTTAGATTTGTAATTAGGACTGAACAACCATTCACAATTTGTGAAAAATCAAGATATTTAGAATTTGTTTGTAACTATTTACAACCCGCATATAAATCTATTTCTAGACATACATTAAAAAGAGATTGCATGGATATGTTTAAAGAATATAGACAAGCTTTAATTGATAAACTTAGTAATATTTCATCTAGGGTTAGTTTAACTAGTGATATATGGACTAGTACTAATGGTATAAGTTATCTTGTTATAACTTGTCATTGGATAGATGAAGATTGGTCCATGCAAAAACGAATTTTATCTTTAAATGTAATAGAAGAAGCACATAATTCATATACTATTCATAAATATATTACTAAAGTTTGTAAATTAGATGGACTAGAAAATAATAAAGTTTTTGCTATTACTTTTGATAATGCTTCGAGTAATACTGCGGCTATTCCTAATTTAATTAAAAGTTTAAACCCTGTTATGCAAGGCATATTTTTTTCATGCAAGATGTGCATGTCATATTATAAATTTATGTGTTCAAAGTGGTTTTACTTCTAGTGGTACTGGTACTGGCATAGGTCCAATTGATAAAATTAAAATTTTAGCAAAATGGATTCGCACACCAAGTAATAAACGTGAATGGAAGCAAATTTGTATAACAAATAATATACCTGTTAAAGCATTTCCACTTCCCGTGGAAACAAGATGGAATTCACTTCATCGTTTGCTTTCTTCTATTTTACCTTATAAAGAACTTGTTACTCCTTTTTATAACAATTATACAAATAGCACACAATTAGTACTTTTTGAAGATGATTGGACTTTTATTGAATATTGCGTTGATTTATTATCTACTTTTAAAGATGCAACCGAAAGATTTTCAACTCAAATTTATCCAACTACACCGTATTTTGTTCCTATTATCTACACAATGTTTGATAAATTTGTAAAATTTAGGAATCATGAAACTTTAAGTTCTTTTGTATATGATATGGAGGAAAAATTTTAAAAATATTGGGAAATAATTCCTCCTATTTATTGTATTGCAACTTTACTAGATCCTAGTCAAGATGAGGTAAATATAGAAAATTTTTTTTATTGTTATAAAGAATTTCTTGGTCTTGATTCTATTGAGGATCAAAAGTCCTCAATTAACAATCTTTTTCGAGAATTGTTTAATGTTTATGAAACAGAAAGGGAGCAATTCAACTTTAATCGAGAAGAAGAAGATTCATACGAAGAAACCAAAAGTAGCAAAAAAGGAAAAGGAATTTTAAATGCAATTAAGGAAGCAGCAAAGAAAAGAATGAAGCTAAAAGGAAAAGCGAGCGGATCGGGATCGAGATCGGGATCAACAACTCGACGAAGTTCTAGCTTCAATGAGCTAGGATTTTTCTTAAGTCAAGTTTTTTCTGTAGATGATAACTTTGATCTTCTCCAATGGTGGAAAGAAAACCAAAAACAGTTTCCAGTTTTAGCTTCCATGGCTCGAGATGTTTTTGCGGTGCAAGTTTCTTCTGTTGCTTCAGAATCCGCATTCTCGACGTGTGGAAGAATTATTGGAGACCATCGAACCACTCTTAATCCAGATTCATTGTGCATGTTAACATGCCTTAAAGATTGGTTTGATGCGGAATCGCGCAATGTCGAACTTGGAATGGCCAATGAATTTGCTGATAATAATTCAGAAGAGGAGGAAGAAATTTCCAAGGCAATCCCTATAAATTATGAAGAGTAGAAAATAATCTTTTTTTTGTAAATTGTATGTAAAATTGTAAATAAGTTTAGTCATAGTGAATATTTTTATGGACTACGGTCCCGTGGTTTTTACCCTTCTAACTTTTGAAGGGGTTTTCCACGTAAAAAATCTTTGGTCTCCTACTCTCTCCTTTTTCTCCTTTGTTGTTGTTGTTGTTGTTGTTGTTGTTGTTGTTGTATAAATATTTAAAATATATAATAATAATAATAATAATAATAATAATAATAATAATATTATTATTATTATTATTATTATTATTATTATTATTATTATTATTATTTATTATTATTATTATTATTATTATTATTACATACCAAATTAATTAATGTTATACTTATCTATGTTTAAAATAAATAAATATTTAAAATACAAAATGAATTAATATTTTAAAAACATATTAAATAAATGAATAAATATTAAGTAACTGATATTTCAAATATAATAAATTATTTTAAATGCAAAATGAATATAATAAATGAATATAAATAAAGATATGCAAAATGAATATAACAATAATATTCATAATATCATTATTTGTATTTTGAATCAAATATCATTTTATCATAATATTATATTCATAATATAACTTTAATTTATTATCACAATAATTTTATTAGATAATTTTATAATAGTTTATTTTTACATTATTGTTACATTAATTAAATAAATTATAATATAACTTTATAATAAATTATTGTTAAATTAAACTATTAACATTATTTATTATAAAAATAAATTTATTAGATTAAATTATTAAAATATATTAATATATATTAAAATAAATTAATATAAATTTTTAGAAATAAAAAGTCTAAAACGCAAAAAAAAAATGGACCGAACCGGTTTAAACCGGTTCGATCCGGTTTTGAGGCGAACCGGTCCAGCGAACCGGGCCGGTTCGCCTCTTCTAACAAATAGAACCGGTCCGAACCGGACCGGTTTGATACCGGTTCGGACCGGTTTTCTCATGGTTAGGGCCGGAACCGGTGAAAACCGACCCGGTCCGACCCGTAACCAGCTCTAGTCATGGTTGATGGGTGTAGGTCATCAGTTGGGTAACTCGAGTGGGCTTTTTTTTTTGTTTTAATTGTTTAGAAATTATTATTAGAAAAAAATTTTTTAAGTAATCTTAGGTAATGTTAAATTTAGACTAGTAATGTAATTCTTTTAGTAAAATTTGTAATGTAATTAAACATATGATATTAAATATTATTATAACTTAAGAAAAAATATTGATAATTTGATATTGAATTTGATAATATAAATGTGATTGCTTAAATTAATTGATAGTAGCAAATTAATATTAAAATTTTAATGTAACAAAAAATTATTGTAGTTCAAGAGAATATTAATAATATAAATGTAATGAATTAAATTATTTTTGAATATTTTATTATAATTCAAAATATTATAAATAACCCTTTTTCACATAAATAATAGACTTAAGGTATTATAAATTATTTTAAAAACTATAAAGTAAGATTTTACATGATTATAATTACAATTACTACACTTTATATAGAATTGTGTGAAATTAAAAAAAATTCACCACGATGACCGCAATTACCTCTGCTATGTTCGCAACTGCTATAAACGCAACGCAACCGTGACCGCAATTTAAAACCATGATTTTGGATTGCTGGAAATGACATGGAAGAACAAGGACCATCCCTCTCAGTCCGGGAACAACATAGCAGCTACATTTGAGAGAAACAAAGCAGAATGATTAAGGTTGCACCATGAGAGAAACCAAGGCCGAAGTGGAAGCGTGAAGGCAAGGCAGGTGAGCTCAGCTACCTGCAGCGACTCCTTCCTCGGCCTTGTAACAGAACACTAAGCTATTGTTGGTGAGGAGTGCAGTGGCTACAATTTGGTGCTGGTTATTGGCTGGCCTAAAATTCAAGAGGTAAGGTCCTCTCTATGCCTTGGTCTCTCTCTCTCTCTCTCTCTCTTTCTCTCTCTCTCTATATATATATATTATAGAAGATTATAACGAAAGAAAAAGAGAGAAAGACCATAGTATTGTGATGAGGAAATAACAAGCAAGGTTCTATGATTTGAAGTTATTCAAGAGTAAGGTTCATATCTTAACCTAAGTTTGATCAATGATGTAAATACACACACACACACACATATATATATATACACACACTATCATGATGATAAGGAATAAATGATCAAACCACGTTGGAAATGTGTTATGTAGGAGTTGCTTGAGGAGTTTTCTGAAATGCAGTTTTAGCAAGAACTTGGACTAGGCTTGGTATATAAGAAAACAAGGGTAAATATATAAGTCTCGGATTAAGCTTAAGTTATGCACATATTTTATATGGGTATATGTGTGTGTACATATGATTAAATATATAAACACACACAAAGAAAATATGATGGGAATATATAGAAATGTACTTAAATAACATGAGTATGATAATGATGGGTAAACTCGTAGTGTAGAACTTGGTGGGAAACCTTGAGAAAAAATAATGAAGAAAAGCTAATAATCTTTTGTTACCCTGCAAGAAAATATAAGGTGAGGATTATATTAAATTGAATAAATAGTGCTTTGGTAAATACATGAAGATATTAAATTTTGTGTGTGTGTATATAGGTTGTAGTGTTTTAGAGCTGTGTAGAAGCTTGAATTTAACTTGGAAGCTCAAGGAAGAAAATTTTTAAAGTGCATAAAGTAAGTAGATTAAGTAAAGTTTGCTATAATCATTTCATAAGAGATGATTAAATTTTTATTAATATTTAATTTAACGTTTGTGTTGGAAAGTAGAATAAATGCCAAGATTATGATTGTTTATTAGTCAACTTTCTGTTTTAATGTTTACCTACAGATTCCTTGTTTTTAGCGATATGATTAGATTTTTATAATTATCTAGTTTCCTATTTTGAATTTCTGAAGCTTACTTTCTGTTTAAGCTTTTAATCTATATATTGTAATTATTGGACATGAATAAAAATAGAGCTAGAGATTTTTTTTCTTTTATTAGCCTATTATCCATCAACCTCTGCTTTCATGGTATCAGAGCCAGGCTTTCTTGCTGGCAGATTATTTTTGTAACACCAACAAAAATCCTAAACAGCTTCCATGGCCAGTATTGTCCAGTCATCTTCCTCTGTTGTGTCATCTGGAGATTTACCCGCTCAAATTCCTTCATCCAATGCCCTTGGTTCCTTCTCATCGTCTGAAATTAATCACTCTCTTCAAATAACCCAACATAAATTAAATGGATTAAATTTTCGGGAATGGTTTCAATCAATTCTTCTTGTGATCAAAGGCAAATGGAAGATGGGCTCTCTCACAGGTGATGTCTTTACACCTAATTTAGCAAATCCTAGTTATAAGACATGGGAGACTGAAAATTCAATTGTCATGACTTGGTTAATTAATTCCATGGAGCTTAGAATTGGGAGGACCTACTTATTCTACAAGATTGCCCATGAGATTTGGGTGACTGTTCAAGAAATGTATTTTGATTTACGGAACTCATCACAATGTTTCGAAATTCACTCCATGCTCCGAAATACAAGGCAAGGCAATAGGTTAGTCACTGAGTATTATAATGTGCTACTTGAATTATGGCAAGAAATAGATTTGTTCTATACAATAAACTGGAAATGTCTGGATGACAATAAATTGTATAACCAAATGCTTGAAAAAGAAAGAGTTTTTTATTTTCTTTAGGGCCTGAATAAAAAGTTAGATGAAGTTACAGGGAGGATCCTCAGAACGAAGCCACTTCCATCAATCCGTGAAGTATTTGCCGAAGTTAAAAGGGAAGAAAACAGAAAAAGAGTCATGTTGCATTGGAACACTACTGAGGAGACTTAACTTGGCTCAGCCTTCGCAACAACTCAAGGAGACTCCAATCATAATTCCCGAAACCACCAATCAAAGGAAAACAAGTTGTGGTGTGAACACTGCAACAAACCATATCACACTAAAGAAACATGTTGGATATTCATGGGAAACCTGCGGATTAGAAGCCAAAGAGTCAACGAAAGAAGAACCCTTCAGCAAATATAGTTGAAACCACTACAGAAACCAAGAAGCTAAATGCAGCCACTTCCCCATTCACAGCAAAACAAATGGAGATGTTAAAAAACCTGCTAAATCAGCCTAGAAATGAGTCTCCTGCCCTAGCAACATCTACTATTAATGTTGCTAAAATAGGTAACACATAATCATCTTTTTTGTCAAAAAAGGAAATACATGAAGGGTGGATCATTGATTCAAGGGCGTCTGACCACATGATTGGGTCCTCTTCTAGTTTCTCATTATATAAAAGTTGTAATGGTGAAGAAAAAATTACTATGGCATATGGTAAATCCTCTGTAGTGGTTGGTTTGGGTGATTTGTTTCTCTCTGGGTTAACTTTAAAATCCATTTTCCATGTTCCTAATCTAAGATATAACTTTATTTCCACTAGCAAATTAACTAAAGATCAAAATTGTGCAGTAAATTTTCTTCCTACTCATTGTGAATTTCAAGATTTGTCCTCAAGGATGATGATTGGTAGTGCTGAGGAACGAAATGATCTCTACTATCTCTTTGGTTCACCTTCAAGATCTTTATCACCTGAAAAATTTTTCTTTGTCCACCTCTTCAAATTTAGATGTTATTCTTTGGCATAAACGTCTTGGTCATCCTAGTTTCAACTACCTAAAGTATGTGTACCCAAATTTATTTATCAATAAAGATGTTCATTCTTTCCAATGTGAGCATTGTATTGATGCAAAACAATCATGAAAAAATCATCCTGCTCATACTTATCAAGCTTCAAAACCATCTCATCTTATTCATAGTGACATCTGGGGTCTTGCACGATTTCCAAATGTCACTGGAACACGGTGGTTTATTACATTCATTGATGATCATACTCGTATGTGTTGAATTTATCTCATGAAAGAAAAATCTGAAGCAAGTCCCATATTCAAACAATTTCATAAACTTGTCACAAACATTTTTCAATCTCCTATTCAGATTCTTCGAATTGACAATGGTGGAGAGTATTTTTCATACGATGTTAAAAATTATTTTATTGAGCATGGTATCTTCCACCAAAGCTCTTGTACAAATACTCCCCAACAGAATGGTATTGCTGAGCGAAAAAATCGTCACATTCTTAAAGTAGCTTGTTCCCTCATGTTTACAAGTCATGTTCCAAATTGTTTTTGGGGTGAGGCCGTGTTAACCGCTACATACCTTATTAACAAACTTCCCTCCAAAGCTCTTCAATTCAAGACTCCTCTCAGTTGTCTAAGAACATTATTTCCCTATGTAAGAATCCTTGATTCTCTTCCTCCTAAAATATTTGGCTGCATTATATTTGTTCATAATTCTAATCCCACTCGAGGAAAACTTGATCCAAAAGCCATAAAATGCATCTTCTTTGGGTATTCTCCTTCACAAAAGGGGAATAAATGTTATTGTCCATCATCCAAATGGTTCTATATATCCTATGATACCACCTTCCTTGAAAACCAATCCTTTTACCCTAATGCTTATCTTTAAGGGGAGAACTCAAGTGAAGAAAATCATTGGGATCCATCTATTTCTTTCCTAGTCTCATATCCTTCTCCTATTGCATCTCTAGAAGAGTCATCTATCCAACAGTTTGAACCCATACAGGTGACAGATCAAGGTGGAGAATCCGAAAAGACATTCCAAGGTGAACTTCAAGTCTACTATAGGCGACCACGAGTTCCTCAACAAAACCAAACATTAGATTTGATGCCAAATCCAGAGGAAGACACACTGTCTAAGGAAGGTTTGTACAGTTAATGATCTTAATGTTCCTATTGCTATTAGAAAAGGGGTTAGTTCTTACACAAAGCATCTTATCTCAAGTTATCTTACATACTCTAAGCTGTCTCCAAAGTACAGTGCATTTACTTCAAAAATAGATCACATGGAGACTCCAAAACATGTTCATGATGCACTTCAAGATCCAAAGTGGAGAGCTACTGTAATGGAAGAGATGGCTGCCTTGAATGAAAATAGGACATGGGATATGGTGGATCTACCCGAAAGGAAGAAAGTTGTGGGATGCAAATGGATTTTTGCTATAAAGCTTGGTGCAGATGGGAACATAGACAAATACAAGCAAGGTTAGTTGCTTAGGGCTATGCTCAAACTTACGATATAGACTATAAAGAAACCTTTGCTCTTGTTGCCAAGTTAAATTCCATTAGAGTAATTATTTCTCTTGCTGCTAATCTTGACTGGAAATTGCACCAAATGGATGTTAAAAATGCATTCCTCAATGGATACTTAGAGGAAGAAGTGTATATGAAGCTACCACCAGGGTTTGAAAAAGAGATTAAAACTGATAAGGTGTGTAAGTTGAAGAAATCCTTATATGGACTGAAACAATCTCCCAGAACTTAGTTCACCAGATTCAGCAAAGCCACAAAACAATTCGGCTACACACAAAGGCAAGCTGATCACATTCTATTTGTGAAGCAAGGAAAAGATGGGAAGAAATCTATTCTCATAGTATACGTGGATGATATTGTTATCATAGGTGATGATTCTCATGAAATTGACAGCCTTAAAGGTCGACTACAGACTGAGTTTAAGGCAAAGGATCTTGGTCACCTTCAATACTTCCTTGGAATGGAAATAGCAAGGAGCAAGAAAGGCATTTTCATTTCCCAAAGGAAATACACTCTTGATCTACTAAGAGAGACAAGAAAACTAGGGTGCAAACCTACAAGGACGCCTCTAGATTAGAGTTGGAAGCACAAAATAACTAAGGAAGATCCTCCTGTAGAGAGGGAAAGATATCAACACTTAGTGGGAAAACTGATTTACTTATCACTAACTAGGCCTGACATTGCCTATAGTGTTAGTGGTAGGTCAATTCATGCATTCTTCCAGCACGAGACATCTAGAGGCTGTGAATCATATTCTTCACTACTTAAAAGGAACTCCAGGGAAAGGTCTACTATTTAGGAAGAATGATTATCGAAGTGTTGAATGTTTTGCAGATGCAGATTGGGCAGGTTCGGTTGAAGATACAAAGTCCACCACGGGATACTGCACAAAAGTATTGGGGAATGTAGTCACTTAGAGGAGTAAGAAGCAAACTGTTGTTGCAAGAAGCAAGGTAGAGGCAGAATACCGAGCAATTTCTCAAGGAGTGTGTGAACTAATTTCACTAAGTAGGTTACTACAAGACTTGCATATTCCATTGGAAGAACCTATGAGTCTTTACAGTGATAGCAAATCTGCCATTGGCATAGTTCATAACCCAGTCCAGCACAATAGAATAAAGCATGTTTGCATTAACAGAAATTTCATCAAGTCAGAAATTGAGAATGGAACGTTTAGTTTACACTACATGCCTACCAAGTCATTGAACCAAGTGCATAGTTATCGTGTTTTGAACAAAATGCATAATGAATGTGATTCAAACTAAGTGTATGGTGATTGTGTTTCGAACTAAGTGCATAGTGATTGTGTTTCAAACTAAGTATATAATGATTGTGTCTTAAAGTAAACGCATTGTAATTTGTATTTTGAACTAAGTGCATTGTGTTTTAAATTTGGTGCGTAGTGATTCTATTTGAATTAAGTACACAATGTAACTGTTCTAAACGAAGTGTATAGTGAATATGTTTGGAAGGAAATGCATAGTGAATTTGTTTAAAATACAATGCATAATAATCCATTTAGCCTATGCATATTGACCATTATAGTTTTGTGTGTATTGTTGGCAATGTAGCATTGTGTCAAGTAACTGTGTCTTTTAGGCATCATGTTGAAGCTCAGGGAAATAAGATACCCAAGGTATCCTTCCCACTAATACCCTGTGCAATCTCAGCCTTTAAAGTGTGAGTTTGTATTTGTACTTTAGGCATATTACATAATATCACGCATTCATGTCACCTTATTTACTGCTCATGCATACACGTGCATGTAGATCGGTATGAGCCTAGCATAAATTTACTTAAACTACTTAATAAATTGTGGATTGCTCACCCTTTATTTTCACGCATAGCAGACTATTTGAGTTAGGTTTCAGCTATCAGAATATCTGTGTGGGCTCTTGGCGACCATACCAAATCTTTGTACTTACCAGTGTCCTTCAAGCCTTTTATTGCTTATGAGGTATACAAAACTTAAATTTTCTTTTGTTTATATGTATAGTCATTATGCAATGCACATAACACGTTTACTTGCAATGTAATGGGATGTAACTTAGGATCGTTTTTAGATCATTCTAGCAATGTTATAGTTATTGAGTGCAATCTTGGATCTGATTGATGTGGTGATGAAACATGGTCCTATGAATGTGTAATGATGTCGATTATGATCTGTATATTGATGAATAGGTTGATGTGAAATCAGTGATGTGGTTGGGGATATATTGAATGAGTGTATTTTGCAAGTATTTTGATTGGGGAAATCTTATATTTTAAGAGCGATATTTTCAATTCGTTTTTTAGGTAGTAAATTATTGTGGATTAAAACGATTATTACCTATCTCAAAAAGTTAATTAAATACACTTATAAATTAAAGTTTAAGTTATTAAGTTCAGAATATATTAAAAAGGTTAAAGCAACTATACGACACCGAATGCAAATTTTAAAGTAAAAAGAAAATTTTAGTTCATAAATTTGTTAAGTGTAATGAGTGTAAGTGTTAAGTGTACGTAATAGCTTTCAGGTCGTGACAGATTTAATGGTATCAAAGCAAGATTTATCTAGTATGTGTTAGTATAGTTGAGACCGTGATAGTGTTACATCTCATGTATTGTGTAATGTTCGCATGTAAACTTGTTTGTTATTGACCTATACCAAAATTAGTTTGCTTTTCGTGTAGGTTTTTATTTTTATTTAATTCAAAAATAAGGGGGATTGGGCGTAAAAGTAAGCCCAGAAGACCTGGTCAGAGACAGCCAATTTTGTTTTCAACCCTATCACCTCTATCACCTCCATTACTACCACATCTGACTCCTCCCTATCGAGATAATAGGAAGATGAAAGTACCAAAGATGGACGAGGATCATAAGTCAATGACAACCTTATTGTATCAATTAGCGGCTAATCAAGCTAGTGCAACAAGCTTTAATTCATTTATTTATCTCATATTCTTTTGTAAGTAGGCTACATACAGAGATAGAACCTCTAAGTTATCTATTGCATACTAGCATGCCTTTTAAGGAATTTCAATTAAACGAGCATATGTATTGTGCAAATGAAGGTGGGAGATAGGAACCTAATAACGGATCTAATATTGTTGCACATGTATGACTTTGAAGTTATTTTGGGTATGGGCTGGTTAACCAACCATCCTACTAGAAAAGACTGTTATAGAAAAAAAATAAGATAATTATAGCCTTCTTTCTACCTAATCTATATGTGATAAGATTTGATAAGTAATAAAGTGGTAAGTGCTTAATTGCTCTGATATGAACGTATTGAAATGATATTAGTAAAGGTACAATGACCTTTGTCAGTTTGGAGTTTGATGCAGTGTACTTGTTAAGACTTATGAATGAAGAATGAAGTCGTATTTGATAAAAATGATAATGGAATGACCTACTAAGATAGGTCATGTGACGATCTGGAACTTGAGTTGTGTAATGAACTTCAATAAGGTATTGTTTGACTTGACCCACTGGGTTGACCAATAGGACCTTAGAGCTTGTCCACCATGTGTAGCAAGAATAAGGGCTTTGTTGATAAGCTTCAAAGAGGAATTAGTACTTGATCTCCCTTCTAACTTAAAAAGTGTACTAATAATTAGTTCACTTTCTCTTTTATATTTATTATTTATTATTTATTATTTTAAGATTTTTAATTTATTTGTAAATTATATGAACCATTATATTTTATATTTACAATATATAATTATTAATTTTTTTGTTACTTTAAATCCTAAATACAATATGTTGCTATTTAATAACAAGAGTCATTTTATTCACACCAGAAGGATGATTAGATACACCCTAATTAAAAGCCCTAAACCCTAAAATCCCATTTCTAAAATCATTTCTTACACCCTAAAAAATTTAATTTTTTTCAATATTGTCATTGTAAAAAAAAATACATTTTTTTCAAACTTCTTTCCGATGATCTACAGCTTACTAGAAATGTTGCTTGAAAGCACTTGAGTGCTGTGAAACAGCGAGCAAGTGTTGCCTAGCCAACAGTTGAATGCTATCACTGGCACCATCTGGTAGCAAGATGCTGCCGCTAGCAGCACATGAATGCTACTTGGCAGCAACATAAATTTATGGGCTTCCGAAAGTGGATTTCTGAGAGCCCTCTAATACATCCGAAAATTCACTTCTAAGAGCTTTATTGTATTCCTGGAAATCCACTTTTGGGAATGTGACAATTAAAAAATAAAAAAATATCATTAAGAATAATTATGTAATTTTTTATAAGAGTATTGTATTTAAAAAAAATTAAAATAGGGTATGGGAAGTATTTTTTTAGGTGTAAATAGAACCTTTCTAATAACAAAAGTATTATTTGAACTAAAAATAGTTTTACTAATTTTTAATTTATTGATTTATTAATATTTTTATATTATTAAAATTTATTTTATTAATTTTAAATATAAATATATATTATAAATTTTAATCTAATATTTTTAATTGTCATTTTCTCTTTTCACTACATTCACCTCACCGTTATTACTACGATTGTATTTTAACACATATTACCATTAAATTATTGAAACTCACCATCCTTACAGTAATTAATTTCACTATCACCGTTGTTTTTAATCTCAATAAAACTAATTTTACCGTCCATCTAAATCTAAACTAAACCTAAGTTTGCCTAAATTTATAAGGCTTAATAGCCAAATAGGCTTTAAACCTTTAGCATAAAATAGAATTAAGCCTTTAATATTTTATCGCATAGAAATCAATCCATAAAATTTTATTTCATTGTCAATAAACCCTCAACCTTTAAAAATTATGCAATTAAGTTCAAATCTGTTAAATGACACTAACTTCCGTTAGTATTGCACACGTAGCATGCCACGTGACAGCCAACTAAGCTATCTATGTCAACTTTCACGTTAGATGTTCAAACGATAGTTAGTGTCATTTAACAGATTTGGACTTAATTGCATAATTTTTAAAGGTTGAGGGTTTATTTACAATGAAATAAAAGTTTATGGACTGATTTCTACGAGATAAAATGTTGAGGGCTTAATTCCATTTTATGCTAAAAGTTAAGGACCTATTTGGCTATTAAGCCAATTTATAAATATAAATTAAAAATTAAAATTTATTAGTGGATCCCGAATTGATTTTAGAAAATTGCAAAGTTTTAATAAAAAATTATATGCAAAATGCTCTAAAGATAAGTTATAATATACTATAATATAACTAGTTAACTATTAATTTTATTGACTAAATTTTATATTTTCATTGACTATTTCCACTAAAAATAAGCATGCATTACAAAAGAGGCCTTAATGGAAAGAAATTATCAATGATCATCACAAAACCAAATATTAAAAAATGAAGAACATACCTTGCATCGTAAAGTTTTTCGTTTCCTTTCGATCTTGTCGAACGTCGTCTTCACTAGACAAAGCTTCCGACAGTTTTACGTTTAAACCTTCAATAACAATGAACTATTTTAGTATTGTTGTACATTCACCACTACTTTTTCTTCTTCTTTCATAGGTTCAAACCCATTTGTTCTTTAAGCGTTTTTTGCATTTATTTTGTCCTTTCTAAAATCAATTTTTTGGGCTTGAACTTTGCACAATTTTAAACATTAGGATCACATGTTGTATCCCATTTAATCAAAGTGAAGGGCAAACTTTTTATGCCATATGGATTTCTTTAGCCACGTGTACGTAAATGACATGGCATGTGAACAATGATAGTAAATTTACCTCCAAAACAACCGGTTTTGGTGTTTAATGACTAGTCCTACCACTGATCAAAAAAAATTACCTCCAAAATAAGGAATGAGTAAAAAAAATGGAAAACAAAGTAAAATAAATAATAAAATGCAAGAAAAGAAAACCAAAGTCAATGAAAATTTTCTTGTTTGCAAAAACAAAATTATAAAATCTTGAAAATAGATTATTCAATTAGTAAAATATGCTAGTTGCGTGCTAGTTTTTATTCTTCCTTTACATACAAGAGACAAGATTTGGAAAGATTTCAGTTTGGATGGTGCAAGATTTCAATTTCAGCTCTTCGCATGTACAAATATACAAACAGAAGCAATATGGAAGAGACAATTTTTTGACTTTGAGAAGACAACAATTTTTTCTCAAAGAATAACCTTTTAACCATTCAACATCTTTACTTTATACGTTTTCAACGAAAAATCACAAACTTGCAGAATGCTTAAAGATGAGGACAAGAATTGGTGATGATATGGGATGATCTCCTAAACTTTGAATATATGAAAGTTGTAAGTCCCAAAAGCTTATTTCAGCCTTCTCCTTTCTCCCTTTTTAGTAAACTAAAATTGTAGTAATTTTTTTCCTTCATAAAATTTATTAAATAAATCTATTCTTTTTTGGGTCATTCATGCCCACTTCAACCTTAGTAATACAACTACGCGAGCTATTCAAGTAATAAATATTGTTTTCTCTCTCTCTCTCTCTCTCTCTCTCTCACACACATATGTACGTGGGATTACAAGATTGCCACATGTTTTTAAAATTAAAAAATAAAAATGAAACATGTGACAGTTGTCTAATTTTGCTTATGGAGTTTTTAAACTTCACTATCGGTGAATGAGATAATAATCTTATTTTTATATATATATATATATATATATATATATATATATTTGGTCACTTAGTCAGCATTCATAATAAACCACATAATGGGTATTCATTAGAGGTGAGATCGGATAATTCCGGATTCAAATTACATTGGGGTCATTTTAAATTTGGATTATTTTGTATTCAAATCATTTTTGAGGTGGATTTTTTCCAGTTCCAACTAGATTTTGATTTGATTTATAATAAAATGGCAATTAAATTTCTCATCAAAAATTTGTTATTTTTAATTTTTAGTGCTAAGCTAGGGTTATTATTAGTTTGGATTGTACTAATTTCGATTTTAAATTATTTTGAGTTTGGAATGTTTTAAGTTTGGATTGTTATTACTGTTAAATTATTTTGCTTAAATATCAAAATTTGGTCGAAGAGTTTCTGGTATGTTGTGTGGTTTGAGTTCATTTTGCATCTTTACTATTCATAATTATTTTTTTATAAGATTATTGCTACATTGGATTTGAACAAAAAAAAAATGTTAATTATAGGAAAAGAAAACTTCAAAAGAATAATAAGTCAACCTATTATTTATTTGTCCAATATCTACTTTAGAAAAATACTTAGTAAACTAACAAAAAAAAAAAGGAAATATACTTGGTGATCACAAGGATTATCTTTTTTTATGGAACGATGAAAACGACTATCCAAAAGATCAATCCATTACCGTGGTATATCATGTTTACTTTCATGTATATCTCCTACAATTGTATCCAAGGATCAATCCATAACAGTGGTAATTTCCTTAGTGAGAGGTTTTATCGAAGCTGAAAAGGAAAATGGTGGTTACCATCTTTGTCAATAATTACCCATTTAATTCATAATTCACTTAATTTTGAAATATACCCATTCCCATAAAATGTTGATAATTAGCCTAATTAAATGGGTTTTTAAATAAATTATTTGGGTATTTTGTTTGAGCTAGTTCTCTAGATATATATATCTATCCATTCTGTTAAAAATTTATTTAAATAAACACACTCTTTAAAATAACATTACCTTATTATTTGAATATTTACATTCATGTTGAATTAATTGTGTTAGACCTAAAATTACTACATACGCTTCAGGTATTGCATATTTCAGGTGTAGTTAATTTTACTCAATTAATTATGTAAATATTCTTAAAATTAAAAAATCATTAATCGAATTGACTAGTACTTGCTTATCACAAGAATGGTCATGAAGATTTTATAGATAATTATTTTGGTAATTTTAAAAGAGATAATAATAAAACAATGAATAGTGATAGTTGCATGATATACCAAGATCTCTGGAAGTGACAATTCTCTCCTTGTCAATTTGCTTGTTGCTTCGAAGGATGCTTAGGAATGAGAAGATTCTACTTTGGATATAACATGATTTTCTTACCTTGTAGATAGGCGATCATTCAGGTTTATATTCAACCAATTTTATCTTATCCTATAATGTATTGTGGAATAAATTTAATATTGTTTGTGTTATTCCACTAGCCTCGATTAATTCTGATTGTCTATGCAACTATCACATATGAAGTCTGTAGTAAGATCAAACCAAATAAGATTGTGTGAATCACTCTCTACAGTTATTGGCATATTAGACTTGGAAGCAGCCCCGAGAGCCAATCCATATTCTGTACCTAATAGTGTGAGCTCTTTGGGGACAATATTAATATGGAATTCTGAAAACACTAAAATGAGAATTCTCTGATTTTATAAGATATACCATTGATGAGTACATTAGAGAGAGTGTTCTAATTAGTGATAATCATGAAGTTATTGTGGATGCTACTAAGAAATAGTTCACAAAGATTGATAAAGGTTGCAATAGGGACCAATTCCATGTGTGGCAGGTTCTGAGTTGTTACTTCCTTCTAGGGTAGAGGATAGATGATCTTTCAAGTTCGTAGATCTCATTTAGCATACCCTAATGCACAAAGAAAGTATGACATTTAAATATCAAGAGTGATATTGTCATTTAAGAGGAAGAGATCTTTCGAGTTAATAGATCTCACTCAATCCTTATGATGACATATGTGAATATTACTATCAAAGGTAATATCATTAAAAGGTCTCAATAAAAGGTCATTTAAAAGGAAGAAATTTGCCCAATTCCCATTCTAGTTCCCCTAATACCTTTGAATATCGAAAATTAGAGAAATTTAGAGATGTATACCACTTCTGTCAGAAACTTGGGCACAATAGAGTAAATTGCAAGAGTCTTCTAGATTGGGATGTGTGTGAGAAGGCACTTCATTAGCTTTTACTTTGGATTTAATCTAGGAGATATGCCCTCTAACTATTGGTGGTTCGATACTGGTGCTATTATTGATGACGTCAATAGATAAACAACCAGAGACCAAATAAAATAAATATAGTTATGACTATGGGCAATGAGGTTAAAATCCATGTTGAAGACATAAAAGTCTGTGGATAGTTTTGGAACTACTATTAGTTTATACTTTTCACTATGATAATGGAAAAGTATTTTGGCCTAATAACGTGTACTAATTCTTGCATTCTACCTGATGGATATATACAGAAGGCATGTACCCTAATATTAGGAAAATTTTCTTCAGCTATGAATGATGTAAATGTTGGTTCTAATTATGGTGGAATAAATAAGAAATCTATCATATTGTAGCATGGACATTCTGAATGTGGCACACTAGAGATTTCATTAAGTGAAATCTTGTTGCTAATGTTAAGGATATGATTAGTAGATATGTAGATGATTAAGAACTGATACATACCGACATTTGTCGATGATTTCCACATTCAATATTTAGTGAATATAAGCATTTCATCACTTTTACTAAAAACCATTTTGGTTTAGGTCATATGGAGTGAGAGGTATGATCCTATAAAGGTCATAAGCATTTTAATTGACTTAGCTGCGTAGTCTATGAAAGGTAAGCTGTTTAAGGCAATAATTGGATAGAGGTGATGAATACAGTGATTGGTATAATAAAACTTGGTGAAATCCAATATTAGTTTTTTGGTTAAGTGCACTACAAGATTTTGTATTGAAGCCTAATATATTGTGCTTGGAATACCAAAACAGAATGAGATTGCAATAATGATCATTCGTACAATTTAATATGGTACAATTTATGTTCAGTCACTCCAAATTTTCAAATTTCAAGTGGAAAGTTATGAGAACTATAACTCACATTCTAAGTAAAGATCCAAGCAAAATTAGTTCCTAGATTCATCTTAAGTTGTAGTTAGACAAGAAGCTTAGTTTGTGTTGCTTTCCATGTTTAGGGTTCTAAAGGCAAAGGCCCATAACCCATAGTCAAGAAAACTTGACAAGAAAAATATCAGTGGTAATTCTATTGGTTATTGTATCAGTTAGAGATATTCTAAATTTTGGCTTTCTATTGTGTGATGTTAGAATCATTGAGTTTGACTATGCAATCTATTCAGAAGATGACTTAAAGAGTGGGAGTTATAAACTCCACAAAGTAATCAAGGAAATATGTATTGTTGTGCCAATCCAATATATGTGTTATCTTTTTATAAAAAAAGGAGCCACAACTGAAATAATCAACAGTTGAACCCAATACTGTATTTTTGAACTTGCATCTGAACTTACAGAGGAACATGAATATGAGAGTCATGTGTTTTCTAATTCTGATGCTTGTTAAGTGGCTTTACTAATCAAACTCCTGGAGTTGGATATTTGCCACGTAAGATGAGTCAACATTTATGTTGTATAAAGATGCACAAGATCTATTTAAGTCGTCCCATCATTATAGACTAAAAAGAGACTCTAGAGACTGGGTAGAAATTTAAAGCCAAATTTGGCCAAAGGCCCCAAAGGATTTAAATATAGAGAAGGAATTGCTTATATAGAAACCTTCTCTCTTGTTTCTACCTAAGATTCTTTTAGAATATGATGCCATTTGGTAGCTCATTCTTATTAAGAGTTTCATCATATGGACATTAAAATGTCTAATTGGAGAGACCTAAAATTTCGTAGTTCCTAATATGGAACATACAGTTTGTGAACTTGGGGAGTTCATTTGTGAACTTTAAAAGGCTTTTAGATTGTGATATGCAAAATAATAAGATTGTCACTCTAAGGATAACACTTTTGATAAAAGGATCCTGTTAGCTTTAAATTGGCATATATATTTTGAAATGACAAAAACTTAAGTAAGCTTTAATGTTTTAATTCATATTGTAAATTTGCCTTATCACACATGATTTTCTCAATCCATTTTCAAGTGATCATATCAAACATTAAGACCTTGATTTAATGATACATCCCTATTGGTCTTAATTCTTTATAAATGCTTTAAATATTTTAGAACATCACTTGATGAATGTTTAGACCATGTTTTTATCTGAGAAAGTCAAGAAAAACTCCCTTAAAACTTATAAATGTTTTGGGTTGAATTAGGATCAAAGGTTATATCATTTCTAACCCAAAAATGCAGGAAAAATGCCCTCTGGAAGAAAAGGATCGATCCCTTTTTGGCAGAAAGTCTTCCCAAGGTCCCTGAAGCCCAGAATCAAGATTCTAGACAAAAGGGATCGATCCCCACTGTAGCAGGATCGATCCCCACTGTAGCAGGATCGATCCCTTTGCACCAGAAAACCCCCAACGGCTAGTTTCTATGAGACATAACGACTAGTTTCTGTTTTGGCTCCAACCAACGTCCACAAACCATCCAAGGGACTATAAATAGAGGCTTAGAAGCTAAAGGAAGCAAGAGGATCAACTAAGCAACATCTTTCATCATCTTATTCATCTTCCTCAAAGCCTCAACATCAATTTAAGAAATAAAGAGTCTTCATCTTCTATCATTCATCTATTTCTTGCATTGCTTAGCACAAACTTTGTATAAGCTTTTCATTGTGCTCAATTTCTGTAATCATTTGCCTACTTAGAGGTCTTCCTTGATACTTGTTATCCAATTCAATCCTTTTAAAAAGGGGAGGTTTCTCTTTAGCCTTAGAAAAAGAGAGAGGTTTCTCTTGAGCCTTAGAAAAAGAGGGAGAAGAGGTTTCTCTTGAGCCTAGAAAAAGAGAGAGGTTTCTCTTGAGCCTTGAAAAGAGGGATTGTAAAGACAAATTCAAAGATAGTGAATTTGGGAAAATCCTTGGGAGCATCTCAAGATAGAGGACGTAGGCAAGGTAGCCAAACCTCTATAAATCGATTGTGTAAATCTCTGTATCCTTACTCTCTTTAATTACTTGCAATTATATTATGTTTATTGCATTGAACTTGGATTGCATGCTTGCCTAGCCTAGAGAACTTAGAAATTATTAATATAGGCTAGAGAATTTAGAAGAATCGCAAAACGAGCTTATAGTTAGTTAAAAACCGATTCACCCCCCTTTCGGTATTGCCTATAAGAGCCAACAGATCCATTAGAGGGTCAGTAGGAGTAATTATGTGATTGTTATGCTCATGCTCAAAATTGATTATATCAAATAGCAGCCAATAGCATTAACCTGTTGTATGAGACAAATTTTATGTAGTTATGTCACTTTAGATGAAAAATCTAACTAAGGCCACATTTTGTTTTAAGGATTGAGATTCTTTGTAACATATTTATAGGCATACTTCATTGGTCTTAAAAAACCTAAATTGTGTGTTAAATAAGTTTATTGTATATTGTTCTCCTATTAAGGCGCCCTTTCGTGAAAAGTGACATGCTATTAAAATCTCAATGTCCTTAAAGTGATGATGAAAGAGCTCATTGATTATTATGTATGCCTTCTTGTAGGTAATTACTGTGTGCTTAAGTCTATACACACTTTGATGTTGTGTATGTGATAGGTGTACTTCGAAGACACTTGAGTGATCCTGTAATAAAGAGTTGGAAGCTGCAATAAGAGTATTTAGATATCAGCGAATTTGACATTTTGGGACTAGTCAGATATTTTGGTGTTGATTTTACATACTATTTAGATGATGAAACCAATTTTTGGTTACACATTTGTGTTATATGAAGGAGTTGTTTTTTGAAAAGTGTGAAACAAACACTTATAGTGTTCTTGGCTATTGAGACTAAGCAAGCATGTAGCATGCTGAAAAGCTACATGATGTGTTATTTTTAGTTGTAAAATTTTATCTCAGGGCTGTTTTTGTGTTTACGATTTCGAAGTCTTGGAGATGTATTATGGTAATGCAGCAGCACTTGTTTTCTCTCACAAAATGCTAGGAGTTCCTCACGCTCTAAAGATACAGATATCATCTTTCGGTTTATTACAGAGAAAGTAATGGAATCTATTATTTGATTAGATTATAGAGCACATAATTAAAGAGCTTATTCTGGTTAATCCATTAACAAGAGTTTGGCTGCTTAAGTGTTCTAACAACATGACACTTATGTAAGGCATATAGAGCTTTTCGTTGTATTAAGTTAGTGGGAGTTATGTGTACTGAAATCAGTTGCAACTGTATTGATGGATTCTTACTTGCCATATGTGCATATTTTGTTTATGCACATTCTAATGACTATGACATTTTGTTACATGAGAAATTCTGCATTAGTCTCATGTGCTTTTGTTGAAACAATGCATCAATCAGTTTAAATGCATAAATAAGGCTGAGAAAAAAATTAAGAAAACTAAAAAATCGACTTGGATCGGTTTCATTCGGATAATAAACGATTTTGGTTTGGATTTAGATTTTGACATCATTAAACTGAATTTATTCGATTCAGATCGGGCTCGGATATAGATAATATCTGAATACTTTGTTATTTAGTATTTTGTAATTGTTAATATTTAAATTAAAAGGTCGAGTTTTATATTTAATAAAAAATCTTAAGGAAAAATTGAAATAATGTCCAAAAGTGCTTAAATGCCCCAAAAAAATGAAATAAAATTTTAAATTAATTAAGCAAAAAAATTAAACAACCAATCTATTTCGATTTGTATAAATTTGGATCAGATCGGATTTTTTTAATTCAAATCGGATATAGATCACAAAATAAAAAAAAATGCTTAGTTCGGATCGGATTGAATTTTTACAAAATTCTGATCTGATCCGACTCGTTATCAGCGCATAGATCTCATAGAAATGGATATTGATTTTATTTGCATATTATTTCTAGTTCACACTTCCTTTCTACTTTTTAGTAAAATGTTTATGAGTATATGCATTTGTACTCTATCTGTACAATGCATTCTGATGCTCATAAATGCTTATTGTTAGTAAAATATTTATAAGTTTACGCATTTGTATTATATTGGTACAATGCATTTTGAGGCTCATAAATGTTTGTTGTTGATAAAGTATTCATAAGTCTACACATTATTACCTTGTTAACAGTATGTATTCTAGGGCTCATGAATGCTTATGTGGTGTATGGTGACTTAGAAATATTTTGATATTTGACATATTATAGTCATGACCTTTTTGTTGGAGTTATCTCATTTGGTGGACTAGTAAAGTCAATTTTGAGCTATACCTAATTTTGATTAATGTCAAATGAATGAACACTTTAGTAATACCAATAATAATAGATTCGAGTTTAGTAGTATGATTTCATTTAAGTGTGACATTTTATTGTATATATATTATACATATATTAAACCTATAATGTGATAGGTTTATACATGAATCACAGGTATTACATAGAAAGAGATCTTTACTCTCAACCTATATATATATATATATATATATATATATATTATTATATATGAAGTTGGCTTATTGAGTTTCATAATTTCAGTAAAGGGATGAGAGTAGTAACCTCTCTCTCTCTCTCTCTCTCTCTCTCTCTCTCTCTCTCTCTCTCTCTCTCATTTTTTCTCCTCTATAAGCCCGAAGACAATCAACAGAGTATTCAAAACATGTTTCAACAATGTGATAGTTTGGTATAACGAAATTGAGCTTTTGCCCGCATCCAAATCAGTTCTATTGTGTTTAAACTTTGTGTTTGTGACTTCGTGAGTTTATGATTAGTTTCAATAGTATATCCCTAAGGAGGATATATGGGAGAATATTTCTTATTACCTTTGATGATTGTGTAAGTATGGAGGATATGAAGAAAGAAGGTTGGGTGCAAATGAACAAATGGTTTGGAAGTACAGAGTGTTGGTCAGAAAAGTTTGTTGTCAACAAGAGAACTAAGATTTCTTGTCATGGAGTGCCTATCCATGTAAACTTGGAAACATTCCTAAATATTGCCAGGATGTTGCGGTGGGAGGAGGGTAGGGTGGAGTTTGTTTGCGTAGATGAAGACACATTAAAATTGCATTCTTTTACCAGGAGATGTATGCAGATTGAAATAAAGTCATGGTCCTTGATTATCGAAATTTTCAAATTAAAAATGGGCAACGATTGTTATTCTATTGCAGTTAGAGAAGCAGGAATAGAAGATAGTTCGTGCTTGCGCTGTTGTTATAACCATCAGAATCAGTTTGGCAATGGAAAGAAAAATCGTTGGGAGAATTTATGTATTCAGGTTATAAGTAGTTTTGGATAGTACAACAGTTCTAGCAATGCAGAAGACGAAAAGGAAGAAGAAGTGAATTTCGAGAATAAGCTATTAAAGTTAAAGGAATTGGTTGAAGAAGTTGGTGAAATTAATGATTAAGATTATGAAGAGAAGGAAAAAGAAATTGGAAATAGAGAAGGCATGGGAGACAAAATAGTTATTGAGAAATGAGGTGATTTACCCAAGGAAAATGTAAACAGTATTTGTAGCTGCTCCAGTTTCAACGGTAGAAATTTGAATAATCAAGTAGGTGATGAAAGTGGGAATAATAAAGAAACAGCTATTAATAGTAGGCTTAAAAGTGCAGAAGAAAGTAGTTTCAAGAATGGGTATTTAGATAAAGCCCAAGTAGGGGATGAGTTTAAGGAGAAAGTGAGTCACGCGTGACCCATGTTTCAAAAACAAAGGAGGAAAATGAGGAGAATGCAAGACGAATTCCAAAGCAAAAATGATACATTGGAGAAGATATGCTGAAATCAAAGAAGGGATTCTGAGTAAAGCTGTAAAGAAAGGGAAGAAATTTGAAGAGAAGAGCAGAAGAAGAAAAGCAATAAAGTCCAACACAAAGAATGGCAATCCTTTTGTAAATGGATCACTTTCAGATGGGGATTTTTTTTGTTGTCTAGAAGAGAGACTGTTTTAAGGAAGCTAGGGAAATTTTGAAACTTGGAAAGCAATTATGATTAACAGAGAGTGGCGATGAACAAACCATGCTAAAAAAATTGAGGCAATTAGAAGATAAGAGGGGAACACAACAAGTTTAATTTTTTCTTCCTTTATCTTTTTTTTTTCAATTTTTTCTTCCTTTATCTTTTTCTTCCTTTATCTGTAATATATTTAGGATAATTATTTCATACATCGTTGGTAAAATTTTTTACTTCACAAACGGGATTAAGATCATAATCCACGTAATTTTTTTATTTTTTTTATATTTTAATATTTTTTAAGAGCTGTGTCATGATATTAACACCGTTTGTAAAGTAAAAAAAAACTCCATTAGTGGTATATGAAATAATTATTATATATTTATTAGTGTTTTCTAATATTGATTTATTTTGTGAAGTGGAGAAAGTTGAGTTAAATTCAAAACTGGGTTTAAGTATAAGGATTATTATCCTATCCACTGTCAATGAAGTTTTTTAACTCAACAAGCGAAATTAAGATGATGACATGTGTCTTTTAAAAATATTAAAAAAATAAAAAATAAATAAAATAAAACACATGTCATCATCCTAATCCTGCTTGTAGGGTTAAAAAACTCCACTGACAGTATATAAGATAATTTTCTTTAAGTATACTTGGGGGCATGTTTTATTTTGGTGGTTGGGTTTATCTGCTAAGGTTGGGGCAGAGGAGATTTTGGAGTTTCTATGCTTTGCTGTTGTAAGAGTGAGTTGTCTTTGAATTTATTTATAAGGTACCTGGAGTGTTAGAAATGTATTTAGTTATATGAACAAGAGAATTTTTAAGAATGTAGATGGACATGATAATCATTGAAGAAACAAAAATGAAATTGTATACGCAGGAAATTTGGCTAGTAATGGGGATTTATGGTGGTTTGAGCAAATATGGGATTGAAAGTTAATTAAAAAAGTTTCTAAGATTGTTAGGGATTGATTTATTCTTATTTAAGTATATATGTTGGTTTTTTCCTGAGGTTGATTGATTTTGGTGAGTGTTTGCCTAGAAGGTCTTGATTGTCAAAAGTTTTTGAGGAGTAGAGTGGTTGATGATAAGTCTTTAAATTATCTATTTTTAAGATACTTTATTTTAAGAATTGTGATTGATTTTTGGAATTTTTATTTAATTTTCTTCCTATTTACTTAATTTTTACTCGGAAATTCAAGAATAATATAAAAATCAATGGATTGGATTAGAATTAATGCAAAATTGCAAATTAAAAGGAAAATGGCCTAATTTGAATGCACGCTAAACCTATTAGCCCACATGACAACTCATGTCTCAACAAGGCATTTTAAAGCCCACTAAGCAAGAAGGAATCCAACCCAAGAGAGACTTGTTGCCAAGGAAAGCACAAAGGGAACCCTAGTTTTATCTGAAGGAGAGTGCTGCCGTTAGAAAAAAGGGTGGAGAAAGAGCAGGTGACAGCAGCTTTTCTCCCATGAGTGTTGCATATTTTACATGTTTCCCTAGTCTGTTTTCAAGTTCTCAGTTTTCTTAGATTGCTTTTAGGTTTTCAGCATAATTTTCCATTACTACATTCAAGTTTGCTTCAAATTTCCAGATTTCTTTTAGTTTAAATTTAATAAAATACAGTTGTTTTCTTTTCTTTTTTTATTGTGTTAGTATTCTTTCATTATTTCCTACTTTAGTTTCTTTCAAACTATAGTTTAAATTTCAATTCTGCTTTATTTTTACTGCTACTGCACTTGTTTCCTATTCTGGTTTTGTTCACAATTTTGTAGCTGCTGTTGAAACGCTTCTGTTCAGCCCTGTTGCTCGGCCCCTGCACTGTCTTCCTTACGGGCTACTGTGGTTCAGCTTTGTCGTGGAGTATTGGAGGCTGTTGTTTGACTGAGGCTGTGTAGAAGGCTGGAAGCAAGGTAGGGCGTGGCTCGTCTAGGCAGTGAAGACCGCTGCTGCGCCGCTTTGTTGTTTGCTTCAGTGGACGTGTGGCGTGGCATGGGCATAAAGACGTGCAAGAGCACCAGGCGTGTGCCAAGGTGGCTGCAGTACATGTGCCACGGTTTTGGGACATGTTTTGCCTGCAGGTTTTATTTCTAAAGTTTAACATTTGTTTCATGATGAATGACTTTGATTGTTTACACTATTATATTAGTTTAACATATTAGATTAGTTTAATAATATTTTAGTTTGTCATATTGGTTTATTAATTTAGTCATTAGCTTATTAGGTTGTTATTTTATAATTCCTTTAGTTTAAATAGTATAATTAGGTATTAGGTTATAATATTTTTACTTTATGTTTAGGTAATTTTATTGTATTATGCATCAATTTAATTTTTTTATAACTTAATTTTATGCTTTATATTAATTATTTTAATAGTTAATTTAATTTGAAAAATTTTTGTTAGTTTGGATAAGCCTAAGATGAAATAATTTTAGTACTTAGCTATGACAAATCTAAATAATTTTCATGAGAACGATACACTAATCATTCTTTATTTTTTGTCGGGAGTCGTGCACTTGCTGAATAGGTTATAGACACATCAGTTGAACTAAGAGATGTTATGGAAGCTAATTGGTGTTTTCAAAGGAAAACTAAACATAATGAGATATTATGAAGAGAGGTTGATCAAAAGGAGTAGAGGTTATTGATTTTTAATTCCATATTTTATTAAGGTGAAAGGCGTTTGACTTGGGAAAGGACAACGTTTGTATGTATGTTTTTGGATGATTGAAATGGTTTTGTTCTAGATCATGTGAAGTTTTGTATAAACTGTAAAGTTTTCAAAGGACGGGATGTTATGGACTTATGGGTGTTTCTAGAGTTGTGCAAGATTTTGAATCTCATTATGAGGGGTTCTCTTTGAAAGCCTATTTTGATTGTGATTTGCGTTCTCTGTTCTTGTTGAAAAAGATAGCAGTATTGGTAAGATGTGGTTAGCTGGGTAAAAAGAGATGGTTGTTAGTTTAATATCATTCATTGTCTAAAGATTAAAGATGGCATGGGTAACGTTGTTTTGAGTAAGGGTTCTAATGATTTATTAAATAATTCTTCTATTAAGCCATTTGAGCCTTGTGCTATGATTAATGAAAAATTTTCCAGCATTGACAGTGTCTCTTGGGAGAATACATTATATGAAAATGGTGGTGCTAAAAATCAATTCCCTTTGTCCAAAAGATTAAGGAAGCAACAAATAAGATCATTAGAGGAGATTGAGCAAGCACTGTATAGCAAGCTGTCTCAAAAAACTAAGAAAAGAGGAAGGAAATTTAAGCAGAGTCAGTCGAAAATTAACAAGAATCGAGGAAACAAGTGTGCAAATGAATCGCTATCCGATATTGATTTTCAGAATAGTTATAAAGTCATTACTGAGGTAGCAAAAGCTACTTGGATTATAGGAAAAATGCTAGGCTTCCGAGCAAATTGTGAGGATGACATTGTTATCGATGGATTGAAGGAAATGGCGATTAAGGAATTGAAGAATTCAGAGCAGCCTAAAGTAACATATGAGATGATCTTGGCGATTTTTGGTTTTTTGTTATCGCTCTATACTTCTGTTGGAGAATCTATCGATTTTGTATGATTAGATCTGTTTTTGGGTTGTTTTGATTCAAAGTTCTAATGCTGGTTTTTTTTTATGTAATGTTGGTGCGATTTCAAGATAATGGTTTCTTATAATGGCTCTACATGGTGTTAGATCTGGTGTTTTAAATATAGAGGGAAGAAGCGTTGGGGTGGTGATTCTAAAGCTAAGTTTTTTTTTTTTTGTTGAAACTCCTCGATATCTAAAGGTCACTTTCGGCCCCGACTAAATTAGAGTTGAGCCACATCAGACCCCATTCGGAAAAAAGCTTTCCTAATGCTGTTTTTTCCATTCACAATGCTCGAATTCGAGACTTTGCTTAAAAGGTACTAAATTATTTGAGCAAATGATTATCTAAATGGTTCAATGCAAAAAGTTAACTGGTTTGTTTGCTCTGTTCATATCTTAGCACGAGACATTAGATCAATCACTTATCGGACACCTTCTATTTGTTTGTTTCTTTGCTCCGTTCATAGTTTGTTATATTGGTTTATTAAATTTAGTCATTAGCTTATTAGGTTATTATTTTATAATTCTTTTAGTTTAAATAGTACAATTAGGTATTAGGTTATAATATCTTTACTTTATGTTTTAGGTAATTTTATTTTATTATGCATCAATTTATTTTTTTTATAATTTAATTTTATGCTTTATTTTAATTATTTTAATAGTTAACTTAATTTTGGAAATTTTTGTTAATTTGAATAAGCCTAAAATGAAATAACTTTAGCACTTAGCTAGGACAAATCTAAATAATCTTTGTGAAAACAATACTTTAATCACTCTTTATTACTTGACGTGACTTGTGTACTTGCCGTATAGGTTTTAGATACAATGGTTGAACTATGGGAGATTATGGAAGCTAATTGGTGTTTTCATAGGAAAACTAAACAAAATGAGATATTATGAAGAGAGGTTGATCAAAAGGAGTAGGGGTTCTTGATTTTTAATTCTTTATTTTAATAAGGTGAAAGGTGTTTGACTTGGGAAAGGACAATGATTGTATGTATGATTTTGGATGATTGAAAAAGTTTTGTTCTAGCCCATGTCAAGTTTTGTATAAATTGTAAAGTTTTCAAAGGATGGGATGTTATGGACTTATGGGTGTTTCTAAAGTCGAGCAAGATTTTGAATCTCATTATGAGAGGTTTTCTTTGAAAGCCTATTTTAATTGTGATTTGTCCTCTCTGTTCTTGTTGAAAAAGATAGCAGTATTAGTAAAATGTGGTTAAGCGGGTAAAACGAGATGGCTGTTAGTTTAATGTACATCATTGTATAAAGATGAAAGAGAGGTGGTTGGTTGGGTCTGAAGAGAGGGTTGAACTGTTGAGTGTGAAACTACTATTTGATTGGATTGCATGTAATTGATAATGAGGCGATTGGTGATGGAATGAAACAAAGAAATTGATAATGAGACATTGGTAAGTGATCGGTGTGGTGGAGTTTTGTTTATAATTATCGGGTTCTAGTTTAGTTGCAGCTTTTCCTATCAAAATGAGAGTGGATTGATCAGAAATTTTCATGTATTGGTGGTAAGATGAGATTGTTTGGCAATTTTTTTGGAAATAACTTCGTATGTATTTTCTGACCTTGGGTTTACAGGGTTTGAACTGATGTAAAACTCTATTATCTAATGAAATTGATAAATGGCTGAGAAAAAGAAAAAAAAAATGAAAACGACTATCATACGTAACAAGAAATTTGACAGAAAACTAATTCGATAGTGAGACATAGAGAAGTGGTATACTGACAAGAATAGATCACACGATGCCGAAATAGGAGCTCACAGCTGCTAAGAAAGAAAGAAGGTTCACAAGACAATGCTTGAACAGCATTCCAATCATCATTAAAGGCTCCAGCAACTGCTAACTCTGGGCAACGACGGAGCAGGTCCAGAGCAACATCTGGTGAAGTAATTATATAAAAATTAATATAGACTTTTAACATGATTTAATTATAATTACAAATTTCAATCGATATTAGATTAATTAATAAAATATCAAATTTATTCTATTAAAATATCTAAATAATTTTTTTTCATTTATTACGGGTAGAGATTTTATGATTATAATTAAGTTACGTCAAAATTCATGATAACTGTCATGAATCTAGTTAATAAGATGAATACTTCAAAAGATATATTAAAGAAGAAATGTTTGATAATTAGTATTTACTGTTTACCTAACAAGTTGTTTTGAATACAACAACAGACGACCGAGGCTGCAATCGTTCGATTTTCTGGTGAGAGTAGATATGCTGGTGTAGTCATGTTATAAAGGTAGTGAGTCATATCCTTGTGGCCCGAAGCACACGAGGAAATAAGTGGAATATAACCTCTGTGGTCTGGAATAATAAGTAATTCCTTGCACTTTCCGATCAATCTTTCGGCAGTCTTGGTGTGTCCCGTGGTCATGGCAGTATAGTGAAGAGCTGTGTAACCATAGCTATCTTGCACATTCACGTCTTCTTCCGACATGTAGCTTAGCAATTCATCAATAATTTCCAGTTTACCAACCCTGATTGCGGAAAAGAGCGGGTAGAAATCCGGGCCACTAGACTTGCTTAAAAGCGGGTTCGCCCGCAAGTGAAGTTTCATGGCTTCCAAGTCACCTACGTTAATGCACTTGAGGAAGTCCAAAGCGTGAGGGCGGTCAAGAACGTTGGCCACTGTCACCAATTACAATATAGAAGTAGAATCATACGTCTTGTTATTTTGGTTAAAATATCTTATTCATATACCGAATTATCTTACGAATATGTTTGGTTAATTAATATGAGAATAATATAACAATATTTTGGACATTTTTCTTAATGTCCTTTTTTTTGTGAAAATATATGTTTTCCAAAGAATTTGAAATCATTTTATTCATATTTAGATGATTAGGGTTCATGTCTTAATTTTTTTAAACACTATATAAGATAAGTATAAATTTGTGTATTTGTGTATATGCAATTTTGTATTTAGAAGGATCCTTATTCTTTTCTATATCTGTATACTTTATTTGCTTGTATTGTATGTTTAGTTACATTATTATTATTATTATTATTATTATTATTATTATTATTATTATTATTATTATTATTATTATTATTATTATTATTATTATTATTTAGTTTAGTGAACCATTAAAATTTCTTTATGATGAAATTATCGTTATGACATAATTATCACTACATTTGAAGAATTGTTTTTCAAAATATAGAAAAAATAAAGTCCTTATGACAAAATTATTATTAGCTTTAAAGAGCAAATTTTACATAATTATCCAAGTTTAATTTTGGAAAGAAATAGTAAAATAGAAGTTGATGTTGTTGTAATGGCACCTTATAATTCAAGGGCAGTTTACAATAATAAAATTGTGTATGCAGTATTATTGCCAAAAAGAAGGGTCATATGCATTATGTAAATAACATAACACTCACATTTTAAGTTCCCTCTTTGACTTTCTCACTGTGTATTGATGTACCATGTTTTTTATTGTTAAAAGTGAAAATAAATTTTAAATATAGAAAAAAAATGAGTATATAGTATTAAAAAAAGAGACATTCTAAAAAGAAAAGATGACAGTTAAAATGGGAGAAACCGATAATTATTATTACGTTGTACTGTTCAAAAATTTTGCTTAATTTGAACTTTTTTTAATATCTGCTTAAATTTGTTTTTATAAACACATTATAATTTAAATTGATTTTCATCAAAAGATGTTATTATAAATAATAATTTATTTATAAATAATATTAATAAAAATGGATATAATCTTTTGCTAATTCTAGCTCCATTTCAAATAGAATATCCATGCTGGCATGTAGATTAAGAAACATATTGGCAAGAGTGATTTTTTTAATACACATACATATATATATAACATTTATGATCTATGTTTTTATTACAAATTTTTTTTATCTTATTTTATCCCCTAAGATCAATAATGCTAATTTTAGTAATCAATCAAAATAGTGTTATTCAAATATATTCATCAACAACTTACACTTTATTTAAACCATTTAAGAGTTTATACTTCCAAAAGGACCACAACATATAAAACAATATGAGTAATGAGCTAGAAAAACATGTTTTCATAATGCGACTATGCCAATCAATGAATCTTGTAAGCATTATAAAACAATAAAACAATGCATTATGAAGCTCGGGAGAACCCCACTTTACTAAATAAAAATTAAAAATTGTGGTGGATTGCAATTGGTCAAAGGCTTGTTTTGTTTTAAGAAAAAATAAATTTGGGAAAATTACACAAGAGTGGGTTGGAACGAAAACAATTTAATTTCCGGTGGTTTTATCTAAATCAATTTAATATTAATACTAATACTAATATATATAATTTATATATTTAAGCGCAATGAGATATATTTATCATGAAGACACGAATGCCCTTTGTTGTTATTGGTTGAAAACTTCAGTGAGACCTACCCACAGCCTCTGCCATCACTACGCCACCACCAATACCATCCAATTATACCACAAAGGCAATAAGTGCATGCTTTATAGTATTAATTAACGAGAGAGAGAGAGAGGGAAACCTGGTTGCCTTGCTGCAGACGGCGGCGGTGGTTCGCACTTTTGGGCCAAAGTGTTCCAAGCATCATTAGCAGTTCTCTCGTCTCTAATATAAGAAAGCATGGTTGGAGCACATGAAATATGAATGGCATGTAACGCACTCACATTCCTCTTCCACCAGGGCTCCAAAATCTCGGCACGTTCTGAAGGCCCTTCCACAACGACACCGTACCACAGATCTCGTACTGACAAATAGCCAGCTATGCAAGCTCTCCAGTTTGCATAGTTCTGCGGTCCATGAAGAACTTCACCAACAATTGCACTCGAGCAAATATTATGGGCACCCATCTATCAATTTCGAACAAATGAATACAAAATGACTGAATCAAAGTGATTAATTTAACTAAACTAATTATAAACATTCAAAATACAAGTTCCCAATCACAAAAGTTGAATTTATTTTGATTCCCTACATGCAATTAGTTAGTATGTGAAATTCATAAAATGGGTAAAATAAAAATACTCAACTTACGGGGATAAATAAAAACGAGAGTTGTCACTGTTCTGATTGCAGTTTTCGATAACTGAATGAATTGTAGAATGTTCTTGTATAATTGTATTACTTTATGGTTTTATAGTGTGACCCCCCCTCCTTCCCCGGGCCAAAACCCCTTCTCCCAATTCACTTTTGGACCTAAACACCGAAAAGGCGGCAACTTTGACTATATTTCATTTTTTCATAATAAGATTTCGAATCTTTTAAAATTTCAAATATATATTACCCTATTCACTTTTTGACCAAAACACCGAAAAGGCGGCAACTTTTTCCAAAAGTAAGCCGACAATTTAGACTATATTTCATTTTTTAATAATAAGATTCGAATCTTTTAAAATTTCAAATATATTATATATTAATGCATACGCTTTTACTATGTTTAAATTCTGGAGAAGACTTCGCAACGACTTGCTAATTTCAGCACGGTCAACGTTAAATTTTGAAAAATTTTATGCACACTCATAATAAGATTTTTATGATTTTATATATATATATATATATATATATAAAAGATGAAAATAATTTTAATTAATAACACGATTCACAGTTAAACATCACCAACAATTGCAGTCGAACAAATATTATGGACATCTATCTTTCAGTTTCAAACAAATGAAAAAATAAAAGATTGAATCGAAGTGAAATAATTTAAAAAAACTAATTGCAAACATCCAAAATACAACTAAGTTCGCGGAGCAGTTACAAAAATTGGGTTTCTTTTGATTCCTCACATTTAGTATGTGAAATTTATAACATTACTAAAATAAAAATACTCGACTTACCGGGATAAATAAAAACGACAGTTGTTACTATTTTGATTGCAGTTGTCAATTAACACTCGATAACTGTTGTTGATTAGTTTTTTTTTTGATACGAAATTGTTGTTGATTAGTTGATTAGACGAATGCACATCGTTATATATAATTGAATGAATTGCAGAATATTATTGAATGAATTTTTTTAATTTACTACTTTGTATTACTTTATGGTTTTATTGTTGACCCCCAAAATGTGAATGCTACTAAACACTGAGAATCCGATTACTCTCACTATATTTAATTTTTTTAACAGCCGTTCAACGTTGAAAAGATTCGATTCCTACAAAATTTCAAATATACTAGGCCGAATGCCCCGGCGTTGCCGCGCAGCCGCGGGTTCCGTGATTCAAAATGTTGAAAGTGACAGTGTAACTAGTGAGTCACAAGAGAGTGCTGCTCTTTGAAATGTGTGCAAGTATAAATAAAATTCAACGATTCCCGAGGGAGAAAAAGAAATGGAGATTCAGAAACCAAAGCAGATTATGCCTTGAATAAAAAAAAAAAAAAAGCCGATCATGCCTAACCGGAGTTTAGGCTCTGATAAACAGTAAAAATTCACAATAATGAGCCTTCAAGTTTAACACAAAAAACTAAAGTTTGTCTCAACGCGCGGTTCAGGAAAGAGTTCCTAAGGCCAAGGTGAGGTATTGGCAATGCAATAGATTACGAAGATAAACCCAAAATTATGTTCTGTCCATGCCTTGATTCAAAAACCAGAAATGCCAAATGAAAAAAGATCCAGAGTAATTTAGAGATCGTTTGGTATCGTTTTCTATTTTTTGTTTTTGAAAATTCTGTTTTTGTTTTATTTTGTTTTGTTTTCAATTTCTGAAAACAAAAAACATATTTGTTTAATACTGTTACGTTTTGAAAATAAATATTTAAACTGATTCAGATATAATAATTCAATTCACAAAACAAAATTTTAAAAATTAAATAAAAAATAATATATTTATTAAATAATAATATGTAGATAATATTAAATAATATTATTTTATATTATTTAATACTAATATTAAATATTTTTATTTAATCATATAAAAATTTAATATAATTTAAATAATGTTATAATTAAATAAAATATTAAATAAAATAATATTATTGAATTTAATTGTAATAATCATAAATTATATTTAATAATAATTTTTATTTAATTGTAATAATCATAAATTATATTTAAAATAATATTAACTTATTTAATAGTAGTAGTGATATATTTTAAATTTAAGATAGAATATAATATTAAATAATAATATTGTTTAGTAAAATAAAAATTAATTATATTAGATAATAATATTAATTATTAACATATCAAAATATAATAAATGATATTATTTAAAATATTTAATATATTCAATAAATTATTATAAAAATTTAAATTAAATAATATTATAATATTATAGTTCAATGTAATATTTATTTAATTGCTTTTTATGTTTTCAACTTTTCTATATTAAAATAAATATATTAATTTTAAAATATTAAATAATATTTTATATTAAAATTTAATATTATTTTATTTAAAAAATTAATTAATTTTATTTATATTTTTATTATAAAATATTAATATTATATTAATATATAAACTCCGTTCACTTACTTATGAACAGTAACAGAAATGAAAACATGTTTCCGAAAACAATGAAAACAAGAAATTCTTGTTTTCGTTTTAATTTTTTGAAAACGGAAACATGTTGCTAAACGTGTTTTCTGTTTCTGTTTCCAAAAAAACTGAAAACAAAAACAGAAAACAAGAAACAAAAACAAAAACAAACGACCCCTTAAAAAACAACTTATCAAAGGTAGTGTCAATAGAATTATTGTTGCCTATTTAAAACAATGATCTTTTTTTTTGTTACAACAATGATCTTTGATGACGTACGAATCTCGATCTGCGTCTTAACCTGTCTCCAAGAACTCTGCAAGAAAAAAATGATCAGAGAGCGCAGGGGCTTTCCCCTGCGCACGCACTCCAATGCTTAAGTTAGATAGGATCTCAGCAAGGTTTCTTATCAATCAATAGAGATTATGGTTTAAAAAAATACCTGTGACTTATTTATAGGAGTCAGTTTGCGCATAATTACCTTTATGACCCATAGCTTAGATGGTCATTTAATGAATCTTCCATGATCTTTTGAGTCCTCTTTCCACTTGGGCCTAGTCTATTTTTAGGCCCAATGACCTTCAGTTTGACTCATTACAAGGCCCAATAATTCTTGGTATGACTCTCATCAATTGCTCCTCACTCTTTAGCAGGATATACCCTGTGGAAGAGTATATATGGTTTTTGTTTTTTTAATTAAAATCATTATAGGTACATAGACTTTTCAGATTCTCTCGCTACCCCTTTTTTAGAATTATTGCAAGAGACTTTTCATCTTCATCCGGGAGCTCAGCTAGTGGACTTCATCATAATTTGTAATAGGAACGGTGTCGTGCCGTTATTTCTTTTGTTAAGTGCCTTTTCAAGGCCCATGGATTCTCTGAGTCAATGACCTATTTTATTTAGAAGGCCTTTTCTTCACTCAAGAGAACATCCTACTTGCTGGTTGAGGCATGGTAGACGCTCTTACGAATCCATAAGTCCTCTTTTACAGCTAAGGGTCTATTAATCCAAAGTGTTGGGTGTGCTTTTTGCAAAAGGAAGGATATTGAGCACTTCTCCACCTCTCAAGCTGAAATTCCTCATTCTTAGAAAACAAGTTCACTTCAAAGGAGAGGTTACAGAAAACACTTGAGCTTATACTCTTCTAGTGTTCAGTAAAAGGGATTCAGTTCCTCTTGATCCCTTAACCATGGGAGGAGTAAGTCTGTCGTTAGTGAATCACTAGTGATCAGTTTTGGTGAACAGGAGGAACTAAAAGTCACAAGGGCAGAATCGAGCCGAGTGCAATATATTCAAGCTTCTCATGAAAAGATAGGAGGTAGCTATTCATGGAGCTGTCAATGAGAGACATACATATGCTTCCTAGATTGCTCCTCTTAACGGACATGGTTGTTTTAGAAGTGATGAGAGTAAGTTTCAAATCCTTTTTTTCACGTTAACGTGAATGTCTTGTGAGTTTACTAACTCGTTTTACTTGTTTGCAAGCCTTGCAACAAATAATTGCTATTGATGCTTAGCACTTAGAGTTTAAGGTGCAAGCCATAAAAGAACCCGAGTAGTTGGAGCTGCTTCATCTTAAGGACGATTTTGAGATAAAAAAGGCCAAGATTGCCTTTTTTTAGAGCACTACTGGAATACATTCTCCTCCACTTCAACTGAGCTAAATGCTCTTCAAGTGGAGTATGCCACTTTTCTCTTCGGACTCAAGGTCCTAATTGACTGAAACCAAGAGCTATAAGGAGAAAATACAAGATTATAGAGCCACTGAAGCCTTCTCTTAACCAAGAGGATCAAAATCAAATCTGGGTTAAGGCCATGAAGGCATATCATCAAGAAGCGCCACAAAAGGAGGCATATATTCTTAACCACAAAAGCGCCACAAAAGGCATATTTTGCTCCAACCTTAATAAATTAACTTTAATCCATAGGTATATTTAATTAACTTTATTCGATAGGTAATAATCATTTTAATTCACAATAATTTTCTACCTAAAACAAATTGAAAATATCTCCCTTATAATAAGTGATTTCCCTAACCAAAATACCTACATAATACATTTATTCAATATATCCTAATCATAGCAACCATTTTTATAGTCCATATCAAACACATCAAACAAACGTCATATTAACAATCATAATATCCACAATTATTCATTACATATACATCATTTTAGACAATCTTATTGTCTACCACAAATCATTAATTTCATATCGTAAGACACCTAATTTAGATAGCATTATTTCATTCATTCAGTCTATATCTTGTCCTTTAGTACTGTACAAGAGCTTGTTAGAAAATAAAGTCTCATAAAAAAATAAATATTAATATACTATAAAATTTCAAGCGCATACCTTAGAGACTCGGGATCACTACTTGGACCTGCGTTACTCCAAAGGCAGCTTGTGACAACCCACAATTTAAGCTCAATCTGTAGATGGATTAGATAAAATTTAATGAACAATGGCTCAGTAAGATGCTTATATAAATGCAGAAGTAGAATTATATTATCCTAAATGCAATGCATGAAACCTACAAATATAAATTCTCATAACATATTTCGATCATAGACATTTGTACTTTATCTCGTTATCATATCCTAGAAGACTTTAGGTGTGCTAGTGTTTTGAGTTATGGATGGAAGGGTACTTTTAAATACCTCATTATCCCCGTCCCTAGCAATGTCAATAAAAACGTAAAAAATTGTACTTATCACTTATCCATGTCAATCCACAATATCAATCATTGAACTCAAAATCAATCATTGAACTCAAAATCAATCATTTAACCCAATATCAATCTAATACGGCCTGCACATGATGTTTTCAAAGCTTTTACGCAATCTCAAATTGTGTGACTTTCGATATAAAATCATGTGCTAGAAAGTGTGTTGTCCAAATCATGTCAAACATGGTATACAATCATATGTAAAAGCAGGCATAGTCTAAAATCATTTCACATGTGCAATTCGAAATATATACAGTCTCATGCACGTCATGTATACTACAAAAATATTCAAAGTTCAAATGTTGATTCAAATCTACATGCTCATTCAAAAGTTTCAAAACAATAATTGGACTATCGTCCAAAGTTCAAAATCAAAAGTTCAAAACAATACTTGGACTGTTATTCAAAGTTCGAAATCAAAGTTTCGAAGTAGTACTTGGACTATTGTCCAAAGTTTGAAATCAAAGTTTCAAAATGATACTTGGACCATTGTCCGAAGTTCAAAATAAATGTCAAAGTACGTCTTAAAACACAAATCCTAAAGTCTGATGGTAAATCATACTTGATCATGTTCTAAAACAAGGCTTTAACATCGCTCAAGCCTATCACAAATCTGAAAATCAAATAGTCCAATCATACGCGATAAAGTTAAAGAAAAAACAAAGCTTTCATGCTGTTCTTACACAATTGAAATAATCTTATATTCAAAATTGAATTCAAAAAGAGTTATGGTCTAATCATATTGAACTCATCAATAAAGCCCTATCTAATCACATTGTAGTTGGTTAGCATGTAGAACATTCTTAGACTAAGGAGCTATCTATAGCCATAGATATGAAAACTCCAATTCCATTGATCAAGCGCAAACTGAGATTTGTCTACGACAAATGTCGAAAAAGTGTGATTGCCTAAGGAGTGGTTTCCACTCAGGTGTATCCATAGTACTTTATCGACTTAAAGTATTAGTCATAATCTAAAAATATGAATTTTTAAAAGTTCAATTTTTAAACCGTTCACATATACTGAAAATTGAAAGTTTCTAAAATCATGAAAGCTATGTTAAACTTTCTTTGAAAACCATTTATACACATATAGTATGCCACATGCTTATTTTTTTTCCAAAACAATTGTAATAGGTTAAAGCTTAATCATATGCATTTAAAATAATGCACACTTTCAATCAATCAAATATCATATTATGCATGCTTAAAGCCAAGTCATAAGTTTTGAAAATACAATGATATGGTGACCATGCGTCATAACTTGGTGCCACTCTCACTCAGTTATTTCAAATCATATCAAATCATGGTGCCAACCATTATATCGATTATCACTATCACATGGCTATTCAAATCCAAAACAATTGCATAACACGTTTTATCAAGTAGTGGCATGCACCACAATGGGCTACTTTGCTCTCATTATCCGTTAGGGTCACACAACATGTGCTTTTGTGAGTGTGTGTGTGTGTGACCCTTATATATCTACCAATATCATCTACATATACATTTTTATTCCAATAGCGACCACAATAATCAATTATCATTCAACTTCCATGTTCTAACTTCACCATAATAATCCATCACACCTCAATGGGTTACAAATATTAATATTCCAATCCATAAGACATTAAAATCACTCATCTATTCTCAAGTTTCACATACCATAGCAACAAATGCACCATGACTCACATTCACATTTTACTTATCATTTAATTGTTCCCCATCAATTTCAAATAAATATTAATTTGACTCGCTACAATCTGAAAAATATGTCTATAACCATTAAATCTCATTTCATTCACACTACACATTGTTATCTAGAGCAACATTATCAAATCTACACAAATAAATAGTTCACAACCAATATCTCATATCTCACCTTCAAGTTATTCATTTCGTTTACACCAAGATCCATAATTCATACTCTATAAATGTGTAAGGACCCACTGAGTAGCACTTTGCTCCCATAGGACACAAGAGGTGGCTCCCTCAGCAACCTTATAGTGGAGGTAGGCAGTCGCGCAACACTCACTCACTTAACGTATTGTCCGTTTTGGGCGATCGTCACCCTCACGGCTTTGTCCCAAGGGTCCTGAAGAATTCAGGATTAATCCTTTGAGCACGTTTTCACTAAGGCTCAACGTCTCAATGGTAACATGAGTGTAAGACTCGGGTACTTAAGGGTACTAGGGTTCGAGTCTCAATGAAAACGCACTCAAGGGATTAATCCTGAGTTCTTCAGGACCCTTGGGACAAAGCCATAAGGGCGGCGATCGCCCAAAGTAGACAATACGTTAAGTGAGTGAGTGTTGGGCGACTGCGTACCTCACACTGTAAGGTCGTCGAGGGAGCCACCTTTTGTGTCTTACGGGAGCAAAGTGTTACTCGGCGGGTCCTTACAAAATATCTAGTCTCCACAATCAAAATTCACATCATAACATTCTCCCACGTGACCATTTATAAAGATTATCATCTCACTGTACTAGTTCATACTCTTTCAAAGGAGCTATGATTCCTTTTATTCACATATTCATCTATTTCTATCAATACTTTAACCACATTTCACAATATTCAACATATTCACAAATTTTCATTTAAATTCTATCATCGCTCTAATGATATTTTAACATTATAGTATTGTAACCTCAACAATATTCGACATCATTCTAATGTTTTTTCACCATGATCCAACAATTTCTCAAATGTTCAATCGATATCCTAAATAATTAATCCATCCGATTCCAATAATATTTTAAAAAGATTCTATCATTATCCCACAATGTTCCAACCTATACTATTTTAATCAAGTCATCTTCTTTCACATTTCATACCAACCTTTAGCATATTCCGTAATTTCCCCTTCATATTCTCTAAATATTAAAAATCAGTATGCAAGCAATATTCAAATAATACTACCATTACATTTCTCACATTTCCAAAAATTTCTCAATGTCACACTTTAATACTCAACATTAATCCATCCTAAAACAATATATTTCTAAATCAACCTTATATAAATATCTTACCACACAATCTCAAATTCCATTTATATTCACTAAATATTCAGGTTAAAAATTTATTCCCTTAAGCCCATAATCATCATAATATCATCAAACATATTCACATTCTCCAAGCTCTTTTCATCACTCTCCTAATAATTTCCAATTCCATTCTTCCAACTCAAAATAAATTAACTTAACACAATATAATTTACCTCTACTTATATAAATAAATTTACCCACTCCAAGCTTAGCATTTAAAGCTCTAAGCTTAGCCAAGTTCCTCCAAGTACACTTTGAAATTTTTATTATAATTCAAATAATACACCCAAGCTTGGAAACAATTCATAGAAAAATCCTGTAAAAAATTTATAAATAAAACTAATATTTTCCTTTCCCATTTTTGTTTCAAGACAAACCTAGGAAATTAACACACTAATTTGCAAATTCTAAGCTTATAAAAAATGTAAGAAAATAGCTAAGGGAGGTAGGTGCTTACCCATTTCTTCTCCTTGTCCTCCTCTTCCTCTTTCCATTTTTTTGCTGCTCTTCTTCAGCTACTATTTTGCTTAAAAATCCCAGCCAAACCATCCCCTCTTTTAGCTCTTTGCTCCTCCCTTTACTCTTTTTTTATCTCTTTTCGATTCACCCCTTACTACTTGAACCTTCACTCTTTCCTCTCCATTTTCAGTTATGTTCTAAGAGACAGAGAAGAGGTTACGATTTGCGGTAAAAATGGGATGGTGGGAATTGGAGAAAGGTGGTTGACGGATCCCGAGGGCTAGGAAATATCCCACCAACTCCTATCAAGCTTCCATGGAAAGTTTCCCTTATTTCCTCTCCAAAACTTCTTCAAATTTCATCTCCTCTCATGTAAATCTTCCCTCATTCTCTCTTATTTTCACATTTGATGGTATTTATTTAGGCATTGTCTCACTTAAACCCTTACAAATTTAATTTAATCCCACAATGGCCCAATTTTCATAATTCTCATTGAATTTATCCCTTAATTCATTATTTAAATTAAATTAATATATCTTAATATCAATTTAATTAAATTGGTTCCATATAACTTCTTAAATACCATAATTCACTTAAAAAATCCATTAGTTCACTAATAGTAAATCACCAATTTATTTTTCATTACTTAAACTCACTTTTCTTCTTACTTTACTGTACTTATAGCCAATTTTAAAATTTTGCCGAGATCAATCTACAATGAATTAAAATATGAGCTATATATAGTTTAAAAGGTATTCGACTTAACTTTCCAACGCAATTTGAATCACTTTAATTGAAATTTCCTGTAAAAAAATTATGCTTGACTCTTTACATATTGCTCATTTACAAAATTCCTAAATATGACGTGAATTTAGAAATTTATTGGTATTGATCCACTATTAATTAAAATATGAGACTTAAATGGTTGAAAGGTATTTATGTTAGCGTTCCAATGGATTTGGAATCTCCTCAATTGAAGTTTCCTACAAAAAATCGCATGCAACTCTTCATCGAGAGGTTGGCTAACCAATTCCTTTGCTTATTGGGTAACTTAAAAAATTCACCAGTATTGATCCACAAAGAATTAGGAAGTGAACTTTATATGGTTGAAAAGCTTTCTGAGTTAGCTTTTCAATGAATTTTACATTAATCTGACCCCTCAATCTCGAATTATACTCAAATGAATATCGATTGATCACTTACTTTACTATCACTATTCAAGGGAAAATTAAATCTTCAAGACCCTCTTATTTAGTTTTCATAATTATAAGTTCTCATACTTCTCATATTTAACATATCCCTTCTACAATTCTCATAATTTTTGATAAATCTCCACAATGACATGCTTCTAACAACATATTAAATTAATTATCAATTACGAAAATTTCTCGGTTGTAACATTACGAAGAGTATTGATGCCTTGAAAAATCAAGGCATATTTTTGGAAAGTTAAACATAAAATTACATCGATAAGGCAATCAATCAAATATCAAGCATGAATAAAATCAAACATTCTAGCATGTGGCCATTTGAGTTTCAATCAATTCCTAAAACACTTCATGTGATTTCTACACAAAATTTCACACTTCAATTCAAGCTAGAAATAAACTAGTGTGATTAAAATTCATTTTTTTTAAGTTTGCAAATTCATATCAAAATCTTTAGTATTTCAAACTAACGGATACCTTCACTAGAGGTTTTGATACTTAAATATGGAATGAGTTGCTACTTTATGGTAATGATAAAGGTATCGATACCATGCTTTATGAGTATCGATACCGTGATTCTTGTCTTCTTCCACCCAATTCCTTTCTTTTTCCCAAAATCCCAAAGCTCCAAATTTCTCACCGTCAACTTCTTGCCCTGAATTCTCCAATAACCAAAACTACTATAGCGGAAATCTTGGACTTATGGAAACTGGAGTGACTATTAGAATTTTGTGTATTTCATCATGAATTGATTGACTTGAGAAATCAATACAAGGTCGTTTATATAGCTCTATCAGTTGAGCTTTGTTACAACTACCTGAAAGTAAAATATAACTAATTATATTAACTACCAATCATCTTTCAACTACTTAATACATCCCGTATCTAAAGGAAGTACAGTTGGATGTATAACTGAAGTAGCAACTATTGCTGGTGAAGGAACAACAGTTGATGTAGCATCTGGCGAGACTTGAGATGAAGAACCTTCCTCTGTTACTGATGAAGAACCTTCCTTTGCTAGTGACCTCCAAGCCATCTTATAGTCTTCTTCTTCGTCATTTAAGCTCACTTTTGCTACAATCAAATCTATTTCTCATGTAATTAATTTTAATACCGAAAACCCTAAATTCTTCGATGTTGATCTTTGATTACAATGGTAGTGCCCTAGTAGCCATAATAGGCAAGAACTGTTTTGCCATCGCTAGCAATCGGAGACTCGGAGTTCAACTCCAAACAATCGCCACTGATTTCCAGAGGATTTCTAAAATCCACGATCGCCGCTTTCTCAGTCTCTCTGGCCTTGCCACCGATTGTCAAGCCTTGTGTCAAAGGCTTGTCTTTCTGCACAAGTTGTATTAGCTAAAAGAAGAGAGGCACAATTGTATATAGATGCAAACATTGTGAAAGAATCAATTTTGCAAACTTTGAAAATTAAACCAAAGGAGCAGGTTTGATTTCTTATTGATGGTCTTGACACTAATCCTATGTTTGGATTAGGAGTGGAGAAGGGAAAAAAAGAAAGTTTTGTAAAACAAGGAAAGTTGAAAATCTTTTTTTTTGTTTAGGAAAATTTTTTAGCTAAAGAAAAGAAAAAGAGTGGGAGTGAGCACTCTTTGCTTTTTGTTGACTTACTCTTTTTTTTAAACCCCAATTTGAGATAAATGAGAAGGAAAGGTACCTTGAAAAAAATTTTAATAGATAAAATATCAAATTTAAGCTTATTATATTATAAAATTTAAAAGAAAAGAGATTATAATTGGAAAAACAACCATTATAGTAAGTTATTTTCTTTCTTTTCAATTGCTTAATCAAACAAGAGTTATCAAAATTATTTTCTTTTTTTTCTTTTACTAATTTTAGCTATCCAAATAAAGGATACATGTACATTTTCCTTTCCTCTCCTTTCCTTTAGTTTACATTCATTTTCTTTCCATTCCTTTTCTTTACTAATGTCTATCTTATGTCTATCCAAACATAGTATAACACTCTGGATTCTTAATATCTCCTTTTATGTTACTTTACAGCATGTGAAGGTCTTGGAAGTTAGAAAGTTGGAAGTTGTTCCTCCAGCTAATAGAAGTAAATTTCATTTTGAGCTTCATTCTCTTAAAAATCTGCTTCCACTGGTTGTAGTGAAGGTGAGGCTCCAGATTATCTATGTAATTGAGAATTGGAGAGAATACATGTGCTTATTTCAATTCCCTTGGATGATAGGGCATAAAAACTGTTGAACGTGCTGTTATTGCTGGGTAGAAAAAAGAGAAAAAGAGAAATCCAAAAGAAGAAACGAAGAAGCAGTACCAGCTTTTACTCGATTCCACTGGTTTCATTATGTTGTAGTGTAATTAAAAGTAATTGCCCTGTTTGTCTCTTTGACAGCTGAAGCTTGTGCTTTCTGCATCCCAATGAATATTGTATTTTGGAGAAATGGCATTTCATGAAATACCATGAAATAGTCTGTTTAACGGAAACTCTTATTATGTTTGTCTTCAACAGGTGCTGAAATTCATCCAAATATTCGTAAACAATTCTGGGATACTCAACATTGGCCAAAACATGTGCTTGTCGGGTACACCTGGTCAGTTTGTTTGCTAGTTTGTTTGTTGAAATCTTTCTTTTTTTGTTAGGTTGGTTTTGAATTTAGTCTGCTTCTAAGTTTTCAGAAACTTATGGGATGATATTTTGAAAATGATATTATCATTTAAAGCAGAGTGTAACTCTGTTGAATCTTAAGTGCTTGACAGTACCTGGATTTAACATTTAAAAATGATACTTAAACATTTAAATATTGGAACCACTAAGTTATTCTTGCCGAATTTCGTGCTGTCATTATCTTATTTTGCGCATGGAAAGCGACAACTGCACCTGCTTCTCTAATGTATTTGTTTCGTTGTTTACAAGGTACTCAAAGTTTACTTTAGAACATTATACTTAGTATATCATGGAATTGCTTGAATAAGTAAATGCTTTGGACATCAGAACTTTATTTTTTTATTATTTATAATAAGATCGAAGTAAGCTTCCATTGCTTGTTATGAAGTTGTAGCCACAGCTAGCAGCAGCACTTATCATTGATATTGACAGTGCCTGGCTCAAAATCACAAGAAGAAAGGGTCAAACTGCTGCAATTTTTGGGCTAGGTGCTGTTGGCTTTGTTGTGAGTTATTTTTGTTTCTCTTATGATTTTATTCTCTTGGCCCTAGCAACTGGAGAAAATTATTGACGTATGCTTTCTGAAATTTAGGCTGCTGAAGGTGCAAGGATTTGTGGGGCTGCTGTTGATTTGAATCCCAAAAGATTCGAAGAAGGTAGCATCGGTTTAGTTGTTTTAATGTTTGGTTCACTGGTTAAGTAAGATTACAAATTGATTGGTTTAGTTGTTTTAATGTTTGGTTCCCTGATTAAGTAAGATTACAAATTGATCATATTCCTTCTTATTCACGCTCAGTTTGGTTTTCTACCAATGTTTATCATCAAACTGATCATTACTGTTTAAGATTTTTATCGATAAGTTTCTATTTAGTTTGGTTTTCTTTTTTCTTCTCTGATGTAGATTTTTGAAGCTCCAGCACTACCTGCATGTCCAAAATGTACTCCAAAGCCTCCAGAATTTCACGTAAATTATGCCAAGGATATTGGTGGTGGTATGAGATGGAAGTGAATGAAGACAATCCTAAATTTAAGGCAAGGCCATTGAATAAGAAGGTATTTTCTCTATCTTTCAATTCTGCTGGGTATATGGCAACTATGTTTACTTGAGAAAGTAACTCTGCATCTTTCAATTTTGCCTTGCGTAGATATTTGAGAGCAAAGGAGAATCGGGAATCTTCTGTAATGCAAAGAAACAGGTGACTATACCTCAAGAATTCCATTTTGCAACAAATGAGAGGATACCACCACCAGCAGCAGTTTTTGATTTATTTGACAAGGTAATTATAGAAATGCACCATATAATTATTCTACCACTGGTCCGAGCATATACAATGCAAAAGAGCATGTAGGATAGATACTTTCTACTACTACAAGTTACATGTTTGTTTATCTTTTATAGCTTTCTCTGAAGTCTCAAATGTTCTGACCTTAGGAAAGAGGAGTTGAGAAAGAAAGAAAGTTCATGATGGAAATTATAGAGAAGCAGTTTGAAGATGAAAGAGCCAGGGTTCCGAAGGTTAACCCATATCCTTACACCACTGACTACCCTGTGCTATGTTTATTCTGTATGATTTCATTTATTTTTAATCATGAGTTATAGCAAATGTGGATTAATGGTGAGTCTTCATACGCAGATTCCTCCAAAACCAGAACCCAAGCAATGTACAAAACCAGAATCCTTCCAATTGGAGAGTCTAGTGAGGCATGAGGTGGAGATGCAAAGAGAGATGGAATAAAGAAAGAAAAAGGAGAAAGAAGAGGCACAGATGAGGATCTTCAAGGCCCAGCTAATTGTAAAGGAGTAAGATTCATCCATAATTCATTATTGTATTTACAAAGACCTAAACAAATATAAAAATATTTTTTCATCAATGATGCATGATGCATCAATTTCAAGGTTACGGTGTTTTTGTGCTTGTGGCTGTGCCAAAGATTGATGATCCATTCAAGACTCATCCAATGAATCTGCTGAATGAGAGGATTGTCTGTAAGATCCGATTTTATAATACTGTACACCATAATTTGGTGAATTTTGATAGTGGAAATTAAATAAATAATGAATGTTGATTTCCACTTTGGTGAAAAGCTCCTTAACTTAGGATGTAAATGGAGCAATTTTTGTGAAACACTCTATGGGCGAGTATTATGATGGAACGGCTCGCCAATGGGCGAGCAAGATGATTAAGATGATCGCCAGAATGAGGGGAGGGCTATGATCGCCCAAATAAGCCTAGCGATGATCGCTCAAAGAGTGATTATGGCGAGTTACGTGATCTCCCATATAGAGATTCAAATGATAGCCTAGTAGGCAAGTAAGACAATAAGGTACTCGCCAAATTAAAATGTTAAATGTGATCGCCAACTTGCTACATAGCAAGGTAGGTGAGTAGAGCAATACTCGGTGATTGCCAACAATTTAACAATGACAGTGATCGCCAAATCTCAATGTGATCGCTTAAGGGCAAGAAATCAGCTCATAATCGTCAATTCTCAAGATGGCATCAAGACAATGTGACGATGCCAATAATCAAGTAAATGCAAACGTGGATGCTTGAATTGGCAAGTTAAGGACTATTGGCGAGCTGAGAAGCTGGCGATCTACATTAAAGAGGGTGAGCTGACACATTACTCAGCGTTGGCGAGCTGGAAACAATAAATCAGAATCGTGCAGCCAAATTTGACTTCTGTTGCTATTGTGATACAAGGCTGAAGAAAAATCTAACAAAGGATGAATTCTATTGGCTGAAGTAGTCATCAAAGGTAGGCAAATCAAGTCAATAACGTGTATGAAGAAAAGAGTTCCAGTCGATTTCTTTTGCTGCAATGTTCTTCATAAAATAAAGCAAAATATGATGCTTAGAGGAGAAGGAGAATGGAAGTCAATGAAGGTGCAGCAAAAGTGGACTTTCATGACACTTTGCTACTGCTACACGTTATTTTCTTCAATCTGTTAAAGGCTGACCAAGTCTGCTTGTTAAGTGCAAATTAAACAAGAAATTAATTAAAGGCTGACATGGCTGGAATCTTAGTTGTTGAAATATGAAACAAAGCCAATAGAAGAAGCAAATGACGTGTGGAAGGGAGACTTCCTCGCCACTCTGAGCAACAGTTTTTCTTCATGCATTAAATGAATTCTAATGCAACAAATGATGAAAGAAAACGGGATAAGGAACAGGTGGTAGGTTCTGATTGGATTAGCATGGCTATATAAGAGGAAACACTTGAGGAAAATCGACTGAAGCAAACTTCATCCTTTAGTTAGCTAAACCTTTCTCCATCGTTGAAGAGCTAAGGAATAAGCAAAGTAAAGCTAAGTGAGGCAGAAAGCACTCTGTTTCTAGAAGTGCAACTCAGTTAAGGTAAGTTCCATATTTCTATGATTCTCTTGATATTCAATGGTAGATTTCTATGTTTTATACCGTAAGAAACATAGATATAGCCTTGTTTTAGTTAAATCTTGTTAGAATATATAAGAAACTAGAACAAGATGTGGTCTGAAAAAATAATCGAGAATAAACAAGGAAAGTGCTGGAAATGGTGCAAAAGTGATGATAAAAATAGGCGAGCTCAGCTATCATGGGTGAGCTAAATAATATGGAGCGTGGTGTAGTAGGCGAGGTCGCCACATGCTAGTTTAATTCATAGGCGAGCCCACCCTCAGAATAAAAAAAAAAAGCCGTGTATGGCGAACTCACATGCATAGGCATGACGAGTTGGATAGGGGGCGAAGTTGAATAGTGGGTGAGCTCTCATGCATATGCATGGCGAGCTGATTTGTGGGCGAGTTCCCACGTGTAAGCCAATTAATAAATGGCGAACTCTGTTGGGCGAGCTAGTTAGTCTCAAGTCTCGCCAAAATGCTGGAAATATTCGAAAAGAAAATATTAATAGTATTAATAAATTATTTTGCAACCGGGAATTAAGGACTTGGTAAAAGCAATCGGGAAGCAAGGCTTCATAAGACCAGGTAAGGGAGTAGTATGTGAAGTAAAATGCATGTCCTGTGGAGTAAAATATTATGAAAATATTGAGAAAATGTTTTGGTTTATGACATGCATTAGTTTGATAAATTGTTTTGATTTAGGCGATCTACAAAGCCGACCCCTTTGTGATGTTTTGGGTGAGCCAAAGCTAGGCGACCCCTTTTATGATGTTTTGGGTGAGCCAAAGCTAGGCGACCCCTTTTATGATGTTTTGGGCTAGCGACCCCTGTTTTAATAGAATTTCTAGGCGAGCCAAAGAAAAATGACCCATGTTTTAAATAAAATGGGCGAGCTGACCATGGACGTGCCGCATTGGGCGAGTTGATCATGGAAGTGCCGCATTGGGCGAGTTGACCATGGGCAATGCCAGAATGGGTGAACTGATCATGGGCGAGCCGCAATGGGCGAGCTGACCATGGGCAACGCCATAATGGGCGAACTGACCATGGGCAATGCCAGAATGGGCGAACTGACCATGGGCGAGCCGCTATGGGCAAGCCAGTTTAACCATATTTTCTCACACGAAAAATGATGAGATTTTGGGTTGTTTTATTATCTTTTGTAAACAGAAAATGTAAAACCTTTTTGGAAAATAAATCATTTTGAGAAAATGACGAAATTGGTGAAATAATTCCTTAAAGGTGCTTTATGAGATATAAAGTGATTTTTGAGACTTTAGGCCCCGAGTTTCGTGCGTTACTTTTCACGTGGCTGATTTGTGTCACAGAGCTAGCTGTATCCCGGTGGGGATACGAATGGGAGTTTTGGCCTAAGAGCACACTCCGAGGAAGCCGTGAGGGGCGATGGCCTACGGGTGCACCCCAAAAGCGGACAACTTGTGTTCCTGGGGGAACGATAATAACATGATTTATTTGCAAGGTGATGCCTAGTCTCAACTTACTGATTTCTGTTTACTGAAAAGATTTACTGAATCCTGTTTGCTGTTTACTACATTATATTATAAACTATTTAACCAGTGATTTGAATGGTGTATTGAGGATACTGTTTACTATATCCACTGTTTTCCTACTTGGTATGATTTTAAGAAAAATAAATACTTTGTGGCATATAGTTTTGCTTTATTTAAAGCAGCATACGTCTCCTTTACTAAGTGCGTGGTTCGCTCACCCCTTTATTTTAACTCCACAGATAAAAGACACAAGGTTAGAGAATTATCTTCCAGATGAGTATAGCTACATATAAAGCGCTGGGGCAAACTATGTTAAGAATGACAGGTACAGTCACTTCTCTCTTACATTTCAGATATATGTATACAGTACTACTTTATTGAACAAGGACAATAGGGGATGTCAGATGTAAGGAATAGTGAAAAAAATTCATCTTCCGTATTTGTTAAATAAATGTTTATCATTTATTACTGTCACTGTTGAATGTTAATGGCATCACAGACAGCCCAACCGTGGATTATGTGTAAAAATACGTGATTTACAGTTTGTGTGGACTGTTACATTGTCAAGGGTGCTTTCTATCGCAACTACAAACCTCACTTTGATATTCCTCTTGTTGTTGACTAGTACTTGAACAAGGTGACGAGTGTCGAGAATTCCTTTAATTTCTTAACTATATATCCATCACCTTCTCCTGTATATAGAATATGATGAGAAAATGATTTTCTTAATTTTCAGGAATTGGGGTTGGATATGAACAAGTTCATCACTCACTCTATTCCTTTCACCTATATGAGCAAGGCCATTGATTACATGCTTGAGGGCATCGGTCTGAGATGCATGATTCACTTGGATGCTTAGGGAACTGCTGCTATATAAAATTGCTCCATGCACGAACGTAAGGTATTTGATACATTTGTTATGGTGCTAGTGCTCGGTAGAATTTAATATATTTGTAATTAGGTTTAGGAATGGAATGTAACAAGTTAATATGCTATTCTCACTACTAGAAAAAGGACTTTTAGCAACCAAAATGCACAACGACAAAGAATGTCATTGCAAAATCTATTTAAATTTGCAACGATTTTTAATAGTCGTTGCTTATTTTATTTTTTTAATATTTTATGCAACGATATTTTTTATCGTTACGAATTCTTACGAAATTAACAACGACAAAAAAAATCGTTACAACATGTCATTGTTTTTGCAATGACTTTTTATTGTCGTTGCCTAATTAAGCTTTTAAATATTTTACACAACGACATAAAAGTTGTTACGATATTTATATTACATTTGTAACAATTTAAAAAATATATATTATTATTAATTTGTATAATTAATTTTTATAAATAATTTGTATAATTATTTGTATACATTATTATTAAAGAAATGAGACAATCCTAAATAAAATTATTTGTTTTGATTGCAAATAAATGAATTTATTTTCTAGATAAAAACAAAAAGGTGCTAATTAATTTGTATAATTGTGTTTGTTTTTACTTGTAATACAGAGCAATCAAAGAGAAAAGGCCAAGCAAATAATAATAATAATAATAATCTATGCAATTACAAACTCAAAAAGAAATATTCCATTGTTTTCTTTTTATTTTCTCCTTCTCGAGACTGGGTTTTACTTTTCCAAAAGCTACTGAAAGAAAATTCATGGCTGCAGTTGAGAGAGAAGACTCCATTTATTTCTCAAGAGACAGCGAAGAGTTAAAGGAAAAGAAAGGAAAAAGGGACAAGGATTTAAAAGAGAGAAAGGAATGGAAAGGGTTTCAGAAATCCATGGAGAAGAGGGAGGAATGGAAAGGGTTTCGAAAATCCATCGAGAAGAGGGAGAAAAGGAGGAAAGTGGATGAGCACCAAGTCAAATTTCCCAAGTGGTGACCAGAAAAAGAAACAGAGGCGAGAGGGAAGAGAGCAACCAGAAAGAGAGACAGAAGCAAGAGGGAATAGATAGTGAAGAGAGACAGAAGACAAAACCAATTAAGAGCTTAATCACCATCCCTACATTCCAAGGTAAGTGGGCAATTATTCAAGCTATTTTGTCGTTTGCAAATTATGCCTAATTTATAGGGATTTTATGCCATTTCAGAATATATTCAAAGTAAAATTGTGATATTAATATATTGTTAATTATATTTTAGTAAACAAATTTCTTCATGAACTTCTTTGGTGCCAAAGATTATTAGGCGCCAAAAGGGATGTTATTTCCCTCTAAAGCCATTTTAATTAGCGGGTTATTTTGTAGTATTTAATAACTGCTTTACATATTGCACATTTTCTTTATTGATTCTGAAAATTTTGCTTATTCTTCTATCTAAAATGGTAGGCAGAGGTAAAGGAAAAGTTGTCAAGGGTGGTGTTGCAAGAGCATCTATGCAAAGTGGATTAGTCTTATAGAAAGTAATGGATCAGAGGAGTTTTCCAAAACTTATTCCAGACTTAATTCGAGGAAAAAAACTGATAATGCTCAGGAGTTAAGTCATCATTGGCTTTAATTACTTGATGAAGATCAGATTCCATCAACTCAAAAACTACATAAATATCTCTGAATTCTCGTCGAGATTGGGGGAGTATAATATGCTTTATTTCTATAATATCTGGATGACGAAGCAACCGCAGCAACTTGATTTCTCTCAAAATCCGTGTTACGTCAGAGACATGCTCAAAGACATCATTAATCTTTTTTATTGCAACCTTTTCACCAGTGTGGGTGTCGACTGCAGAAGCAACAACCCCATAACTTCCCTTACCAATAACCTCCGGAATTTGATATCGACTTGCCTCTCCATACTCGGTGAAAAATTCTGTTTGAAGTGCACCCTTATGGCACCATTGTTTAGTAAACTTATCAATTTATAATTATAAATTATCAATAATAAAAGATCCTAAATATTAACAACCCTGTTTTAATTATAAATACTAATTATAAATACTAATAATCCCATTCCCTATATATTGGCGACCCAAAACAAATCTCAGATCTAGCCTTTGCGGCCAAGTCTAGTTCCGTCGACTCAGTTCAGCACAGATCCGATGACCCCCTGCGTCCTTAGATCCGGTGACCACACTCTGTGGAAGCCCTATTCCTGGTAAGAGATTTTTTTCTTTACATGTTAGTAATAGAGTGTTGATAGATCTGTGATGTTCAAGCCTTTTTGGTGAATTTCTGGGTTACGGTAATCGAAACAACAATCGAAAGACGAGTTGCTATACAATCAAGTGAGTTACGGCAACACTGAAGGGATCAAAGCACTTCACCGTGATGGTGCTGGGCTTGAGATGCCAACTAATTAATCTGATTTCTTTCCTCAATTAATTTCTTATTAATTTAGGTCTTAATTTTTTTTTTGGTTATGGATTTGGCAGTGGATTGAAAGAGAAGGGAAAACGCTGTTGATATTGGCGTGTTTGTTTGAATCCAGAGCTTTTTAATGTAGCCAAAACTTTGATCGAAAAAAAAACAATTTGAGGGAAAAACTTTGGTAGGATGAACAGACAGAACCTCCATGGCAAGTTTAGATAATTGTCCTCAATTAATTTCTTATTAATTTAGGTCTTATTTTTTTTTGGTTATGGATTTGGCAGTGGATTGAAAGAGAAGGGAAAACGCCGTTGACATTGGCGTGTTTGTTTGAATCCAGAGCTTTTTAATGTAGCCAAAACTTTGATCGAAAAAAAACAATTTGAGGGAAAAACTTTGGTAGGATGAACAGACAGAACCTCCATGGCAAGTTTAGATGATTGATTTGAGACTTGAAAAATGGTTTTTTATGTTATAGAAAGAATATTGACCTCTCATTCAATGACATGAAAATTTAATGCTCTCTTTTAACTTACCTTCGCTTTGTATTATCTTTTGTGATAGTGGCGATAAACGAGTGCTTTTGCCTAAGTTGAACTCAATGTTTCTTGTAGAACTTTGGAAGCCTTATGATGGATTTCCTTTACTTCTTTGGGTAAGTCAAAAGCTTTGAATGTTGATTTTATTTTTGTGGCAATTGAAAATAGTTGCCTAACTGTTGTTTTTGTTAAAAATTGATGCAAACAATTATTAGTTTAAGTTGAATAAGTCTTCTACTATGTGTATAACATGGAAGAGTGGTTTCTAGATTTTTGGAGTTAAGTTCCCACTAACCCACTTTATGTTTGTGTACTTAGTGGGTGAATATCATCCCATGAAGTGAGAACATGGGGGTGTGGCTTTCATTTCAGTTCATTTATTTATAGTGTTGCAAATTGAGTTTTTAGTAACGAAGAAGATCCTTTGAATTCTCAAAAAAAAAATATCATCCCATGAAGTGATGTAAGACTCGATTTTATAATACTGTACACCATAATTTGGTGAATTTTGATAGTGGAAATTAAATAAATAATGAATGTTGATTTCCACTTTGGTGAAAAGCTCCTTAACTTAGGAGGTAAATGGAGCAATTTCTGTGAAACACTCTATGGGCGAGTATTATGATGGAGGTGAGCAAGATAATTAGGATGATCGCTAATGGATGATGGCGAGTTTGATTTAACGACCATATTGGCGAATAGGTAAGTTCGCCAAGTTAGTTGATTAAGATGATAGCCAGAATGAGGGGAGGGCTATGATCACTGAAATGAACCTAGCGATGATCGCCAAAAGAGCGAGTATGGCGAGTAACGTGATCTCCCATATAGAGGCGCAAATGATAGCCTAGTAGGCAAGTAAGGCAATAAGGTACTCGCCAAATTAAAATGCTAAATGTGATCGCTAACTTGCTACATGAATCATAGCAAGGTAGGCGAGTAGAGCAATACTCGGTGATCGCCAACAATTTAACAATGACAGTGATCGCCAAATCTCAATGTGATCTCCTAAGGGAAAGAAATCAGCTCATAATTGTCAATTCTCAAGATGGCATCAAGACAATGTGACGATGCCAATAATCAAGTAAAGGACAACGTTGATGCTCGAATTGGAAAGTTAAGGACTATTGGCGAGCTAAGAAGCTGGCGATCCGGATTAAAGATGGTGAACTGACACATTACGCAGTGTTGGCGAGATGGAAACAATAAATAAGAACCGTGCAGCCAAATTTGACTTCTGTTGCTATTGTGATACAAGGCTGAAGAAAAATCTAATAGAGGATGAATTCTATTGGCTGAAGTAGCCATCAAACGTAGGCAAACTAGGTCAATAACGTGTAGGAAGAAAAGAGTTCTAACCGATTTCTTTTGCTGCAATATTCTTCATGAATTAATGCAACATATGATGCTTAGAGGAGAAGGAGAATGGAAGTCAACAAAGGTGCAGCAAAAGTGGACTTTCATGACACTTTGCTACTGCTACACGTTAGTTTCTTCAATCTGTTAAAGGCTTATCAAAATATGCTTGTTAAGTGTAAATTAGACAAGAAATTAATTAAAGGTTGACACGGCTAGAATGTTATTTGTGGAAACATAAAACAAAGCCAATAGAAGAAGCAAAAGGCGTGTGGAAGGGAGACTTTCATGCCACTTTGAGCTGTAGTTTTTCTTCATGCATTAAATGAATGTTGACACATGAAATGATGAAGAAATATGATAAGGTGCTATGTGGATTACTAGTATTGGTTAATATGGATAAAGAGAAGAATAAATAAGCAAGAAGGCTACAACAAAGTTGCTCTCTTCACTACCGAGTATGCCATCTACGAGAGCCAAACTTTGTCTCGACTTCTGTCCTGGTTCTTTGCTTCGGTTCAGCTAAGAAATAAATTAAGAGAAATTCCATGGTGACATTCAACCTTCCTTGCTTACTCAACCTCTATTCAATTGAAGAATCAAATAAGAATTCAAGTTAGAGGGCTGACGTGGAAGAGGAACAAAACAGAAGACAAATTCTGTTTTAGAAACATAAATTGATCAAGCTGGGAATTAAGGACTCAGTAAAAGCGATCGGGAAAGCGATCGGGAAGCAAGGCTTCGTAAGACCAGGTAAGGGAGTAGTATGTGAAGTAAAATGCATGTCCTGTGGAGTAAAATATTATGAAAATATTGAGAAAATGTTTTGGTTTATGACATGCATTAGTTTGATAAATTGTTTTAATTTGGGCGAGCTACAAAGTCGACCCCTTTGTGATGTTTTGGGCGAGCCAAAGATAGACGACCCCTTTTATGATGTTTTGGGCGGGCGACCCCTGTTTTAATATAAATTCAGGCGAGCCATAGATAGGCGACCCTTGTTTTAACAAAATTCCAGGCAAGCCAAAGAAAAATGACCCATGTTTTAATAAAAATGGGCGAGCTGACCATGGAAGTGCCGTATTGGGCGAGTTGACCATGGAAGCATCGCATTGGGTGAGTTGACCATGGGCAATGCCATAATGGATGAACTGATCATGGGCGAGCCGCAATGGGCAAGCTGACCATGGGCAACGCCATAATGGGCGAACTGACCATGGGCAATGCCAGAATAAGCGAACTGACCATGGGCGAGCCACTATGGGCGAGCCAGTTTAACTGTCTTTTCTCACACGAAAAATGGTTAGATTTTGGGCTATTTTACTACCTTTTGTAAATAGAAAATATAAAGCCTTTTTGGAAAATAAATCATTTTGAGAAAATGACGAAATTGGTGAAATAATTCCTTAAAGGTGCTTTATGAGATATAAAGTGATTTTTGAGACTTTAGGCCCCGAGTTTCATGCGTTACTTTTCACGTGGCTGATTTGTGTCACAGAGCTAGTTGTATCCCGGTGGGGATACGAATGGGAGTTTTGGCCTAAGGGCACACTCCGAGGAAGCTGTGAGGGGCGATGGCCTACGGGTGCACCCCAAAAGCGGACGACTTGTGTTCCTGGGGGAACGATGATAGCATGATTTATTTGTAGGGTGATGCTTAGTCTCAACTTACTGATTTCTGTTTACTGAAAGGATTTACTGAATCCTGTTTGCTGTTTACTACATTATATTGTAAACTGTTTAACCAGTGATTTGAATGGTGTATTGAGGATACTGTTTACTATATCCACTGTTTTCCTACTTGGTATGATTTTAAGAAAAATAAATACTTTGTGGCATATAGTTTTGCTTTATTTAAAGCAGCATACGTCTCCTTTACTAAGCGCGTGGTTCGCTCACCCCTTTGTTTTAACTCCATAGATAAAAGACACGAGGTTAGAGAATTATCTCCCAGATGAATATAGCTACATATAAAGTGCTGGGGCAAACTATGTTAAATATGACAGGTACAGTCACTTCTCTTTTACGTTCCAGACATATGTATGCAATACTACTTTATTGAAACAAGGACAATAGGAGATGTCATATGTGAGGAATAATGAATCAAAATTCATATTTCGCATTTGTTAAATAAATGTTTATCATTTATTACTGTCACTGTTGAATGTTAATGGCATCGCAGACAGCCCAACCGTGGATTATGTGTAAAAATATGTGATTTACAGTATGTGTGGACTGTTACAAGTGAGAACATGGGGGTGTGGCTTTCATTTCAGTTCATCTATTTATAGTGTTGCAAATTGAGTTTTTAGTAATGAAGAAGATCCTTTGAATTCTCAACCAATATTCTTTCTTTTGTCCTTTTCTTTGCTTACTCATACTTTGCTCAATTTTTGTTTGTTCTTGTCAAAGACATCCTTACTCTTCAAAACCAACATTTTTGGTATCCGAGCCAAGTTCGATTAAATTGGGTGTTATTCTGTTGTGGTGATCTTTGCTGAAGCAAGTGATCTTTGGTTTGTATTTATCATGTCTAATGGTATGAATACTTTGAATGTTTCTCAATCATTGGTGCCCATCTTCAATGGAGAAAGTCATGCTTTTTGGAGCATTAAAATGAAGACCTTTTCATTTCTCAAGATTTATGGGATCTTGTAGAAAATGGATATACAAAATCTGACAAGGCAGAGAAGGCAGTGGAGATGAAGGACTTTCGAAAGAAGGATGCAAAGGCGTTGCTCGTATTGCAGCAAGCAGTGAAGACTCAATTTTTCCTCGAATCTCGAATGCAGCAAAATCAAATGAAGCTTGGACCATTCTACATAAAGAGTTCCATGGAGATAACAAGGTAACTGTTGTGAAACTCCAAACTCTTCATAGAGAATTTGAGAACTTGTGTATGAAAAGTAGTGAGTCGGTTCAAGATTATATTGGTAGAGTTTCTCTCATTATGAATCAATTGAGAACTTATGGAGAGAAAATTAAATATCAAACAATTGTAGAAAAAGTTTTGAGGAGTTTACCTCCCAAATTTGATCATGTTGTTATTGCTATTGAAGAATCAAAGGATCTTTCTAAGTATTCTCTTAATGAGCTAATGGGTTCACTCTTAGCACATGAAGAAAGGATGAACAGGTGTGCAGAGAAGAGTATGGAGCAGGCATTTCAGACAAAGATGGAGATCTCTAGCAACGAGAAAAGCAATGACAATGGTTTTACAGGTAGAGGTAGAGGAAGAGGTAAAGGTGGCTACCGTGGTCGTGGTAGAGGTCGTGGTAGATCAAATTCAAGTCGCCAAGAAACTGAGAGTGGTGACAAAGAGAATCAAAAGCAAAACCATAAGGACAAGCAGTGTTACTTTTGCAAAAAGATGGGGCACGTTGAGGCGAATTGTTGGAAAAAGGCTAAGTAACAGGCAAATTTCATTGAAAAAGAAGAAGATGGTAACTTGTTTCTCACTTTTATGAATTCAAAGGAAAGTAACGGTGATCTTTGGTTTTTGGATAGTGGATGTAGCAATTACATGACAGGTGTTAGAAGTCTTTTTCAAAGTATAGATGAATCTATACAGTTGCAAGTCCGTCTTGGGAATGACAAACAAGTGCAGATTGAAGGTGAGGGAACAATAGCAGTGAGGACCAAGTCAGGTAATGAGAGGTTGATTCATGTGTTTATTACATTCCTAGCTTGGCACATAATTTACTCAGTGTGGGTTAATTGGTAACAAAGGGATATTCAGTTTTATTTCATGACAGTGTGTGTGAAATTAAGGGTAAAAATTCTGATATGCCGTTTGTAAAAATTCCCATAGCTGAAAATAAGATGTTTCCTCTTGAGATATCTCGTTTGGATGATTGTGCACTTGTTGCTAATGTTGAAAGTGATTCGTGGTTATGACATTTGAGATATGGCACTTGCATTTTAATGGGTTGAAGTTATTGTGTCAGAAAAATATGGTTCATGGTTTGCCTACTATTGCTTTTGCTAATGATTTGTGTGAAAGTTGTATTTATGGGAAACAGCATAGACAATCATTTCCAGTTGGGAAATCATGGAGAGCAAAGAAGCCTTTGGAGTTGGTGCATGCAGACATTTGTGGGCCAATGAATACATTATCTTTGAATAACAGTAGATATTTTTTGCTGTTTACTAACGATTTTACTCGGATGAGTTGGGTGTTTTTTCTTGTTCAGAAATCAGAAGCACTTGATAAGTTTCGGGAGTTCAAGGCCTTTGCAGAAAAAGAATCTGGTCATCACTTAAAAATTCTTCGAACTGATAGGGGAGGAGAGTTTTTATCTGATGAGTTTACTTTGTTTCTCAAGCAAAATGGAATCAAAAGGTAGTTAACAGTAAGACGAACACCAGAGCAAAATGGAGTCACCGAAAGGAAGAATCGAACAGTAGTGGAGATGGCCAGGAGTATGTTGAATGAGAAAAGGCTTGCAAATGATTTTTGGGCTGAAGCAGTAGCTACAGCGGTTCACCTTCTCAACATTTCTCCAACGAAGGCGGTGCGTGGTATGACTCCTTATAAAGCTTGGTGGAACTGCAAGCCTAATGTAAGTGCCTTGAAGATTTTTGGTTGTATTGCTTATGCCATGTTAGCTTCTAATGATCATACAAAGATGGACAAGAAGAGTGAGAAATGTATTTTCATTGGGTATAGTGACGAGACAAAGGGGTATAGATTGTATAATCTAGTTACTAAGAAGCTAATCATTCGTAGAGATGTTATTTTTGATGAGAACAGCTTTTGGGAGTGGAATGCAGACAAAAATCAACACTTGTCTTATGAAGAAAATAAATTAATTGAGTCACAAGATGACAAGAACAAAGTGGCTCAACAGGTTTCCCCTACACCTAGTCCTTCAAGATTGTCACCACAAGCTTCACCAACTCCTCAACCTTCAAGGTTGATTACTAGAAGTATGTCTGGGGCTCTTCCAAGAAAAGTAAAACCTTGGGAAGAAGTTTATAACTCTAACATGTTTGCTCTTTTAGTAACAGAACCCATGAGTTTTGATGAAGCGTGTGGAAAAGATGAATGGGAACATGCCATGGAGGAGGAGATTGCTTCCATTGAGAAGCATGATACTTGGGAGCTAGTAGACAAGCCGCAAGGAAGAGATACAATTGGTTTAAATTGGGTTTACAAGGTGAAGTTTAATGCAGAGGGGAGTGTCCAAAAATTCAAGGCAAGGCTGGTTGCAAGAGTATGGTAAAGATTTCTTTGAAACCTTCTCTCCTTTGCTAGATTTGAAACTGTTAGATTTTTGTTAGCATTGGCAGCTCAAATGAGGTGGAAGGTTTATCAGTTTGATGTCAAATCTGCCTTTTTGAATGGTTATTTGGATGAAGAGGTATATGTCGAGCAGCCACAAGGTTTTGTTGTTAAAGGCAAAGAGGATAAGGTGTACAAGCTCAAAAAGGCCCTTTATGGACTCAAACAAGCACTATGAGCTTGGTATGGTAGGCTTCATTCTTACTTGTTTGAAAATGGTTTCCATCGTAGTAGTAGTGAGCCCACTTTGTACATGAAGGAAAAAGGTGATGATGTTCTTATTGTTTGTGTTTATGTGGATGACATTATCTATACTAGTTCTTCTGAAGTTCTTATTATAGAATTCAAGAAGCGCATGACTGATGAATTTGATATGTCAGATTTGGGGTTGTTGCATTATTTTCTTGGCTTACAAATTTCTCAAACTGATGATGGTGTCTTTGTTTCACAAGAAAAATATGCTCTAGAATTGCTGAAGAGGTTTAACATGCAGAATTGTAAGACATTTTCTACTCCCATGAATACAAATGAGAAGTTGACAATGAATGATGGAACACCAAGGGCAAATGAGAAGTATTTCAGAAGCTTGGTTGGTGGGTTGATGTATCTGACTCATACTCGTCCAGATATCATGTTTCCTATTAGTTTGGTCTCAAGGTTCATGCATAATCCCTCCTTGCATCATCTTGGGGCAGCAAAACGAATTCTTCTCTACATTCGAGCTACAAGTAACTTTGGGATTTGGTACAACCCAGTTCCTAACTTTAAATTGTTTGGTTTTACTGATAGTGATTGGGCAGGTTGTGTACATGATAGAAAAAGCACAAGTGGTTTCATTTTTAGCTTTGGTTCGGGTGTTGTGTCATAGAGCTCAAAGAAACAAGCAAGCACGACATTGTCATCTTCGGAAGCTGAGTATATTGCAACTACATCTGCTGCTTGTCAAGCAATTTGGATGAGAAGAATCATGGAGGATTTGCATCAAGTCCAAGGAAAGGCGACTGAGATTTTCTGTGATAACAAAGCAACCATTTTAATGACCAAAAATCCAGTGTTCCATGGAAGGACAAAGCACATTGAGCTTCGCCACCACTTTATTCGAGATGCTGTTGTTGAAGGACTGATCGTGATGAAGTACTACTCAACAAATGATCAAGTTGTCTATGGTTTTACTAAAGGACTTGGTTATTCAAAGTTTGCAAAGTTTCGATTATCACTTGGAGTTGCAGATTTTGCATCAAGGGGGATGTTAAAAATTAATGCAAACAATTATTAGTTTAAGTTGAATAAGTCTTCCATTATGTGTATAACATGGAAGAGTGGTTTCTAGATTTTAGGAGTTAAGTTCCCACTAACCCACTTTATGTTTGTATACTTAGTGGGTGAATATCATCCCATGAAGTGAGAACATGGGGGTGTGGCTTTCATTTTAGTTCATCTATTTATAGTGTTGCAAATTGAGTTTTTAGTAATGAAGAAGATCCTTTGAATTCTCAGCCAATATTCTTTCTTTTGTCCTTTTCTTTGCTTACTCATACTTTGCTCAATTTTTGTTTGTTCTTGTTAAATACATCCTTACTCTTCAAAACCAACAGTTTTACTGTAGAATGTTTATGAACATTAATATTTAATACTTCGATGTCTGATGGTACAGGAATGTTTGACCCTTGGCAAATGCGTATTTCAATGCAGGGAAGTGGAGTATATATAAACAAAGAGAGGGGTTGTAGGCAATAGCAGTTTTTCTTTTGCTAGGAACTGCTTGACATGGCTACTTCTGATTTTGTTATCTTTCTTTTGACTGCTGATTTTGATGCTTTTGTTGTAGCATTGTTCCCATACACACTGATGATCCTCTTTTTCCAACAAATAATGTCGGTAGAAGTTGCTTTCGGATGCATTAGTGTATCAAGTTCAGGGCGAGATTTCTCTTTTCTTTTGATGGGAAGCTGGCACTTGCATGATTATTGATGTTAGGGTGTTTAAACATTTATTTTTGAACCACCATATGATAAACTTAGTTTAGCTTGTGATGTTGACGCACTGTTGATAAACAGCTTTTAAATGTTGAAAATGCTTCTTTTAAAATTTTTTGGATAAATAAATTGTTTCTATTAGGTTTAACATAGCTTTAAGGAGGAGAAAAGGAGAACAATACTTATTTAATATGCTTCTTTCCCATGGAGCTTCAAGTTACTGTTAAATTACTTCTTTCCCATGGAGGTTAATTTATTTGAGTTGTGATCTTATATCTCTGGTTAATTTATTTTATAGAATTTCAGATTTTCTTGGGTGTTAGTCTGTGTGCACTTTATCTTACCTATCTGCAGGCTGGCTCGATTTTGTCCAGACAAAAGGGCTGTGGGCAACGTCCAGCCTGATGCAGTTCTGTATACTCTTTCAAGGACAGGAAAGAAGACTGCCTTTTGGGAAGCAGAAGCCAGATGCAAAGCCTGCAGAAGTTGTTGCGGCAGCTTAAGTTCCCAGTTTACTTATTGGATTGATGTGCTTTTAGCTTGTTAAACTTAATTACTACAATAATAAATATTTAAATTATTAATTCTTTTGTAATTTATTATTTGTAATTATAACAGTATTGTAGTGAAATATTCTTTGCAACAATGATTTTGATTATTAATTTTTTTACATTGTAAAAATAAATTAGTAACTATAAAAATTTGTTTCTAAAATAAAATAAATTAGAAACATATTATAATTATTGTAAATAAAATTAAAAACGACATAATTGTGATTTCATAATTATTTTTTTGCAACAACTATTGTTGTCATGAATAAAATTAGAAACGACAAAATTATCGTTTCCTATGTATTTATAACAACGATTATAGTCGTCATGAATAAAATTAGGAACGACAAAATTGTTGTTACGTATGTATTTGTAGCAACGACTATAGTCGTTGTGAAGAAAATTAAAAACAACAAAATTGTCGTTTCGTATGTATTTATAGCAACGACTATAGTCGTCATGAATAAAATTAGAACGACAAAATTGACATTTCGTATGTATTTGTAGCAACGACTATAGTCGTTGTGAATAAAATTAGAAATGACAGAATTGTCGTTTCCTATTTATTTGTCACAACGACTATAGTCGTTAAGAATAAAATTAGGAATAACAAAATTGTCGTTTCGTATTTATTTGTAGCAACGACTATAGTCGTTGACAATAAAATTAAAAACGACATAATTGTCGTTTCGTATTTATTTGTAGCAACGACTAGAGTCGTTGCAAAACTAACTATTGCAACAATAAAAAAATGACTAGAGTCGTTGCAAAACTAACTATTGCAACAATAAAAAACTGTTGTCAAAAGCAATTGCAACCAAATATATTCTGTTGCTAAAAAAATATAGACAAAATATTAAGTCGTTGCTAAAACAAACATTTAATTAGTAACGAGAAAAAGTCGTTGCAATAATTATATTTTTGCAATGACTTATTATTTGATGAAAGTCGTTGCGTATACTTTTAGAAACAGAAGCTTTCGCAACGACCTTGCAACGACTAAAAGTCGTTGCAATAAAGTTTTAGCAACGATTATTTTACATTTTGAAACTACTTTAAGCGTTATAAAAGACCCATTTTCTAGTAGTGTCAACTACTAAATTCATTTGATTTGTGACTATCAATCTTATTATGTAAGTTTAGCTTGTTTGGATTTAATATATTTGTAATTAAGTTTAGAAATGGAATGCAGCAAGAATTTTTTTTCTTAATCATCGTTGTTTTTGAACTCCACCTTTGTAGTTAATGTAGCTAGTCTCAAGCCCAATAAAGAAAGAGGGTGGTGATAAATTTAGACAACCAGTCATAAAAACTAGTTCAAGCTCATGAAATAAATCAATATCAGAACATCGTTAGGGTGTTCCCATACATATGGACGATTTAATGTAAGTTCAGATATTGGTTCATATAGTTTATTCTAATCTTTTGAGATAAAAGCTCTTATGATAATAATAATAATGATGACGATGATAGTTGTTTGTGATTGTCTTAACCAATTGAAAAAGCTATTCAATAATCAGCTTGTGTAAAATAAGCTATTCCAATAGTAGTATCATTTTGAGCTTAAACAAAAACTGGACGATACAACAATCCTTTATATTATATATATATATATATAATATATATATATATATATATATTAATAATAGATATAAAAAGGAAAATTTTATGAGATTGTTTTACCAACAAAAGATGAAGAGCATTTTTCACTAATTTATCATAATTTAAAATTTTTGTAAATTTGTGTAATTATCTTTTCATCAATTATAAGTTAAACATACCCATAACATAACATTTAAATTTGTTGGGTTCGTTTGCAAAAGCAATAATTTGAAAGACTTGATTAAAGTTTAAAGCATACTTACAAATGATGGCTTGAGAATAAATTAATAAATTATTTAACTAAATTGGTTTTCCATAAATCTACTTATTTATTATTTTCTCATTACTTGAAAACCAATAAAAGAATGTTGATAAGACAAAGTGAAGACCTTACGTAGAAAAATTGGTTTTCCAATTTTTGGCGCGGTAAAGGTGAATGATAGGTTTGGGTCCTTGACAAGGTAAGAGGGATAATAAGACGTCACCACAACTAAAATATGCAATTTAGTGGCGTTTATTTCAGAATAATGCCACTAAGAATTATTTTCGCGGCATTTGAAAAACGCTACCATGTTCCCAACACTAGTATAGCCCACATATTTTGACAGCGTTTTTATAAAATCTCGTAATCATTAGCAGCGTTTATAAATATTGCTAAATTACAAAAAAAAAAAATGCCCCTAAAAATCTATTCTCCTGCAGTGAGGGTATCAATATCTTGTCCATTTTAAGCATGTAATCATTTAACCTAGATAATTTTAATATAAAAAACATTCAAGATCATGGATATTTGTCTCTTAAAGATTTTTCAAAATATGTATTAATTTTCGAAAATTAATTAACAAAATATTTCAACGACAAATTACTAATCATGTAATTTTCAAAAATCTTTCTTTCACAATAACCAACTATATTAAGTCCAAAAAAAAATGCTTTCTTTTAAGATCAATTGGACTTTTATTTTAAATTAAGCACATAAAATAACCATCAAAGATAATCTTATAGCTTGTGAAATATTTGATTATGCAAAGCAAATTTATTTTCTAAAAATGTTTATATATGATGCATTGACAGTATATAATTTATATACACTGTTAGTCAATCACAAGATGATATTTCAAATGTAAATCTTTAAAAATAAATATTAATAAAATTTTTAAATTTTTTTGCTTGTAGTCTTTGCTTATTAATGAGGTGTTATTTAATGGTTAATTGATAGCGTAGAAGCTATATACTATTAATACATCATATATAAACTCTTTCCAAAATCCCATTTAAACTCACTTAAACTTTTGTCATATTAATATATATATATATATATATATATATATATATATATAAAAATTTAAAGTTATCATATATCCACACACTGTATTATATAAATTTTAAGCTAATTCCCTTAATGGTTACTATATATCTAACACTACGTTTGCACTTAAGCCCATTGTTTTAATATCAAAGTTATAGTACTTAAATTTATTGCTACAGTAACAAATTTTACTGTCACTATTTTTTTTGAATTTTCACCGTTCATCCAAATAGATCTCTATCATCCACATTTTGATTTTTTTTTAACCTTTAACCAAAATGATACGTAGATTTTTGGGTTTTTAATTTTTACTGCTTTACCTCTGTCAATATTATTAACTTTCCAATATACTTTGAAACGTTTTAAAAAATTTTAAATGCAATAATTTTATTTTCCTTGCAACTATTTTACCTTTATTTTTCATCTTCTTCAATGTGATTTTTTTTGTAACAATAGGCTTTCTCATCCGTTTTACAAGTAAAGTTCTTTCATCAGTTACGACTCTAAAATGTGATGGTGGTTCGTGTTAGCTTTAAATTGCCATATATATTTTGAAATGACAAAAAATTAAGTAAGCTTTAATGTTTTAATTCATATTGTAAATTTGCCTTGTCACACATGATTTTCTCACTACCTGCATTTTCAAGTGATCATATCAAACATTAAGACCATGATTTAATTACATATTCTTATTGGTCTTAATACTTTATAAAATGTTTTGAATATTTTAGAAAATTACTTGATGAATTTTTGGACCATGTTTTCATTAGAGAAAGTCAAGAAAAACTCTCACAAAAATGTCAAAATGTTTTGGGTTGGATTAAGATCAAAGGTCACATCATTTCTAACCCAAAAGTGCAAAAAGTAGGCTTTCTGGAGGCATGGGATCGATCCCCTAAGGGAAGGGATCGATCCCCTAGTGGCAGTAAGCATTTTGGTGCAAGAAAAGGTCTCTCAGCCCAAAAAAATCAATTCTGGAAAGAAGGGATCGGTCCCCTAAGGGAAGGGATCGATCCCCTAATGGCAGAATGGCTCCCAACGGCTAGAAAAGGTCCCTCAGCACAGAAGAATCAGATCTGGAATGAAGGGATCGATCCCCTATGGGAAGGGATCGATCCCTTTGCCCGAAAATAGCCTGTAACGGCTACTTTTTGTGAGACAACGGTCACATTCAAGTTTTGGCTCCACCCAACGGCTAGAATACATCCAAGGGACTATAAATAGAGGCTTAGAAGCTAAAGAAAGTAAGAGGAACTACTCAGCAACTCCAAAACTTATATTCCTCAAATCCTCAAGCCTCAACAACAAATCAAGAGCTACAAAGTCTTCATCTTCCATCATTCTCATATTCTTTGTATAGAATAGCACAAATCTTGTATAGGCTTTTTCCTTGTGCTTAAACATTGTAATCACTTGCCTATCTAGAGGCCCTTCTTTGATTACACAATTTGTAAACACATTCATTCCTTAGAAAAAGGGGAGGTTTCTCTTTAGCCTAAGAAAAAGAGGGAGATTTCTCTTGAGCCTAAAAAAAGAGGGAGGTTTCTCTTTAGCCTAGAAAAAGAGGGAGTGTAATACAAATTCAAAGATAGTGAATTTGGGAAAATCCTTGGGAGCGTCTCAAGGTAGAGGACGTAGGCAAGGTTGCCGAACCTCTATAAATCGCTTGCGTACATTTCTCTATCCTTACTCTCTTTACTTATTTGCAATTATATTTGTATTTATTGCATTGAATTTATATTGTATAATTGCCTAGCTTAGAGAACTTAGAAAACACTCAAATAGGCTAGAGAATTTAGAGAAACCGAAAAACGAACTTAAGGTTTGTGACAAACCGATTCACCCCCCCTCTCGGTATAGCCTATAGAGCCAACAATTGGTATCAGAGCTTGGGCTCGAGATTGATTTAGACTAACCTCTATCGAGCAAAACGACCTTAAATGGCTCACTTGAATGTAGGCACACCCCTAGGAGAAGAGGGACACTCATTAGTTAGACCTCCACTCTTCAATTGTGAGAATTACTCTTATTGGAAAATTAGGATGATGTTATTTGTGCAATCCAATGACTATGAAGTGTGGAGGGTAATAGTTAATGGCCCTAGAATCCCAATAAAGAAAGTAGATGGAAAAGATGTCCCTAAGAGTGAAGATGAGTGGGACACCAATGACATGAGATTGGCACAATTGAATGCCAAGGCTATGCACACCCTCTTTTGTGCATTAGGTCCCAATGAGTATAATAGAGTCTCCTTATGTGAAAATGCTAAGCAAATATGGGACAAATTAGCCATCACACATGAAGGGACAAATTAAGTAAGAGAGACCAAAGTAGGAATGCTCACACATGATTATGAGCTATTTAGGATGAAAGAAAATGAGTCCATTAGCGAAATGTTCACTAGATTTAATGATATAATTAATGGACTTAAGGCTCTAGGCAAGACTTATTCCAATGTTGAAATGGTGAAGAAAATTTTGAATAGCTTGCCACAATCATGGGAGGCAAAGGTAACCGCAATAGAAGAGTCTAAGGATCCAAATACCTTGTCTCTAGATGAGCTTATGGGCTCCCTACTTACATATGAAATGAAAATGAAAAGAAATGAAGTACCTTCAAAGAAAGTAGGGGTAGCACTTAAGTCTTCCACTCATGGGATCATTGAAAATGATAGTGATGAGAGTGGAAATGAGGAAGAAAAGGAAATGGCAACGTTTGCCAAAAGATTCAATAGGTTCATGAGAATGAATGAGAGAGAAAATGATAGGAGACATCAAAAAAGAGGGGTAATGAGAGGAGAGTCAAGTAGCAGAGAAAAAGACCCCTTAGTGTTTTATGAATGTAATGAACCGGGTCATACTAAGTTAGATTGCCCCTTACTTAGGAAGGAAAAGGATAGGAAACCTAAGAAGAAAGCATTTGTGGCTGCATGGAGCGATAGTGATAGCTCCAATGAGGAAAACATAGATGATGAGGTAGCCTACTCATGCTTTATGGCCATTAGTGATGATGAGGCTAGTTGTAGTTCTAGTGAAGATAATGATTATACCTTTAGTGAACTACAAAATGCTTTTAATGATTTAGCAAATGAATTTTAATGCATGAATTCTAAATATAAGAAAATCATTGCTAAATTAAAAATAGAAAATGAAGCCTTGACAAATGCTAAGATAGATTTTGAAAAGGAATTAGAAGAGGCCAACTTAGAAATAAATGAGTTAAATAAAAAGAATACAAATTTGCATAACTCATTTACTAGGTTTTATATGGGTCAACAAAAGCTAGATCATATGTTAGAGACCCAAAGAGCTTTCTTTGATAAAGATGGGTTAGGTTATAATGCAATACAAAAAGAAACTCATCTAAAGAATTTCCTAGTGAGCAAAAATTCTATGCATGATACATCTCTCATATGCTCACTTTGCAAAAGGATAGGCCACACCTCACAAGCATGCACTTATAGAAAAACTACATTTAGAGGAAGAGTTGTTAGAAAAATGTGGGTGCCAAAGCATGCAATAAATAATGATGATTTGTGCTTGAAATGGATCCCAAAAGGATCAAAAATTATTTGCACTAACTCTCATGGACCCAAGAAAATTTGGGTACCAAAGCATGTTTGAAATTGTTTGATGTAGGAGTGTTAGAGCATGAGAATACAAAGAAACAATGGAGCTCAAATGCTCTACACACCCCCCATGGAGATTGCTTATGCCAATAAGAAAGAGAAAAAGCTTAAGAATCCATACTTGACAAGGTCACAACAATTCTTCAAAGAATGGCACAAGGTGGATTCCACTATTCAATGCAAAGCATTCTCTAGCAAAGGAGTTTTGTAAGTTTAAATCCTATCTCTTCGAAACTCATTTTTGCTAAAATTATTTATATGTTTTATTGAGGCACTTGGTTGATGATTCTTGATGCATTGTGAGTTGAATGATTGAACAAAAAGGCATGACAAAGATTTTTGATTGTTTGATTATAGTACTTGATGCATTGAATGAAAAGCATGATTTGTGATTTTGAAATGATTATTGGATTTCCGCATTTTGAGCAAGTTTCCTATGTGTTGATAATGTATTTACTTGTCTCAAAATACCAAATATGTCATATATGCAAAATGCCATGTCATGAGCAATAATGAAGAACTTGTATGTTGGAAATTATGGCATGTTGTTCACAAGATGTATGCTTTAACGATATATGTGCTTAAGACCTATGTGAACAAGTTTGTTTTGACATATTTGTGGTATCAAATGCTTTGGTTTTGTCAAAATATACTTAACTCTCAAAATGACCTCCTTTGAGGCCAAAAATGCATTTTATTGTGAAAATTCTTCCAAAATTGCAAAATCAATTGTAAAATGGTTTTTCATTCATACAAGTCCAAAATCATGTTATACAAGTGTTTAAACCTTTACTTGGACTTAAAATACTCAAAAACGAAGTTTTGGTACCTCACAAGTTGGATTTTCTGTCAAAAACTGTAGAAACAAGATAAGGGATCGATCCCCCCATGCCAGAAAGGGCTTTCCTGCATGTTTTCAACTGAAATTGAGAAGAATTTTTCATTGTTTTGATACTTTCTCTCTTCTCAACTTAAAATTCATTGTTTTAACTTCTTTTTGATGATTTTTAAAATATGAAAATTCATCTTTCATTGATATCATGCTTCAACTCCATCAATTTGTATCATTTCCAACAATTGATATCACTTTCAACAATCAATATCATTTTTCTTGAGCTCACAAGTGCAAAATCAATTTTCTCATTGAAAATGGTCATGAATCGCATTAATCTTGAAATAATCTTGAAACATACTCTCAATGAATGCTTAAACATAATTTTGAGATTTATTTTAATGATTTGTGTATATATTTGAGAATTTGATGAACTTGTGCATAATGAATATTCTTCATTCCTTTTGTTCATCTTAGTCAAGCATGCTTATAGGATTATGTCTCTTAGCTTGACTTATTTATTCCACACTAGGTTTCATGATAATTATACAGCTAGTGGATTGATTTCAAATGTATATTCAACAATTGGTAATGGTCATTGGCCTATAATTTGTGATGGTAAATGGATCCTAAATGTTCAAATGCATGAAACTTTATCATCCTTGTACTTAAATTTTTCTTATGGCCAAATTATTAAAGAACTTGGGCTTTAATGACAACACCAACATTTAAAGATAAATGCAAACTTGAACATATGTACCTTGATTAATGTCCATGCATTTATTATTTGAATCTTTCCTTGCTCATAATTGGTTAAGGACTTGAATTGGAAAATGAGCATAGGACTTTTGTGCTTGAAACCATGGAAGAAAATGTGTTTGCTTGAATTCCTTGATTTTTTGAATCTTCCATATGGTATAAATTTGTGAGTATGAATATGGATTAATACTTTATGATAATGTGCTAATGATTAATTGATCCATATGCATATTTGATGATGTGTATTGTGTTCTTGCATATTTAGAATGATTTTTTTCTTGACATGAACACACTACACATAAATATTGGATTCATGCAAAATATCTAAGTCAACCATTGGTAACAATTGGTATTTAGATTGAAATAACAATTGGTATCATTGGCAACCATATTTTCAACAATTGGTAAGCCAAAACTAAATTGACAATTGGTATAAGCTTTAAATTGACAATTCTTCTTGTGCTTTTTAGATTGAAATGACAAATAGGAAAGAATTCACATAAACCACTTTTGCATGAAACACTTTTATGCTAGAATTTGTAATTAATTGATGTATGATTTAATTCTAGACACAATATTTCTTGAAAATGATTTATGAGCTCATGCATATGATATGTCATTTAATTTCAGCTCATAATCATGATGTATTGCCATGCACCTTAGTTGGACTTAAGAAGAACAATTGATATACTTAGGTGCTTACTTAATTTCTTACCAATAGAGAACTTATTGCAAAATTATTTATAAACAATTGGTATAAGATCATAAGTCATATTCTTTACATGAATGTTTCATACTCTTTGTGAATATTGACTTATTTGTGCTATGAGTCCCATGTAGTAACACGTTTCTTATTGGATGGAGCATATTTATCTCTTTTCACATAGCCATGATTTTAGGGGGAGCATATTTTTTATTATTTTTCCTTCTTTTTGCTATGACAAAAAGGGGGAGAGATAGATATTAAAAGGGAGAGGTTGATATTAAAAGGGAGAGATATTAAGGGAGAGATTGATATTAAAAGGGAGAGATATTAAGGGGGAGAGATAATGAGGGAGAAATAGTTTGAAAATTCAGTTTCAAAACCCATGCTTATATTAAGGGGGAGCTTTATAAAATCTTGCTTTATTTGAGGGAGAGTATTTTGTCAAAGAATTTTCAAAGCAAATTTACATTAAGTTTTGTCATATCAAAAAAGGGGAGATTGTTAGCTTTAAATTGCCATATATATTTTGAAATGACAAAAACTTAAGTAAGCTTTAATGTTTTAATTCATATTGTAAATTTGCCTTATCACACCTGATTTTCTCACTACCTGCATTTTCAAGTGATCATATCAAACATTAAGACCATGATTTAATTACATATTCTTATTGGTCTTAATACTTTATAAAATGTTTTGAATATTTTAGAAAATTACTTGATGAATTTTTGGACCATGTTTTCATTAGAGAAAGTCAAGAAAAACTCTCACAAAAATGTCAAAATGTTTTGGGTTGGATTAAGATCAAAGGTCACATCATTTCTAACCCAAAAGTGCAAGAAGTAGGCTTTCTGGAGGCATGCGATCGATCCCTTAAGGGAAGGGATCGATCCCCTAGTGGCAGTAAGCATTTTGGTGTAAGAAAAGGTCTCTCAACCCAAAAAAATCAATTCTGGAAAGAAGGGATCGGTCCCCTAAGGGAAGGGATCGATCCCCTAATGGCAGAATGGCTCCCAACGGCTAGAAAAGGTCCCTCAGCCCAGAAGAATCAGATTTGGAATGAAGGGATCGATCCCCTATGGGAAGGGATCGATCCCTTTGCCCGAAAATAGCCTGTAACGGCTACTTTTTGTGAGACAACGGTCACATTCAAGTTTTGGCTCCACCCAACGGCTAGAATACATCCAAGGGACTATAAATAGAGGCTTAGAAGCTAAAGAAAGTAAGAGGAACTACTCAGCAACTCCAAAACTTATATTCCTCAAATCCTCAAGCCTCAACAACAAATCAAGAGCTACAAAGTCTTCAGCTTCCATCATTCTCATATTCTTTGTATAGAATAGCACAAATCTTGTATAGGCTTTTTCCTTGTGCTTAAACATTGTAATCACTTGCCTATCTAGAGGCCCTTCTTTGATTACACAATTTGTAAACACACTCATTCCTTAGAAAAAGGGGAGGTTTCTCTTTAGCCTTAGAAAAAAAGGGAGGTTTCTCTTTAGCCTAAGAAAAAGAGGGAGGTTTCTCTTGAGCCTAGAAAAAGAGGGAGGTTTCTCTTTAGCCTAGAAAAAGAGGCAGTGTAAAACAAATTCAAAGATAGTGAATTTGGGAAAATCCTTGGGAGCGTCTCAAGGTAGAGGACGTAGGCAAGGTTGCTAAACCTCTATAAATCGCTTGCGTACATTTCTCTATCCTTACTCTCTTTACTTATTTGCAATTATATTTGTGTTTATTGCATTGAATTTATATTGTATAATTGCCTAGCTTAGAGAACTTAGAAAACACTCAAATAGGCTAGAGAATTTAGAGAAACCGAAAAACAAACTTAAGGTTCGTGAAAAACCGATTCACCCCCCCTCTCGGCATAGCCTATAGAGCCAACAGTTTGAATGATGCTAGGCTATGGTAGTTTTTGGGGTTTAGGTTCCTGAAGATGAGTGGCTGAAGACAGAGTAGACGAAGTTAGTGGGATTCAGGGCAGTGCTGGTTGGGATAAGGATCATTAGGCGTGGATTTAGGTTTGAGATGAAGGCCGAGAATGGTGGTGTGGCAATGATCGAAGTGGTTGTTCAGGAGAGGGTTATGGGCTAGTGGTTTCATAGTAGCGGTATGTGTGTTTTGGTTTTAGGGTGTTGGGGGTTTTCGATGTAGGGACTGTGTTAGGGGATCGCGATGGTGATGGCTTTGTTGTGGTTGTTGAGTGTGTGTTGTTTGGAATAGGAGCCAGAGAGGAATTTCAGGTAGCTCAGGTTAAGAGGATGGCGGTGGCTTGGCGATGGTATGACAATCAGTGGGTGTTGGGATTAAGGGTTGTTTGCGGTGGCATTCTCATAAAATGGGACTACTTTGGCGCTCGAAAAAGGATGGGTTGGGGTTCCATGGAAGAGCTAACTGACCTCCTTCCCTCCCGTAGAGTAGTGTTCATTTTAATCAAATTAGAACGACTTCTTTTATCCAGTTTTTATTTTTGTCTTTCAGATCTTTGAAGGCGTTTGTTATTGGAATGGGGATTGAGTGACTGGTCTCATGGGAATGAGTGAGTTGCAGAACAGTGGGCAGCTAGTAGAAGGCACGGTGAGAGGGTGGCCATAGCTTTGGGGCATTGTACCCACATTAATTGTTGATTGGATTTGATAAAATTAATTAAAAAATAAAATAAAATAAAACAAAATAAATATATAGATCAAATAAAGCAAATAATAAAAACAAATCCAACTAGGACTTGGACCTTGAAGCCTATATCTTAATTTTAATCGAGTTTGATAAATGAAGCTCAAAATTAACTCATTATATAAATTAATCTATTTGGGATTTGGGCCTTGAAACCCATGCATTGGAGACTAAAATGGACATATATGAAATTTTTATTGGTTTGATTTAAATTAAACATCTTCATTCTTTTTCTCAAGCCTAAAACTTAATTTAATTGAACTTAATAGCGAATCATTCAAAAAAAATTAACAAAACTTCAAGAAATTGACAAGTATCAAATTTATCAAAACAATTTGTAAACTCAGACAAAATTAGGTGTCTACAACGAGTAAAGTTCTTTCAACAGTTATGACTCTAAAATTTGAACCATATCTAAATGCTTAAAAAAGAAGTCCATTTTTTCTACTTCCAATTACTCGTTGGTAATGCTATTTCATTTAGCAACTCTCAACATTTTAACTGAATTTTCCATGAAGACCCAGGCAAAACCCTCCAAATATCTTTGATCCTATCTTCCCTTTAGACCTGACAACCTTAGATATGATACGATGACACGACATGAAAATGATACAAATAAGAGGCACAATAATGATACAGGCTAATATTAAATAAAAATTATATATGAATACGGTAAAAGATAAAAATAAAATTTTATATTTTTCGTATCGATGCAAATTTTGACACAATTTTTATATTTTATGAAATATAAATATAATTTTATATGACATAAAAATAAATTATAAACATGAATTGTGAAACAAACTTCACACCTAGGGTGTAATCGAGCCAAGCTGAGCGGATACAGTGAAGTGCTCGATACTTAGCTCGAACTCGATCGAGTCTTAATTTTTGAGCTCGAGCTCGACTCGACATAAAAATCGAGCTACTTGAGCTCGCTTAATTAAGCTTGATTTTCATGCTCGAAATTGTGCTCGATTCAAAAGCTCAAAATCGACCTTGATCTTATGCTCGAACTCGAATTCAACACATTTTCATTTTAGGATATATATCATCACAACCTAAATATAGAAAACCTTTTCTTTATGAGTAATTAAAAACAGAGAAAATATATGAAAAATAAAGAGGTAATCTGAGAGACTTGACTATAAACAAGCTTAGATTACATGCAAATATAAATTTAATTCATGCTAAAGTCCTACCCAAATGAAAATTTATGATAAAGATGAATTTCAATTTGACAATTTAGAAATTTAAAAACGCAATAAAGCTATAATAACAGAGGGAAGAACAACAGAGCCAAAACAACAAACACTTGTCTCAATGGTAACATGAGTGTAAGGCTCGGGTATTTAAGGATGCCGGGGTTCAAGCCTCAGTAAATGCGCTCAAGGAATTTATCCTGAGTTCTTCAGGAGCCTTGGGACAAAGCCGTGAGGGTGGGTGACCTCCCAGAGCGAACAATACGTTGTTAGTGATTGTGGGCGATCGCCTACTCTCGCTGTCAAGGCAAACCTGGGGAGTGTGAGACTCCTAGGGGATGCTTGTTGACGGTCGATTCGAACGGGCGAGTCTTGACGATGTTGTAAGGGTAAATCTGGGGCGTGGGAGAGCACCAAGGGGATGCTCGTCAACAGCCTGATGAGACGAGCGAGGCTCTTACAGAATGACGCCAAGGTAGTTATGAAGTTCTTGAAATAGAACATCTTCACTCGTTTTGGCACCCCCAAGGCGATCATTAGTGATGAAGGGACTCACTTCTGCAACAAGTCCTTTGAAGCTTTGCTTTCTAGGTATGGTGTCAAACACAAGGTGGCTACAGCCTATCACCCTCAGACAAGTGGCCAAGTGGAAATCTCCAATCGGGAGATAAAAAGAATCTTCGAGAAGACAATGAACCCTTCAAGAAAAGATTGGGCCATGAAATTAGATGATGCACTGTGGGCCTATCGAACTGCGTTCAAAACACCTATTGGAATGTCTCCATACCAATTAGTGTTTAGGAAGGCTTGTCACTTGCCTGTAGAATTGGAGCACAAGGCATTTTGGGTGATCAAGAAATTAAATTTTGATATGATGGCAGCTGGTGAAAAGCGTTTATTGCATCTCAACGAGTTGGATGAATTCAGAATGCAAGCATATGAGAGTGCTAGACTCTATAAGGAGAGAACAAAGAAGTGGCATGACAAGAAGATAATGGAAAGACAATTTGAGCCAGGGCAACAGGTTTTATTGTATAATTCTCCTTTGAAGTTGTTTCCAGGTAAGTTGAAATCAAGGTGGTCTGGACCATTCATTGTTACTCGAGCTTTTCCATATGGAACTGTGGAAATAAGAGGTGACTTTTCCAAAGAACCATTTAAGGTCAACGGTCAGAGATTGAAGCATTACTGGGGAGGAGTAATCGATCGTCACAAATCGGTCACCTACCTTAATGATCCAGCTTGAAGTCAACAAAGACAGTCAAGCCGAAGACTATAAATCAAGCACTTCTAGGGAGGCAACCCTAACATTTTATTGCTTTCTTAGTTATTTCTCTTATTTCTTATTTTAGATATTTCACTAGTTGATTTCTTTTCTTTATTTTATAGGTGTCAGAGTCTAAGTTATGTAGTTTGAGCTTCATCGAAAAAATCAGGGGAGTTTCCTTTATCCTTTTCTTGAATTTCTTGCACAATGAGGACAATGTGGGATTTAAGTTTGGGGGAAGGATTTGAGCTAAATTATTTAAAAAATTCTCAAATTTTTTTCAAAATTCCTCAAAAGTGATTGCTTTGAGACATTTTTGTGTTTTAATTGGTGATATTTCCTTATTCCAATATAATTGATTATTTTCATAATCTTTAGAAAGGCATGAGTATTGTGCAAAGTATAAGATGAATTTTTGAGTAGTTTTGTTTTTGATTGTGAATTTCCAAAATTTGAGCACTGTGTCTTGATCATTGATTTGTATGCATATTTAGAGAAGGCTTATGTGAATATAAAATTGCATGAATTTTTAAAGTTATGTTTAAGTACTAGAATTTGTTTTGATATTCTCTCTAGGTGAAATCCTAGATTACACTTGACTGAGAAGATGATTTAGGCCATCTTTGGATCATTTGAGCCTTTCAAGCCTACCTTGATATATATTTATCCTTAGTATACCCCATTTGATCCTAATTATACCTTTCTTGTTGATAAATCACATTAATAGCCTCACTTATTTATATAATCTCTTGTCCGTTACCCTTATAAGCATGTGGATCATTCATTGAAAAGTATTGAAAGCTCTCCTTAATTAAAGAAAGGAAGAAAATTTTAAAAAAAAATGAAAAAAGAAGAAGAAGAAGAAAAATGAAAAAAGAGAAGAAGTGAAAACAAAGAAAGGAAGAAGAAAATCAAAAGTTTGGGAGCTGCAATTTGAGCTCTTAAAAAAAATTCCATGAAAATAATGCATGCTTAGAGGTTTTTGAGCCTAAAATTATCCTTTATCCTTTATCCTACCTTCACCCTAGCCTGACATTACAAGCTTAATAAAGTCCTAATGATCTTTAGTTCTATGTAACTACATTAGTGGAGAGAAAAGAGAAAAGCAAACTTATAGGACTTGAGCATGCTTTGAGATTCTTGTTTAATTTTATGTTTGCATAATCTCATCTGGATTGTGTGCAATGAAATGAGAAAAGAATTTTTCACACACACATGGAAATTCCAATTGGAAATAGAGCTTGCTCTTAAATGATTTTTAGTGTTAAGCTGATATTTATGTTTTTCTTTGAATTATGGAAAGTATGCAATTGTGAGGAATTTAAGGAAGATCATGTTTTTGAGTATATGTCTCTAATTATTTTTGATTTGTTTTGCTTGAGGACAAGCAAAATATTAAGTTTGACGGTGTGATAAATCTCTAAAATATCTACTTTTTATAAGATTTTATTACAAAATCTTTGGATATATTTTGGAATTTTTATTATTTTCTCTCCTATTTATTTGGATTTTCTTTGTGTGCAAGGTATTAAAGTTGACTACGCAAAAGAAGTTTGATGCAATCAAAATTAATGCTTAGAAGTGTCATAAAGCAAGAAGGAAACAAAAGGAAAGTATCCTACAGACTAAGGTAAGAAAAGAAAAAGGAAATGAGAGCTTAATTGAGTTGAAACTTTCTGCCCAATAAAAAGAAACTAAAAGAACCCTAGAAGACTGCCTATATAAAGGAAAGGCTACCACTTGAATAAACAGAGAGGAAAAGAGAGTCGCATAGGAAAAACAGAAAAAGAAACGGCTGGTGACAACAGCACATCTTCTTCAACTGTTAATGCAATTTTCTTTGCTGTTTTATTAGCTTAGGCTGTAGGAAGGAATTTGCTGAGTGACACAATAAAATTTACCCCCGTTTTTATGCGTCCGTGCTTTGTTTCTCTTGCTTTTCAGTTTTAATCTCTTTATTGCATTTTATTAGTTATTTATTTTAGGTTCTTGCTCTATGTTTTAAACAAGACAATAGATTTTTACATGTTTGATTGACTAAAGTGGTTCGGGTCTGCTGGTTCTACTTCAATTGAACGTGGGCGTTTGTTCTGTGCGGTTTCTTTCTGCTCTGCATCTTTTTATTTTTGCTCGCTGCGTGACAGGTGTAGAGGACGTGGTTCCTACTGGCTGAGTTGCGGTCTGAAGCTGCTTGCTGCTCGCGTCTGTTGGCTGAAGGTGCTGCGTGTGTGCTGCTACAGGTGCTTGAATTGCCGTAGCTGAGGAAGAAGCAGGATGCTGCGTTCGTGATGGCCTATGCAGGATGTGGTGTGTTGCACTTGGTTGCATGGTGAAGCTTAGCAACTGAAGCTTTGCTGGCTGTGTGCATGATGATGGTTCACGTTTTGGTTTTCATTAATTTGCATGCTCTTTACTGTTTCTTCATGATTTTGTTTATTAGTTTTAGGTTTTAATGATTAGGCTTAGGCATGCTATTTTACTTTAATATTTATTTGTTATTTGATTAGATCTTTAGGATTAGTTATTTTTATTTGCTTACTTAATATAATAGGTAATTAGATTATAATAATTTTAATAAAAAAAATTTTCAATTGTTTGAATAAAATTAGGGTAAAACAATTTTAGTATTTATAATATAATATATACCGCACGTGTTTTGTGTTTTTTGCTAAGGTGTCTTTTGTAGCTGAGCTGGCTATTACTCATTGGTTGTAAAGGTTGTTAACAGATTGCTGAAATGGCCAAGTTTGTTAGCTTTCTTCTCCGTTTGTTACGCAGACAACTCTGTATATAAACACCACCTCTGTAATTATTTTCTTCTTGAATCGAATAACAATCTTTCACTCAAAATTCGAATATGGTATCATAGCAACATTTTCTCTTCTTTCTTCTTCTCTCGATTTCTCTGTAAATCGATTTTTCTTCATTCTGTGATCATGGTGAAGATTGAAGAAAGCAGTCCCTATTTCATCCACGCAAACGAGAGCCCTGCTTTGGTTCTCATCTCCAACATTCTCACTAGATCAAATTATCATCCTTGGTCCAGGGCTATGAAAATGGCCTTACTCTCTAAAAACAAATTGCAGTTTATCGATGGAAGTATTTCAGCTCCAGCAAAGGAAGATTCTATGTTTGCATCATGGCAAAGATGCAATACATTGGTACTATCTTGGATCTTTCATTCTGTTTCTCCATCTATTGCTCAAAGTATATTATGGATTCATAATGCAAAAGATGTTTGGAATGATTTGAGAGATCGGTTCTCTCAACGTGATGCACTTTGCATTTCTGAATTATAAGAGGAGATTTACACTTTTCAGCAAGGTTCCTTATCTGTAACCGATTATTTTACTCAGTTGAAAGTATTATAGGATGAGTTGCTTACACATAGGCCTATTCCTTCAGTTTGTCAGTGTGGAGTTTCAAATATTGCTCTTAAATATCAGTCAAATGACTATGTAATTCGATTTCTTAAGGGTTTGAATGATACTTTTGCCACTGTGAGAACTCAGATCTTGTTGATGGATCCTTTGCCTTCTATAAATAAGGTTTTCTCATTGGTTATTCAACAAGAAAGGCAACATAATGCATTGATTGCATCTCAACGCCTTGAGCCGAATGTTCTTGCTGTAAAAGGTTCTAATGCAGCCAATGGAATCAGTTCAAACATAGGGGGTTTCAAGAAACTAGTTGCAAATAATAGAAGGCCTATGTGTTCTTATTGTGGTTTTTCTGGACATACAATTGAAAAATGCTTTAAGAAGCATGGGTATCCACCTGGATACAAGCCAAAGAACAAATCTGCAACTGCTAATTGTGTTGAAACTTCCAAGTGCTCTAATTCTGCTACTGTGATTGAGCCATCTACAAATCAAATCAGTATTCCGAAGACTCTCACTGATAGTCAGTACCAGAAGCTGCTTTCTTTGCTTCAATCAATCGACATAGCTTCCTCTTCACAGGTTCATGTTAATGCAGTTACTGACTATAATCCAAGTTCAGGTATACTAGCTACAACCTATAATTGTTTGTCTACCTCCACAAAATTTGTCCTAGATACAGGTGCTTCAAATCACATTGCTTGTTCTTTAGACCTTTTTGACACTCATGAACCAATCACCAAAGCTTTTGTTAAATTACCTGATGGAACACATGCACCTGCATCATATATAGGCACTATTAGACTTTCTTCACAGTTCATTTTACAAGATGTTTTGCTAGTACCTAGTTTCTCCTTTAACCTCATCTCAGTAGGTAAACTCACTAAAACATCTAACTATGTACTCACCTTTTACCCTGATATCTGTCTTATTCAGGATGCACAGAGTTTGAAGAAGATTGGGTCAGCTAAGCAAGTCCTTGGTCTCTATGTTCTTACTCAATCTCCTTCCTTTGTTCAAACAAATTTTCCATCAGTTACTTCTTGTTCTGTTACTAGAAATAATGTTGCCAATATTTGGCATTTTCATTTAGGACATCTTTCAAACAAAAGAATCAAAATGTTACACTCATTGGATTCATCAATTACTGTACCAAATCATTTTCCATGTGATGTATGCCATCTTGCTAAACAAAAACGTCTCCCTTTTCCTCTTAGTACTACAAATTCTGCTGCATGCTTTGATCTCATACATATTGACATATGGGGTCCTTATCCAACAACTTCCTTGTATGGTGATTACTATTTCTTAACCATTGTGGATGATCACAGTTGATACACTTGGCTACACCTAATGAAACTTAAGTCCCAAACCAGATTTTTAGTTCAAGGTTTTTGTAATTTGATTGAGACTCAGTTTTCTACCAAAATCAAAGTCATTCGAACAAATAATGGACAGGAATTTAACATGTCTGATTTTTATGCTGCTAAAGGCATAATTCACCAAACCTCTCGTATTGAAACACCTCAACAAATTAGTATTGTCGAAAGGAAGCACCAGCATATTCTTAATGTAGGACGAGCTTTAAAATTTCAAGCATGTTTGCCTGATAAATTTTTGGGGGATTGTGTCTCACATGCTATCTATCTTATTAATCGAATCCCCACACCAATTCTACAACATAAAACTCCTTTTGAAGTCTTGTTTCATAAGCCACCTTGTTTTTCTGATCTACGAGTGTTTGGTGCTCTTTCTTATGCTTCCACACTAACACATGGTAGAACTAAATTTGCACCTAGAGCTCACAAGTGCATTTTTTTAGGATATCCATCAGGCAAGAAGGGGTATAAATTGTATGACATATCCTCTGCAGCAGTATTTGTTTCTAGAAATGTTGTTTTTTATGAAAATGTTTTTCCTTTTTCCCAAAATCAAAACCCTGTCACATCTTCTAATGTTTTTAGTTCTAAGTCAGTGTTACCTAATGTTACTCCCCATACTTCTTGTTTTGAAAATACTGATGTAGCTCCCTCTAATATTTCTGATAATACTTTTGCTACTGTTCCTGAGACATCTTCTATTTCTGGTAATCCTTCTAGTCCTATTGACATTTCCAGTCCTCACATATCATCTGTTCCTGTTAAGAGGTCTACTAGGTCTAGAATTCTCCCAACCTTTACAAGACTATCACCTTGCTTTAGCTGCATTTGATTCTTCATCTCATGTTCATTTTGTTAATACAGATTTTAAAGTTTATCATCCACTTACTCATGTGCTTTCTTATAACCATTGTTCTCCTTCCCACAAATTTTTTGCTTTCAGTATTTCTAGTTTACTTGAGCCTAAGACTTATAGTCAGGCTGTTCAACATACCTATTGGAGACAAGCCATGCAAGTTGAATTGGATGCTCTGGAAGCAAACCATACTTGGGTTATTATTGATCTACCTGATTCCAAAGAGGCCATTGGGTGCAAATGGGTATACAAGATCAAACATAAAGCTAATGGAAGTGTTGAAAGGCTTAAAGCTAGACTGGTTGCTAAAGGGTACACTCAGCAACTTGGTCTTGACTATCTTGACACATTCTCACCTGTGGCTAAGATGACTACCATTCGTACTTTACTGGCCATTGCTGCTGCTAAGGGTTGGCATCTTCACCAACTAGATATCAACAATGCCTTCTTACATGGAGACTTGCATGAAGAGGTTTACATGCAATTGCCTCCGGGGTATACTAAAGCTAAGCCAGGACAGGTTTGCAAGCTTCTGAAATCCCTCTATGGGCTTAAACAGGCTAGTAGATAGTGGTATTCAAAACTCACCACTGCTATACTTGCTAGAGGATTCCATCAGGCACAATCAGATCCTAGCTTGTTTCTTAAAGGTTCTGCTTCATCATTCATTGCTCTTTTGGTTTTTGTTGATGATATTGTATTGGCAAGTAATGATCTTGCTCTTATACGAGAGGTTAAAGACTTTCTAGATACTGCATTCAAGATCAAGGATCTCAGTGTTTTAAAGTATTTTTTGGGGCTTGAAGTGGCCCGATCCTCTACTGGTATTAACATTTCCCAGAGGAAATATGCTTTGGAACTGTTACAAGACACTGGTTTTTTACATTGTAAGCCTGCTTCTACTCCCATGGTTGTCTCACTTAAGTTGACTAAGACTTCTGGTACTGCCTTGTCTGATCCTCTGCCATATAGACAACTCATTGGCAAGTTACTCTATTTGACTACCACCAGGCCTGATTTATCTTTTGTGGTTCAACATTTATCTCAGTTTATGGATCAACCTACTGATCTTCATCTCAAGGCTTTGCATCGAGTTCTTCGATACTTGAAGTCTACTCCTGGCAAGGGTCTCTTTTTCCCTTCACAATCTGATCTTCTTCTTAAAGGGTTTTGTGATTCTGATTAGGCTTCTTGCCCTGACAGCAGACGATCGGTGACAGGATATTATGTTTTCCTCAGCAAAGCTCTTATTTCTTGGTGTTCCAAGAAACAATCCATTGTATCTCGTTCTTCATCAAAAGTCGAATATCGAGCTCTTGCCTCCTTGAGTTGTGAAATTTAATGGCTTCTATTTTTGCTGGCTAATTTTCAGATCTCTCATTTTGCTGCTGCCTCAGTTTTTTGTGACAACAAATCAGCTATTGCTATTGCCGAAAATCTTGTTTTTCATGAACGAACTAAACATATTGAACTTGATTGTCATTTGGTTCGTGAGAAGGTGCAAGCTGGTGTGCTCAAATTGTTACATGTTGCTTCTTCTACACAACTTGCTGATCTCTTCACCAAGTCTCATCCACCTGTTGTGTTTCATCCCCTGGTCACACGTTTTGATTTCCACAATTTGTACCCTCCAGCTTGAGGGGGGCTAATAGAATATATACAGCACGTGTTTTGTGTTTTTTGCTAAGGTGTCTTTTGTAGCTGAGCTGGCCATTACTCATTCGTTGTAAAGGTTGTTAACAGATTGCTGGGATGGCCAAGTTTGTTAGCTTTCTTCTTCGTTTGTTACGCAGACAATTCTGTATATAAACACCATCTCTGTAATTATATTCTTCTTGAATCGAATAACAATCTTTCACTGAAAATTCGAATAACTTAGCTAGGATAATTCTAAATAATCCTCGTGGGAACGATACTCTATTCACTACTGTATTACTTGTCGCGATCCATGCACTTGCGGTATAGATTTAGACGCAACAAATTCACATCCCCTTTCTCAGCCTCCGCTTGTAGATTTTCTTGACAATAACTACCATCCGCTTTAGTGTACCACTCCTCTAGACGATTCACCTTCCATTTTTCACCTTGTTTGAACTGAGACTGCGTCACAGATCCAACAACCGCAACATCTCTGACCAACTTATTCTCTGTAACTGTAACTTGGAAAATATTTCTTCCAACATGTAGCTCAACACATTCATTAATCATACTAGAACAGTCAGTTTCAATTTTCAGATTGCACTCCAAAAAATGACCGATTATAAAGTGGATCCTTACTACTACAAATAAACTCCCCCCAGCAAATGGCGATACTTTTGAATGTATCATCATTCCAACAATGAAATGGAACATCAGAACACCAAACCCATGTCCCTCTATTACAACAGACCTTTTCGTCAAACCATTCCTCAACACTCACGAACCACTCTTGAAACTTTAATTTAATCAAATCATTGATGTTCTCCAAATCACTCCTATCCTTAAAGGTAATAATAAAATTCTTACCAGAAATTCTACGAATTAAAACTCCTAAAAATCTTTCATCTTCGGTCGGCTCTACCACCTTATCAGCTTTCTTAGGAGAACAAAAACAACTGACTTTACTTCTTTCTAACAAATGAAGAATTTCCACATGAACCTTCCCCTTATAGACCTTAATATTTTTCACCAGTTTACCAGTATCCACCTCAACAACCGACGCTGAACCTTCTATCCCCTCCTCCATCAACACTTGTTTATACATTCGTTGACAACTTGGATCCCTTCCATTTACTGAAGCATTTCCAAGCCTTTGGTCATGTTTTTCACAATGTCTTTGATAACCATCTCATATCCTTTCAAACTTGCAACCTCATATCCTTTGGTCAAACCCTTTCTCTTCTAGTGCTCCACCCTTGGATTAAAGCGTGCCATGTTAACGCCAATTTTATGATCTAATAACCAAGTTCCATTCAGGCTAGCTCCATATTGCTTTCCTTGCTTCCATTTCACTCACATACCTAACAAAACCAAATTTCTTACCTCTTTGACTTCTCTTCCTAGGAATAAAGATGCCCTTGACTTCTCCAAACTTTTTGAAAATTCTTTCTAGCCATCTCCAATGTACCTTTTCTGGAATACTATTGACAAAAATTGGAAGCTGCCCTACGGTTATAAGTCACCCTTCTTTGAAATCTCTTTCTCTCTAGAAAACTCTCTCTCACCATTACTATTTTTATAATCGTAGGATTTTCATGTACAATTTGAAGGAAACCGAAACAACACGCAGCGGAATTTAAATCATTCGGCCTCCACCAAGATCGATTCGGAGAGTTGCCTGATTAGGGTTTCGAGATTTTACCTGACGTTTTCTCTGAATTTTCTGTCGTTGGTCGAGTCACAAGCAGCAACTTTTCGTTCCTGCCTCTACGGTATCCACACGAACGGATCTCATGACTCTTGAACGTCTCACGATCAGAAGCCTTAAAGAGCTTTTAAATTCCTTATAACCGAATTGCTAGCTTCGATTAAAAGGAATGTTTTGTTTTCTGTTTTAAAAAGTGCGGCTATGTTTTAGAAAAACATCCCTTTTATAGGCAGTAAATTTTACCCTAAAATTTACTGCCAAACAGAACTCTAATCCTACTTAGAATAGGATTAGTTATATCCCTAATCCAATTCAGAATAGGATTAGTTATATCCTTAATCCAATTCAGAATAGGATTAATTAAGCTCCTCATTGATCCGTTCTAAGTGTGCGACCCAATAGGTTCTCAAAACAATGGCAATGACAAAATTGTCACAGGCAATGAGCGGTATCTAGCAACACATCATTGCTACCCATGTAACGAGAATGTCAATGACTCGACATAACCTTACTCGTGATAGATGTTACCGTGTAGTTTAATCCCTTTATCCTATGATGTCTTGATTAGACACAAGTCATGGAATGTGTCACACTTGTATAGTCTAATCAGCGTTTCTTGATTCCTGAGTAGACTAATTAAACAAATAAAATCAATATCTCATATTGACTTATTCGAGCACGGCCATGCATTTCTTAGTCTCACTCTATCAAAGGGCCCAAGACATCACTCTTGTTATATAAGAGGGATAAATCCTATCTTGATCACTCAACATCCCTCTACATAGATCAAGGCATACCCAATTACTACCTTTATAGTCCATCCTGTTACGAATGACATCTAGCAGCATTAAAGTATGCAATTCTCTATGTTGGGATCTCTGATGATCTCAAGTGAAAGGATCACATACACCATCATCACTATGAGAATCGCTTATGACATTCATATAACAATCCATGTAGCGTTCTCATGGAGGGTCGATCCAGTACATAGTTCTCTAACATGTACCTATGTGATGACTTGATATCCTAAATCCATGACAATGGTCATCAGTCAACCACATACTAGTCTTATCGTATCATTGTTATCCTTGTTCACAATAATACTTGACTAGGGATATTTTAAGAATAGTGTGTTATTACTATTCTAAGGACATTATTATATAAGATTATATTACGCAGTTATAAGACAAATATAATAATGAACTATGATAAATAAAATGTCATGATACATAAAAAAATGCCAAAGTCAATCATCTAATGAATGGTTCTAAGGGCATAATCCAACACAATTGATGAATCAATCACTTTGTATCACATAATTTTATTTATATGCATTTAAATTCTTTAAATTAATAAAGAAATACTTTTATTAACTTTGTTTTATTGAGGTAATTGTGCCTAAAACTAAACTTGTCGTATGAAACGGTGGAAGATTAATAAAGAAATACTTTCTTAGAAACCTTCCTAATTCCTATTCACAATTATTGATAATTAAAATCTAATCTAAACAACTGTGTTACGGTTCACATTACAAACTCTAATATTAATATAACTTTCTACAATTTTGTCTGTAGATGACTCTGTTAGAGTATGCCCTACAATTAATTGGATTTAGATTAAGTAATTTTAAAGGGCCCAAAAGACCTAATTTAGTTGGACTAAGGCTAAGGCCTTTTTAGGGTTTTGTTAAGAGGCACTATAAAAACAACATTAAGTCTAAAAGTTAGCAGAAGAACAAAATATTTTTATAGTCGTTCTGCCTCTTGGAGCTAGCACTCTCTGAAAACAATTCCCTTCCTCCTCCTTTTGCTTCTGATCACATCTTGTCTCTGGCAAAGGTTTTGTTTTGCGTCCTACTCGTGTGGATACCGTTAGAGGGCTTCTCTCAGCTAGAAGTCTTGAGTTAACGATAAATCAAGGGCTATTCGTGGGCTCCCATATTCAAAAGTCGAACATTCCTACACGAGTACACCAAAAGGTTAGATTTTATCTCAAAATTAATCTAGTTGCATGATCCTGGTTATTTTGGTTTTGTTGATTTTAATCCGCTGCTTATTTTTCGTGTATGACATGATAATTGTGAGACAACGAAACCCAACAGTGGTATCCGAGCCAGTGTGCAAATGGCTTTCGGGATAGCGAATTCGATTCGTGGTGATGTTGTTTTATTGTAAGTTGTTACAGATTTGATTTTAATTTTCAAAATTCGTTTGTAAGACAATTATAGATTAAAAAAATATAATACTTGTTATTATTTTATTTAAAAAATAAAATATAAATTAGGATAAAAGTTATCCTGACAAGAGTTTTAAATTAAATATATTTTAAAGAAAGATATTTTTAAAATATTAAATTGGATAAGAGTTATCCAATAGTTTTGAGATTTTAATAAGATTAAAATTTCAAAAATATTATCTTGATAAAATTGTTTTAAAATAAAATATATATATCCTGTATTAAATTGGATAAGAGTTATCCAATAGTTTTGAGATTTTAATGAGATTAAAATTTCAAATGAAATTATCTTAATAAAATTTTGTTTTAAAATAAATTATTTTCTATCTTAAATTGGATAAGAGTTGTCCAACACTTTTGATATTTTAATGAGATTAAAATTTCAAAAGGAGTTATCTTTATAAATTTTTTGTTTTAAAATAAAATATTTTAAAATGGATAAGAGTTATCCAATGGTTTTAAGATTTTAATAAGATTAAAATTTCAATTAAGCCCAAATTGAATTTTGAGAATTAAAATTAAAACAGCCCTTGATACCCATAATTAATTAAAATTTGATTAATTAAAATTAGATTTTAATTAGGAAGCATGCAAACTAATATGTGATATTGCTATGTATGCTTGATGCTTGATTCTTATGCGATATGGATGATTGCATGGTGCATGGTTATGGGCCTAGGTTTACATGAGTTGTAATTTATTTAAATAAATTTAAATTGGGCCTATGAGCCTTGATTTATTTGTAATTTATTTATGTAATAGTTACATAGACAAATTAGGATTATCTTGTAAAATGTACAACATTTGGAGCCAAGATGATTCGGAGTCAAGGCGAACCGAGGTGACGCTTGAAGGGAAATCGAGGAGAAGGCATTTAGAAAAACAATGTATCCCTAGGTTCTTTTGTAATAGAAAGGCCATAACCATGTCACGTTTAATTTTGCGCTTTTACTTATATATGTTGATAAATGTTAGAAAAGCATGCTAGGTGAGACGGTAAAATTAAAAATCCCTCAAAATAAATATTAAGTCAAAGATAACAAATAAAGATGCCTTCCAATACGATGCATGTGAAATAGACTTTGTTCGGTATTGTGCTACTTTGGCTCAGTCAAGGCCATACCTACCTTAGGAATTCACATTGCATGAGATAATAGTTATCTCCAAGTGTATTGGGTCAGACTTAACTAAATCAAATTAGGGCATTGGCTCAGTCAAACCTAATAAGATTTAGAGGCATAGGTTGGGCTTTAACCCATATGATGAGTTAGAACAAGAGTTGTTCACCCAACTATCCAGGAGTTGCATGAGATGCAATTGACAAGAGCTGTCTACCTAAATAATCTCATTGGACGCATTAGCTCAGCTAAAGTCATAATGGGACCAAATATGGATCTTGGCCCACTAGGAAGTCTAGGCGAAAGGGCTTCCCGAGTTGATAGTGAGGGCTATTAGCTTGAGGAAAATAGTGGGAGTAATTCATTTAATTAAAAGACCATAATTAATGATTTTAATCACAATGTTACTTACTTGCATATTTTTTGATTGTAGAATTATCATGGCAAACAACAATTTATCCCTTCGTTCTATCCTTGAGAAGGATAACAAGTTGGTTGGGGCAAACTTCTTAGACTGGTACAGAAATTTGAGGATAGTCGTCACTCAAGAAAAGAAGTTATATGTTCTAGAGCATGCGATCCCTACTCAACCTCGACAGAATGCTTCCGCTACTGATAAGCAAGCTTATCAAAAGCATTTGGATGATGCCATTGACGTACAGTGCCTAATGTTAGCTTCCATGAGTTCTGAACTCTAGAAGCAACATGAGAATATGAAACCGTTTGATATGATCGAACATCTCAAGGAAATGTTCTAAGAGCAAGCACGGCACGAACATTATGAGGTGTCTAAGGCGCTCTTCCAAAGCAAGATGGCTGAGGGAGCTCCGGTGCACACTCATGTACTTAATATGATTAGGTACATTGAGAGGCTGGAAGCACTGGACTTCACCATGCATAAAGAGTTGTCAGTTGATCTCATCCTCCAATCCTTACCGGATAGCTATAGTTCGTTTGTGTTGCACTATAACATGAACAGTATGGATAAGACACTGGCAGAATTGCTCAATATGTTGAGAACTGCTGAGCAGGACTTGAAGAAGTCAAGGCCTACTTCTGTTATGGTGATTGACAAGACCAAATCCAAAGGCAAAGGCAAGCCTAAGGATAAGCCCAAGCCCAAGGGTAACAAGAAGGAAAAGGCCAAGAAACTCAAGCCATCTGGTGGAGTTGCTAAGACAGGAAAATGCTTCCATTGTAGTAAGACTGGTCATTGGAAGCGAAATTGCACTGTGTACCTTAAGGAGATGAAGAAAAAGAAAGGAAGTGAGACTTCCATCTCAGGTATATATGTGATTGAGATAAATTTGTCTACTTCTTCATCTTGGGTATTAGATACTGGATGTGGTTCTCACATTTGCATGAATGTGTAGGGACTAACAAGGAGTAGAAAACTTCCTAAGGGCGAGGTGGTCCTACGAGTTGGAAATGGAGCAACGGTTGCTGCGTTAGCTGTAGGAACATTTAATTTATCGTTGCCTTCGGGCCTAATTCTAGAACTTGATAATTGTTATTATGTTCCAGCAATTGCCAAGAACATTATTTCTGTTTCTTGTTTGGACAAGAAAGGTTTTTCTTTTAAAATAATGAACAATAGTTGTTCAATTTACTTTAATGATATTTTCTATGGCAGTGCTTCCATTATGAATGGACTGTATGTTCTAGATTTAGATAATCACATATACAGTGTTGATTCCAAGAGGTCAAAGGGTAATGAGATTAACCCTACATTCCTCTGGCATTGTAGACTTGGTCACATAAACGAGAAACGCATATCTAGGCTCCACAAAGAGGGACACTTAGATTCATTTGATTTTGAATCATATGATGTATGCGAATCTTGTTTGCTTGGTAAAATGACCAAGGCCCCTTTTACAGGAATAAGTGAAAGGGCTAGTGGTTTATTAGAGCTCATACATACAGATGTATGTGGTCCATTAACCACACAAGCTAGAGGAGGGTTCCGATACTTCATCACATTTACTGATGACTACAATAGATATGGCTATGTTTATTTAATAAGACATAAGTCAGAATCCTTTGAAAAGTTCAAAGAATTCAAGAATGAAGTACAAAACTAGCTAGGCAAGAATATCAAGACACTCCGATCAGATCGAGGTGGAGAGTATTTGAGCTTAGAATTTATAGATCATCTAAAAGAGTGTGGAATAGTTCCACAACTCACTCCACCTGGTACACCTGAATGGAACGGTGTATCTGAGAGGAGGAATCGGACCTCGTTAGACATGGTTCGATCCATGATGAGTCTATCTGACCTCCCTGTCTTCTTTTGGGGTTATGCTTTAGAGACAGCAGCATTTACACTAAATCATATTCCTAGTAAAGCTATTGAAAAGACACCACATGAGATGTGGACTGGAAAAAAGCCTAATCTGTCTTTTCTAAAGATTTGGGGTTGTGAGGCTTATGTTAAAAGACAAGTTTCAGACAAATTAGGACCCAAATCTGATAAATGCATATTTGTGGGGTATCCTAAAGAGACAAAAGGATACTATTTCTATAATCCCACAGAGCACAAAGTGTTTATGGCTCGATACGGTGTTTTTCTAGAAAAAAAAGACTTCCTTTTTAGAAGAACTAGTGGGAAGAAAATAGAGCTTGAAGAGGTTCAACAACCACAAAATGTCATTGAACCTTTAGTGGAACAGGAGCAAGTCCCACAAGATGTTGTGGAACGGGAAGTAGCTCCAGAAACACAAGGCCCACGTAGGTCTAATAGGATACGTCGAGAGCCTAAGAAGCTTAACCTTCTCACCACTCAGCACAACGACGTATTGCTCATGGATAATGATGAGCCTACCACCTATGAAGAAGCAATTACGGGCCCAGATTCTGAGAAATGGCTTGAAGCCATGAAATCCGAAATGGACTCCATGTCTACAAACCAAGTATGGACCTTGGTTGATCCACCTAAAGGGGTAAAACCCATAGGGTGCAAGTGGGTCTTCAAAAAGAACACTGACATGGATGGTAACGTGCATACCTATAAAGGCCGATTGGTGGCCAAAGGTTTCAAACAAAGGCATGGTATAGACTATGATGAAACCTTTTCACCAGTTGCAATGCTCAAGTCCATTTGAATTTTGCTTGCTATCGCTGCATACCATGATTATGAGATATGGCAGATGGATGTTAAAACCGCGTTTCTGAATGGAAACTTGTCGTAAGATGTGTATATGACACAACCTGTCGGTTTTATCACTCTTGAAAATGCCAATAAGGTATGCAAACTTCAGAAATCCATTTATGGATTGAAGCAAGCTTTCGGAGCTGGAGCATTCGTTTTGATGAGACAATCAAAGAGTTTGGCTTCATCAAGAACGAAGATGAACTTTGTGTTTACAAAAAGGTTAGTGGGAGTGCTGTCATATTCCTGGTGTTATATGTGGATGACATACTACTCATAGGAAATGACATTCCTACCCTACAATCTGTCAAAACTTGGCTAGGGAATTGCTTCTCCATGAAAGACTTAGGAGAAGCAGCCTATATCCTTGGAATAAAGATCTATAGAGATAGATCGAGTAGGCTGCTAGGTCTAAGTCAAAGTACATATATTGACAAAGTGTTGAAAAGGTTCAACATGGAAGAATCCAAGAAAGGATTTTTACCTATGTCTCATGGCATTTATCTCTCAAAGGACATGTGTCCTAAAACACAAGATGAGAGAGATAAAATGGCTAGGATTCCATATGCTTCAGCTATTGGATCTATCATGTACGCCATGTTATGTATGAGGCTTGATGTCTTGCATGCTTTAAGCATGGTGAGTAGGTATCAAGCTTACCCAGGTGAGCGTCACTGGATAGCAGTTAAGAACATCCTTAAGTACTTAAGAAGGACTGTGGATGCTTTCTTAGTCTATGGAGGAGAGAATGAGCTCATTGTAAATGGTTACACTGATGCTAGTTTCCAGTCAGATAAGGATGACTTTAAGTCAAAATCTGGCTATGTGTTTTGCCTGAATGGTGGCGCTGTAAGTTGGAAGAGTTCAAAACAAGAGACAGTGGCCGATTCTACGACCGAGGCTGAGTATATAGCGGCTTCAGATGCAGCTAAGGAAGCTGTTTGGATCAAAAAGTTCATCACAGAACTTGGAGTAGTCCCTAGCATTGCTGATCTAGTGACACTCTATTGTGACAACAATGGAGCCATTGCAGAAGCTAAGGAACCCAGGTCTCACCAGCGGTCCAAACATATACTCAGGCGCTTCCATCTGATCAGGGAGATCATACAAAGAGGCGAGGTGAAGATATGCAAAATACACACTGATGATAATATTGCTGACCCGCTTATGAAGGCACTATCACAGCAAAAGCATGATGCATATGTTAGGTCATTTGGTATTAGATACATGACCGATTGGTTGTAATGCAAGTGGGAGATTATTAATGTGTGTGCCCGAAGAGCCAATCAGATTTGGATTTGTATCACACTTATGACATTGTGATTGTTTATGTTATTTAATAATACATGGCAGTTATTTATCATTATTGACTATATTTAATTTGATCAAGTCATAATCAAATGATAAAGTCCCTAGAATAGTGGATTCGTATCAAAGGAATCAAAGTAATGACTTTGATAATGAGATCTTTATGATACAAAGAATACTATTCTTAAATATCCTTAGTCGTAGTATCACTGAGAAGGGACATCAGTGATACGGTAAGACTAACATGTGTTAGATTCCTTTGGGTGACTGATCTCATAAGTCATGGATATGGTGATATCCAGATCAACACATGGGTGATCATTATGAATGAATACACTGGATTGACCCATCTTGAGAACTTTATGTGGATTGTTACATTGAGTGTCATTAGATGTTCTCAAATGGCAATGATATATGTGATCCTTAGACTTGAGATCACCATGGTATCCTATGCGTGGATTGGTGTACTTTGATGCTGGTAAACGTAGCTCAATAAGGGTTGCAAGTAAGACAGTAATTGGGTACATCATGAATCATATGAGGGTTGTGAGTGATCAAGATAGGATTTGTCCTTCTTGGTAACAAGAGTCTATATCTCAAGGACCCTCAATAGAGATTAATGATTGAAAATCTGTGGCCACAGTACAAATGAGATTTAAGATGAGATCTTGAATTCATTTGATTAAATCATTTATCTTAAGATTGAGAAACAATGGAGTTGAACTTTAATAGAGATGACACGTTCCATACTCTATGTTCAACTGAGATATTAGGTGACAAAAGGATCGAATTATACGGTAATTGCTCATTGAAAGGTTGTCGTCAACTCACCAACATTTTCATTACTTGGGTAGCCATGATGCATTGCTAGATGCCAATCTTGGCTTGTGATTTATGAATGAGATTCTGAATCACTGCCAACGTAATGGAAACCTAAAGGGTCACACACAATAAGGGTATGACCAAGACAAGGTAATTGGAGTTGGATCCATGTGATGAATCCTAGTACAAGAAGGATTCCTAGTGAGACTAGAATCCTGTTCCAACTATAATTCAGGATTTAATTAATAGTAATTTTAGCCCGAGATTACTAAAGGGTATTTTGATCTTTTCAATTATAATGAGATTATAATTAGAGGTGGCAAACGGGCGGGTTCGGGCGGGCTTCGGTCCGGGTTTTTTCGGTTACGGGCTTTTTCGGTTACGGGTTTTCTCGGTTGCGGGTTTTTTCGGTCTCGGGTTTTCTCGGTTGCGGGTTTTTTCGATCTCGGGTTTTTTCGGTTGCGGGTTTTCTCGGTTTCGGGTTTTTTCGGTTGCGGGTTTTCTCGGTTTCGGTCCGGTTTCGGGTTCGGTCCGGTTTTAATCGGGCGGGCTTAACGGGCTTAGTCAAATTATTTTAAAATTTTATAAATTATAAATATTTTATAATTTTGAATGTAATAATTAATTTAATTTTATATAGTTAAATAAAAATATAATAGAAATGCTAAATTAAAGTTAAAATTTAATAAATGGAATTGTATTATATATATATATATATATATATATATTATGAGAAATTTGGTTGGGATGATTTGAAAACATTGGGAGTGGACCAATGAAGAATATAGTTATCTACAATAATAAAAGAGAACATATCATCTATAATTATTACATTATAATTAATTAATCAAAATTTAAAGTCACGTGAGATCTATCAAAATAATATATAAAGTTCGCACTTGTAAATGATGAACCAGTACATAATTTTTAATTATAATTGATTAATTATCATAAAAAGAATTACAAGTAAAATACTCGAAGACGTAAAAGACATTGAAAAAGTTTTAAATCTTGCATTGCATTTGCAAGAACTGAAAGCACTTCTGCTATTGTAAACTTTTTGCCTTGGAAGCATCTGGATTTCTGTACTAATTAATTTTTTTGTCCACAAACTCCAATTACTAAAAATCATCTTTGAATTGCCAAAACCTCTTGGCCTAGTGGTTAAAGATGAGTTGTGGCATATTATAAGTTTTGAGTTTGAATCCAACACCCCCATCTAGAGCTGTTAGTGGGCCGGACCGGGCCGATTCTCACCGGTTCCGACTGACTAACAACTTAAACCGGTTCGAACCGGTAGTGGACCGTCCAAGCCGGGCCGGTTCGCATTATTTTTACTTGCGAACCGACCCGGTTCATGGACCGGTTCATTATTAAACCGGACCGAACTGGTTTAAAACCGGTTCGGTCCTTTTTTAATTTAAATTTTTTATTTTTTTAAAATTTATATTAATTTATTTTAATAAAATAATATATATTAATATATTTTTATAATTTAATCTAACAAATTTTTTTTTATAATAAATAATGTTAATAGTTTAATTTAACAACAATTTATTATAAAGTTATTATAATTTATTCAATTAATGTAACAATAATGTAAAAATAAATTACTATAAAATTATGTAATAAAACTATTGTTATAATAAAATAAAATTATATTATGAATATGATATTATAATAAAATTATTATGATAAAAAAATGAAATTTTAGAGAATAAAATGATAATATTATAAATTTGAAATAAGAGAATTTAAGTGAATTTGAGAGAGTTTGAGTGATTATTGAGAGAGTATAAGTGAGTATTAAAAAAATAAGAGTGGATGATGTTTAGATTTGAGAGAAAATATGAAAAAAATTTAAAAAAAATGAAAGAAAATAAATTGATATTTATGGAGGAAAAATGAAAATTTAAAATAATTTTAAAAATTTTAAAAAATAAATTTAAAAAAAAAAAGGGAAGGGAAACGCTCCCCCCTTACAATTTACAAAGTTGATGGGCAACGACCCATCAACATAGGACATGCCTGCCACTGCATGCGCAGTGGCAGGCTGCTTTTTTTTTTTTTTTTAATTTTTGTTGAACCGGACCGGTTCAACTTGAATCGGTTCGGTTCGTAATCGGGCCCGGTTCAGAATTAGTTGAATCAGTCCAGCCCGGTATGGGTCGGTTCGAAATCGGTACTGTATCGGTTTGGTTTTTGGGGGACGGATTAATCCGATCCTGTTGTGAGCCGGGTCGGGTCAAACCCGGCCCAATAACCACCTCTACCCCCATCTTCAGTTATTTAATATTTCCCTTGTAATAAAAAAAAATCATCTTTGAATTTCGATTATAATTAAAACGATTATAATAGACATTACATTATATTAGACTTAATAATTCTTATATATATATATATATATATATATATATATTTTGTATTCGTATTGCATCAAATATATTTGTATCATATAAAATATAAAAATTATTGTATTAAAATTTATATTGATATACCAAACACAATTTTTTTTTCTAATTTTTATCAAAATTTGATCTAATGTCATGTTCATTTTTTTTTATTATCATATCTACATTGCATGACAGTATATTGAGATAAAAATATTTCAAAGTTTGCTTTTGAAGTTTTTTCATGTGATTCTCAAGGGAGGGAAAAGGCATATTCCTAAAGAATTTGAAATTTTTTTGTAATGTGGGAAAAGCTTGTTTGGAGGGAATTGAAAAATGACAATCAAACAGATCTCCTTTCACACGAAACTCTCATAAATAAAATATTATTATTCATTATTTTTAATTTCTTTTGTTGTTTTGACTAAATTTATATAAATATAAATTTTTACATTTTAATGTTTTTATTACTTGATAATTATTATTTATTTTTTTTAATTTCCTGTGATATTTACATTTGTTATAAAATATATAATTATATATTAATAATTATATAAAAATTTATTTTTTAAATGAGCCAAATATATATAGTAAAACTAAAAGAAAGTGAAAATCCAAAAGTATTAGCTATACAAATAAATAACTAACAAATTATAAATAAATCACACTAAACAATTAAACATTTATATAAATAGCTTTATACTCTTAACAATAACTTATTGAGTAATTGTTTTTTTTTTTTGCGTCAATATTGGGTCATTGGAATTTAGATACTCTTAGTTCAATAAATTTTTTTTTTACTTTGTTTAATTAGCTTTTTTAATAATTATATTATATTTTTAATAAAGTTTTAAATTTTTAAGAATCTTTTTTACATTTATTTTGTCTTTTAAATACCAACATAATTAGTTATTAAATTAAATTTAACCGCATAACTAGTTAACTAATTCTTCAATTATAATGTTGAATAAAATTATAGTATACATTAAAAAAATAATTAATATTATGAATAATTGGTCAATTAATTATCTCAATTTTATATTTATTTTGTTTTTAGTTTATATATAAATCATAATATAACATTATTTTTATTAAATATGATCATACTCAAACACATTAATTAATCAAATATCTCATTAAAAATTTAGAACGTTAAATTAAACAAGTTATATACATCAATTAACATTATATTATAAATAATAACATTTGATATAATGTACCAAAAAAAACATTTGATATAATGATGTAAAGGGGTAAATATAATCAGGTACCCGACACTACCCGACTCTATAATCGAATAATTATGAGTTCGGATAGTGTTCTTATTACCCGTATCGGATTCGGGTAGTACCCTTAGGGTATGCTATACTCGATTAACTTTTGATCAAGTAGTATCTGGTACCTGAATTTGTTCATCAATTATATAAAAGTAATCAAAATTATATGCTTGTACAAAGATTTGAACCATGGCCTCTTATATTTATTGTTATATGTTTAATCACGTGAGCTAGATTGGGAATTTGTTATATTTGTTGTAAATTTTATTTTTATTTTAACACAACTTGCAATTTAAAATTTAATGAAACATTGTTGGCAAAAAAAAATAGTTTATTGAATAATAATAATAATAATAATAATAATAATAATAATAATAATAATAATAATTTATTCTTAAGATAATAAGATTTTAAAATTTTAGACATAAAGTACTAAAATTAAATTAATAAAAATTTCATAATATGTTAAGATACAATTCTTAAGATATTGATAATTTAACATATATGACATCTTATTATAATGTAAATCATAATATATATAGTATATTATGTTTATTATTTTATTTGTAACTCATTATAATAAATTAAAAAAAAACACTTTTTTGACTAAAAAAGTAGTTGAGAAGATCAATATCTATTTAATCATCCAATATTATGATTATTAATTGATCAAGTTAAACTAAATTACATGAATACATCATAAGAGATTAAATGTTTGAAATTAAAAACAAGAGTATATTCTAAAAGCATGATAAGAAATTGGAATGAAAAATGTCTGAAATTAAAACTATAATATGCTATGAGAGATTGTTTAATTTATTCTATATTACATGGTAAGAGATTGTTATAATGAAACATACAAATCATTATGATAAGATAAACATATTAATAATCTATTTTATATAATTAAGAGCTTGTATAGTTGATTATATATCACATGATAAAATATTATTTTTAAAGTTATAATAACATACAAATCATTATGATAAGGCGTTATTTATTAACTATATTATGTATTTTATTTGCTATCAAAAAAACTATTCCAAATTGAGTACTAAATTTTTTTTTATATTCACATTAACATAATAATATTAGATTAACATAATAATATTAGATATACACCAATTGATTGAATATCTAATTAAAATGTTAAATAATAGATATTACTAAATTAATTAATATAATGGTAGTTATTTAAATATAATTAATAATAATATTAACAAAGTATAAAAAATAAATTTTATTAAAATTACCACTTACATAGTAATACAACTCTAATATATTATTAAATTACACTTTAATTTACTATTAGAATTATTTTTTTATCCACACTTTAATTTTACATTTAATAGATAATAAATAAATTATTTTTAATAAATACTTAATTCTATCAAAATAATACTTACACACTAAGAGATTACATAATTTATTCTTAAAAGATTATTATAATATAATATACAAATCATTATTATAAGATACCAAATTAGTTTATTCATGTATAAGATTATTATAATATAATAAATAATTAATTATCACTAGCTTGATTTTTTAATATCTTTTGTTTTAAGGCTTAAAAATAAAATTACCACTATAATTTTCTCTTTTAATGATACCCAAGTATAAAAAAATTGTACTTGTATTGTTTAATTTAATTACTTAACTTTTTCTAATTTTAAAAACTTTGAATTTTAATTTTAAGATTATGTGTTTTTTAATCTAAATTTAATATCTTTCTATTCTTGAAACTTTAAGAAAATATAGTTTAAATTTAATTTTATTAAAAATATTTTTAATGTGTTGCACAAAATATCAAATTCAAAATTTCAAACAAATATTGAAATTATATAATTTTTATATATTTGATTTATTATTGTATTAAAATTAAAATTTTATTATAAATAAAAATAATAAAATGTTAAAATGAATTTTATAATAAAATCAAATGTCAAATTAATAATATATTTATTATTATAAATGCAATAAGGATAATATTAAAGATTATTTGATATCATATATTATATCATATATTATGGTGTTTTAAATTAATTTAATTTAATTAAAAAGATTCAATATTTATTATGCTAGTAATATATAATTGATAAAATTGTATAATAAATAATAATTGTTTTCAAAATTTTAAATTTTTTAATTAAAAAAGTGTATCAATTATTTATTTATTTTTAAATAATAATTATAAAATTATAATTCGGGTTTTCTCGGGTTATAAATTCGGTTTTTTCGGTTTTCGGTTCGGGTCGGTCTCGGTTTCGGATCGTATCGGGCTCGGGTTATGTCGGGTTCGGGTTGTGTCGGGTTCGAGTTTTTTCGGTTTCGAGCTTTTTCGGTTTCGAGCTTTTTCGGTTCCGGGCTTTTTCGGTTACAGGCTTTTTCGGTTACGGGCCTTTGACTTTTTTGGTCAATTCGGGCTGGTCCCGGTTCGGTCTCGGGCGGGTTTTCGGGCTCGGGCCAATTTTTGCCACCTCTAATTATAATTATGAATTATTAATATAATAATTCATGGGCAGACCAAATTATTAATCCAAATGCATAACCAATTGGTTGTAGTGCAAGTGGAAGATTGTTAGAGTATGCCCTACAATTAATTGGATTTGGATTAAGTAATTTTAAAGGGCCCAAAAGACCTAATTTAGTTGGACTAAGGCTAAGGCCTTTTTAGGGTTTTGTTAAGAGACACTATAAAAACAACATTAAGTCTAAAAGTTAGCAAAAGAACAAAATATTTTTATAGTCGTTCTACCTCTTGGAGCTAGCACTCTCAGAAAACAATTCCCTTTCTCCTCCCTTTGCTTCTGATCACATCTTGTCTCTGGCAAAGGTTTTGTTTTGCGTCCTACTCGTGTGGATACCGTTAGAGGGCTTCTCTCAGCTAGAAGTCTTGAGTTAACGATAAATCAAGGGCTGTTCGTAGGCTCCCATATTCAAAAGTCGAACATTCCTACACGAGTACACCAAAAGGTTAGATTTTATCCCGAAATTAATCTCGTTGCATGATCCTGGTTATTTTGGTTTTGTTGATTTTAATCCGTTGCTTATTTTTCGTGTATGACATGATAATTGTGAGACAACAAAACCCAACAGACTCTACATATATGCCCTCAATACTTGTCTTCAATTGTTGCCCTACATTCTTTATTATAATTTTTACTCCTTCGGTCCCAATTATTTTGTAATAGACTGGACACATATTTTTAAGAAATCAAAACTTTCACATGTTATGTCATAAAAAATGCATTAAATTGACTAAATTGCCTTAAAAAGAAAAAAAACTTTAAACATAGCTGGAAATAACAAGTGGCAAAAGAAAAAATATAAGCGTTAAAATTGTTGACTTTTTCAAAGTGATATATTAAACGAGACAATTTTAAAATTCAATTTCAAAGTGATATACATGTTTCTCTACAATTTTAAAATTCAAAAGTAATAATTTTATTGAAACTCCCAAGCTTTTATTAAAATATAGAACAGTTATTCAAGCCTCTTATCTATCTTTATGTCATCCCATTTGGCTATTTAGACAAGCAATTCAAGTGAATGTGGAGAAAGAAAAAGAAAAGATAGCTTCCTTTTTTTAAGGTTTTTGGCTAATTAGGTGGTCCTTGGTTTGGGGTCTCAAAAGGAGAGGTTGAATGTTGTTTGGAGATGGCTTTGGGGGTTAAGGTTGTTGATTTGAATGGTGGTTTTATTGGGCTTAAGATCTCAATTTGAGCGGTTAGGTGGAAGTGTATAGAGGAGGACTGGTAGTTTTGGATCCCAAGGCTATGAGAATGAGAGGTCCCGGGTCTTCTTTCCAGGGGCCCCTTTCTATAGGAAGCTGAAAGTGATCTTTCTGAACGCGAAAGAGTTGCCAAATTTTTAGAAAATCTAGGATGGCATGGGTTCTAGCTGGAAAGCAACCTAGGGTGGCTGACAGTCACCTCTTTATAGCTAATGTTGTGCACAACACCAACTTTTTTTTTTCTGTAAATCACATATGTTCTTACTGTTTTAACAATCTAAGACTAATCTTACTTGGAAATTCGTCATAGTTAAGGCTCTTTACCGCTCTCTAAAAGTGTGTTTAGTGAAAATTGAACTCGAGAGCTTTTTAACAAACTCAACTTACGCTGTCAACTGAGCCACAACTCATGAGTAACACCAACTTTGTTGTTGTTATTGTTGTTATTAATTTAAATAATTCATAGAAACAAACATAATAAATTGAAAAATAAAATATTTGACCCTTTTGTAGTTTGGGTTCTCTAGCCCAAAGGACCCATCCTAATGCAAAGTGGGCTTTCAAGCTAAAAAAATCTAGTAAGGACGAATAAAATTTTGTTCGTTTGAGCTTTTTTATGTAATTACATGTATTTTTATTTATTTTATGGTATGGGATTAATTTTGTTTGAGTTGAAAGTGATAAACATTAAAATCCTTTTAATAACGATGATTTTAGAATTTAAATCATGTCCAAAGACATAAAAAAAATCTATTTCCACTTGTTTTAATCACTTTTTGTTAGTTCATCTGAGCTTATTGAAAAATGCATATAACAACTTTGAGCAAGCTTCAAAAATCGATTGATAATACATTCACTTGAATATGGTTTATCAAATTGAAGTCTACAAGTGGAGTGCCTTGGTCAAACTATCTTTTCCATTCTTTTTATTTTATTCTTTTTCTTTTTTATGGTTCGGTTTTCCACAACAACCAATAAAGGATCTAATTTGGCTTTATTTTTTTTCTCAATTCCTTTCTTCCTTCCTTCACAATTACTTTTTTAGCCCACCTATTTTTCATTTTCTTTGACTCTATCTCCATCCCAATCCCTCTTTTCTTTTTTTCTTTTTTTTTTTTAGATTAGGCTACCCCACCTATTTTTCATTTTCTTTGACTCTATCTCCATCCCAATCCCTCAATACCTGTCTTCAGTTTTTGCCCTACATTCTTTACTATAATTATTACTCCTTCGGTCCCAATTATTTTGTAATAGACTGGACACATATTTTTAAGAAATCAAAACTTTCACATACTATGTCATAAAAAATGCATTTAAATTGACTAAATTGACTTAAAAACAAAAACTTTAAACATAGCTGGAAATAACAAATGGCAAAAGAAAACATATAAGCATTAAAATTTTTTGACTTTTTCAAAATGACATTTTAAATGAAACAATTTTAAAATTCAAAAGTAATAATTTTATTGAAACTCCCAAGCTTTTATTAAAATATAGAACAGTTATTCAAGCCTCTTATCTATCTTTCTGTCATCCCATTTGGCTATTTAGACAAGCAATTCAAGTGAATGTAGGGAAAGAAAAACAAAAGATTGCTTCCTTTTTTAGGGTTTTTGGCTAGTTGGGTGGTCGTTGGTTTGGGGTCTCAAAAGGGGAGGTTGAATGCTGTTTGGAGATGGCTTTGGGGGTTAAGGTTGTTGATTTGAATGGTGGTTTTGTTGGGCTTAAGAGCTCGATTTGAGCGTTTGGGTGGAAACGTATAGAGGAGGACTGGTAGTTTTGACTCCCAAGGGCTATGAGAATGAAAGGTCCCGAGTCTTCCTCCCACGGGCCCCTTTCTATGGGAAGCCGAAAGTGATCTTTCCGAAGGCGAAAGGGTTGCCAAATTTCTAGAAAATCTAGGATGGCATGGGTTATAGCTAGAAGGGGGCCTAGGGTGGCTGATAGCTTGGTTTCACCTGCCAATCACCTCTTTATAGCTAATGTTGTGCATGGCACCAACTCAGTTGTTATTATTATTATTATTATTATTATTATTATTATTATTATTATTATTATTATTAATTTAAATAATTCATAATAACAAACATAATAAAATTAAAAATAAAATATTTGACCCTTTTGTAGTTTGGGTTCTCAATCCCATAGGACCCATCCTAATGTAAAGTGGGCTTCCGAGCTAAAAAATCTAATTAGACTTACTTGAGTTGAGACTTGGATTAAACTTAAAATCATAAATAAATAAATAAAAAAACCTTGTTAAGGCTCGTATATATCACTCAATTGGGTTTCGTATTGACTTGATTTAAATTAATCTAAATCATTAATTTCACTTAAATTCAAAACAAATTAAATTTAGTTCATTTGAGTTTTTTTTTGTAATAACAGATATCTTTATTCGTTTTACGGTATGAGATTAATCTTGTTCCAGTCGAAAGTAGCAAACGGTAAAGTGTTCTCAACAACGATAATTCTAATATTCAAATCATGTCCAAATACATAAAAAAAAAATCTGTTTTCACTTTTTTCAATCACTTCTTGATAGTTCATTTGAGCTTATTGGAAAATTTGTTTAATAATCTTAAGCAAACTTCGAAAATTGATTGATAATCCATTCACTTGAATATAGTTTATCAAATCAAAAAAAATTGTATGTCTACAAATGGATTGCCTTGGTCAAACTATCTTTTCCATTCTTTTTATTTTCTTTTTTTTTTTCATTTTTATGGTTCGGTTTTCCACAACCAATAAAGGATCTAATTTGGCTTTATTTTTTTTCTCGTTTCCTTTCTTCCTTCCTTCACAATTACTTTTTTTACCCACCTATTTCTCGTTTTCTTTGACTCTATCTCTATCCGAATCCCTCTTTTCTTTTCTTTTCTTTTTTTTTTAAATTAGGCTACCTAGCACCTGCGTTTTGGACTTGACAAAACAAAAAGTAAGAAAGTAGGAGTGTCATGTGGACATTGTAATGATGCAAGAAATCTTTCAATTTTATTTTTTTCAAATTTACTTGAAAACAAAATTAATTGATAACAAAAATTTTTCAAAATTATTTTGATAATCGATTGTAATTAATTCGGTTGTCAACTAATTATCAATTTAAATCAATTAAGTCGTTTAATTTGATTAAGTTTGAAATATAAACAGTTTAACTTATTGGAAAAAAAAAAACCTACCCATCAAATAAAAAAAATTTCAAAATTTTAGAAAAGAGAAAAAAAGAAACGGAGAAAAGGAAAAAGAAAATAAAAAATAAAACAAAGTACTTAAAAAAAACAGTGTGTCGATGTAGACGCTGCCAAAATACTAGAGGTGACAAAAATTGGCCCGAGCCCAAAAACTCGCCCGAATTCGCCCGAGACCGAACCGGGACTAGCCCAAATTGACCAAAAAAGTCAAAGGCCCGTAACCAAAAAGGCCCGTAACCAAAAAAGCTAGAAACCGAAAAAACTCGAATCCGATACAAACCGAGCCCGATACGATCAGAAACCGAAACCGACCCGAACCGAAAACCGAAAAAACCGAATTTATAACCCGAGAAAACTCGAATTATAATTATATAATTATTATTTAAAAATAAATAAATAATTGATACACTTTTTTTAATTAAAAAGTTTAAAATTTTGAAAACAATTATTATTTATTATACAATTTTATCAATTATATATTACCAGCATAATAAATATTGAATTTTTTTAATTAAATTAAATTAATTTAAAACACTATAATATATGATATAATATATGATATCAAATAATCTTTAATATTATCCTTATTGGATTTATAATAATAAATATATTATTAATTTGACATTTGATTTTATTATAAAAATCATTTTAACATTTTGTTATTTTTATTTATAATAAAATTTTAATTTTAATACAATAATAAATCAAATATATAAAAATTATATAATTTCAATATTTGTTTGAAACTTTGAATTTGATATTTTGTGCAACACATTTAAATTAAACAATAAAAGCACAACTTTTTTATACTTGGGTATCATTAAAAGAGAAAATTATAGTGGTAATTTTATTTTTAGCCTTAAAACAAAAGACATTAAAAAATCAAGCTAGTGATAATTAATTAATTATTATATTATAATAATCTTATACATGAACAAACTAATTTGGTATCTTATAATAATGATTTGTATATTATATTATAATAATCTTTTAAGAATAAATTATGTAATCTCTTAGTGTGTAAGTATTATTTTGATAGAATTAAGTATTTATTAAAAATAATTTATTTATTATCTATTAAATGTAAAATTAAAGTGTGGATAAAAATAATAATTCTAATAGTAAATTAAAGTGTAATTTAATAATATATTAGAGTTGTATTACTATGTAAGTGGTAATTTTAATAAAATTTATTTTTTATACTTTGTTAATATTATTATTAATTATATTTAAATAACTAACATTATATTAATTAATTTAGTAATATCTATTATTTAACATTTTAATTAGATATTCAATCAATTGGTGTATATCTAATATTATTATGTTAATATAATATTATATTGTTAATGTGAATATGAAAAAAAAATTAGTACTCAATTTGGAATAGTTTTTTTGATAGCAAATAAAATACATAATATAGTTAATAAATAACGCCTTATCATAATAATTTGTATGTTATTATAACTTTAAAAATAATATCTTATCATGTGATATATAATCAACTATACAAGCTCTTAATTATACAAAATAGATTATTAATATATTTATCTTATCATAATAATTTGTATGTTACATTATAATAATCTCTTCCCATGTAATATAGAATAAATTAAACAATCTCTCATAGCTTATTATAGTTTTAATTTCAGACATTTTTCATTCCAATTTCTTATCATGCTTTTAGAATATATTCTTGTTTTTAATTTCAAACATTTAATCTCTTATGATGTATTCATGTAATTTAGTTTAACTTGATCAATTAATAATCATAATATTGGATGATTAAATAGATATTGACCTTCTCAAATACTTTTTTAGTCAAAAAACTGTTTTTTTTAAATTTATTATAATGAGTTACAAATAAAATAATAAACATAATATATATATATATATATTAATATTTACATTATAATAAAATGTCATATATGTTAAATTATCAATATCTTAAGAATTGTATCTTAACATATTATGAAATTTCTATTAATTTAATTTTAGTACTTTATGTCTAAAATTTTAAAATCTTATTATCTTAAGAATAAATTATTATTATTATTATTATTATTATTATTATTATTATTATTATTATTATTATTATTATTATTATTATTATTATTATTATTCAGTAAACTATTTTTTTGGCCAACAATGTTTCATTAAATTTTAAATTGCAAGTTCTGTTAAAATAAAAATAAAATTTACAACAAATATAACAAATTCCCAATCTAGCTCACGTGGTTAAACATATAACAATAAATATAAGAGGCTATGGTTCAAATCTTTGTACAAGCATATAATTTTGATTACTTTCATATAATTGATGAACAAGTTCAGGTACCAGATACTACTTGATCAAAAGTTAATCGGGTATAACGTACCCTAAGGGTACTATCCGAATTCGATTATAGAGTCAGGTAGTGTCGGATACCTGATTATATATTACCCATTTACATCATTATATCAAATGTTTTTTTTGGTACATTATATCAAATGTTATTATTTATAATATAATGTCAATTGGTGTATGTAACTTATTTAATTTAACGTTCTAAATTTTTAATGAGATATTTGATTAATTAATGTGTTTGAGTATGATTATATTTAATAAAAATAATGTTATATTATGATTTATGTACAAACTAAAAACAAAATAAATATAAAATTGAGATAATTAATTGACCAATTATTCATAATATTAATTATTTTTTTAATGTATACTATAATTTTATTCAACATTATAATTGAAGAATTAGTTAACTAGTTATGCGGTTAAATTTAATTTAATTACTAATTATGTTGGTATTTAAAAGACAAAATAAATGTAAAAAAGATTCTTAAAAATTTAAAATTTTATTAAAAATATAATATAATTATTAAAAAAGCTAATTAAACAAAGTAAAAAAAAAATTTATTGAACTAAGAGTATCTAAATTCCAATGACCCAATATTGACCCAATATTGACCCAAAAAAAAACACAATGACTCAATAAGTTATTGTTAAGAGTATAAAGCCATTTATATAAATGTTTAATTGTTTAGTGTGATTTATTTATAATTTGTTAGTTAGTTATTTGTATAGCTAATACTTTTGGATTTTCACTTTCTTTTAGTTTTACTACATATATTTGGCTAATTTAAAAAATATATTTTTATATAATTATTAATATATAATTATATATTTTATAACAAATGTAAATATCACAGGAAATTAAAAAAAATAAATAATAATTATCAAGTAATAAAAACATTAAAATGTAAAAATTTATATTTACATAAATTTAGTCAAAACAACAAAAGAAATTAAAAATAATGAATAATAATATTTTATTTATGAGAGTTTCATGTGAAAGGAGATCTGTTTGATTTTCATTTTTCAACTCCCTCCAAACAAGCTTTTCCCACATTACAAAAAAATTTCAAATTCTTTGAGAATATGCCTTTTCCCTCCCTTGAGAATCACATGAAAAAACTTCAAAAGCAAACTTTGAAATATCTTTATCTCAATATACTGTCATGCAATTTAGATATGATAATTAAAAAAAATGAATATGACATTGGATCAAATTTTGATAAAAATTAAAAAAAATTGTGTTTGGTATATCAATATAAATTTTAATACAATAATTTTTATATTTTATATGATACAAATATATTTGATGCAATACGAATACAAAATATATATATACGAATTATTAAGTATAATATAATGTAATGTCTATTATAATCGTTTTAATTGTAATCGAAATTCAAAAATGATTTTTTTTATTACAAGAGAAATATTAAATAACTGAAGATGAGGGTGTTGGATTCAAACCTAAGACTTATAATATGCCACAACTCCTCTTTAACCACTAGGCTAAGAGATTGTTAACAATTCAAAGATGATTTTTAGTAGTTGGAGTTTGTGGACAAAAAAATTAATTAGTACAGAAATCTAGATGCTTCCAAGGTAGAAGTTTACAATAGCAGAAGTGCTTTCATTTCTTGCAAATGCAATGCAAGATTTAAAACTTTTTCAATGTCTTTTATGTCTTCGAGTATTTTACTTATAGTTCTTTTTACGATAATTAATCAATTATAATTAAAAATTATGTACTGGTGTCACTACCCGAAGGCCGCGACGGTACCTCTTACTTGTACGGATGCGTAGAAATTAGGGCTAAATTTTTCGATTTCCTATACTTATTTTGTCTAAGTGCAATGTAGTGAATTTCGTTTCGGGACGTTAACTCCCTCGCTTATTTTTATCACTTGACCCAGGTTAATTTCTTGCATAAAAATTTATAAATAATTCCAGCTCATGCTTCCCACAATAACAGTTGATTAATTTCTAGCATTCCTATGACCAAGTTCATTTCCATATCATGACATTTCATCTTATGATTTACATTCTTTTCCTACTTGGTCACTTGGTCACTTGGTCACTTGTTCATGCTATTCAATCTACATATCCATACTCATGCAAAATTAACAATTCTATACTTCCACCATTACTATAGTCTAGATGCCATTCTCTATATTAGATTACATCTCATCTAAGTACTGAATCAAAAACAGCCTGAATCGATATTAAATGCAAAAGAAGAGTATGTATACCCAAAATATTCACAAAAGTCTTCTTGGAGAGTTGGGACTATATTTTAGGCTTGGGACTAATTCAGAAAGCTCCGAAATACTCCCCCAACTCCGTGCTCAATCTGAAAATTTTAAATAGCGTTTAATGAGCAAGGCTCAGTAAGTCATTTATATAAGTGCAGAGTTAGAATTATACTGTTCTATATGCCATGCATGATGTCATGTGAGGAAAATTTACTATCAGTCATTCTCTTATTCATCATGCGATCATATACCTGTCGTATTCTCAGATTCAGTTCATCTATGCTTCAACATGTCATGAAATGTCTAAGTTATGAAACCATGATATAACCTTTGACATGTAATTATGAACGAAGTAGTTACAGTCATAAAACATGTAATACATATTCTTTTAAACAAGTTCAAGACATGTACAATATCAATACATTTCATGTATTCTTTTAAGATGTGCTTGAAATATGCAAGCTTTTTCATTTCATGTCAAGTATGCTTTTTGAAACATATTTCATATCACATATACTTTTTTTGAAATACATTTCATATCACATATACTTTTTGAAGCACATTTCATATCACATATACTTTTTGAAATACATTTCATATCGCATATATTTCTTTGAAGCACATTTCATATCATATATACTTTTTGAAATACATTTCATATCGCATATATTTCTTTGAAGCACATTTTATATCATATATACTTTGAAAGTATATTTCATATCACATATAGCATCAAAATGCATTTTATATACTGTAAATCAATATCGAGTTTAGAGTTCATTTTCATTTTAAAGGCATACTCTAAACTTCATTTCATATCATTTGAGACTAGGCTAGATCCCTATCTCTCTATCAATAAAGACTTAGTTCACTGTAGCTAGCAGTGAAGAATCATATCATCGTCCCCTGGAAACCACTAGGGCGCTATCTATGGCCATAGACCTCATATCTCTCAGTCCCACTGATCAGGCAAGACTGAGACCTGTCCACGACTATTGTCGGACAAGCTTCTATGCCTAATGAGTAATCTCCAATTAGGCGGCTTCCACTATGCTTTATTGAATTTAATTCTCTTAGGATGCCTATAGTCTCATAAAGCAATTCAATCTTTCATATAAAAATAGTTTAATGTACGTAATGCTTTTCTGAAGATCATTTACATGTATATACGTACATATGTGAAAACTATCATTTCATTCTTTTCAAAGCCATTCAAGCATCCAAAATATTCTTGTAAACATGATAAGAATAAATCATTTCAGTTTTTCATGTATGGTAATAAGTCATGCTTGATGGCAATAAAATTCAAGGAAGTGAAATAAGACCATAAAATGACATGCTCATGAATTGCATGAATGTTTATCATTTCATCTCATAATATCTATGAACCTATACCATATCGATTCACTTCCGATCAATGTCTCTCACCTTGGTACTTTATCAAGTCAAATATCATACCTACATTTCATTTCGTTATATTCAATCTCTAGGTATTCAATTCATTCTATTGTAACATTCAATCCTATACAGGATAATCCTACTTCTACTTTATATAAACGTCTTACCTAAGGCGAATTTAGTTGAGCGTGTCCCGTGTCCAGCTAGACCGTGTCCGCCGTCCTCCCGTCGTGCTACACATTCAGAAAAAATCCAACTTAAGCATGTCTAGCCCATTTCTATGTACTTGAAAATTTAACTTCCAACTTAATACGCATATATATATATATATATATATTCATATATATATATATGTACACACTTAACATTGATGTATTTCAATTTCTCAAATCGAATTATCTCATCTTCCTACCTCTCTCTATATATATGTGCATTATATTTCCACATATATATACACATTTTTCCTTTCTTTTTAATTCTTTTTCCTATCTTTTCATTTCTTTTCTTTTTATTTGTCTCTTACCTTGTCTTCAAGTAAGTAGCACACACACACACACACACACACATATATATATATATATATATATATATATATATTCAACACTAATATAATAATAATTATAAACTCTTAAATCTATTTCTCTTATCTCCATATATACAAATATATATATATATATATATATATTTTCTTTCTTTTAATTTCTTTTCCTTTTCTTTTTTTTTCTTTCCTTTTATTTCTTTTCTCATTTCCTTACCTTATTTTCGACTGACCATCTTGTAGGAACACCCTCACAGCAGCCTCTAACACCCCGTGAACAGCCCCTGAACGCCGGCTGTAACCACCACCAAAGGCCGCCTGTTCTGGCCCTTGAAAGCCCTTCGTTTGTGGCTGGAAACGCCCAGCTCAGCCACCACAAAGATCACTTCTTAGTGTTCTGATTCAACACCCACATCTAGCCAACAATGTCTTCTTTTCCATAACATTGACTCCTCCGTTCTGCCCCCCTTAAACCCTAACCTAGCATTTCAAAAGATCACAGCCTATCCCTTTTTATTTTCAGCTTGTGATACCACCAGTACAGCCCTCGTTACTGCCCTATACTCCATCTGTAAATGCCACGTACAGTCTCTCTTTTAAATCAGTTTCCTACCTTTGTTTCTTGTATTCAAATGGCGTCACTGCATCCTTCCTTTTTCAGCCTTCACCAATACCATTTTTGTCTTCTCTTTTCTCAGATCAAGCTCGTTTTTCGACAAGCACTTCCAGCCATCCGTTTTCTGCTGCATTGCCAGCCTCAACCCGAAGCCCCTTGCACCTGCCAGCACTTCATCGTGGTCTATTCTGCTTAGACCAAAAACGTGCGTCATGAGGAGGGAAAAGGAAGGCACGGTGGAAAGAAAATGAAGCTTAAAAATTTTCACCGAGGAAACGGGAAAGAAAGGTAACAAGGGTGTGTTCTTGAGCTTTGAAAATAATGGCAAAAAAATTTAAGGACGTGATAGGGAGATAGTATTGTCTCCCTATGACAATGACAGGTTAGTGGGTGTTTCCCACTAACCCGAGTGTGTGTGTATATATATATATATATGTATATATATATATATATATATATATATATATACACACACTCTTGGTTTCTATTAACTTATTTATTATTATTAATATCTTTTTTTAAGGTATCATTTTTTTATATCTTTTATATATATATATATATTCTATACATATATATTTTCTTGTTCTTACAACTACTATTTGTACCTATGTACGTATATTCCCGATTACATATATATATTTCAAATTTCATGCATGTACTTTGCAATGATACATGTCACGTACACACTTATTTTTGGATATATCTCTATTTACCCAAGGCTTACGTATTTAAATTCCTTGTATACACATACGTTGCATATACTGTATTAGTGTACGACATACGTTCTACTTGAAGGCTTCTTTTCTATGAATATGAACCATAGTAGTTTTATATATTCTAAGCTTTTCCTTGAAGTACATGTTTTTACCACATACACATAAATCACACCTTGAGTACATATATATTTTAAGAAAATCACGGTTTTCACATCCTTCCCACCTTGAAAGATTTGGTCCTCCAAATTGCTACAAGTTATCCTAGAATAAGTGGGAGTACTTCTCTTTCATTAGACTCTCCAACTCCCATGTAGCTTCTTCTGAGGAGTGATGTTGCCACAACACTTTTACCAAGGGAATTGTCTTGGACCGCAGCACTTTATCCTTTCGATCCAAAATCCGAAGCGGCCTCTCAACATAACTTAAGTCCTCTCTAATCTCCAAAGGTTCATAGTCAATCACATGGGAGGGATCCGGATGGTATTTTCTGAGCATAGACACGTGAAAGACGTTGTGCACACTCGATAGCTCTGGTGGTAGCGCTAATCGATATGCCACATCACCCACTCTGTCTAGTATCTCAAACGGACCAATGTACCGAAGACCCAACTTCCCTCTATTACCAAACCTCATTATGCCTTTAGATGGAGAGATCTTTAAAAACACTTTATCCCCAATCTGAAACTCCAAGTGTCTCCTGCGATTATCGGCATAACTCTTTTGTCTTTTTTGTGCCGTCCTCAATCGATCACATATCAATCTAACACTTTTTGAAGCCTTTTCTACAAGTTCGGGAGCAAATATCTTCCTTTCACCCACTTCTTCCCAGCTTATCGGGGATCTACACCTACGTCCATACAACGCCTCATACGGTGCCATCACAATGCTGGAGTGGAAACTATTGTTATACACAAATTCAGCCAGTGCCAAATGATCATCCCATAAACCCTGGAAATCCATAACACATACTCTCAACATATCCTCAAGGGTTTGAATTGTTCTCTCGGATTGCCCATCGGTTTGAGGATCGAAAGCGGTGCTGAAACTCAATTTAGTTCCCAAAGCATCCTGGAAATGTTCCCAGAAATGAGAAGTAAACCGAGAATCTCTATCTGATACTATGCTTATAGGGACTCCATGTAATCTTACGATCTCCCTGACATACAAATCTGCAAGGGCACTGAGTGAGTCTATGGCTTTCATAGCCAAAAAGTGTGCCGACTTAGTCAATCTGTCGACAATCACCCAAATCGCATCATGATTTCTTCGGGTCCTAGGAAGTCCTATGAAAAAATCCATGGTCACGTGCTCCCACTTCCAAGTTGGCACAAACAAAGGAGTGAGCAACCCTGCAGGCTTCTGATGCTCCACCTTAACTTGTTGGCACACTAAGCACTTAGACACAAAAGTTGCTATGTCTTTCTTCATACTTGACCACCAGTACTCTTTGCGTAAGTTCTGATACATCTTCGTATTACCTGGATGCATTGTATACTTAGAACTAAGTGCCTCTTCCATGATTTGTCTCTTCAAGGCTTCATTGTTTGGAACACATATTCTCCCATTGAACCTTAATAAACCATCATTGCTAATCTCGTATTCTGATTCCTGACCCTTTCGTATCAAATCAATAACTTCAATCAACTTTGGGTCCTCACTCTGAGCCTGCCTAATTTGTTCTATGATACTAGGCTCTATTCTCAAACTAGCCATCAAACATTCACTTGTAGGCTCTAGATTCAAATTCAACTCTGAAAACTGCTCTATCAACTCCCACTCTCTAACCATCATGTAGCTGACCATGCCCATATTCTTTCTACTCAGTGCATCAGCCACCTTATTAGCCTTGCCTGGATGGTAGAGAATCTTACAATCATAGTCCTAAAGTAACCCCATCCACCGTCCCTGTCTCATGTTCAATTCTTTTCGTGAGAAGAGACACTTCAAACTCTTGTAATCTGTGTAAATCTGAAACTTTTCTCCATACAATTAATGATGCCATATCTTTAGTGCAAACACCACTGCCGCTAGCTCTAAGTCATGGGTGGGGTAATTCCTCTCATGGTTCTTTAACTGTCTAGAACCATAAGCCACTACTTTTCCATTTTGCATCAATACGCACCCCAGACCTTGATGTGAAGCGTCACTATATACAGCAATTCTCCCGAAACCACTAGGAATGGTGAGGACTAGTGCTGTAGTCAATCGGTGTTTCAACTCTAAGAAAATGTGCTCACATACATCATTTCATTCAAACTTGACAACAAAATTCTCAGTTTCCAGAAGTTTGTGGAATTATTCAAGGATGCTGCTTATATTCTTCAAATAAATATACATATTCACATCTTGCAGTTTCATGCCATTATAATTTATCTGTACGTAATTGAAATATTTCATTCATTAAATCCACAAATGTCACAAGATATTTTATAAATCTCTTAGTACCACAAAAGACTCGTAAGAGTTTTACCGAGTTCTGAACATCACCTTATGAACACTTATCTGTAAGCTTTTTATCCGATAACATCTTGTTCAAAGATTGATATTGAAACTCTACATACACCATTGAGTGGATCAAGTAAAACATCAATCTTGAACAACAACTTAATCATTCTCAATAACAATACTATTGAGTACTCGGAATTTGGTACACAATCATAAGCTATGCTTATTCTTTCGAACCATATCATCGGTGTTTCCACCAATTACACTAATACAGATGGGTTCTTTATTCATTAATCTCTGGAGTAATTTCTTAAGCTCTTTAGACTCTTTTATGTTCCCTGATAAGAGCTTATAAATAGGTTCCATGTTATGAATCGAGTTAATAATCTCTCGAATCCACATTACTCCGAAAATTATTTAGAAATTCATCCAGTAACTTCTAAATCATAACCTCATATCATCTTGGATGGTTATTTACATTCTACAATTCTACTATGTATCCTCAAAACACATACACGTAACTTTCAAATCATTTAACTTATATTTCATATCGATTCACTTATTTAGTCACACTTAGTAAGTGTATTACTTTTCGTAATATCAAATAATCCCTAACCAAATGTCTCGTCTTTTCACATTTAATTCAGGTCCTAAGAATCCATAACAAAGCCAACTATCTCGCGACCTCCCATAGAATACACTCTGGTCGCATTACTCATCAGAGTATAGGTAGGGCTAATAGTAGGGACCATTATACCTGAAATACATTCTTTACACCATTATTACTTTATTACCATCAATCAGTTCCAAATCAATTTATTCATCTATGATTCGGGAGAATTATTTCAATATAAGGGTATATTCGTCATTTCTCAATTTATTTCTATCTCTTCAAGATACCTTTTAAACAGGTGATCTTAAAATCTATTGACTGATGATATCCTCTTTCTTTCCAATATCATCATTTCAGGGTCTTAGTTTGATTTGGATAGAGAAGTCTTGGTGGGGCCCTCACCGAGTTCCTCTCAGTGCCTTACCAAACAGACCTAACATTAAGATTATAAGATCACCTATTTCATGTAAAATTCTCGGATTACAATCCCTTTTTAATTTCAAAGTTCAATACTCAATAACCTTGCCAAATTTGATGTATCTCGTAAGTTCATATCTTGTGGCTATTCATCCTCTTATACTTTAGAAACTATCAAACTAGGTCAAGATCAATAGCAAGACATTATGGTCTTGCGTGTCTTATTTCACGCAATCTTAACTTCCACATCAATCTGTTATCTTGCACGACATACCTTACAAATCTCTAACATTTACAAAAGATTCATAGTATGTAGTATGTCGTATTCAATCTTAATTCTACCAATGATAGGTTTGATGAGTCCCCCCTTTTTTTTTGTACATCACAATACCTTACAGGCTATTGTGTTACTTATCTAGGTCTCAAATCATCCACCATTTAGTAGTCTTCTTTACTTTGTTATCATTTAATTTCTATATAAAAACACATGCATTTAAAACAGTATTCTGCACTTACTGAGCACTTAACAATCAGGCAATTACAGTAATATGGGATGTAAACCATTCTAACTCATCTACACTGACATGCACTAGACAATCTCGGCTCTGATACCAATAAATCTGTCACAACCTGAAGGCCGCGACGGTACCTCTTACTTGTACGGATGCGTAGAAATTAGGGCTAAATTTTTCGATTTCCTATACTTATTTTGTCTAAGTGCAATGTAGTGAATTTCGTTTCGGGACGTTAACTCCCTCGCCTATTTTTATCACTTTACCCAGGTTAATTTCCTGCATAAAAATTTACAAATAATTCCAGCTCATGCTTCCCACAATAACAGTTGATTAATTTCTAGCATTCCTATGACCAAGTTCATTTCCATATCATGACATTTCATCTTATGATTTACATTCTTTTCCTACTTGGTCACTTGGTCACTTGTTCATGCTATTCAATCTACATATCCATACTCATGCAAAATTAACAATTCTATACTTCCACCATTAATATAGTCTAGATGTCATTCTCTATATTAGATTACATCCCATCTAAGTACTGAATCAAAAATAGCCTGAATCGATATTAAATGCAAAAGAAGAGTATGTATACCCAAAATATTCACAAAAGTCTTCTTGGAGAGTTGGGACTATATTTTAGGCTTGGGACTAATTCGGAAAGCTCCGAAATACTCCCCCAACTCCGTGCTCAATCTGAAAAATTTAAATAGCGTTTAATGAGCAAGGCTCAATAAGTCATTTATATAAGTGCAGAGTTAGAATTATACTGTTCTATATGCCATGCATGATGTCATGTGAGGAAAATTTACTATCAGTCATTCTCTTATTCATCATGCGATCATATACCTGTCGTATTCTCAGATTCAGTTCATCTATGCTTCAACATGTCATGAAATGTCTAAGTTATGAAACCATGATATAACCTTTGACATGTAATTATGAACGAAGTAGTTACAGTCATAAAACATGTAATACATATTCTTTTAAACAAGTTCAAGACATGTACAATATCAATACATTTCATGTATTCTTTTAAGATGTGCTTGAAATATGCAAGCTTTTTCATTTCATGTCAAGTATGCTTTTTGAAACATATTTCATATCACATATACTTTTTTTGAAATACATTTCATATCACATATGCTTTTTGAAGCACATTTCATATCACATATACTTTTTGAAATACATTTCATATCGCATATATTTCTTTGAAGCACATTTCATATCATATATATCATATATACTTTTTGAAATACATTTCATATCGCATATATTTCTTTGAAGCACATTTCATATCATATATACTTTGAAAGTATATTTCATATCACATATAGCATAAAAATGCGTTTCATATACTGTAAATCAATATCGAGTTTAGAGTTCATTTTCATTTTAAAGGCATACTCTAAACTTCATTTCATATCATTTGAGACTAGGCTAAATCCCTATCTCTCTATCAATAAAGACTTAGTTCACTGTAGCTAGCAGTGAAGAATCATATCATCGTCCCCTGGAAAACCACTAGGGCGTTATCTATGGCCATAGACTTCATATCTCTCAGTCCCACTGATCAGGGAAGACTGAGACCTGTCCACGACTATTGTCGGACAAGCTTCTATGCCTAATGAGTAATCTCCAATTAGGCGGCTTCCACTATGCTTTATTGAATTTAATTCTCTTAGGGTGCCTATAGTCTCATAAAGCAATTCAATCTTTCATATAAAAATAGTTTAATGTACGTAATGCTTTTCTGAAGATCATTTACATGTATATACGTACATATGTGAAAACAATCATTTCATTCTTTTCAAAGCCATTCAAGCATCCAAAATATTCTTGTAAACATGATAAGAATAAATCATTTCAGTTTTTCATGTATGGTAATAAGTCATGCTTGATGGCGATAAAATTCAAGGAAGTGAAATAAGACCATAAAATGACATGCTCATGAATTGCATGAATGTTTATCATTTCATCTCATAATATCTATGAACCTATACCATATCGATTCACTTCCGATCAATGTCTCTCACCTTGGTACTTTATCAAGTCAAATATCATACCTACATTTCATTTCGTTATATTCAATCTCTAGGTATTCAATTCATTCTATTGTAACATTCAATCCTATACAGGATAATCCTACTTCTACTTTATATAAACGTCTTACCTAAGGCGAATTTAGTTGAGCGTGTCCCGTGTCCAGCTAGACCGTGTCCGTCGTCCTCCCGTCGTGCTACACATTCAGAAAAAATCCAACTTAAGCATGTCTAGCCCATTTCTATGTACTTGAAAATTTAACTTCCAACTTAATACGCATATATATATATATATATATATATATATATATATATATATATATATTCATATATATATATGTACACACTTAACATTGATGTATTTCAATTTCTCAAATCGAATTATCTCATCTTCCTACCTCTCTCTATATATATGTGCATTATATTTCCACATATATATACACATTTTTCCTTTCTTTTTAATTCTTTTTCCTATCTTTTCATTTCTTTTCTTTTTATTTGTCTCTTACCTTGTCTTCAAGTAAGTAGCGCACGCGCGCGCACACACACACATATATATATATATATATATATATATATATATATATTCAACACTAATATAATAATAATTATAAACTCTTAAATCTATTTCTCTTATCTCCATATATACAAATATATATATATATATATATATATATATATATATTTTCTTTCTTTTAATTTCTTTTCCTTTTCTTTTTTTTTTCTTTCCTTTTATTTCTTTTCTCATTTCCTTACCTTATTTTCGACTGACCATCTTGTAGGAACACCCTCACAGCAGCCTCTAACACCCCGTGAACAGCCCTTGAACGCCGGCTGTAACCACCACCAAAGGCCGCCTGTTCTGGCCCTTGAAAGCCCTTCGTTTGTGGCTGGAAACGCCCAGCTCAACCACCACAAAGATCACTTCTAAGTGTTCTGATTCAACACCCACATCTAGCCAACAATGTCTTCTTTTCCATAACATTGACTCCTCCGTTCTGCCCCCTTTAAACCCTAACCTAGCATTTCAAAAGATCACAGCCTATCCCTTTTTATTTTCAGCTTGTGATACCACCAGTACAGCCCTCGTTACTGCCCTATACTCGATCTGTAAATGCCACGCACAATCCCTCTTTTAAATCAGTTTCCTACCTTTGTTTCTTGTATTCAAATGGCGTCACTGCATCCTTCCTTTTTCAGCCTTCACCAATACCATTTTTGTCTTCTCTTTTCTCAGATCAAGCTCGTTTTCCGACAAGCACTTCCAGCCATCCGTTTTCTGCTGCATTGCCAGCCTCAACTCGAAGCCCCTTGCACCTGCCAGCACTTCATCGTGGTCTATTCTGCTTAGACCAAAAACGTGCGTCATGAGGAGGGGAAAGGAAGGCACGGTGGAAAGAAAATGAAGCTTAAAAATTTTCACAGAAGAAACGAGAAAGAAAGGTAACAGGGGTGTGTTCTTAAGCTTTGAAAATAATGGTAAAAAAATTTAAGGACGTGATAGGGAGATAGTATTGTCTCCCTCTGACAATGACAGGTTAGTGGGTGTTTCCCACTAACCCGAGTGTGTGTATATATATATATACACACACTTGGTTTCTATTAACTTATTTATTATTATTAATTTCTTTTTTTTTAAGGTATCATTCTTTTATATCTATATATATATATATATATATTCTATACATATATATATTTTCTTGTTCTTACAACTATGATTTGTACCTATATACGTATATTCTCGAATACATATATATATTTCAAATTTCATGCATGTACTTTGCAATGATACATGTCACGTTCACACTTATTTTTGGATATATCTCTATTTACCCAAGGCTTACGTATTTAAATTCCTTGTATACACATACATTGCATATACTGTATTAGTGTACGATAAACGTTCTACTTGAAGGCTTCTTTTCTATGAATATGAACCATAGTAGTTTTATATATTCTAAGCTTTTCCTTGAAGTACATGTTTTTACCACATACACATAAATCACACCTTGAGTACATATATATTTTAAGAAAATCACGGTTCTCACAACTGGTCCATCATTTACAAGTGTGAACTTTATGTATTATTTTGATAGATCTTACGTGATTTTAAATTTTGATTAATTAATTATAATGTAATAATTATAGATGATATGTTCTCTTTTATTATTGTAGATAACTATATTCTTCATTGGTCCACTCCCAATGTTTTCAAAATCATCCCAACCAAATTTCTCAATATATATATATTATACAATTCCCATTTATTAAATTTTAATTTTACTTTAGCATTTCTATTATATTTTTATTTAACTATATAAAATTAAATTAATTATTACATTCAAAATTATAAAATATTTATAATTTATAAAATTTTAAAATAATTTGACTAAGCCTGCTCGATTAAAACCGGACCGAGAAAACCCGCAACCGAAAAAACCCGAAACTGAGAAAACCCGCAACCGAAAAAGCTCGTAATCGAAAAAACCCGGACCGAAACCTGTCCGAATCCGCCCGTTTGTCACCTCTACAAAATACACGCTTTTACCTAAATTATATTGTATGGGTAGGTCTGCAGTTTTTAAAGCCCATAAGATTATCTGCTTTCTAGTGCAAGAGTAACAAAATAGGAATTCAAACATTTTCAAATCTGCCAGTTCTATGAAACTCTTCAACAGTTCCATTAGCTAATTATTCATGAATTACATCGTATGTTGAGAAAATTGAAATTGAAATTGAAATTGAAATTGAAATTGAAACCATCGAGGCCAATCGCTTTGAAACAGTTAATCCCAGATAGATTATTTAAGTCCTTCAAATGAAAATGGCAGCTCTAAAAATCATCATTATGTGCAAACAATCTCTGAAAGGCTAACATGTAACCATAGGCCTTTTTCAGCCATTAGATTCAAAATCATTTTGTATAACTCAAATGCTGTAGTTTTCAGTCCTTAGATCTGACACACAATATTGTACCTATTTTATAAAATTAACTATTGGATCTAAAATTCTTTTGACGCATAACAAGTACGGTAAGTTACAATCCTTTCCCGCCCAAACATGAAATTCACTTTATCCTACTGTTGTAGACGCCTACATATAATATAGTTGTAACTCTATTAAAATTTTTTAAGTGGTGAATTACTATTAATTGATAGTTTTAAAATTTAACAAAATAGACTAAAATAATTTAGTCTTAGTAAAAAAATATGCAAGTAAGCCAAAATAGTTAATTGTGATCAACAAATATGAGCTTTTACTCATCTTATTGGATCAGTAAGGTATGGTGGTTGTGTAGGCTTGGAACTTAATATTCTTTGATGGGGGACTATTAGGTTCAACTATAAATGTAAGGCTAGGTCCTCTCTTCATTTCTCAACTATTGGTATCTGCCTATTGAAAGCCACCCTAAAGAGAGAAGTAGAAGAAGATGATCTGCCTAATCATAGTCCCAATGATTATGTATCTTTATGCTTTCGCTTTCGTTGATATCTGTCTCAAATAGGTACGCATAATTAATTGTTTAATATCTCTTGTGTTCTAATTATTACATAAGAAAATTGTTTGATTGATCTTACATGTGGTATCAAGAGCTAGGCTTATGTAGAATTAGAATCAAGAAATGATTTTTTAAATTGTTCATTAAAAAAAAATTGTGTTGAGTGTTGATTTTTGGCAAGAAAATCATGTTCTTACAAAAGGACTTTCAAAATCAAACATTGAGGCTTTTATAACCCATTCAATAAGGATCAAAATCATGTTGATAATTTCCATTAAATCGTTTCAAAGAAGAAGAATTCTAATAACAAATTTTTTGAACAAAAGTTTTAATGGAAAATTCAAAATTTAATTAAAATCTTAAGTTTTATGTGTTTTTGTTCAATCTAATGATCAAGAACAATTAATGATTGATTAAAGATATGAATTAAGCTTTTAATTAAATGAAATTTTTGGTTTTGATTGAATATTTTGAAGAAAACCAAAATAGGTCAAAATGGACTTTTCGAATCGCTTTCCTTGATCAAATTGGTCACGTTTTGTGGTGTTTTGATCAATTTTTGGATATGGGTTTTGTAAAACAATAATTTCATTAAGTTTTGGAATAATCAATTTGGTGGAAAATCATTAAAAAGGCATGAAATCAAGTTTAGAACAGCAAACAAACCCAAACGGGTTTGTTTCCTCTTTTTCGGGTAGGGATAGACTCGGCTGAAGGAGGAAGATGCTGCATAGTGCAGCGTTACAAGGCCCACGCATGCGTGGAAGCGCATACGGCTCGTGTGGACCCGTTCCAGGCTCGTTTTGGGCCCCATTTTCTCTAACCTTTTGATTTTTGTGTTATTTTTCTAGAATTTTTTTAAATCGTTAAATATTTATTATTTAATACTTATAATTATTTTGGTAATTATTATATATTATGCACATGAATTTTGGAATTTGATTGTATGCTAAAATATTTAGTATTATTTTGAGTCTATTGGCAGCATGTACTCTCCCCAGTAAGATTAAAATATTTACGTATTTTTAGCCTATTTTTTATGCATAATAGTTAAAATTGTTAGAAATTGGTTTTATTAAGTTTAAGACTCAAAATTTTAATGCACATACATAGAAAGTAAGATTTAAACTCTATGAGGATTTGGTATAGCTAGCTAGTATTAAACTAGTAATTTTTAATAATTATATATTTTTGACTAATTAATTATTTGAATTATTTGGAGTTTATGTTTTGTTTGAATTGATTTATTCTCATGACTATATATGTTATGTATCATTGTTAATTTTTTGAAAATTTTTATTTTTGATAGATGATACATAAGTATGAATTGTGTTAAATGTTGATTTATTAATAATTTCAAGACATTTGATTTTGAATGTAATAATTATTTGTTGATCGAGAGTGACATGTTTGGATTTGAGTATCTCACAAGGATCTATAGAGATACATGATGGTTTATGTCTTACAAGAAAATATCGATTCTTTAAAGAGCTAATGAGATACATCTAGGTTTTATATCTCTATTAGAATGGTCTATTGCATTTATCAGGTTAAGTATGCATATTAATAATTTGAGCAAATTTTAGTTTTCTCAGATTAAGAAAATTTTTAATTGATTGATATAAATGCTTGACTGCCAAAGTGGCTCATTTATTGATATTAATGATTATTTCTCAATCACAAGGATTCAAGATGATTCCAAGTTACCTTATACAATCACTTGCCTAAAGGGGGTCATTGTATTTGGTAATTTAGAATAGGACATGGGGTATTATGGTTGAGAATATACTGCTCTAGAAGGTCTGTCTGCCCAAAGGGGATAGACTTTTCGAAAATTAAGATATTCTTATATTAGCTTCATATAGAGAGTATCTATTAGCATGTTACCCTCTCTGCCCAAAGGGAGTTTGTGATGATTCACCTGGGCTCTTCAGTTCTATGACAAATAGCACACAATGGATCAATGCTATTTGGATTATTATTCAAAGTTAAATGTTTCATTCAATTATCATGAAAATTTGTCACGACCCGTGACCATATTTCTCACCTTATTGTACGCAACTTAACCGGTTGGGCTGTCTGTGATACTTCACTTGTACGGACTGTTAAACAATTTTACATAACATTATTTATATTATACACATCCCCTATCGAAATTAATCAGATAAGCAGTACTGTTGACATGTCTAAATACATAAAATAACTGATCATACCTCAAATAACTCAGTCAGTCTGTCACATTGTCCTTCGTGTACAGCCAGGATCCACAATTCACTGAACTCACAATCATCAAAAACCTGAAATGTTTAAAATTAAGGGGTGAGCAAAACCACGGCTCAGTAAGAGAATTATATGCCTCACTTGATACTCAGCTTCCTATATGCTGAAAATCTTTTTCATTTTTTCTATGGGCTCTAGGCTTGCATGTAGGAAGGATACTACAGTCGGCTAGGGATCCGAATGGAGTAAGGTAGGTATTTTAGAATACCATACTTGTTACGGAACCTAGAAGCAACTGTAGAGAGAAATTTTCATTTCGTTTTGAATTAATAAATCCTTTTCCTTTTCAAACTTTCATAACCTTTTTCATATTCTTTTCAAAATAATGCTTCTACGAAATAAAGCATTTAAATAAAATAATTAATATTCGTATATTCCTTGAAAAGAATATTAGTTAAATCATCATCTTATTTCTTTAAAACTCATTTCATGCTTTACTGTACTCTCTTAATTCGTACAGTACTTTAAAGAGCAAAATAAGCTATTAAAATCTATTCCAATATAACCGATTACTTAATCACTTTGGGCGTAAGCCCCAATTCACTGATTCAGTTACGACATCCATTCTAACTAGCAATGGAGTTAAGTGTCATATCGAGGAACTCGTGTAGCACTTAGTGCTCAAAGGATTCTAGAGGTGGCTCCCACGGTCCAACTGGTATTCGTGTAGCACGTAGGTCCCTTGAGTCTTCTAGAGGTGGCTCACACGGTACAGAAACTTCTTACTAACACATCGAAACTCGTGTAGCACTTAGTTCTCGAAAGACTCTAGAAGTAGCTCACACGGTACAGAAATTTCTTACTAACACATCGGAACTCGTGTAGCACTTAGTTCCCGAAGGACTTTAGAGGTGGCTCCCACGGTACAGAAATTTCTTACTAACACATCGAAACTCGTGTAGCACTTAGTTCCCGAAGGACTCTAGAGGTGGCTCCCACGGTTCGGAACTCGAGTCTTTGCTCGGTTTGGCCTTTAGTACTTAGATTTCCCACTATCTTATCAGAACTCGTGACACACTTATAATCTAATATTCCATTTAAATTCATGATAAAAATGTCAGATTTATCAATTCTTCCTTTTTCGAAACATATTACATATTCGTATCACATGTCTTAGGAAAATCATTTCATAGTACTATAATCAGTATCGAAATGAGCATTTTGTAAAAATGCTATAAATCAATTAATTTTCTTCTCTTATCATATAAAACATGTTCTTTTCACATGTCACGCAAATCATATATCACATTTTCCGTTTGACATATTCCATGTCATGTAAAACACTTTCCTTTTTAACATATCACCTATCATTTATGGAGTCTAAGATAGACATCAATCTTAACATACTATAAACCTCGGAGGGTAAAGAAATAAACCGGTCATATCTATGACCATAATCTATATTGTCCTCGGTGGATCACGGATCAGGTGTCGACCGGGACTAAACATATCACATATCATGCATCAGCATGATAGGAATGCCAACCAATCTCGAAACCGTAGTTTTCATCATAAAATAAACCTTTATGGAATTTATATAAATATATAATTCCATAATTTAAAACCATAAGGGTTAAAATCCTTTAGTGAATATTTATAATTATTCATAAAACTATTCACTGTATTTTACTTCATCTTTCACCTCGCAATACGTGTAATTTATTTATTCCGAGAATTTTTGGTGGTTTCATTATCACCATTCTCGAATACATGAATATTTTAAAATTCTATCTCATTATATTCATTTTTTATGAGATTTAGTAATTTCCTCATGTTTCGTGATTTAATATCGACTTTCGGGAATAAAATCATTTAATATGATTTTATAAAGTTTTTCTAAAATTTTTGGCAGCATAACGGCTGCCGATTTACTAACCTCCTGCACGGAAAATACAGTAATAAATTTGCAGCCAGTACTTCATCTCAAAATTTTCAGCAATTCATGCATCATAATAATTTTCATAAAATATTTGCATAAAATAGTTCAATTTAAAATATGCAGACTGAGTATCCTTACAGTGCTGCACATGCACCCCTTACCTTTTCCGGGTCGGCGACTTCCTCTTATCGATCGCGCTCGCACTCCATTTCTCCAGATTCCTTATCCCGATCGCTGAAAATAATTTCTGGAAATAAAAATTCTAATTTTTAGAATTTTTTCATAATTTATTTAATTTTTTTGAAATTAAATTTCCGGGAAATTTTCTTACCGAATTTTCGTAAATTTCCGGGTTGTCGAATTTCCGGGAATCTCCGAATTCCCGAAATTCTCCTTTTTCCTCTTTTTCTTCTTTTTTCCTTTTTCCTCTTTTTCTTTTTCTTTCTTCCTTTTTCCTCTTTTCTTTTTCTTTCTTTCTTTTTCTTTTCTTTCTCTTTCTTTTCTTTTTTTCTTTTTCTTTTTCCTTTTCTTTTTCTTTTTTCTTTTTCTTTTTCCTTTTCTTTTCTTTTTCCCGTCAGCCGGTTCAGCCTTCTTCCTTGTCAGTTCTTCACCGGCGGCCGGTTCTTCGGCGGTTCGGGCGTCCCTCAGCTGGCCGGCTGCACGACGAACTTGCCGGTGCCCTCTGTTTGCCCTGGATCGACGGCACGACGGCGGATCGAGGCAGAATAGGTTCGGTTTCTCCTTCCTCTTCGCCGGTCCTCATCCGCCGTTCATTGCGCCTCCGGTGGCCTCCATCGTCTTCCTCTCCCTCCAGTGAAGCTTCGGTTGCAGTGGCAGCCACCGATTTGGCTGGCATCGCCGTCAGCCATTTTCCTTTTCCTCCTCTTTTTCTTTCATTTTTCATCGATCCTGTTTTCGTTTCTTCACGCCGCTGGCAGCTTCTTTCCTTTCTCTGGCCGGTGGCGTCTCGCCCTTCTCTTTCCTCCCTCGCCGACAGTGGCAGCTCCACCACCGTCAGTCTGGCTGGGAGGGATCGGGCTCTGTCCCGATTCTCCCTTTCCTTTTTCTGTTTTAGTTTCCTTTTTTTTGGTTTATTTTTCTTTCCCTATTTAGTATATAGTATACTATATATTATACACTTAATATAATAATATATATGTCATATATTTATATTATATATTTAATACACATAATATTATTATCATCATATATATATATAATATAGTATTATATATATTACATATAAAATATATGTTTTGTGTATTAAAATTATAGATCTAGCATAGATATATATATGTATATATTTATATACTTAAAATAAATAATCTTTACATATATATATATATATATCTATATATATATGTTATAATATAATATATATTGTATTTACAATATATATTTTTCAAATTTTAATGTAAATCAAATATAAACATTTCTCAAATATATATATATATATATATATCTATATCTATATGTATATATATACTTATATATACATAAGAGATTATACTTAAATATATATGTATTATGTAACTTCATGAACTAGTATATATGTGTGTATATATATATATATATATATATATATATATATATATACAAACGTATATTATTAATATATACTATATACTATTTACATACATATGTATTTGTATAAAAATTCATTTATATAATTTGTAATTATATAACATACTTTATTTTTATTTCTCGTTTTCCTTATTTAATTTGGATTTTAATTTATCCAATTTAATTCTTTTTCCTCTCTCTATTATTTTTATTATATATATATATATATATATATATAATATATATATTCATATATACAAACGTATATTATTAATATATACTATATACTATTTACATACATATGTATTTGTATAAAAATTCATTTATATAATTTGTAATTATATAACATACTTTATTTTTATTTCTCGTTTTCCTTATTTAATTTGGATTTTAATTTATCCAATTTAATTCTTTTTCCTCTCTCTATTATTTTTATTTTCACTTCCAATTTAATTTCCTTTACACCAATTTCCGATTCTTTCACTTTCTTAATTCTCGGGATTTTCACCAATATCCCGTTCTCGCAAAATTTTATTTATTTCCTCTTATTTAATTTCTCCAATGTTTATTTTCAATATTTCTAATTTCCAATAAATGAAAAATTTACGGTTATCACAAAATTATTGTTTAATTTTGTGATAATTAAAGTATAAAAGATGAAGTAGCTCTAATTGAAGAGATATAACGATTTAGTTGTGGTTGATTTAGAGCTTAATTTAGTCATGAGTGTTTTCTTGGACATAATCATCAATTTTTGAATGTTGTAATTAATTATTGTTCTAATGTTGAAATATTGCATTTTGTGATGATAAAATTCTATTTGAGAAAATTTTGTGAGTTTTAAAATATTGTTAAGTTTTATAGATTCATGAGAAATAACTGTCATATGCATGATCAATAAGATTGTTGCTATGTTGCCATAGTACGAAAAATTGATTTAATGGTTGATTATGTGTTTTATGTTGTGACTATGGAATTAATATTTGTTAAGTTTGAAAGCATGTTTTATATGAGTTAAATATGTTTCACATGCTTGTAATGCAATTAATTTTATACATCACATATTTTGATTTGAAATTTTTAGGCATTAAGTTTAAAGCCTAAAAAAGTGCATGAGGTGATACACAATTTTGTTTAAATTCCACATTTGTCATGGACATGAAACAATATTGGTTGTTAAGATATACAGAAAGCATTTTGATTATACTAATTGATTGAATTGGTGGGAGAGTCTTTGGTTAATGTTTATTGTCGTAGTGCAATTACATTATATTAGTTACTTTTGTTATATAATTACACAGTAAATTGCCCACATAGATTGTTAAAGAATAATGATAAAATCTTGTATTTTCTCAAAATACTTACTAAAGTTAAGTGTGCTCTCATAAGATATTAAATTATTCATAGTTAAAGAATTATAATTGATGAGAGAGCGGTTGCTAGAGTTTATTCATGAGTAAATATTACTTTGCTGTCATAAAGATAGGAGATACATTACAGTGGAATCCTAGGCAATAGATAACAAATGCGTTGTGATAATAGAATATATGAGTGAACGTTTCAGTCTATGTATGTAAGTAAAAGATTAGTTTTGCACATTTAAGTTATTAAAGTTTTGGTTAAAATGTATTGTTGTTAAGGCTTGCAAGATTATTTTGCCTCGAAGGTTTATGTCACAACTCATGTTTGGAATTACTATAAATATTGTAATTCCTATAATATTATTTTGTACATGAGATTGCATGATACGATAATACATTATTGTGTGCATATGATTGTTGTGTTTTATTGATTTTCGTCATATGCCATCATGTTGAAATTTATGGTACGAAGTTAATAGAATTTGTAAAAATCTCATGTTAATATAAAGTATGTGGATTGATAGATGTTTATGTGGGCTATCAATGTTAATTTTGATATTTCTTGAAGTCATGATTAAAATGTGATGCCATAATGAAAACGTTATCATTTATTAAGTCAATTTACATAGTCATATGGCATGCTTAGAGGTTTTGTTGTTTGAACATGACTTGAAAGTTCTCCATTGTTTTAAGTTTTATTTTGGTCAATTTAAGTTGTTAAGTGATCCATAGAGGTACACTGAGATTAGTATCTCACTTAGAGTGATCACAGACATAATTAATGGACATAGGAAATTAATGAAACTGAAATGATTATGAAATTTCTTATGTTGTAATGTGATTGTCCCTAAGTTACTACATGTGATTACTTGCCTAATGATAAGTCTCTAAAATATTCACTTTTTAGAGTATTTTATTGCGTCAATTTTGCTTAAATTTTGGAATTTTAATGTAATTTCCTCCAATTTTAATTAAATTGTCTTCATGTGTAGGAATTTCGAGAATAATGAGGAAATCGAGAAAATGGCAAGAAAATCAAGGAAAATGACTGGATTTGGTGTTTAACACCTAAAAATCATAGACTTAGCCTTCTCCAAACTCTAAGCCTTATTCTCATTACCTTAAAAAAAAAAACCCCAAAATTTTATTTAAGCCTTAAACATAAATCCTTCCCTACCATTAGGAGTGTAATCGAGCCGAGTCGAGACGATCTAGTGCCAAGCTCGAGCTCGGCTCGATTCAAAAATTCGAAGCTCGAAGCTCGGCTCGAGCTCGATCGAGCTTCATTTTTAAAGCTCGAGCTCAGCTCATGAGATACTCGATCCACTCGAAGCTCGGCTCGTTAGGCTCGAGTTTGATTCTATAAATTCCATTTCACTTGTCATTTTTCAACTAAAATTCAAATGCAACTTAAAAATCAAAATTAATATTATTTAAATCCAATAAAAGTAATCACAATCAGAAAACAACTTAAAATACAACTCAAAATTAAAATTATTTATGCACTTCATCTTGCTAAACCTGTGACAACCGCAAAATTTTTCATTTATTAGAAATTATTGATATTGAAAATTAATATTAAAGAAAATAGATAAGTTGAAATAAATAAATACAATTATGAGATCGAAATGTTAGTGAAAATTCCGTGAATTGAGGAAGTGAATGAATTAGGAAGTTTGTGTGAAGGAAAATTAAATTGTAAATAAAAATAAGGTTGGAATTATGGAAAATAATGAAGAGAGGAAATTTAATTTGGATAAATTGAAATTCAAATTAAATGAGAAAATGGGAAAGGAATATGAAATATATTTATATAATTATATATTATATAAATGTATTTTTATACAAATACATATGTATTTAAAGGCTATATAGTATATATTAATATACATTGGTATATATATGTATATATACTATTTTATAAATTTAAATAATACATATGTATACAAATATAACATCTTATGTATATATATAAATATATATAATATATACATATATAAGAAATATAAATATTAATTTACATTAAAGTTTTAATATATATATATATTGTAAATACAATATAAATTGTATTTCCTACATTTATATAAAGATATATATAAATGTTATTTAATTTAAAGTATATAAATATGCATATATATTAGAGATATATTGTATTAATACATAATATATAAATATATATATATATGTATCTTTATAGAAAATATATATAGTATAATACTATATTTATAAAGTAATAATATTATATTTATAATATATAGTTATAAGTATAATATATATAATATGTATAAAATAAAAGAAAAAAAAAAGAAACAGAAGGAGTCGGGAACCCCGACCCCTTCCTAGCCGAGCCAACGACAGCAACAGCTGCCACCATTGGCGAAAGAGCAGACTAGAGAGAGGAGAGGGCGTCGCCGGTCGACGAGGAAGGGTGAAGGCCACTGACGAAGGCCCGAAATAGGAAGAAATTGGAGGAAACCTAAACGGAAAAGTTGAAGAGAAAGGACAGAGGAAATTGACGGTGTCGGCCGGTCCAAGCATCGCCACCTCAACCCCGACCTCGACGGAGGTGAGGGGAAGGAGAAGAAAGCCATCGGCGAGGATGACAGCGGCCGAGAAAGGAGGAAAGAGGAGGAGAAAGGCCGAACCCATTCCGGCCAGATCCGTCGCCGTGCCGCCGAGCTAGGTTGAACGGAGGCCAGATCCAGCTTCGTCGCCACCTTGGCCAGCTGTGGTGCCATCGAACAGCCGTAGGAGAACCAGCCGTGAAGGGGGCTGACCGGTCTGACCAAAAAAGGAAGAAAGAAAAAGAAAAGAAAAGGAAAAAGGAGAAGAAGAAAGAAAAAAAAAAGAGAAAAGGAAATTTTCGAGAATTCAAAAATTTCAGAAATTATTGAAATCTCGAAAATTCGGTAAGAATTACGAAAATTATTTCTAATTATTTAATTAAATAAATTATGAAAAAATTCTAAATATTAGAATTTTATTTCCAGAAATTATTCTCGGCGAACGAGATGATGGAATCGGAAGAGATGGAGTATGGGCGCGACCGATAGCGAGGAAGTCGCCGACCCGGAACAGGTAAGGGATGCGTGTGTGAACCGTAGGGATACTGTAAATGTATAGTTGGGTTCACACCATTTTTATAAAATAATTTGGATATAAATTGCCTTTGAAAGTGGTGAAATTTGGTGAAATTATGGCTGTTGTTGAAATTATAAACTGTAATTTTCGTACAGGAAGGCTAGGTTAGAAATAGCCGTCATTCTGCTGAAAATTATAGAAATATTTAGAAAATATTTCTAGTATTTTTCTAAAGTGGAAATAAGTGGAATTTGGGGAAATTTCCAAGAAATTCATTAAATTGCATAATTTTATAGTTTACTGAAAAACTATATTTAAATATTCCTGTTAAGGAATTTTATTTATGTGAAAGTACCAGCATGTGATTTATACTGTTCTATAAATATTTAGAATATTTCCTAGAACGATTTCCACAGTATGAATATTTTATAAATTGTTATTCATAAGATGAAAATATTTTCCTTATGAATATTTATGGATTGATTTGAAGATATATTCAGTGAAATTGATTACATAAATGGTGTTTATATCACGTGTTTACTGTTTTGAGACTGTTAGGCCCCATATCATGCTCACGTGTCACATGTTAGTACTGATAGATATTGATCCTATTATCAGCGTCCCAGTGGACACCTGATCAGTGCACACCGTGGATCCCATAGACTATGGCCATAGATCTCATGTGTTATTATTTTCCCTATTCGGAATATTAGTATAGCATGATATATTTAGGGTGTTGCCTGGTCTCCATGATACTGTACTGATGATTGTACTTTTCACTGAACCTTTTGCTGGTACTAAATTATTTACAGCTACTGAGCTTTTGATATATTACGTGTTGAACCAAATATTATACGGTGTTTTACAAGTGTGGAAATGAGTATTTGTGAAAGGAATATTAATTCCTTATTTATTTACTTAAGTGTTTTATCACGCGAATATTTAATGTTTTACTAGGATTTGAATATCAAAAGAAAACGATTACTCCTTATAGTCGCTTCTAGGAGCCGGGATACGTACGGTATTCTAAAATACCTTCCGTACTCTATCCAATATTCCTAGTCGACTATAGGATCCATCCTGTTTTGAGTTTAGTGAGCTATTAGGATGCAAATGTTTTTAGCATATAGATTTTATAGTATCAGTTTTACATACAATTCTCTTACTGAGCCGTGGTTTGCTCACTCTCCTACTTTTAAACATTTTAGATTTTTATGACTGAGAGATCTGACATCCGAGCATCTTGGCTGTGTATCGGGGACAATGTGACAACTCGATTGAAATATGAGGTACAATCATTTATTTATGTATTTAGACTTATCTACAGTACTACTTTATTGTGAATTAAAATAGGGGATGTAAAGGACATTATAATTTTAATATAAAATAGTTTAAATGAAAATGAAAAGTAAAGTATCACATACAGCCCAACCATATAAGATGTGTGGAGAAACGAAAAAAAATGTGATCACGGGCTGTGACAAAACCCCATCAAGCAATTCAACATAGTAAACAAACCAGCACTCAGCCACCTCTAGACCATCAAGATGTTACCTTTCACTGATAAGAAAATAAATCAAAACCCAAATTAAGAACAGCACACTGCCGCAACTATGGTCCACATTTGCTTTTTCTTCTTGAACCTACAAGAAAAACAAGATAATAACTGTATTACTATGCTACTTTTGCAAGTTAGGAAATAACTATTTTATCACATTTTTTTTGAAAGGCAGAATTCATTCATTGATAACAAGCCAAACCCTGCTTAAGAGAAATAGAGCAGTAAGAACGCCACAATTAGAACATCATTGTCCCTTGAGCAAGGCAGGGCAAAGATACAATCATCAAGCCAAGATCTCTAAAGCAATAAGTCAAACACCTATCGGGCACAATGACTAAGAGCAAATTATATACCTAACATACTTACCAAATACCTGAACAACAAAAACCCTAACAAACAATGATAAAAATGAAATACAATCATGACCTCCAGAACACACACAATCAAAAACACTTACTAAACAATAAATGCACATCTTCCATAGCACTACAAAAATCTTGAACCTAAACCGTATAAATAAGTCCATAGCAATTCTATAGGCCATAAACACATTCAAGAAGGAATAGGGACATGGGCTTTGTTTTAAGACATGGAGATTCATAGAAAATAACCTTAGCTCATGAGAAGATTCACTGTTGGTCTGTTCTATTCAATTGCTCATTCACGACAACACGCTGCTGTCCACTAAATCGAGACTCAAGGAGAGAGGAAAACAGTTGAGTGGGACTAAGGGACGTGAGGCGAGGTTGACTATGCTAAAATCGTGTTTGGAAAGGAAAGATTGATGGAAGGTTACGCTGAGGCTAAGCTGCGCTGCTCTTAGGGGGTCGATGAGAAACTGAGGATGAGTTAGGGTTAGTCGGTTAGCAACATAGAAAATATATTAAGGTTTTTTTGTTATATTACATTTATATAAGGTTAAAAGAGTAATTTAATAAATAAATATTAAAATATATATTAAAAATGAAAAAGCTCGATAAGGCTCGTGAGCTGTTCGATCTGGGTATTTAACTACTCGAACTCGGCTCAACTCGTTATTTGAGTAGCTCGAGCTCGACTCGAAAATGAACGAGTCGAATTCGAGTAATCATCGAACCGAACTCGAGTAGCTCACGAGTAGGTTGACTTCTTTACACCCCTACCTACCATAACCCTCTTAAAACCATATCTCATATAAACACCTTAAGCCCATATTAAACCCCAAAAATCCAAAAAAAAAAAACTCAAACTAACCATTTTTTTTCTTGACATCTTGGTCCAAAAGGAATTTTTTTAAGGAGTTGGGTTTGAAAAGCCCAAAGGAGAAGGCAGCCCATGGAAATTATTTGACAAAGCCCGTGACACTTGAAGAGCCCTAACATATATGAAAGGGATGAAGCGGCGAAAAAGAGTAGGACGTGTGGAAGAGGGGCTGGTGACAGCAGCCAAAGTTCTTCCCAATTAGTTGTGTTGTTCCTAGTTTCTTCCTTTTTAGTTTTAGATTTTAGTTAAATTTTGAATAGCTCTTTCAAAGTTTACTTTAAAAATTAAGTCTTTCTTACTTAATTAGATTAAATAAAGGACAGTTTTTATTTACTTTTTCCTATGCTCTGTTTCTGTTATTATTTAAGGCTTTATTTTGATCTTTCATGTTTTAGTTTTCTTCTAGTTGTTATTTAACTTTCAATTTCTAATTTAAAGATTATGCATTGCAAATTTTTACCCTTTTTTGTTTTCACGATTCTGTTTTCTTCATTAAAACATTGCACTTTGTTCCGTCTTTTTTTTTTTTACCGCTAGTTCTTTGCGTCTCTGTTTTCTGCATTTTCTGCTTCTGTTCTTTGCTGTGTTGCATTACGTTTCTATAGGAGCTGTGCTGTGTTCTCTAGGCTCAAGTTTGCTGCGTGTAGGTTGCTGGCTCGAGGAGTTGGCTGGGCATGTGCGTGGGTAAAGTTGCAGAACCGGGGATGTGGCTACCATTTTGCTGCACCGAATTGTGTTGTTGAAATGTGTGGCGTGGCTTGCAGATGGCTTGGAAATGGTTAACAATGATGGGCACGTGTTTCATTGGCAACTCTTTTAATTCCTACAAGTATTTTTAGTGAAGTAGTTTATGCTTTAATATATTAAAAATTATCTTATACACTGTCAGTGGAGTTTTTTAACTCCACAAGCAGGGTTAAGATGATGACATGTGTATCATTTTATTTATTTTTTATTTTCTTAAGATTTTTAAAGGACACATGTCATCATCCTAACCCTGCTTGTAGAGTTAAAAAACTTCACTGATAATGGATAGAATAATAATCCTTAATATATTGCTTTAATAGTTTAAAGTTATATTAGAATAGTTTAGGTTTTTAGCTTATTAGTCATTTAATTAATTAGTTATTGTTTATATTTAATTAAAGCAAAATTCATTAAATATTTAGTTATGGCAATTTTTAATTTGATTAGTCAGAGTCAATTTTAGTTTAAATTAGGTATTTAATATCATGTGCTTTAAATTTATTTAGTCTTTTCTTTCTATGTTCATTAAATTTAATTGCATTTTACTTTTACTTTGCTTAATTTAATTTGCATTTTTATCTTTATTTTTTATGCTTTTTTTTCGATTAAAATTTCATTCTCTTTGATTTAATTTTAAATTTTAGTTTTTTTTATTTTAATTATTTTAGTAGTTAATTGACTTCAAGAAAGTGCTCATTTGCTTGAATAAATCTAGGGTGATCAATTTTAGTACTTAGCTAAATAACCTATGCAATCCTCATGGGAACGATACTCTACTCACTCTTTATTACTTGTAGCGACCCGTGCACTTGCAGTAAACACCTTTTAGGGTCAACACCCAAAGGAGGTGATCATGTGTTTTTAATTTGGAAATAATTGTGAATTATGATTGTGAAATAGAAAGATACATGACTTAGGAAATTTATCTGCCCAAAGGAGATAAATTTTCGAAAGTCTATGTATTCATAATTGTTTAAAATTGAGAACATATAAGGTATAACGTGTTTTCTATGAGTTTGCCTAATATAAATTTGTCTTTCAAACCCCTTAGTTATTATTGATAAAACTAACAAATATATTAAGTCAATCAATGTGATGATCTATTTTAAAATTTTATTGGTCTTTGTACTCAATTTGAATTTATTTGAATAATGTCATCATAGTTTATTGTCTACCATTAATGATAAGTTTTTGGAGGTTAGTCACTTTAATTATCACATCTTAATATTTACATTGTATATGTTGTGCCTTAAAATAACTTCCACATAAGGAATTTTTTTTTAGACCTGATGTGATATCTTTCATCAGTATTGTTTTGTGTAAAATTGAGAGTTGTTGAAATATAATCCATTTTGATAAATTTTTATATTGGTTGTTTAACTCTTAATTAATATATTGATTTTAGTATTTTAGCTAAAATTATTAAACTTAGTGCAATTATCATTTTTTTGGGCATATTGTTGTCATTTATTGACATGTATTTTTCAAGAACATTGATAAATTCTTTTTAAGGAACTCACATGTGGAGGAAAGAATATTATTTTACACTTATCACATGTGTGAGAGTTTTGAAGGAATAAATTTTATGCAAATAAGTGATTTATTTGTTTTGTGTTTATTTTGGTAATTCCTTGTTAATCTTTCTCATTTTGTTTAAATTATATTATTAATATTTACAAAATACCTAAACTAATTTTTAAGAGAAAATAAGCATTTTAATAGTCTTCATCCTCTATTTTGAATAATATTTTGAATTAACTTTTTTAAAGTTATAAAGAAGAATAGTATAAAGGTTTTGACTATATTGTATTTTATTGAGTCAAAAACTATTCTTTTAAAGGAAACGAAAATCAGTGGGAGTTAACATGTTTTGAAAACTAATGAGACTCATAAATGTCCTAATATCATTGTTTTGGAGATATCATATGTGTTAAGGTTAGTGGGAGCACTTAGGCAATTGTTTGGCACATGCTTAAAAGGGCATATTGTATAAACACATGAATATGAAAATTTTGTAATATATTAGTAATTGTGTAAGTGATATCATGAAGTCCAAGAACAGTAGTAGTTATCATATTTACTATGAGGGTAGACAATACATGACTTTGTTGTGACTCTATTTATTATTATGCTTCTTGCTCATCATTTCAAAACTATTGGAGCATGTTTGTGATTCACTGGATTAATAGGAGTCATTGTGATATGATGATGACATGTTTTCTCTGTGTGAGAATTTTAATATTTTCGTTTTGATGATAGATGCATTGTGTTTTGTTATTTGAAACCACTATTGTTTTGGGTTTCTTTATTTGGTTAAATGCATTATTAGTGATAGTAAAATTGCCTATGAGATATAGCTTGACATGAAAATATCTATAAGGTACTGCAAGTTAAAAGCACGTGGGTGTTTTGAGGTCTTTTGATGTATTGGTTTAGTAGGAGTGCGTTACTTGTGATTAAACTCTCATGTTATATGTCATAACGTATTAAGTTTTGAAAAACCTAATAGCTAGACACAAAACTATGAAGTCGCCACCAACCATTCTACTTAAGTGTGATTGGTCACCTATGCAAACTAAGGATAAGTCTTGGTCTACGTTCAAAGAATCCTAGGGTTCGGGAGTATGGTTATGTGTGAAGAAGGGCTAGTACTCTCACAATGCACATTCTAAAATAGTACAAAATAGTCTAAGGTTATCCTAATTTGCCTTTTACTTTAATTTCAATATCATTAAATATTGAAAAATCTTTTAAGCCTCCTCAATCAAGCTAGTTGGACAATTTAAAAGTTTTTCTCACCTCAAGAGTATTCAAGTAGGACCAATCGCTTTTCTTGAAGAGGTTCCATCATCGGAATGTTTAAATATCTTATGCAAACCTTATTTTGACTCTTGTCCAATTTCTGTTATTTTTATTTCTATTATTTTATCTTATTTAATTCTATTGTTACTATTTTTATTTTTATATCTTTAAATAAACATGAATTATTTGATATTGAAGATTTTCTTAAAAACCTTCCATCAAGTTGGTAAGACCTTAAAGAAATTTTCTCACCTTACGAATTCTTAAAGAAACTACTCAAGTACAATTCCCTTTAAATTCTATCCTCGGAATAATTCACATTTATTAAAATATTTAATTTAATTTAATTTAGTTTCTATTTATTTTAATTCTTTTCTAATTTTTAATTATCTAATTTATTAATTTAATTTTTATTCTTTATTATAATGAACTTAATTTTAATTTACTATTTTTAATCTAATTTAATTTTTATTTTTATAATTAAATTGATTTATTAAATATTGGAAACATCCTCTTAGATCTTCCATCAAGCTGGTAAGACCTAAAAGAAACCTACTCACCTCAAGATATCTAAAGTATTGCTCGAGCATAGTCCTTTTAGAAGTCTATCGTTGGAATAAGTCATATTTCTTTGAATATCTGATATTTCTTCATTTTATTTTATTTTTAAATATATTAGTTTTTTTATTAATTCTTAATTTCGAGTTTTATTATTTATTCATATAACAAACTTAATTTTGATTAATTAATTCTTATTTGAATTTATTTATTATTTTATAATGAATTTGAATTATTAAATATTAGAAATATCTTTTTAAATATTTCATTGAGCTGGTAAGACCTTAAAAAGACTTTCCTCACCTTAAGATCTCTAAAAATAGTACTCAATCGCAATCCCCTCAGAGTTCCATCGTTAGAATAATTTATATTTATTCAAATATTATCATTATTAATTTTTATTATACATAGTTTATTTTTATATTATGCAATTAATTATAAACTCAATAGCATAAGATCTTTGGCATTATTTATTCTAAATAATTTAACCATATAAATTGAGCAACTTGTTTTATTAATTGGTCAATTTAATAACCAGAATTAATTTAATACACCCTAACAACTATACTAATTAATTTTCCTAACAATCTAGTAATAAGAATGCGAATACATATACATTGTAAATATGTCAGATATCATTAAAGTAATAAAAATACATTTGTACTTTCATAACTTAAATAAAATAAAATAAGAAGATAAGAGATATGAATAATGTAATATACTTTATAAAAACCAAACCTTACTTTGCACGTGTTGTATCCTATGCTTCTTCCTCAATTTAACTCTTTCTAATACTACAACAATTGACTCAAAAAAAGAGGGGAGATAGGCCCTTGTACAACACGTAGTATGTGAACCTAGTGGTGTTCCTGCCCAACAACAACAGCCAAAACTAGCAACTTGAAGCAGCGGCAAAGTGCAGCGCACAGCAATTTGGAGTAGTAGCGATGGTGATGGCAACACAGTAGAGGGGCGGTTAATGGTGAGTTCGACAGAGAAGGCAGCACGTCACAATGCTGTCACGATTCAGTAGCTTCAGTTCGAGACAACGGTACAAGGGGGGTTGATGGTGGACAGTGCAAGAAACTCAAAGTGATGATGTTTAGGAGAATGCACAAGCAGTGCTGGAAATAAGGAGATTGACCTGTGTAATAAGCAGAGTAGCACAGCCAGCTTCCTCTTTTCTTGTCCGTTGTCCCCCATTGATTTATAGCCTTAAAATCAACTAATGTTGACAAAGCTTATTCAAAGCAAATCCGTTTCTGATATAATTCTTAATCTTGGTTTTGATTATGTTTCCTTTCCACAAGCAATTTGATTTTCTTCCAATTTTCTTCTTTGATTTGCTTTCCATATTTCAATTTCCATTTTCACAAGATTTCAATAATCATTCAATTTTTCAATATTTTCTTTCCAAAACAAAATTCCAATTGAATCTCATTTTAATTTTCTTTATTTTTTATTGAATTTCAATATTTTTCGAAAGTTTCCAAATCCAAATTTCCATTCCTTTCCAAAATTCATATTTAAAGATCAGTCAAAATATAATTTGAGATCCAGTATTTTTTTAAAACTCAAATTAACTCTCAAAATCAAATTTTGAAATGCAATTGTTATAGAATTAATGTGCCCGAACAAAAATGGTGTCTACAGCTGCCCGCTCTTGGCACTTTGCTGTGAAACAGTAATGGTGCAAAGACATAAACAACCATTTTGTTTGAATGCAAGATCTATCAATGAGTTCTTTGTAAAATATGATATTTCCTAGTCTTCTCTCTCATAAGGCTAAGGAATAAATGCACAATGAAATTTCCTAATCTTCTTCTCCTATAAAGATTGAGGAATGAATGCAAAAATGAAGTTTCCTAGTCTCTTCTATCATAAGAGTAAGGAAATGAATGCAGAATGAAATTTTCAAGTTTTCTATCATAAGACTAGATAAAGAAATTTCCTAGTCATAAGATTAAGAAATGCAAAAACATGAATTTTCCTAGTTTTTTCTATCATAAGACTAAGGAAATGAATGTAGAATGAGATTTCCTAAACTTTTCTATCATAAGATTAAGGAAATGAAATTTCCTTAGTCTTATGATAGAAATTTCTATCACAAGAGAATGAAATTTCCTAGTCATAAGATTAAGGAATGCAAAAACATGAATTTTTCTAATCTTTTCTATCATAAGACTAAGGAAATGAACATAGAATGAGATTTCCTAATCTTTTCTATCACAAGATTAAGGAATGCAAAGTGAAATTCCTAGTCTCTCCTATCATAAGACTAAGAAATGCAAGATGAAATTTCCTAGTCCCTCCTATTATAAGACTAAGGAATGCAAAAAATGAAATTTCCTAATCTCTCATATCATAAGACTAAGGACCCTAAATGTCACGACCTGAAGACCGTGATGTGCACTTATCACTTTATTACAGTTTACCAAATTTAAGAACTAAATTTTTTTTCATTCACTTTAAAGTTTATATTCGGTGTCAATGTCCTCTAAACTATTTACGCATTTCTCAATTCAATTTAACTTTACATTCACCCTTTAAATTGTTAACTCCTAAGGGATATCAAGTTACTTGATAATTTAATTCAAGGTTAAACTAGCAAAAGAAAAAGATCAAAAACCTTTCCCTTATATATAATCAATTTTCCCAGTAAATAACCTGCAAAATAACAACTATTCCCAACGACATATTTCAATTCCACAATCCACAGTCTATATCACCATATACTACACATATTTCCAAAATCATTAGTTAAATATATTAGCATTCCACAAAGCTCATATTTGTCGTACATCAATCATTTCCCGAATTGCACTCGATAATCACATTACTCTATCATAATCTAGAGCGATCCTAAATTATATCCCAAAATATTTTCATTAAACATGTGCTGTGTACCCTATAATGTCCATACATGATAACAAACATCCATATAAGATCCATATACCTCAAAATGGCAAAAGCAGCGCTTGGAGGACTATACGAGTATCACTGATAATTATTGTCTCCAAGGCTCGTACTGAAACTCTGAGTGTGGAGTCTAGCTCGTATGATCTGTAAGGATTTTAGAAAGGGGTGAGCCAGTAAGTAGTTTAAGTAAACAAATACTATGCTCATGTCAATCAATAGGTACATGTATGCATGATAGTAAATAAGGTGACATATATGCATGACGTTGCATTCTGTACACTGAATGTACCTACATGGACTCTCACTTAAGGCTAAGATTGTACGAGGTATTAATTAGCAAGATATCTTAAGTACCTCATTTCCCCGAGTCTCAACACGATACCTGAAGATACAACCGCTTGACTCGATGCCATAATGTCACCAAAATATTCAACATTTCAAGGTTTCGTATGCTTAAAGTTGAAAACTGAATTCTAATACATTTAGTTCGAAACGGATAATCGTACCAAAATTTAAAATCAATAAGACTTGGTGTGAAGCCTCAAGTACTGAAACAATTACTAACCTCAAATAAATTTCGAATGCACTTACTTCAAAGCAGAGAATAATACTACAAACAATCAATCAATCATTGTAGGCACGAAGCCTTAAGGTACTAAAAACTGAAACAAATATCAAAATATGTTTATGATGCGTTTAATTCAAACATATAGTCATACAGAAAATTGATAATAAATCAAATTAGGCATGAAGCCTTAAAATACTGAAAGCGAATATTAATAGAGTTTAGGCATAAAGCCTTGAAATATTGAAAATGAATACTTATAGAGTTTAGGTATGAATCCTTGATAACTAATACTGATACTGACACTGATGTCCATCCTAGCTAGTGATGGAGTAGGTGTCACAACCATAGATTATACTCCAGTCTCGTTGATCAGTCGAAAGCTAGAACTTGTCAGCTGGTTTTCCAGACAAGCCGGATAATGCCTAGAGATCGAGGCTCGTAAGGCATAGATACTGATACTGATATTGATACTAAAGGTCTAGAGCACAAAGCTCAATAAACGAGTAATAGAACCTAGAGCAAGGCTTTATAGGCTCAAGTGACCCGAAGGTCAATGGATCTGCTTGCACTCAAAAAACATATCGAAAAACAGTTTTCTCATATAGCTCTTAACTTCCATGCATTTCAAAACACTGACAAAAACATTTCTAAGCTTTAAATATAAAAGATTTTCGATTTATTTCAAGTCAACTCAAGCTAGAAATTTTTAAGTGCCTGCACTCAAAAAACATATCGAAAAATAGTTTTCTCGTGTAGCTCTTAACTTCCATGCATTTCAAAACACTGACAAAAACATTTTTGAGCTTTAAATATACAAGATTTTTGATTTATTTCAAGTCAACTCAAACTAGAAATTTTTAAGCTAAACCATATGCAAGTCATTATAAAAACTCATGCGTAAAGCAGCTTGCATTAAAATATGTTATATGTGAGTGCATGTATGCATCAACGAAAGCTCCTTTATGCATATTGCACTGCTACTAAGTGTAAATTTAATACGGACCATACACATATGTACTTAACTTACGCAGACACACTGACAAGTTCATATAATAGTATCGAACTAAAGTTTTTCATGTCACTCAACATGCGAACTTGGCTAACCACAACACACAACACAGAAAACAATATTTCAATTCTAGCCCAAGCATTTTCCAGATTCACAATTCAAACTTTTTTTTACATCTTACCTTAGTAGCTCGATCGACTACATTTCGCCTCTTAATTCATAAGCTAGCTTAATTATTAAAGAAATTTGAATGCTTCTTACGAAATGGTACTAGTAAAGCTTACTTAACCGACTTACATCCAAGCTAATCAATTTCCTTCTTGAGTTGCCAAGGCTCGTATTCAAGCCTCTACACCACTTCAATTCACTACACCTAATTCATTGACATTTCAATAACTCTTCGTTAATATGCTTGATCAACCACTAAAAACAAGAGTCTTAAAATCACAATTATTTAAATCGTTCCTTGTCAAAATTTACTTTTCGTTGTTCTAAAATTTCAATATATATACACACATATATATTTAGCTAACCCAAAAAAATAAATCTTATCCTTGAGAAATCTTTAGATCCAAGCCTTTCATCAATTTTCTTAATACTTTCTAAGCTTCCTACACCAACATTTATTCTTTCTTCATTGTCAGACTCCTAGCATACATTTGTATATGAATTGTTCATATATATATATATATATATATATATATCACCATCCCCATCTTTTACGATATCCACATATTAACCTCAAGCAAATATAAACCTTACCTTAAAGTCCTTAAAATTGAGCCTTCCTAGGCCTTGAACTAGTCCCAATTAAGCTCTCCAAAAGGCCATGGAAACATTGATCGTATCCCTAAGCAACAGCCTATGAAACCAACAAAAATCCTAGTCTAACTCAGCCACTCAAAACATCACTCAAGTAAGCCTTTACTACCCCTGGTACTTTGGAAGTGTTTTGTTTTAAGTAGCAAAAATTGGTCTTTGACTAGTCCCGTTAGCTCCCGTCCCTACCTCCAACATAGCCTAATCTAACTTAAAGAATAACCGACCGTGAGCTACCACTTACCAGCCAAAATAGCCATTGGAGTCGCACTCAATCCCTTCTCAGTTAGCACTGATCCAACCACTAAATGTCTTTTTCACAGCCTTCAAATTGATCCCAAATGTAGCCACTGATCAGTCCTTATTCACTTCCGGTATAGCCCTACCAAATCGCACTTCCAAGTGAGTTTTTCAAGCTTTTCTTTTTATGTGAAACTACTGTGTTTTGATCTCTTCTTCCTTTGTGTTTTCATCACTTATAGTAACTCCTTTTCTTTCTCTCGCTTCAACAAATTCATTTCCTTTGTCTTCTTTTTGTTTGCTGCAGCTCGTCCCTTCTCTCTTGGCCTCTTTTTCTCCCTTCCTCTTCCGTTGCAGTTAGCTTGCTCTCACTCTCGTTGCTCTCTCTCATGTTGTCTTCTTTCTCGTCTTTTCTTTTCCTTTTTTCTCCTTCTTTTCCTGCCAAGATCCCTTCTTTTCTTTCTCTCTTTATTTCCGTTTCGTTTGGCAGAGGAACCAAATTTTATATTATTATTATTATATATTATATCATTATTATTTTATTTTATTTATTATTTTTTATATTTATACATATATATTTTTATATAATTACATTAAATATTTTATATATTTCCTATCTTAAATATTTATACATCTATATATGTTATTTATATAAAGGTATTTCATATCTAAAGTGTATAAAAATAGGTAGTGGTAATGTATATACCCATTAACTTATATTGTTAACGTACAAAAATATAAAAATATAAATTTATTTTCTTTATTAGATATATATATCTCATATATATTTATATATATATATATATATATATCTATTGTATAGAAAGAAATTCACTAACTGTTAAGCTCACTAAACTCAAATTTTCAGATTCAGTACTCAAGTTAATACAAAATTCAAATTACAATTCAATACTAAGTTTATTTAATTTAATTTATTATTATTATTTTCATTTATTTACAGTTTAGGTACAGAGAATTCGCAGTCTTCACATTCTCCCCACCTTAGGAAATTTGGTCCTACAAATTTTACTCGTCCATATGAAATAGGTGAGGGTACTTCTCCTTCATCAAACTTTCTAACTCCCATGTAGCCTCTTTTGAAAAGTGATGCTGCCAGAGTACTTTCACTAAAGAGATTGTCTTGACCTCAATATCTTATCTGTTCTGTCCAAAATCCAAATAGGTCTCTCAACATAGCTCAAATCCTCCCTGATCTCCAAAGGTTCATACTCAATGACATGGGAGGGGTTCGGATGATAGTTCCTTAGCATAGACACTTGGAAGACGTTATGCACACCTGACAGCTCTGGTGGTAGTGCTAGTCGGTATACCACGACACCAATCCTCTCTAGTATTTCAAACGAACCAATATATAGAGAGCTCAGCGTCCCTTTCTTACCAAATCTCATTATGCCTTTAGACGGAGAGATCTTTAAAAATACTTTATCCCCAACTTGAAATTCTAAGGGTCTTCTCCGACTATCAGCATAGGTCTTTTGTCTACTTTGGGCTATCTTCAATCTATCACATATCAACCTCACATCTTCAGAAGCTTTCTCTACTAATTCTAGAGTAAATATCTTTCTTTCACCTACCTCTTCCCAACCAATAAGGGATCTACACCTACGTCCATACAACACCTCGCAAGGTGTCATCCCAATGCTTGAGTGAAATCTGTTGTTGTAGCAAATTTAGCTAGTGCCAAATGATCATCCCATGAGCCTTGAAAATCCATGACACATGCCCTCAACATATCTTCAAGGGTCTGAATTGTCCTCTCTGACTGCCTATCGTTTTGAGGATGAAAGGTTGTGTTAAAGCTCAATATAGTTCCCAAGGCATCCTGGAAGTGTTCCTAAAAATGGGATGTAAACTGAGAATCTCTATTCGAAACAATGCTCACTAGGACCCCATGTAGCCTCATTATTTCTCTGACATACATATTTGCTAAGGCATTGAGTGAATTGGTAGCTTTCGTAGCTAGGAAGTATACGAACTTCGTCAATCTGTCCACTACCACCCAGATTGCATCGTGATTCTTACAAGTCCTTGGAAGCCCCATAATAAAGTTCATAGTCACATGCTCCCATTTCCATGTAGATATAGACAAAGGCTTCAGTAAGCTCGCTGGTCTCTGGTGTTCAATTTTAACCTTTTGGCACACTAAGCATTTGTACACAAAGGTCGCTATATCCTTCTTCATACTAGCCCCCCCAATACACCTTGTGTAAGTTCTGATATATCTTTGTATTACCTGGATGCATTGTGTATTTGGAGCGTGTGCCTATTCTATAATCTGTTTCTTCAAGACTTCACTATTCGGAATACAAATTCTACCCCTAAATCTCAACAACCCATCATCTCTGATCCCAAAATCCAAATCTTGATCTGGTTGTATCCTACTAGCAATCTCCATAAGTTTGGGATCTTCTCTTTGAGCTTGTCTAATCTGATCAATAATACTAGGCTCTATCCTCAAGATAGTAATCAAACACTCACCTTCAGGCTCTAGGTTCAAATTCAATTCCGAGAATTTCTCCATCAAATCCCACTCTTTAACCATCATGTAGCTAACCATACCCATACTCTTCCTACTCAATGTGTCGGCTACTCGATTTGCTTTACCTGGATGGTAAAGAATCTCACAGTCATAATCTTTCAACAGCTCCATCCATCGTCTTTGTCTCATGTTTAGCTCTTTCTACGAGAACAAATACTTCAAACTCTTATGATCCGTGTAAATCTGAAACCTTTCACCATATAGATAATGGCGCCAAATTTTTAATGCAAACACTACCACTACGAATTCCAAGTCATGTGTAGGGTAGTTTCTCCCATAGTCCTTCAACTGTCTCGAACCATAGGCTACTACTTTACCATTTTGCATCAATACACACCCTCGACCTTGTAGAGAGGCATCACTATATACCGCAATTCCCTCAGATCCACTCAGAATTGTTAGAACAGGAACTGTAGTCAATTGTTGCTTCAATTCTAGAAAATTGCGCTCACACGCGTCACTCCACTCAAACTTGACATTCTTGCGTGTGAGTTGGGTTAATGGAGCAGTAAGTTTGGAAAATCCCTCTACAAATCTCTTATAATATCCTGTAAGCCTTAGAAAGCTATAGATTTCGGTCACCGTCTAGGCCTCTCCCAATTAACCACAGCCTCTATCTTAGCTAGGTCAACTGATACACCATCCTTAGATAGTACATGCCCCAGAAAACTAATTTGCTCTAACCAAAATTCACAGTTACTAAGCTTTGCATAGAGTTCTCTCTCTCGAAGAGTCTGAAGCACAGTGTGAAGGTGGTGTTTATGCTCTTCTTGGGATTGAGAATGCACTAGTATGTCATCAATGAAGAGGATGACAAACTTATCTACGTAGGGCTTAAACACTTCATTCATCAATCCCATGAACGCTGCAGGGATGTTCGTTAGACCAAACGGCATAACTAGGAACTCATAGTGGCCATATGGAGGCCTGAAAGTTGTCTTTGATACATCTTCCTTTCTGATTCTTAGCTGATGGTAACCAAACCTTAAATCAATCTTAGAAAATATCTGGGTACCCTTCAATTGATCCAATAAGTCATCAATTCTAGGTAGTGGATACTTATTCTTCACCATCAACTGATTCAACTGTCTATAATCTATACATAGCCTTAAACTGTCATCCTTCTTCTTCACAAACAACACTGAAGCCCCCCAAGATGACACACTCGGCCTTATAAACCCTTTATCTAGCAACTCTTGCAACTGCTTTTTCAGCTCCTCTGACTCAACCAAGGCCATTTGGTATGGAGGTTTTGATATTGGTTGTGTGCTTGGGAGTAACTCAATAGCAAACTCCATTTCTCTTTCTAGAGGTAGCCCGGTAGCTTATCCGAAAATACATTGGAGAAGTCCTTGACAATTGGAATGTCAGACAGTTTCGAATGGTTCCTTTCGGCATCCTCGACAAATGCAAGATAGCCTTTATAAATAAATTACTCAAATATTAGTGAGACATCAATAAAGTTACAATCATTCTATTCATTATTTGCAAGGTTTAATACAAACTTCTTAGGTAGAGAAAAAGTTACAGTCTTCCTATAGTAGTCTAAACTAGCATGATGGTTAGCTAACCAATTCATGCCAGTATTACATCAAAGTTATACATATTCAATAATATCAAGTCTGTTATTAGGTACTTGTCTCCTACCTTCACTTTACACTAACGATACACATGTTCAGTTGTCTGAGATTCCTTGAAAGGAGTAGTAACATATAATAGATAACCTAGAGGCTCTGACTCTATATGCAATCTACTAGTAAATACAGGTGAAATGAATGAATGAGTTAAGCTTAGGTCAATAAGTACAAATGCTTCCAAGTCACAGATAGTGAGCTTACCCTTGATAACTGAGCCGGCTGCATCAGCTGCCTCCTGATCAAGTGCAAATACCCTACCTTGCACCATTGGCCCCTTGCCCTTATCTTGGGCCTTCTTCTGTTGCAGCACGATTTGTTTCTCAACTTACTTCTCTGTGGCCTTAAGTAGAGGGCAATCTTTTATCATGTGACCCGTCTTTGCCACACCTGAAACAAGCCCTAGTAAGTCTGTGACAAGGTCAATCACCATGCTTATTATTGCAGATGGTACATGGCTAAGAAGTAGTGGTAGGGGTAGTAGCTATAACTCTGATAGTTGGAGTAGTAGTAGCTGTAGGCCTATCAACCTTTGGTCGAGGTGCAACAAACCTTTGCCTCTTATTTTGTCCATGAAATCTACTTGACTTAGGCTTTCTTTTCTCATTTCTCTTATCTGTGGGTGGCTTAGCTCTAGAAGGCTTCCTTGCCTCATACTCAGCCTGAGTAGTCTTTAATTCCTGCTCGATAGTCTGAGCCTTCTTAACCACTGTTTCATCTCAAAAAGAATAACCTTGCCCCGGATGTTAGGTCTTAATCCCGAAGCAAACTTCTCTACCATTTTCTCATCATTAGTGGCATAATCTATGTCATACTTAACCAAGGCAATAAACCGAGTCTCATACTCATCTACTTTCATTGTTCCTTGAGCGAGCTCAAGAAATCCTTTCTTCTTCTATCGTTGACAGCTTTTGAGATATAATAGTTCATGAAAGCCCCCATAAATCTCTCCCAAGTAATTACTGGATCCTTAGCCAACAAGAATGGTTCATGTGTCTTCCACTATTTATGTGCCTCGCCTCTCATCATATACACAGCTAAAGAAACCCTTTCAGTAGTACTGCACCCCATATACTTTAAGAGGAACTCTATATCCTCTATCCATTCCTCGGCTTTTGTAGGATCCTTTTCCCCTTAAATTGTGGTGGATTCATCTTCTGGAATTGTTGGAGGAGTGCCATGTTTCTATCCATCTGATTCCCAGCCTCAAGTATGGCTGGTTGAGGCACAATTGTCTGAGGTGAAGAAGGCAAAGGTGTGGCCTATGGCACTGTAGGAGGTGGCGGAGGTGGTGCCTGTTGCGGTGGTAGCATAGGAGGTAAAGGAGGTGGTGGTGCAGCCTAATGTGCACTGGCTTGGTTAGCCACCAACTGCTGCAATAAAGCGGTCATGGTCTCATGGCTTTGTTCTATTCGGGTCATCCTCGCTTTTATACTATCTGGTGGTTGAGAAGTCGGATGTGGTGGCAATGGAGGAACTGTAGATAGGGTCGAAGGTGTAATTGGCAATCTCCAAGCCAACCCTTATATTTGCCTCTAATTCTCATTGTATTTCAATCTAGAGAAATACCTATACCAAGAGCAAATCAATCTTAGTATAAGTTGATAATAATAAGTTACATGTAGACATTACATAGTACATGGGATGTAACACTAACAAAAATCGCAATGACACTAACATGTACTAAACAAACCTTACTCTAATACCATAAATCTGTCACGACTCAAAAACCGTGATGTGCACTTATCACTTTCACAATATTACAGTTTACCAATTTTTTGAACTAAATTTTTTTCCTTTCACTTTAAGGTTTATATTCGGTGTCAGTGTCTTCTAAACTATTTTCGCATTTCTCAATCCGATTTAACTTTACATTCACCCTTTAAATTGTTAACTCCTAAGGCAAATCAACTTACTTGATAATTTAATTCAAGGTTAAACTATCAAAAGAAAAAGATCGAAAACCTCCCCCTTATATATAATCAATTTTCCCAGTAAATAACTTGCAAAATAACAACTATTCCCGACGACATATTTCAATTCCACAATCCACAGTCTATATCATCATATATTACACATGTTTCCAAAATCATCACTTAAATATATTAGCATTCCACAAAGCTCATATTCATAGTACATCAATCAATTCCCGAATCGCACTTAATAATCATACTAATCTATACTAATCTAGAGCGATCCTAAGTTACATCCCGAAATATTTCATTGAACATGTGCTATGTACCCTATAATGTCCATACATGATAACAAACATCCATATAAGATCCATATACCTCAAAGTGGCAAAAGCAGGGCTCGGAGGACTAGACAAGTATCACTAATAAATACCATCTCCGAGGCTCATACTGAAACTCTGAGTGTGGAGTCTAACTCATATTATCTGCAAGGATTTTAGAAAGGGGTGAGCAAAACCACAGCTCAGTAAGTAGTTTAAATAAACAAATATTAGGCTCATGTCAGTCTATATGTACATGTATGCATGATAGCAAATAAGGTGACATATATGCATGACATTGCATTATGTACAATGAATGTACCTACATGGACTCTCACTTAAGGCTAAGACTGTATGGGGTATTAATCAGCAAGATCTCTTAAGTACCTCATTTTCTTGAGTCTCAACACGATACCTAAAGATACAATCACTTGACTCGATGCCATAATGTCACCAAAATATTCAACACTTTAAGGTTTCGTATGCTTAAAGTTGAAAACTGAACTCTAATACATTTAGTTCGAAACTGATTATCTTACCAAAATTTTAAATCAATAAGAATTGGTGTGAAGCCTCAAGTACTAAAACAATTACTGATCTCAAATAGATTTCGGATGCACTTACTTCAAAGCAGAGAATAATACTGAAAACTGATAATCAATCACTATAGGCACGAAACCTTAAGGTAGTGAAAACTAATACAGATATCAAAATAGGTTTTTGATGCGTTTAATTTAAACAGATAGTCATACAGAAAACTGACAATAAATCAAATTAGGCATGAAGCCTTAAAATACTGAAAGCGAATACTAATAGAGTTTAAGCATGAAGCCTTAAAATACTAAAAGCGAATACAGATAGAGTTTAGGCATGAAGCTTAAAATACTAAAAGCGAATACTGATAGAGTTTAGGCATGAATCCCTAATAGCCAATACTGATGTCCATACTGATGGACTAGATGTCGCAAGCAACACAATACCTATGGCCATAGATTATACTCCAATCTCGCTGATCAGTCGAGAGCTGGAGCTTGTCTACTGGTTTTCCAGACAAGCTTTATAATGCCTAGAGCTTGAGGCTTGTAAGGCACAGATACTGATACTGATACTAAAGGTCTAGAGCACAAAGCTCAATAGACGGGTAATAAAACCTAAAGTAAGGCTCAATATGCTCAAAGTGACCTGAGGGTCAATGGATCTGTCTGCACTAAAAAAACATATCGGAAAACAGTTTTCTCGTGTAGCTCTTAACTTCCATGCATTTCAAAACACTAACAAAAACATTTCTAAGCTTTAAATATACAAGATTTTCAATTTATTTCAAGTCAACTCAAACCAGAAACTTTTAAGTTAAACCATATGCAAGTCGTTATAAAAACTCGTGTAAAGCAACTTTGCATTAAAATATGTTACATGTGAGTGCATGTATGCATTAATGAAAACTCCTCTATGCATATTGCACTGCTACTAAGTGTAATTTTAATACAGACCATGCACAATACTTAACTTACGTAGACACACTGACAAGTTCATATAATAGTATCGAACTAGAGTTTTTCATGTCACTCAACATGCGAACTTGGCTGGCCACAACACATAACACAGAAAACAATATTTCAATTCCAACCCAAGCATTTTCCAGATTCACAATTCAAACTTTTCTTTACATCTTACCTTAGTAGCCCGATCAACGGCATTTCACCTCTTAATTCATAAGCTAGCTTAATTATTAAAGAAATTTGAATGCTTCCTATGAAATGGTACTAGTAAAGCTTACTTAACCCACTTACCTCTAGGCTAAACAATTTCCTTCCTGAGCTGCCAAGTCCATATTCAAGCCTCTACATTGCTTCAATTCACTACACCTAATTCATTGACATTTCAATAACTCTTCGTTAATATGCTTGATCAAACACTAAGAATAAGAGTCTTAAAATCACAATTATTTAAATCATTCCATGTCAAAATTTACTTTTCCTTGTTCTAAAATTTCATTTATATATACACACATATATTTAGCTAACCCAAGAAATAAATCTTATCCTTGAGAAATCTTTAAATCCAAGCCTTTCATCAGTTTCCTTAATACTTTCTAAGCTTCCTACACTAACATTTATTCTTTCTTCATTATCAAACTACTAGCATACATTTGTATATGTATATGTTCATATATATATATATATATATATATATATATACACATATATTTATATATCACTATCCCCATCTTTTACAATATCCACAAATTAACCTCAAGCAAATATAAACCTTACCTTAAAGTCCTTAAAATTGAGCCTTCCCCGACCTTGAACCAGTCTCGATTAAGCTCTCCAAAAGGCCATGGAAACACTAATCGTATCCCCAAGCAACAACTTATGAAACCAACAAAAATCCTAGTTTAACTTAGCCACTCAAAACATCACTCAAGTAAGCCTTTGCTGCCCTTGTTACAACCTTTGGAAGTGTTCTGTTTTGAGCAGCAAAAATTGGTCTTTGACTAGTCCCGTTAGCTCACGTCCTTGCCTCCAACACAGCTTAATCTAACTCAAAGAACAATCAATTGTGAGCAGCCACTAACTAGCCAAAATTGAAGGAAACCGAAACAAACACACAGCGGAATTTAAATCATTCGGCCTCCACCAGGATCGATTCGGAGGGTTGCCTGATTAGAGTTTCGAGATTTTACCTAACGTTTTCTCTGATTTTTCTGTCTTTGGTTGAATCACAAGCAGCAACTTTTCGTTCCTGCCTCTATGGTATCCACACGAACGGATCTCACGACTCTTGAACGTCTCACGATCAGATGCCTTAAGGAGCGTTTTTGATTCTTTTAACCGAACTGCTAGCTTCAATTAAAAGAATACTTTTCTGTTTTTTTTTTAATTGTTGTACGGCTATGTTTCAGAAAACATCCTTTTATAGGCAGTAAATTTTACCCTAAAATTTACTACCAAACAGAACTCTAATCCTACTTAGAATAGGATTAGTTATATCCCTAATCCAATTCAGAATAGGATTAGTTATATCCTTAATCCAATTCAGAATAGGATTAATTAAGCTCCTCATTGATCCGTTCTAAGTGTGCGACCCAATAGGTTCTCAAAAGAATGGCAATGACAAAATTGTCACAGGCAATGAGCGGTATCTAACAACACATCATTGCTACCCATGTAACGAGAATGTCAATGACTCGACATAACCTTACTCGTGATAGATGTTACCGTGTAGTCTAATCCATTTATCCTTTGATGTCTTGATTAGACACAAGTCATGGAATATGTCACACTTGTATAGTCTAATCAGCGTTTCTTGATTCCTGAGTAGACTAATTAAACAAATAAAATCAATATCTCATATTGACTTATTCGAGCACGGCCATGCATTTCTTAGTCTCACTCTATCAAAGGGCCCAAGACATCACTCTTGTTATATAAGAGGGATAAATCCTATCTTGATCACTCAACATCCCTCTACATAGATCAAGACATACCCAATTACTACCTTTATAGTCCATCCTGTTACGAATGACATCTAGCAGCATTAAAGTATGCAATTCTCTATGTTGGGATCTCTGATGATCTCAAGTCAAAGGATCACATACACCATCATCACTATGAGAATCGCTTATGACACTCATATAACAATCCATGTAGCGTTCTCATGGAGGGTCGATCCAGTACATAGTTCTCTAACATGTACCTATATATAATCAATTTTCCCAGTAAATAACTTGCAAAATAACAACTATTCCCGACGACATATTTCAATTCCACAATCCACAGTCTATATCATCATATATTACACATGTTTCCAAAATCATCACTTAAATATATTAGCATTCCACAAAGCTCATATTCATAGTACATCAATCAATTCCCGAATCGCACTTAATAATCATACTAATCTATACTAATCTAGAGCGATCCTAAGTTACATCCCGAAATATTTCATTGAACATGTGCTATGTACCCTATAATGTCCATACATGATAACAAACATCCATATAAGATCCATATACCTCAAAGTGGCAAAAGCAGGGCTCGGAGGACTAGACAAGTATCACTAATAAATACCATCTCCGAGGCTCATACTGAAACTCTGAGTGTGGAGTCTAACTCATATTATCTGCAAGGATTTTAGAAAGGGGTGAGCAAAACCACAGCTCAGTAAGTAGTTTAAATAAACAAATATTAGGCTCATGTCAGTCTATATGTACATGTATGCATGATAGCAAATAAGGTGACATATATGCATGACATTGCATTATGTACAATGAATGTACCTACATGGACTCTCACTTAAGGCTAAGACTGTATGGGGTATTAATCAGCAAGATCTCTTAAGTACCTCATTTTCTTGAGTCTCAACACGATACCTAAAGATACAATCACTTGACTCGATGCCATAATGTCACCAAAATATTCAACACTTTAAGGTTTCGTATGCTTAAAGTTGAAAACTGAACTCTAATACATTTAGTTCGAAACTGATTATCTTACCAAAATTTTAAATCAATAAGAATTGGTGTGAAGCCTCAAGTACTAAAACAATTACTGATCTCAAATAGATTTCGGATGCACTTACTTCAAAGCAGAGAATAATACTGAAAACTGATAATCAATCACTATAGGCACGAAACCTTAAGGTAGTGAAAACTAATACAGATATCAAAATAGGTTTTTGATGCGTTTAATTTAAACAGATAGTCATACAGAAAACTGACAATAAATCAAATTAGGCATGAAGCCTTAAAATACTGAAAGCGAATACTAATAGAGTTTAAGCATGAAGCCTTAAAATACTAAAAGCGAATACAGATAGAGTTTAGGCATGAAGCTTAAAATACTAAAAGCGAATACTGATAGAGTTTAGGCATGAATCCCTAATAGCCAATACTGATGTCCATACTGATGGACTAGATGTCGCAAGCAACACAATACCTATGGTTATAGATTATACTCCAATCTCGCTGATCAGTCGAGAGCTGGAGCTTGTCTACTGGTTTTCCAGACAAGCTTTATAATGCCTAGAGCTTGAGGCTTGTAAGGCACAGATACTGATACTGATACTAAAGGTCTAGAGCACAAAGCTCAATAGACGGGTAATAAAACCTAAAGTAAGGCTCAATATGCTCAAAGTGACCTGAGGGTCAATGGATCTGTCTGCACTAAAAAAACATATCGGAAAACAGTTTTCTCGTGTAGCTCTTAACTTCCATGCATTTCAAAACACTAACAAAAACATTTCTAAGCTTTAAATATACAAGATTTTCAATTTATTTCAAGTCAACTCAAACCAGAAACTTTTAAGTTAAACCATATGCAAGTCGTTATAAAAACTCGTGTAAAGCAACTTTGCATTAAAATATGTTACATGTGAGTGCATGTATGCATTAATGAAAACTCCTCTATGCATATTGCACTGCTACTAAGTGTAATTTTAATACAGACCATGCACAATACTTAACTTACGTAGACACACTGACAAGTTCATATAATAGTATCGAACTAGAGTTTTTCATGTCACTCAACATGCGAACTTGGCTGGCCACAACACATAACACAGAAAACAATATTTCAATTCCAACCCAAGCATTTTCCAGATTCACAATTCAAACTTTTCTTTACATCTTACCTTAGTAGCCCGATCAACGGCATTTCACCTCTTAATTCATAAGCTAGCTTAATTATTAAAGAAATTTGAATGCTTCCTATGAAATGGTACTAGTAAAGCTTACTTAACCCACTTACCTCTAGGCTAAACAATTTCCTTCCTGAGCTGCCAAGTCCATATTCAAGCCTCTACATTGCTTCAATTCACTACACCTAATTCATTGACATTTCAATAACTCTTCGTTAATATGCTTGATCAAACACTAAGAATAAGAGTCTTAAAATCACAATTATTTAAATCATTCCATGTCAAAATTTACTTTTCCTTGTTCTAAAATTTCATTTATATATACACACATATATTTAGCTAACCCAAGAAATAAATCTTATCCTTGAGAAATCTTTAAATCCAAGCCTTTCATCAGTTTCCTTAATACTTTCTAAGCTTCCTACACTAACATTTATTCTTTCTTCATTATCAAACTACTAGCATACATTTGTATATGTATATGTTCATATATATATATATATATATATATATATATATATACACATATATTTATATATCACTATCCCCATCTTTTACAATATCCACAAATTAACCTCAAGCAAATATAAACCTTACCTTAAAGTCCTTAAAATTGAGCCTTCCCCGACCTTGAACCAGTCTCGATTAAGCTCTCCAAAAGGCCATGGAAACACTAATCGTATCCCCAAGCAACAACTTATGAAACCAACAAAAATCCTAGTTTAACTTAGCCACTCAAAACATCACTCAAGTAAGCCTTTGCTGCCCTTGTTACAACCTTTGGAAGTGTTCTGTTTTGAGCAGCAAAAATTGGTCTTTGACTAGTCCCGTTAGCTCACGTCCTTGCCTCCAACACAGCTTAATCTAACTCAAAGAACAATCAATTGTGAGCAGCCACTAACTAGCCAAAATTGAAGGAAACCGAAACAAACACACAGCGGAATTTAAATCATTCGGCCTCCACCAGGATCGATTCGGAGGGTTGCCTGATTAGGGTTTCGAGATTTTACCTAACGTTTTCTCTGATTTTTCTGTCTTTGGTCGAATCACAAGCAGCAACTTTTCGTTCCTGCCTCTATGGTATCCACACGAACGGATCTCACGACTCTTGAACGTCTCACGATCAGATGCCTTAAGGAGCGTTTTTGATTCTTTTAACCGAACTGCTAGCTTCAATTAAAAGAATACTTTTCTGTTTTTTTTTTAATTGTTGTACGGCTATGTTTCAGAAAACATCCTTTTATAGGCAGTAAATTTTACCCTAAAATTTACTACCAAACAGAACTCTAATCCTACTTAGAATAGGATTAGTTATATCCCTAATCCAATTCAGAATAGGATTAGTTATATCCTTAATCCAATTCAGAATAGGATTAATTAAGCTCCTCATTGATCCGTTCTAAGTGTGCGACCCAATAGGTTCTCAAAAGAATGGCAATGACAAAATTGTCACAGGCAATGAGCGGTATCTAACAACACATCATTGCTACCCATGTAACGAGAATGTCAATGACTCGACATAACCTTACTCGTGATAGATGTTACCGTGTAGTCTAATCCATTTATCCTTTGATGTCTTGATTAGACACAAGTCATGGAATATGTCACACTTGTATAGTCTAATCAGCGTTTCTTGATTCCTGAGTAGACTAATTAAACAAATAAAATCAATATCTCATATTGACTTATTCGAGCACGGCCATGCATTTCTTAGTCTCACTCTATCAAAGGGCCCAAGACATCACTCTTGTTATATAAGAGGGATAAATCCTATCTTGATCACTCAACATCCCTCTACATAGATCAAGACATACCCAATTACTACCTTTATAGTCCATCCTGTTACGAATGACATCTAGCAGCATTAAAGTATGCAATTCTCTATGTTGGGATCTCTGATGATCTCAAGTCAAAGGATCACATACACCATCATCACTATGAGAATCGCTTATGACACTCATATAACAATCCATGTAGCGTTCTCATGGAGGGTCGATCCAGTACATAGTTCTCTAACATGTACCTATATATAATCAATTTTCCCAGTAAATAACTTGCAAAATAACAACTATTCCCGACGACATATTTCAATTCCACAATCCACAGTCTATATCATCATATATTACACATGTTTCCAAAATCATCACTTAAATATATTAGCATTCCACAAAGCTCATATTCATAGTACATCAATCAATTCCCGAATCGCACTTAATAATCATACTAATCTATACTAATCTAGAGCGATCCTAAGTTACATCCCGAAATATTTCATTGAACATGTGCTATGTACCCTATAATGTCCATACATGATAACAAACATCCATATAAGATCCATATACCTCAAAGTGGCAAAAGCAGGGCTCGGAGGACTAGACAAGTATCACTAATAAATACCATCTCCGAGGCTCATACTGAAACTCTGAGTGTGGAGTCTAACTCATATTATCTGCAAGGATTTTAGAAAGGGGTGAGCAAAACCACAGCTCAGTAAGTAGTTTAAATAAACAAATATTAGGCTCATGTCAGTCTATATGTACATGTATGCATGATAGCAAATAAGGTGACATATATGCATGACATTGCATTATGTACAATGAATGTACCTACATGGACTCTCACTTAAGGCTAAGACTGTATGGGGTATTAATCAGCAAGATCTCTTAAGTACCTCATTTTCTTGAGTCTCAACACGATACCTAAAGATACAATCACTTGACTCGATGCCATAATGTCACCAAAATATTCAACACTTTAAGGTTTCGTATGCTTAAAGTTGAAAACTGAACTCTAATACATTTAGTTCGAAACTGATTATCTTACCAAAATTTTAAATCAATAAGAATTGGTGTGAAGCCTCAAGTACTAAAACAATTACTGATCTCAAATAGATTTCGGATGCACTTACTTCAAAGCAGAGAATAATACTGAAAACTGATATCAATCACTATAGGCACGAAACCTGTTAAGGTAGTGAAAACTAATACAGATATCAAAATAGGTTTTTGATGCGTTTATTTAAACAGATAGTCATTAAGAAAACTGGACAATAAATCAAATTAGGCATGAAGCCTTAAAATACTGAAAGCGAAATACTAATAGAGTTTAAGCATGAAGCCTTAAAATACTAAAAGCGAATACAGATAGAGTTTAGGCATGAAGCTTAAAATACTAAAAGCGAATACTGATAGAGTTTAGGCATGAATCCCTAATAGCCAATACTGATGTCCATACTGATGGACTAGATGTCGCAAGCAACACAATACCTATGGCCATAGATTATACTCCAATCTCGCTGATCAGTCGAGAGCTGGAGCTTGTCTACTGGTTTTCCAGACAAGCTTTATAATGCCTAGAGCTTGAGGCTTGTAAGGCACAGATACTGATACTGATACTAAAGGTCTAGAGCACAAAGCTCAATAGACGGGTAATAAAACCTAAAGTAAGGCTCAATATGCTCAAAGTGACCTGAGGGTCAATGGATCTGTCTGCACTAAAAAAACATATCGGAAAACAGTTTTCTCGTGTAGCTCTTAACTTCCATGCATTTCAAAACACTAACAAAAACATTTCTAAGCTTTAAATATACAAGATTTTCAATTTATTTCAAGTCAACTCAAACCAGAAACTTTTAAGTTAAACCATATGCAAGTCGTTATAAAAACTCGTGTAAAGCAACTTTGCATTAAAATATGTTACATGTGAGTGCATGTATGCATTAATGAAAACTCCTCTATGCATATTGCACTGCTACTAAGTGTAATTTTAATACAGACCATGCACAATACTTAACTTACGTAGACACACTGACAAGTTCATATAATAGTATCGAACTAGAGTTTTTCATGTCACTCAACATGCGAACTTGGCTGGCCACAACACATAACACAGAAAACAATATTTCAATTCCAACCCAAGCATTTTCCAGATTCACAATTCAAACTTTTCTTTACATCTTACCTTAGTAGCCCGATCAACGGCATTTCACCTCTTAATTCATAAGCTAGCTTAATTATTAAAGAAATTTGAATGCTTCCTATGAAATGGTACTAGTAAAGCTTACTTAACCCACTTACCTCTAGGCTAAACAATTTCCTTCCTGAGCTGCCAAGTCCATATTCAAGCCTCTACATTGCTTCAATTCACTACACCTAATTCATTGACATTTCAATAACTCTTCGTTAATATGCTTGATCAAACACTAAGAATAAGAGTCTTAAAATCACAATTATTTAAATCATTCCATGTCAAAAATTTACTTTTACCTTGTTCTAAAATTTCATTTATATATACACACTATATTTAGCTAACCCAGAAATAAATCTTATCCTTGAGAAATCTTTAAATCCAAGCCTTTCATCAGTTTCCTTAATACTTTCTAAGCTTCCTACACTAACATTTATTCTTTCTTCATTATCAAACTACTAGCATACATTTGTATATGTATATGTTCATATATATATATATATATATATATATATATATATATATTACACATATATTTATATATCACTATCCCCATCTTTTACAATTATCCACAAATTAACCTCAAGCAAATATAAACCTTACCTTAAAGTCCTTAAAATTGAGCCTTCCCCGACCTTGAACCAGTCTCGATTAAGCTCTCCAAAAGGCCATGGAAACACTAATCGTATCCCCAAGCAACAACTTATGAAACCAACAAAAATCCTAGTTTAACTTAGCCACTCAAAACATCACTCAAGTAAGCCTTTGCTGCCCTTGTTACAACCTTTGGAAGTGTTCTGTTTTGAGCAGCAAAAATTGGTCTTTGACTAGTCCCGTTAGCTCACGTCCTTGCCTCCAACACAGCTTAATCTAACTCAAAGAACAATCAATTGTGAGCAGCCACTAACTAGCCAAAATTGAAGGAAACCGAAACAAACACACAGCGGAATTTAAATCATTCGGCCTCCACCAGGGATGGTTTAAGAATAGTGTGTTATTACTATTCTAAGGACATTATCATATAAGATTACATTACGCAGTTATAAAACAAATATAATAATGAACTATAATAAATAAAATGTCATGATACATAAAAAATGCCAAAGTCAACATCTAATGAATGGTTCTAAGGGCATAATCCAACAAAAATAGCCACTGGAGTCGCACTTAAAACCCTTCTCAGTCAGCACTGATCCAGCCACCAAATGTTCCTTTCACAGCCTTCAAATCGATCCCAAATGCAACCACTGATCAGTCCTCAATCACTCCGGGTATAGCCCTAACAAATCGTACTTCCAAGTGAGTTTTTCAGGCTTTTCTTCTCACGTGAAACTGCTGCATTTCGATCTTCATCTTCCTCTGTCTTTTTGTCACTTCCAGCAACTCCTTTTCTTTTTCTTGCTACAACAAATTCGTTTCCTTCTTCTTATTTCCGTTTGCTACAACTCATCCCTTCTCTATTGGCCTTTTTTTCTCCCTTCCTCTTCCATTGCAATTCGCTTGCTTTCACTCTCATTGCTTTCTCTCACGTTGTCTTCTTTCTCATCTTTTCTTTTTCCTTTTTCTCCTTCTTTTCTTGCCAAGATCCCCTCTTTTCTTTCTCTCTTTATTTTCGTTTCGTTTGACAGAGGCAATCCTCTACCTCCTTTAGATTCAATGTTAGTGGGAGCAAGTGATGTTTTGATTGGCTTCCTAAGGAAGCCAAAAAAATTTTATATTATTATTATTATTATTATTATTATTATTATTATTATTATTATTATTATTATTATTATTATTATTATATTATATGTATACATATATATTTTTATATAATTACTTTAAATATTTTATATATTTCCTATCTTAAATATTTATACATCTATATATGTTATTTATATAAATGTATTTCGTATCTAAAGTGTATAAAAATAGGTAGTGGTAATATATATACCCATTAACTTATATCGTTAACGTACAAAAATATAAAAATATAAATTTATTTTCTTTATTGGATTTATATATATATATATATATATTATATATATATATATATATACATCTCATATATATTTATCAATTGTATAGAAAGAAATTCACTAACTGTTAAGCACATTAAACTCAAATTTTTGAATTCAGTACTCAAGTTAATACAAAATTCATATTATAATAAAATACTAAGTTTATTTAATTATTATTATTATTATTATTATTATTATTATTATTATTATTATTATTATTATTATTATTATTATCCATTTATTTACAGTTTAGGTACAGAGAATTCGCAGTCTTCACTGTGAAATAAAATTTCCTAGTCTTTCCTATCATAAGATTAAGAAATGCAAGATGAAATTTCCTAATCTTTTGTATCACAAGATTAAGGAATGCAAAGTGAAATTCCTAGTCTTTCCTATCATAAAACTAAGGAATGCAAACATGAATTTTCCTAATCTTTTCTATCACAAGATTGAGGAATACAAAATGAAATTCCTAGTCTCTTCTATCATAAAACTAAAGAATGTCCAAGTGGGAGACTGTTAGATTTTTTTAATTGGTGGATTGCTATTAATTGGTAGTTTTGAGTTTTAATAAAATAGGCTGAAAGTAAGCGCAAATAGTTATTGTGATCAACAAGTATGAGCTTTAGCGCATCTTATTTGGTCAGTGTAGTGTGGTAGTTGTGTAGGCCTAAAACTTAATATTCTTTGATGGGGAGACTATTAGGTTCAACTAAAATATAAGGTTAGGTCCTCTCTTCATTTCTTAACAATTGGTATCTACCTATTGAGAGCCACTCTAAAGGGAGAAGTAGAAGAAAAAGATTTGCCTAATCATAGTCCTAGTGATTATGTATCTTTATGCTTCCACTTTCGTTGATATTTGCCTCAAAACAAGTAAGCATAATTAATTATTTAATATCTCTTGTGTTCTAATTATTACATAAGAATATTGTTTGATTGATCTTAAAGTAACTCCATACATCATAAGAAAAATGTATTCTTAAATGACTAGATCAGCCAACTCTTCATTTTCTTATAAATTGGAGAACTTATCTATAAATGAGCTAATATTTATTTTAATTAAGAATAAGTTATTGCAACCATACAAAGATAAAGACTAGAATTACAAATACATTCAATCATTTGTGTACAAAAGCAGTCCAGTCCGACATATGGCTTGTTATTAACATAAAATTAACATCTATCACAATTAGAGCCATATCTTCATTTTCCTATCAAATAGCCCAGGTCCATATGTTGAAATAAGAACCGTAACAAGAAGTGGAAACTGCAACCATATGAAGATACAAATGGGAATGGCGGCTAGAAAAACGATAGGAATAACTATCTCCAGTTGGCCCTTCAACACGATAAAAACTGTGGAGCAAAAAGCTACCATCATTGCCGCAAGAGAAATAAAGAGGGCAAAAAGTCCGATAATCAATTTCGTGGGCAACGATGTGAGGAAATCATCCTTTGAATATCGTGATGTGAGGAGGCCAACGGATATCAATACTGAAGTGGAGGAAGCAAAAAGAGAAATGGCATCCGAGATTATGAATAGCTTGAAAAGCTTTTTGGTTAAGAATATGGGAATACCGGTCTCTTGATTGTTGCCTCCTGGAACGGTAAAAAGAGCAGCAAACATAATGGTGATGATAAGACTGCCAACAATCGTAGATGATTGTGCTATACCCTTTATCCATTGCTCCCCTTCTTTTACCAGATTAGCATGGCTTCGATCAAATACTTCGTATGGAGTTTCCCCCTCCTTATTTTTTTTTTGTTTATACCCTGGTGGCACAATGCTTTCTACCTCCTGCATTCATAATTCGTACAACCCGTAAAACTATGACGCTTTTCGCATACCTTTTGGATTGAGACTATAACATGATTTAACTTCATGAAATGAGAATAGATGTATAATAAGTCAATAGATTTCTCATCATATTTATTTTTTTAATTATACATAGCATAACCAATGTTTTTATCCACAACGACCACAGCCTATTAAATAATTTGTTTAAAATATATCTATTTCATAATCCTTTGGATTTTGTAGAATTTAACACGTTAAATTTTGTTCACAAAAATATTTTGTCCATACTTACGAATCAAATGGAGAATTTCATTTATATTTGTAAACGTATTTGTACCAAATAAAAAAAAATTATAATTAAAAAAATGATTTTATGTCATGAATAAAGATGAATATTATAAACACTAAAAGATTAATTCAGACTATGTTTAGTGCATAGGATGAATGATAAGATAGGATAATGAAAAATTATAAAAAGATTGGATTAAATAATATCATCTTATCTTATATTTTGAGTGTATAATGTTTAAAAGTAATATAGAATGATTTTTATAAATATTTCATCATTTTTTTCTATATGTAAAATCAAGAATACAATAAAATGATTTTGTTTTTATTAATCAAAAGCACTTTTCTTTAAAGTAAATATAATTTAAATTTATAATTTTTCTTATACATATAATTCAAAGATTTTTAGCCAAAACATATATTATTATAATTTTTATATCAATATTTAAATTTGTTTTTTAAAAAATTGATTTTTCAATATAAATTGATTTTTATCTAAAAAATTAATTTTTATTTAAAAAATTAATTTTTATTAAAAATATTTGTCTCTATTTTTTCACTTTTTTTTACTATTTTATGATTTAAATTTAAAACAATTTCTATGAGTTAAAGTTAAATATATATATTTTAGAAAAATGGACTTTTTTTATAAATAAGTTAATTGTTTTAAAAAAGAACATTGATTTTTTTTTTTAAATCTCATCATCATCATCACCATCATTATTATTTTCTTCGTTTTCTTTTTCTTCCTACCGACAATAGAAAAAGAAAAGAAAAAATTTTTAAGAGAAAAAAAAATTAAACAGAAGGAAGCAATACTATCTACATTCAAAGTTTTATAAATTTAAAAATATAATACATGATAATTTTTAAGTAAGAGTTAATGTTTTTAAAAGAATTGATTTTAAAAATCCATTGTTTAATAAAAATCATTTTTGAAAATTTTAATTGTTTTAAAAATTATTATTTTACCTAGATTATATTTTTTATTCAAAAAGAAAAAAAAAAGAGAAAGAGGACACAAGAAAAAGGAAAAGGGAAGAAAATAGGATTGTCCAATTAAAAAAAAAGACCCTTTTCATCTTATTAAATGATTAAAGTAATTTATAAATGTAAATTTTGAGGAATAAAATATTATCTATTAACTAATCACATGAGATTAAAAATAGTTCTATTTTTTTAAGAGATCAGAATCATCCTATACAAAGAAAGTTAATCCTATTTATAATCTAATCTCTTATTTTATGTGTACTCAAAAAATAAGATAGGATGATAATTATTTTGTTATATCTTTCATCTTATGCAAAAAATAAAAATGCAATTTACGCAAAAACTTCACTATTCTTCAAAGATATGATGAATTATCGAAGAGAGAGAATGATGATTACCTTAAACCATTGTAGTTCTCTTTGCATTTGCAGAGCTGCTCCTGAGATTTTATTAAGCTTAAGCAGGGATACGGATTCCAATTTCCCTGCCGAATGTAACATATTATTATCGTTAATATCATCGTAAATAGGAAAATCATACTTCAAATCCTTGTGCCCATATATGAGGCTGAAAACCTTTTCTTGTCGATATGCAGCTGCAATCTGGAAAGTGCTCCTCTCGTATTTGTCATGAGCATTTAAAAAATTGGGATTATTTTTTATGATTTCGACAATAAACTCCGTCATTCCTCGCTGAGAAGCATTGACAATTGCATCACCCACAAAACTTTGATGAATTTGTTCGTGATCTAAACCAGCTGCCGTCTCAGACATCAAAAGCAGAAGTTCATGGGCATAGACATGGGTCAGTTTTAAATCAAATATTTGCTTGATTCCTGCACAAATAAATATAGGTTTTAACTAACTAATTACTAGAATAGAAGAAATGGTTGCTAGAAGCCTTTAAATGATCGGGTAACATACCAAAGAATTTCAAGAGATTTGACCACAATCCAAGTAGTTTCCCATTCCCTGCAAGAGAAAAGTAGTAGTATTTACCGTTATTTTATTAAATCTTTTTTTTATTCATGTTATTTTATTAACTCTTAAAACATTAATAATTTAATATGTTTTATAAAGATTTATATATGATGTACTGATAGTAATAGTTTTTATACACTGTGAATTCAACAAAAAATAACACTTCATCAATAAATCCATATGAGTAAATTGAAAATTTTTTATTTGTATTTATTTTTAAGAGCTTAGTAATTCTTTTTTTTGATCTTATTAATGACGTATCAGCTTTTAATGTATTGACAATGTATGAAAACTAGTGCATCATATATAAACTCCATTTTTTATAATGCTAGCACATCAATATCATATATGGAGAGCTTATAAATACCCTTTATTTTATGGAAACACCTCTAGGAATCGAAACTACCAAATAAAGTGAAGGTTTTTGGCTGGAGACTTCAACACGGGTTTCTACCGGTTTTTACCAATCTGAAACAGAGGGGAATTAATGTGGAAGAAAGATGTTAAAGATGTTTGAGATGCGGAAAGCAAGCCGAAACAGTATTTCATGCCATGGGGAATTGTGTGAAGGCTGTAGAAGTTTGGAAAGCTCTCCAAGCAGATAATCCGGGACTTAATTTTTCTACTCATCAGGATGAAGTGCAGAACAAAGGGTGGTTGTCTTTTCTGGTGGAACAAATGGGAAGGGGAAGTTTTGATGAGATGCTGATGGTGTGTTGGGTAATATGGTATCACAGAAATCTGGAGGTTAAAAATGGGGTACTGAGGAATGCCAACATTATGGCTAGATATGCGAAGAGTTATCCCCTGGAATTCAGAACTGCTCAAACCGAAAATACTACAAAGCCTGACCGTGCCAATGTTTGTTGGTATCCACCATGTGAGGGAGCTCTGAAAGTGAATTCGATGGAGCACTCAACATCAAGGATAATCAAGGTGGAGCTCGGGTTGTTATCCGAGGCAGCCTAGGAAGAGTTGTGGCAGCAGCATGTTTCATTATTGAAAGGATTGACGATCCACTTATAGCAGAAACGGTGGTAGCAATAGGGGGTTAGACATGGCAAGGTGTAGTGGATCTCAGTCTATTATTCTCGAGGGGGATGCCAAAAAGGTCATCCAACTGTTAAGGTCTGAGGAGAAAGATCTTTCAGCCATAGGAAATTTGGTGGAAGATGCACGAGTACTAATTGCTGGCTTTAGGAGTTTTCTTGCTCTTCATGTTAGGAGAGAAGCCAACGATCGAGGTTGCTCGCACATTAGCTAGAAATGCAATTCATCTAGAAACAGATGGTTTTTGGATGGATGCTTGTCCTGTTTTTATTAGAGATGCTATCATAAAGGATTGTAAGGCTTTGCTATAATTTAATGAAAGTTCCAATCTTTATTCAAAAAAAAAAAATGATATAAATAAATACACTTTTTTTTATTCTGTTCATCCCACTACTAAATACACCCCATTCTTTTATAAAAATACTCTTTACAACTTTTAAAATTTACATCAAATATAAAAAATGCCCTATATATCACAATAGATTGTGTCAAGCCTTGCGCAAATGTGACTGCGCAAGACGTTAGGCCTCGCCCAACTTGCATGAGTTTTTTTTTACAATTTATATAATTATAAAATGATAAAAAATTATAAATTGATAATTTTATTAATGTTTAAGGTTTTTTTATATATTGATAATTTAAAATTATAAATTACTAATTTTATTAACATTTAGGGTTATTAATGTTTAGAGTTTTTTTATATATTGATAATTTATAATTTTTAAAAAATATAATTTTATAAAAAATAATTATAAAAAATTTATGAAATGGATTTTTGTATGAAAAGTTTATAAAAAAAAATCATTATAAAATTATAAATTATCTATATATAAATTACATTATCTATATAAAATAAATTTTTATAATTTATAAATTTATTAGTTAAAATTATCAATATATAAAAAAAAACCTTAAACATTAATAATCCTAAACGTTAATAAAAATATCAATTTATAATTATAAATTATTAATATAGAAAAAACCTAAACATTAATAACCTTAAACATTAATAAAATTATCAATTTATAATTATATATTTATAAATTATAATTGTAAATTTATAAATTATAAAAAACAAGCCTCACATAATCCAGGTTGTGCTAGGTTGAGGACAAGGTGTTCTTCAGAGAAGTTTAAATGTCTTTTTATTCAAAGATATTTTTGTCTTAAAAAATTTAAAGTAAAAATGGGGTAAAGAAAGCAAAAAATATGGTGTATTTAAAAATCCTCTTATAAATATATATTTTATAAATTATGCAATATAGATAAATATATAAAAATTATTTTGTATAATTCTGATGGATTTGAATCTTGAATGTTGAAGTTAAGAGCCTCTTGGTGGTAACTGGAGGGGAGAGATCCGGTGGGAAAATATTTCACATTTTACCCTTTTGAACAGTTTTTTTTAACAACTTAAATTTTTATTAAAATATATTTTTATTTAAAATTTAAATTATTTATTTTTATTAATTAGTTCGCTTTCTCTTTTATATTTTTTTATTTTTTATTTTAAGATTTTTAATTTATTGGCAAATTATATAGATCACTATTATTTATATTTAAAATATATATAATTATTAATTTTTTATTACTTTAAATCCTAAATTCAATGTGTTGCTATTTAATAATAAAAGTATTTTTTGAACTAAAAATAATTTTAGTAATTTTTAAGTTATTAATTTACTAATATTTTATATTTTATAATAATTTTATTAATTTTAAATATAAAATATATATTATACATTTTAATCTAATATTCTTAATTATCATTTTCTCTTTCCACTACATTCACCTCACGGAGTTATGGTTATTGCTGTGATCAGAGGCGGAGCTAGAAAATATGTTCAGTGGGGGCTTCATTTAATGTATTTAATCATAATTGTTAAAAATTTTCAATTGTCTTCGACATAATTTTATATTTTAAAAACAATGTACAATAGTTTCGTTATTAATATTTTGGAACACATATTTTTCAAGTTACACAATTAATCTATCATTCAATTACACAAATGAGTGTTCAATGTATTCATTGTGAAAAACGCATTATTTACTATGATAATAACAATCGATAGAAATAATGCTAATGTCAATAACAAATAAATTAATGAATACATTTTGTTTTTTTCTCATTTTCAAACATTCTTATAATAAAATCGATTCATCAAACAAAAAACAAATAAAATTTTATAAAATATAAAATATTATTTATATTTAAATTATTATTTTTTATTTGGACAAATGGGGGCTTGAGCCCCCACTGGTTCCCAAGAGGCTCCGCCCCTGGCTGTGATTGTATCTAAACACATATCACCATTAAATTATCTAATCTAATCATTGTTACAGTAACTAATCTCGCCACCACCATTGTTTTTAATTTAATTAGAACCAATCTCATTGTCCATCTAAATTTAAACTAACCCTAAGTCTAACAAAATTTATTAATATTACTAAAAACTTAAAATTTATAAATAGTGGATCCCGAAATGATTTTAGAAAATTGCCAAATTATAATAAAAAAAATATGTAAGATGCTCTCAGGTAAACCTGTCCAAGGGTCAGGCCGCCTGTTGAAACTCGAAAGTCGGCCCAATTTTTTGGAGAGCTTGCACAAAAATATCGAATGCAGTTAATAGGCTTGGACAAAATTTTTGAGCTTGATTATTCGAAACCTAGGCTTGGCCCAGCTTGAACATGAATAAAATAAAAGTTTTTATTTAATATATTTAATAAGTACAATGTAATTATATATATAACATTATTATATGAGTTTAATATGAAAATTGATATGTAAATCTAGACATATAAATTAAACATTAAAGGGAATAAAAGAATAAAAAATAAATGAAAAAAATTAAAATACATAAAATTAATAAAATAGGATCAGACTGGGCTCGAGCTTAAATGATAAAATAAAAAATGGACATGAACTAAAAGTCAAGCCTGAACTTACGAGCCGAACTGGGTTCGAGCATGTGTGGCTTAGGCCCAACCCGACCTATGGACACCCTCAAGATATAATATAATATAACTAGTTAACAACTAATTTTATTTCCACTAAAAATAAGCATGCATATTAAAAAGAGACCTTAATAAAAAGATATTATCGATGATCATCACAAAACCAAATGTTAAGAAATGAAGAACATACCTTGCATCATGAAGTTTTTCGTTTCCTTTTGATCTTCACTAGACAAAGCTTCCGACTGTTTTACCTTTAAACCTTCAATAACAATGAACTATTTTAGTATTGTTGTACATTCATCGCTACTTTTTCTTCTTCTTTTCATTGGTTCAAACTCAAATTTTTTTTTTTGGTTACAGGTTCAAACTCATTTGTTCTTTAAGCGTTTTTTGCATTTATTTTGTCATTTCTAAAATCAATTTTTGGGGCTTGAACTTTGCACAATTTTAAATATGGATTATTATAACATATATTGTTAGTAGAGTTTTTTAACTCTACAAGTAGGATTAAGATAATAATACATAATCCTTTAAAAATATTAAAAAATAAACAAAAAATAAAATGAGACATGTATTATCATCTTAATCTTGATTGTGGAGTTAAAAAATTTCACTGACATTATATGTTATAATAATCCATATATATGAACAATTATTATTACTTGAATAGATTTATTTAATAAATTTTATGATGAAGAAAAAGAAAAATTACTACGATTTTAGTTTACCCAAAAGGGAGAAAAGAGAAGGCTGAAATAAACTTTTGGGACTTAAAAACTTTCATATATTCAAGTTTTAGGAGATCATCCTATATCAGTACCAATTCTGGTCCTCATCTTTCAAGATGCTGCAAGTTTATGATTTGTTGTTGAAAACATATGAAGTAAAGATGTTGAATAGTTTGCCCTTCACGTTGATACAACATGTCATCCTAATGTTTAAATGATTAATATCTAATACACTGTTCGAAAATTTTTTTGATTCTATAAATAGTATCAAGATGATTACTAATTATATATAAGATTAATATCCAATACACATATTAAAATTAATATCCTTTGCTAACATGATGCTCAAAATTGTTTTTTTTTTTTTGTTTGAGCATTTTTTTATCAAAACCCATTTGGATTTTGTGGGTTTTCTTGAGATGAGATTGTTAGTTTTATCGTTATAGAGCTCAAATGAGTTAAAATAGAGCTTCTTGGAGTTAAAATGGTGCCAAAAGAGGCAGAATCCGTTCGGGTCAAGTGGAAAACCCACTTCCAGGAAAACGGGGAAAAAGAAGAAAGCTCAGACACGTGCAGTGCATGAATCCGAGGTGTTGAATCTGACGCGTGATCTACACGTGCTATTTGTCTGCTACACGCTGGCGCGTGTACTACATGTGCCATGTGAAAACATAAAAGACGCTTGCACTATACGGGCCCGACTGGAAATTAAAAAAAATTAAAATTTTGGTCCAAATTTTCTGGGCCATCCAGTTGGGCAATTACAAGGGTATTGTTGTTGGGCCATTATGATATTATTAGGTCATTTATAAAATTTGGGCTATGGTTATTTATTAAATAATTGATCCAATTAATTATGATTACTTAGTTTGGGCCATAAATACTTAATTAATTTAAGCCTAAATATTTTGTTATACTATGGGCATAATTTAGTAATTTTGGGCTATTAAAATTAATTAATTTAAGAGTTATTTTACCTAATTAATTTAAGAGTCATGTTGATTAATTAATTTTATTCAGCTATTAAATTTGGATTAATTATTGGTCATTTTGCTTAATTAATTAATAAGTCATTTTGGATAATGGTTTAATTGGCCATTTTGATTAATTAATTTTTGAGTCATTTGGCTAATTAATCTTTGGACCATTTTGGTTATAGGCCAAATTTATATAATAGCCATAATTAATTACTAAGCTCGAAATTAAATGGGTATAAGTGAATTTTTTGGAAGAATTAATTCTAAGGTAACTTCTGAAAATTCAATTACCCATTTAGTGCATGTTTGGCCTAGCTTATGGAATAGCTTATCTACTCTATAAGCAGAAGGTAGGTGTTTAATTTTCAAATTTTAAAAATTTTAGCTTATGTGAGAAGCAGATTTGAGATTTTTGATGAAGCTATAAATTAAAGTTTTTCCAAGAAGTACTAATTTTAATAACATGTATTTAGTAAACTTTTTTTTACATTTTCACTTTGTTTTTCAATAATTTACAAAATTATAAAAGAGTTTTTATATTATTCCACAATTATTTATTTATTTTGTGTCATTGTTATTTTTATTTCATTTTTATTTTAATTAAAATATTTTATTTTATTTTATTTTATTTATTTGTTTTAACATAAAAACTTATAAATTAATTTAATAAAGTTTATTGTTTTATTTTTTTCATTTATTAAAAATATACAGTAATTCCATAAAACAGTTTTCAATATTTTATAGTACTTTTATATTAGGTTTGCCAAATACTAATTTAACTTCTCTTAACAGTACTTTTACAAAAGCTCTACTCGAACAACACTTTTTGTGATAGCTCCAACTAGGCCAAACAGACCTTTAATTCATAATTCACTTAATTTTGAAATATACCAATGCCATAAAATGTTGATAATTAACCTAATAAAATGGGTTTAAATAAATTATTTGGGTATTTTGTTTGAGCCAGCTCTTTGGATTTAAATCTATCCATTTCGTTAATAATTTATTTAAACAAACACACTCTCTAAAATAACATTGCCTTTTTATTTGAATATTCACACTCACGTTGAATTAATTGTGTTAAACCTAAAATTACTACATATGCTTCAAGAATTGCATATTTTAGGTGTAGTCAATTTTAGTGAACTAATCATGTGAATATTCTTAAAATTATATAATCATTAATTGGATTAACTAGTACTTGTCTATCACAAGAATGGTCATGAAGATTTTCTAACAATTGTTCTGATAATTTTAAAAAAGATAATAATAAGGCAATGTATGGTGATAGTTGCATAATTTACCAAGATCTCTAGAAGTGACAATTCTCTCCCTATCGAATTGCTTGGCGCTTTAAAGGCTACTTGGGAAGGAGAGGATTTTGGTTTGGATATAACATGATTTTTATACCCTGCAATGGGCAATTATTCAAGTTTATATTAAACCAATTTTGTCTTAACCTTTATAACATATTGTGAAATAAATTTAATATTGTTTGTGTTATTCCACTAGCCTCCATTGATTCTGATTGTTTTATGTAAGTATCATATATGAAGTCTCTAGAAGGATTAAACTAGATAAGATGATGTTAATTACTTTTTTATTTTATAGGGTATACCTTTGATGATCATATTAGAGAGAGTGTTCCAATTAGTGATAATCACGAAGTATTTATGGATACTATTAAGAAATAGTTCACAAATATTGGTGAAGGTTACAATAAGGACCAATTCCATATGTGGTAGGTTCTAAATTACTTCCTTTTAGGGTAGAGAGTGGGAGATCTTTCAGGTTCACAAATCTCATTTAGTGTATCCTAATGGATAGTAGTAAGTATAACATTTAAATATTAATAGTGATATTGTCATTTAAGAGGAAGAGATATTTCAGGTTAATATATCTCATTCGGCCTTCATGATGACAAAAGCCAATATTATTGCCAAAGGTAATATCGATAAAAGGTCTCAATAAAAGGTCATTTAAAAGGAAGAATTTTACCAATCTCACCTCCCATTTTGGTTCCACAAGACCTTTGAATATTGAAAATCAAAGGAATTTAGAGATGTGTGCCACTTCTGTCATAAACTTGGATACAAAAGAGTAAATTACAAGAGCCTTATAGATTGGAATGTGTGTGAAAGGCATTCTGTTAGCTTTTATTCTAGATTTAATCTAATCAATATGTCCTCTAACTATTGGTGGTTGGATACCAGTGCTATTATTGATAAAGCCAATAGATAAGTAACCAGAGACCAAATAAAGGAAAAATAGTTGTGAATATGGGCAATGAGGATAAAATCCATACTAAAGACATAAGAGTTGTCAGATTGTTGTTACATTCCTAGACAATGTTGGAACTATAGTCAGTTTATATTTTTCATTATGATAACGAAAAAGTATTTCTACCTAGTAACAACATGTGTATTGATTCTAGCATTCTACGTGATGGATATAAACAAAACACATGTACCCCAATATTAGGAAAAATTTCTTCAGTTGTGAATGATGTAAATGTTGGTTCTGATTATGACGGAATACATAAGAAATCAATTATGTTGTGGCATAAGAATTGGAGACATTTTGAATATGGCACAATAGAGATTGCATTAAGTGAAATATTGCTGCTAATGTTAAGGATATGATTAGCAAATATGAAGATGATTAGGAACTTATACATACTGACATTTATCGATGATTTCCACATTCAGTATGTAGTGAATATAAGCATTTCATCATTTTCACTAAGACCATTATGGTTTAGGTCATGTGGAGTGAGAGGTCAGATCTTAGTGAAGCCTTAAGCATTTTGATTCTTTTCTCTACGTAGTTTACAAAAGGTAAGTTGTTTAAGGCAATAATTAGACAGAGGTGATGAATACTGTGGTCGGTAAAATAAAACTAGGCGAAATCTTATACTGGTTTTTTTAGTTAAGTGCACTGCAAGATTTTATGTTGATGCTTAGTATATTGTATTTGGAATACGAGAATAGAATGAGATTGCAATAATGATCATTCACACAATTTGATATGGCACAATTTATGTTGAGTCACTCCAAATTTCCAAAATTCAACTGGAGTGAAATTATGAGAACTGCAAGTCACATTCTAAGTTGAGATCCAAGCGAAATCAGTTCCCAAATTCATCCTAAGTTGTAGTTAGACAAGAAGCCGAGTTTTTTTCGCTTTCCGTATTTATGGTTATAAAGGCAAAGTTCCATAACCTATAGTCAAGAAAACTTGACAAGAAAATCGTCAACGATAATTCTGTTGGTTATTGTATCAGGTAGAGAGATTTTAGATTTTGGTTTTTTATCGTGTGATGCTAGAATTGTTAAGTCTGACTGTGCAATCTATTTAGCGGATGACTTAAAGAGTGGGAGTTATGAACTCCACAAAGTAGTTAAGGAAGTACATATTGTTGTGCCAATCGCATATACGTGCTATCTTTTTTTAAAAAAAACCCACAACTTAAATAATCAACAGTTGATCCTGATACTATATTTTTGAACTCGTATCTAAACTTATGGAGGAACTTTTTTTTTTTGAAAATGAAAAACTTTATTATTAAAGGGAAGTTACAACCAAGCAGCAAAAACTGTGTTTCTAGAGACACCAGTCTTAGCAAGAAAATCAGCCAAAAAATTGGCTTCCCTAAAAACATGAGCAAAAGAAATTTCACCTAAGCATGAAAGAAAGTTTAATAATTTGTTGATCAGATTAAGGTATCTTCAAGGACTTGAATGTGATATTCATGTGTCTTCTAATTCTAATGCTTGTTAATAGGCTTTACTGATCAAAACTCTTGGAGTTAGATATTTGCTATGCAGAATGAGTCAGCATCTATGTTGTATAAAGATGCACGAGATCTATTTGAGTTGTCACATCATTGTAGAAAAAAAAAGAGACTCTATAAACCAAGTAAAATATTTAATGCCAAATTTGGCCAAATGCCCTAAAAGCTTTAAATAAAGTGAAGGAATTGCTTATATAAAAATCTTTTCTCTTATTTTTACCTAAGATTATTTTAGAATCATGATGGCATTTGGTAGCTCATTTTGATTAAGCTACATCATATGGACATTAAAATGTCTAAATGGAGCGATCTAAAAGTTTGTAGTTCTTATTATGGAACATACAATTTGTGAACTCGAGGGGTTCATTTGTGAACGTTAAAAGACATTTAAACTGTGATATGCAAAATAATGAGATTGTCACTTTAAGGAGAACATCTTTGACAAATGGATCCATTACAAGGTCAGTGAGAGTAGTTACGTACTTTGTTGTGCTCTAAATTGATGATATCAAATAGCAACCAATAGCACTAACCTGTTATATGAGACAAATTTCATGTTGTTATCACTTGAGGATAAACAATCTAAGTGAAGCTCCATTCTATTTTAGGAATTGAGATTCTTCGTGACATATTTATAGGCATACTTTATTAGTATCAGAAAACCTACATTGTGTGTTAAGTAGGCTTACTATATATTGTTCTCCTATTAAGGTGCCATTTTGTGAAAAGTGACATATTGTTAAAATCTCAATGACCTCAAAGTTAGGGGTGTAAATGAATCGAACATGAACGAATGTTACTATGTTCATGTTCGTTCATTTATTTTTTTTAAGTTTGTTCATTTATTTTTTTTAAGTTTGTTCATGTTCGTGTTCATTAAGTTTGTTCACGAGCATTAATGAACATGTTCATGAACACGTGTTTGTGAATATTAAATGAAAATGTTTACGAACACGTATTCGTGAACATTAAACAAATATATTCATGAACACTAAACAAAAAAATTATACAAATAAATTGTATTCACCTTAATATATATGATGTAAAATTAAAAATCCTATATAAATATGTAATTTTAATAATTATATATTAAAATACTTTATAAGTAAATATGTAATTTAAAAGTTTATTATTATCAACAGTAAACGAACACTAAATGATTCATTAAACGAATGAGTTTTAAACGAACATTAAACGATTTTGTTCCCGAACATAAACGAACCATACATCTGTTTGTGATCATTTGTTAAGAATAATAAACAAATATAAACAAATGGAAACTGAATATTTTCATGAGCGGTTCGTTGAACGTTCTATTCGTTTACTTCTTTACTTAAAGTGATGATGAAAGAGCACAGGTAGATAGTTATGTATGCCTTATTGTGAGTAATTACTGTATGCTAAAGTCTGTACACATTCTGATATTTTGTATGTGATAGATGTACTTCGAAGACACTTGAGCAATCTTATAATAGAGAGTTGGAAGCTACAATGAGAGCATTTAAATATTAACCAATTTGATATTCTGAGACTAGTTAGATATTTTGATGCTGATTTTACATGTTATCTAGATGATGGAAACTAATTTTTGGTTACACATTTGTGTTATACAAAGGAGCTATTTCTTGAAAAGTGTGAAACAAACACTTATGGTGTCCTTGGCTATTGCAGTTAAGTATGTAGCATGTTGCAAAGTTACATGATGGGTCATTTTGGTTGCAGAATTTTATCTCAGGGTTGATTTCTGTGTTTGCCATTTCAAAGTCCTAGAGATATACTGTGGTAATGCACAACACTTGTTTTCTCTCATAAAATTCTAAGAGTTCCTCTCGCTCCGAATATATAGATATCATCTTTCGATTTATTAGAGAAAAAGTAATGGAATCTACTATTTGATTAGATTGTAGAGCATATAATTAAAGAGCTTTTTCTAGTTGATCCTGTTGGATTATGCCCTTAGAACCATTCATTAGATGATTAACTTTGGCATTTTTATGTATCATGACATTTTTATTTATAGTTCATTATTCTATTTGTCTTATAACTGCGTAATATAATCTTATATGATAATGTCCTTAGAATAGTAATAACACACTATTATTAAAATATCCCTAGTCAAGTATTATTGTGAACAAGGATAACAATGATACGATAAGACTAGTATGTGGTTGACTGATAACCATTGTCATGGATATAGGATATCAAGTCATCACATAGGTACATGTTAGAGAACTATGTACTGGATCGACCCTCCATAAGAACGCTACATGGATTGTTATATGAGTGTCATAAGCGATTCTCATAGTGATGATGGTGTATGTGATCCTTTGACTTGAGATCATCAGAGATCCCAACATAGAGAATTGCATACTTTAATGCTGCTAGATGTCATTCGTAACAGGATGGACTATAAAGGTAGTAATTGGGTATGCCTCGATATATGTAGAGGGATGTTGAGTGATCAAGATAGGATTTATCCCTCTTATATAACAAGAGTGATGTCTTAGGCCCTTTGATAGAGTGAGACTAAAATGCATGGCCGTGCTTGAATAAGTCAATATGAGATATTGATTTTATTTGTTTAATTAGTTTACTCAGGAATCAAGAAACGCTGATTAGACTATACAAGTGTGACACATTCCATGACTTTTGTCTAATCAAGACATCAAAGGATAAAGGGATTAGACTACACGGTAATATCTATCACGAGTAAGGTTATGTCGAGTCATTGACATTCTCGTTACATGGGTAGCAATGATGTGTTGCTAGATACTGCTCATTGCCTGTGACAATTTTGTCATTGCCATTGTTTTGAGAACCTATTGGGTCGCACACTTAGAACGGATCAATGAGGAGCTTAATTAATCCTATTCTGAATTGGATTAAAGATATAACTAATCCTATTCTGAATTGGATTAAGGATATAACTAATCCTATTCTAAGTAGGATTAGAGTTCTGTTTGGCAGTAAATTTTAGGGTAAAATTTACTGCCTATAAAAGGATATTTTCGGAAACATAGCCGCACAACAATTAAAAAAAAACAGAATTTAAATCATTCGGCCTCCATCAGATCCACTAACTAGAGTTTAGTTGCTTAAGTGTTGTAACAACATGACTCATATAGGCGTATAAAACTTTTCGCTTAGTGGAATCTCTATATAATGAAATCAATTGCAATTGTGTTAATGGATTCTTACTTGCTAGATATATTATGTTTGTGCGTATTTTAATGAATATGACATTATGTTCGATGAGATATTTTATATTAATTTCATGTGCTTTTATTAAAATAATGCATCATTTGATTTAAATATATAGACTTTGTGAAAATGGATATTGAAACTATTTTCAAATCGTTTTCAGTTCACACTTCTGTATTACTATTCAATAAAGTGTTTATAAGTAGTTGGAGAATGGGTATTTAGATAAAGCTCAAGAAGGGAAGAGTTCCAGGAGAAAGGTGAGTCACACGTGACCCATGTTTCAGAAACCGAGGAGGAAAATGAGAAGAATGCGGCACAAATTCCGAAGCCAAAAGTGAGACATCGGAGAAGATATGCTAAAATTGAAGAAGATATTCTAAGTAAAGCTGCAAAGAAAGGGAAGAAATTTGAAAAGAAGAGAAGAAGAGGAAAAGCAATGAAGTCCAAACCAAAGAATGGGAGTCCTATTGTAAATGGATCACTATCAGATAGGGATTTTCTTGGCGCCTGGAAGAGAGACTGTTTGAAGGAAGCAGGGGAAATTTTGAAACTTGGAAAGCAATTAGGATTAACAGAGAGTGGGAATGTACAAACCATGCTAAAAAAAAAATGATGAAGTTAGAAGGTAAGAAGGGAACACAATAAGTTTAATTTTTTCTTCCTTTATCTGCAATATATTTATTACTGTTTTCCGGTATTGATTTAAGATTATTTTGTGAAGTGGCGAAAGATGAGTTCAATTCAAAAATGGGTTTAAATATACTTGTGGGCGTTTTTGAGGTTGGGTTTATCTGCTTAGCTTGGGGCAGAGGAGATTTGGGAGTTTCTATGCTCTATTGTTGTGAGAGTGAGCTGTCTTTGAATTTATTTATAAGGTACGTTTCTTGGAATGTTAGAAATGCAGTTAGTTATTTGAAGAAGAGATTTTTTTTAGGAATGTGGATATGATAATCATTGAAGAAACAAATTTGAAATTATGTAAGCAGGAAATTTTGCTAGTAATTGGGATTTATGGTGGTTTGAGTAAATATGGGATTGAAAATTAATTATCAAAGTTTCTGAGATTGTTAGGGATTGATTTATTCTTATTTAAGTATGTTGGTTTTTTCGTGAGGTTGATTGATTTTTGGTGAGTGTTTGCCTGGATGGTCTTGATTGTAAGATGTTTCTAAGGAGTAAATTGGTCGAACTAAGGCAGATTATGGAAGGTAATCGGTGTTTTCAAAGGAAAACTAAACATAATGAGATATTATGAAGAGAGGTTGATCAAAAGGAGTATGTATGTTTTTGATTATCAAACTAAACATAATTATCAAAGTTTCTAAGTTCTTGATTTTTAATTCCTTATTTTATGAAGGTGGAAGGCGTTTGACTTGGGAAAGGACAATGTTTGTATGTATGTTTTTGGATGGTTGAGAAAGTGTTGTTCTAGCTCATGTGAAGTTTTGTATAAACTGTAAAGTTTTCAAAGGATGGGATGTTATGTACTTACGGGTGTTTCTTGAGTTGTGCAAGACTTTGAATCTCATTATGAGAGGTTTTCTTGGAAAGCCTTATTTTGATTGTGATTTGTGTTCCCTGTTCTTATTTTGATTGTGATTTGAATCTCATTAGATGGCAGGATTAGTAAGATGTAGTCAGGTGGGTAAAAAGATTAAAGAGAGGCGGTGGGCTGGGTTAGAAGCTCAGGTTGAACTGTTGAGTGTGAAACTACTATTTGATTGGATTACCTGGAATTGATAATGAGAGGCGATTGGTGATGGCATGAAACAAAGAAATTGATAATGAGACTTTGGTGAGTGATTGGTATGAAGGAGTTTTGTTCATATTTATCGGAATTCTAATTTAGTTGCAGCTTTTCTAATCAAAATGAGAGTGGATTGTTCTGAAATTTTCACGTATTCGTGATAAGATGAGATTGTTTTGTAATTTTTTGGATATATTTTCATACGTATTTACTGACCTTCGGTATACAGGGATTGAACTGCTGTAAAACTCTATTATCTATTATCTAATGAAATTGATATTATGGCTGAAAAAAAAATGAAAACGACTATCATAATTAACAAAGAAATTTGATAGAAAACTAATTCGATAGTGAGAAACAGAGAAGTGATATACTGACAAGAATAGATCCTGCGTTGCCAAAATGAGAGCTCACTACCGCTTAGAAATAACGAAGGTTGACAAGACAATGTTTGAACAGCATTCCAACCATCACTCAAGGCTTCGGCAACTGCTAACTCTGGGCAACGACGGAGCAGATCCAGAGCAATATCTGGTGAAGTGATTATATAAAAATTAATATAGACTTTCAACTTGTTTTAATTATAATTACAAATTTCAATAGAAATTAGATTAATTAATAAAACATCGAACTTATTCAATTAAAATATTTAAATAATTTTTTTTTCATTTATTATGAGCAGAGATTTTATGATTATGATTAAGCTATGTCAAAATTCATGTGATAACTGTCATTAATCTAGTTAATAAGATGAAAACTTCAGAAGATATATTAAAGAAGAAATGTTTTATAATTAGTATTTGCTGTTTACCTAACAAGTTGCTTTCAACACAGCGACAGACGACCAAGGCTGCAAGAGTTCGATTTTCTGGTGAGAGTAGATATGCTGGTGTAGTCATGTTATAAAGGTAGTGAGTCATATCCTTGTGGCCCGCAACACATGAGTAAATAAGTGGAATAAAACCTCTGTTCTCTGGAATAGTAAGTAATTCCTTGTTCTTTCCGATCAATCTTTCGGCAATCTTGGTGTGTCCGGAGGTCAGGGCGGTAAAGTGAAGAGCTGTGCGGCCACGGCTATCTTTCATTTTCACGTCTTCTTCCGTCAAGTAGCTTAGCAATTCATCCATAATTTCCAGTTTACCTAGCCTGATTGCGAAAAAAAGCGGGTAGTAATCCGGGTCACTACACTTTCTTAAATCCGGGTTCTCCTTCAGGAGACGTTTCGTGGTTTTCAAGTCACTTCTGTTAATACACTTGAGGAACTCCAAAGTACAAGTGCGTTCAACAACCTCGGCCACTGTCACCAATTATAATATAGAAGAAGAATCATACATCCTGTTATTTCGGTTAAAATATCTTATTAATATACCGTATTATCTTATGTATATGTTTGGTTAATTAATATGAGAATAATATAATAATATTTTGGACATTTTTCTTAATGTCCTTTTTTTTGTGAAAAAAATATATGTTTTCCATAGAATTTGATGTCATTTTATTCATAGTTAGATGATTAGGGTTCATGTCTTTATTTTTTTATATACTATATAAGATAATTATAAATATGTGTATTTGTGTATATGTATTTATGTATTTAGAAGGATCTTTATTCTTTTATTTTCTGTATCTGTATACTTTATTTGCTTGTATTGTATGTTTAGTTACATTATTATTATTATTATTATTATTATTATTATTATTATTATTATTATTATTATTATTATTATTTAGTTTGGTGAACCATTAAAATTTCTTTATGTGAAATTATTGTTATGACATAACTATCACTACATTTGAAGAATTGTTTTTCAAAATATAGAAAAAATAAAGTCCTTATGACAAAATTATCATTAGATTTAAAGAGAAAATTTTACATAATTATCCAACTTTAATTTTGGAAAGAACTAGTAAAATAGAAGTTGATGTTGTTTACAATAATAAAATTGTGTATGCAGTATTATTGCCAAAAAGAAGGGTCATATGCATTATGTAAATAACATAACACTCACATTTTAAGTTCCCTCTTTGACTTTCTCACTATGTATTGATGTACCATGTTTTTTATTGTTAAAAGTGAAAATAAATTTTAAATATAGAAAAAAATTGAGTATATAGTATTAAAAAAAGAGACATTCTAAAAAGAAAAGATGGCACTTAAAATGGGAGAAACCGATAACTATTATTACGTTGTACTGTTAAAAAATTTTGCTTAAATTTGAACTTTTTTTTATATCTGCTTAAATTTGTTTTTATAAACACATTATAATTTAAATTGATTTTTATCAAAAGATGTTATTATAAATAATAATTTATTTATAAATAATATTAATAAAAATGGATATAATCTTTTGTTAATTCTAGCTCCATTTCAAATAGAATATCCATGCTGGCATGTAGATTAAGAAACATATTGGCAAGAGTGATTTTTTTTTTATACAAATTCATATATATAACATTTATGATCTATGTTTTTATTACAAATTTTTTTATCTTATTTGACCCTAAGATCAATAATGCTAATTTTAGTAATCAATCAAAACATAGTGTTATTCAAATATATTCATCAACAACTTACACTTTATTTAAACCATTTAAGAGTTTATACTTCCAAAAGGACCACAACATATAAAACAATATGAGTAATGAGCTAGAAAAACATGTTTTCATAATGAGACTATGCCAATCAATGAATCTTGTAGGCATTATAAAACAATAAAACGATGCATTAGAATACCACATTACCACATAAAGCTCGGGAGAACCCCACTTTACTAAATAAAAATTAAAAATTGTGGTCGATTGCAATTGGTCAAAGGCTTGTTTTGTTTTAAGGAAAAAAAAATTTGGGAAAGTACACAAGAGTGGGGTGGAACGAAAACAATTTAATTTCCGGTGGTTTTATCTGAATCAATTTAATACTAATACTAATATATATAATTTATATGTTTAAGTGCAATGAGATATATTTATCATGGAGACACGAATGCCCTTAGTTGTTATTGGTTGAAAACTTGTCTGTGAGAGCTACCCACGGCCTCTGCCATCACTACGCCACCACCAATACCATCCAATTATACCACAAAGGCAATAAGTGCGTGCTTTATAGTATTAACGAGAGAGAGAGGGAAACCTGGTTGCCTTGCTGCAGACGGCGGCGGTTTGCACTTTTGGGCCAAAGTGTTCCAAGCATCATTAGCAGTAGTCTCGTGTCCAATATAAGAAAGCATGGTTGGAGCACATGAAATTCGAATGGCATGTAAAGCACTCACATTCCTCTTCCACCAGGGCTCCAAAATCTCGGAACGTTCTGAAGCTCCTTCCACAACGACACCGTACCACAGATCTCGTCCTGACAAATAGCTAGTGATGCAAGCTCTCCAGTTTGCATAGTTCTGCGGTCCATGAAGAACTTCACCAACAATTGAAGTCGGACAAAAATTATGGGCATCCATCTTTCAATTTCTGACAGATGAAAGGAAAAGACTGAATTGAAGTGATGAAGCAACCCAAAATGCTTCAGAAATAATAGGAGAAGAGAGCTGTGGAGGAAGAACGGAGGGAGAAGGATAGAGAGACAAAGGAAGAAGATAGGGAAAGAGGAGAGAGGAAATTGTAATATTTTGTTCTGCGGTCCACGAAGAACTTCACCAACAATTGCACTCAAGCAAATATTATGGGCATCCATCTATCAATTTCGTACAAATGAAAGCAAAATGACTGAATCAAAGTGATTAATTTAATAAACTAATTATAAACATTCAAAATTCAACTCCCCAAGCACAAAAACTGAATTTATGTTGATTCCCTACATACAATTAATTAGTATGTGAAATTCAGAAAATGGGTAAAATAAAAATACTCAACTGACGGCGTTAAATAAAAACGAGAGTTGTTACTCTTCTAATTGCAGTTGCCAAATAACACTCTATAACTGTTGTTGATTAGTTGATTAGATGAATGCACATTGTTATATATTATATACAATTGAATGGACTGCAGACTATTATTGAATGAATTTTTTTAATTTACTACTACTTTGTATGACTTTATGGTTTTATTGTTGACCCCAAAAATGTGAATGCTACTAAACACTGAGAATCCGATTACTTTTACGATATTTAATTTTTTTAACAGTCGTTCAACGATGAGAAGATTCGATTCTTAAAAAATTTCAAATATACTAGGCCGAATGCCCCGGCGCTTTGAAATGTGTGCAAGTACAAATAAAATTCAACGATTCCAGAGGGAGAAAAAAAATGGAGATTCAGAAACAAAAGCAGATTATGCCTAACCAGAGTTTAGGCTCTGATAAACATTAAAAAATTCACAATAATGAGCCTTCAAGTTTAATCTTGGCTGTATGAGTATGGCGTAAAAACAGAAAATGGGGCTGATTTATTGCTGATGGCGTGAATGGCTGGACAGAGACTGATTTTTGGTGCTGTTGGCGTGAATAACAAAAGAATAAAGGCTGTTATTTGTGTTGAAGGCATGACTAACGTAAAAATGGTGAAGGGTGGCGTTAAGGGTCAAAAATGGTGGCTGCCATAATATGTAATTCATCAAAACACAATTAGTCAACATATGGCAGCCGATTGTAGAGGAAAATGGAGATAAAATCATGCTGACTTTTGTGTTTCATGGTATGAAAAGTCAAAAATAGTGGCTGCCATAAAAATAAAATTAATTAAAACATAAACTTAGTCAATATATACAGCCGGCCATGAATAAACAAAAGAAGAAATTATGTTAGCTTTTCTACTTAGGTGATAGCAAATAATGATAGGGGATGAGATGATGATGGTTGAAGGGAAAATTTAAAGGAAATTGAGAGAATATTGGAAGTATAAAAATCATGGAAATAATCGGTCATGGGCTGTCCTTGTAAGAAATTGGTAGTTTCAATATAAAGCTAATAAGAATTAATAATGTGGAATATATTAAATGTAACAATGAACATAAATTTAAGGTGCAATAAGTTTCTCACCATGAACAACATTATTCGGCCAAAACAAAGTGTAAGTGAAATTGACCAATTTCTAATGTAATAAGGGTGTGAAATTGGAGAAAGGAATAAATAGAAATTATGTATGAAAAGTGTGATAACCGAGATTATCCAATTTGAAATTTAAATGATTATTATTCAATTTTAGATGCTTGCTCAATAATTCAAAAAAAATTATAATTTGGATATTGTGGAAGGACTTGAATAACCGAGCGCACAAGTGAATAAGAAGGCTAGAATTTTAAAATATAATGCTTGTTATTAATGATACAAAAATTTAAGCTCAAGGTTAAAATTTTTATTAGGCCTTAATTATTAAAAAAAACATTAAACATACAAATGTTTCTCTCTCTATATTTATATTATATTATCACACAATCATAAAACTAATAATCTAATAATAATCAATATATATATAAATATATCAAATTCATCACCAATATAAATTTATAAAGCATATATTTATTGAATATAAGTACATGAAAGAAAAAAATAATAATAATGATATTAAAAACAAAGTGGCTTCTCGGAGAAGCCACTTCTTGCACCTAAACCCTACTAAGTCCCCTCTCTATCAGCCACATTTCATCATCCATTATCACCGTCCATTATCACGCATAATCCATTTCAATTCTTCTTTAGTTTTGGCTGTAACGGAGAGCACCTTCAGCAGCTTCCTCACGCATTTTGTTGCCACATTCTCCTGTTGTTGTGTCGACCCATAAAGCTCAAGGAAGGTGAAGCTTATGGCGAGAGGAGGTTCAAGTTTGGGAGAGAAAACAAAAGGGAGAAACGAGAAAACGAAAGGGGGAAGCTGGCTGGAACAGGGGCAAGGTAGTCGAGGAAGCTGAAGCACGGCAATTTTTGGTGATGTGAACTAGGCTGAAGGTGCTGATTTAGGGATCGGAATAGTGGCATTTTGGGACCTGAAACAGTGCGAAAAATGAAGGTGGAAATGTGCTGATCAGGTGGCTAAATGGTGCTAAGTTTCAAAGCTAAAATGAAGGAGCAAATCAAGGTAAAATTGAGAAAAAAAAAATTGAAGCTGAACGTTCAGGCGAAAGAGTTTTGGCTACTATTTCGAGTGGTTTTTAAAGGTTAAAAATCGTGGCTTTAGTTACTGAACAGGGGACAAGAGAAAATGAGCTGCGTTGATGGCTTAAAGGGTGACCATTATGAGGACCAAAAAAGGAGACATTTAGGGGATGCAACGGATGGAAATTTGCTGAGTATAAAGAGTAGGTTAAAGTGGTTTTGAGGGCTGTTAAAGAAAGATTTTTTTAGGCCTGAAAGAGGCAATTTTGGGATGTTGAAGGCTGGAGGTTCGGGTGGCCAGCCATTCTACTGGTAAAAAAAAAAAAGGAGAGAGAGTGAAGAAAAGAAAGAGTCTGGAACGGAATGAAGAAGGGAAAAGGAAATTTGATTGTTAATTTGGTTTATTTAATAAATTGTTAAATAGCTTGTGAAATTTTTTAAGTGTGGTTATAGATTTAAAATTGCAAAGACTATACAAATGGTGATTTCAACTTGACCAAGCTAAGAGATATTAAATTGCAAGCTTTGATGCTAGGTAAGTTACTTGTATAAAATAGTCTATGCTAAGATTGTGATTTGTTGGATATGCGAAATTCTTGGAAAATTATTTGGCGATTATGTGAGATTGTTGAAAAATGATTTGGCTATAGTTAAATATTTGATATTTTGGTATGACGATTTAATACATATTGTTAGAGTATTAATCGAGTGTTATTACAATATGGCATAACGCTGAAGGAATATAAATAGAATGTGATTTATAACATTGGAGTAGTGGGCATAAAATTTATTGATTCTGTGAATTTTGAAAGAAATAAATAGATATGTGAAATTTTGAGATTAGCTTTAAGTAAGAAATTATTTTTAATTTTAATTTTATTATGTAAGATATTTCTATAAGTCGGAATTAGACTTATGCTATATAATAATGAATTGGTTTGCATTATCATGATATATCGTTGGAGTGTCTAAATTGTTGAGATAATACGAAATTATAACTGTTAGGTGATGAGAACATTATTGGATATGGATTTAATATGTTGGTGGATACTGAGATAAATATAAAATGTATGGAATAATAGAAGATTGGTGGTGAAGTCGAATTCGAAAATGGAAATGACTTGGTAATGGATGCAGTTTTAGCGCTAGTTAGGAAATAGATCAAATTACTATCGTATTAGAATTTTGAGAGATCTCTAAGATGTATAATATTATGTAAAGGTAATTTTGGATATTAAAAATATTTAAATGACTTTTTTGCAGTTCAAGAGTGAGTTGGTGATTGGATTTTACGAGCTTGATTTTAAATATTGATTGCCGGATTGCTTGGCTTAGCTACGATTGTGCTCGATTGAGACAAGAGATATATATCGGAACGTAGGGGATACTAAATAAATTGCTAAAATCAACTGCTTTGTGGTTTATGAACTGTATTTTTCTTGCAGGGGTTTTTAATAAAATTAAGTCGTTATGCTGCCGGATTTTTGTAAAATATTGATTTACAAAATGAGCTAGAGTTAATAAAAATGATTGGAAATAACAATCCTCTAGCAAGTTTTGTTTTGGAAATGAGTACAAAATGGCATGATTTTGACTACTTATGGAAACTTTATTTGAAACTCCCATTTTCATAGAAATCATCAAAGTTTCGTATTGTTAAAAACTATATGTATGGAAATGTTTTGAGACATAACTAACAATCACTGCAGTAATGTTTTGGACTACTGTGTGACCTTGATCCAGTCCACAGTAGGTAATGTTTTGGACTACTGTATGATCCTGATCCAGTCTACAGTAGAGTTTCTATTGCTGTGTGACCTTGATCCAGTCCACAGCAGGCCTAGTTGACACCTGATCAGTGCTCACTGTGGACCCCTTTAGACTATGCCCATATGTCAACTGCACTTTCCCTCACAGGAGTATTTGAACTGCTTGATTATTGCTTAGTCATCATGTCTCCACTTATGATATATATACTTCTTTTCATACTTACGCCGTTTATGGATTTTAAATGTTATGATGAGAATTATGTTTCGAATTGTAATGTTTACCTATGGTTTTGAATGATTTGTTTTCTGATGCACTGCATAAGCATGTTTTGGTTTCCGAAATGTATAAATTTCGATTTTGAACCTTAATAAAAGTTTTGGAAACTTGCATATAGAAATTTAGTATCTGTCTCTTATATTTATTTCTTACTAGGCTTTCCAAAAAGCTCACCCCCCTTCTCCACCTTCTAGATAACATGTAGTAGGTGCTTGGTATGCGGGGTTTAAATATGTCCTTTGAGGCTTTTGCACCACCCTTAAAGGTATGTAATGTACATTTATTTATTTTGTATTCAGACTTGTATTTCAGTACTTTTATAGTATGGGGATGTAATTAAAGGGAGTGTAGGATATAATTATGGTTTATAACAATGCATGCAACTTGGGTGGAGATATATTTAGTCAAGTAGAATGATTTGAAATTGTAAATGCATGCTTAGTGAGAGAATTTGACTGGGACTTAAAGTAATTAAAGGATATTGACTTAGCTAATATAAAGTTAGCTTGAGAATTGATTAGTGACACTACGTACAGCCCAACCAAGCAAATGAAAAAGAAAAAATTTGGTTTATATTTTTGGTATAAAGGGTCGTTACAAAGAGAGAATGAGAAAAAGAATAAGCATAATGCGTTAACCATAATTGGCCAAATGAAAATTTAGGAGAATTTTATAATATTTCTTAGGTGAAAATAGTTAAGAAAGAAGTTTGGGAAAATATTGAGCAATAGGTGTTAATTGATGAATATTACTTTTATTATTATTTGCAGCTAGGAATTTGGAGAATTGAGTGGCGTAGTGGTGCAATTAGATCGATTATCCTACACTGCAAATTGAGGTAAGGAATAGTATATGGAAGTAGTGTAGGAAGTTTTGTGCATGCATGTGGAAAAATTGGGTGATTTAGAATTATAAATCGAAATTTATGAAAGGGGTTAGGATAAAAATTTACCGAAGCATTACCGAAATTTATAAAAAATTTCCCTTAATTATTTACATGCTTAGTATCTTAAATAAATAATATAAATTTATTTTATAAATGAAAATGTGTTTGAGACTATATGAATTGTATATGAGTGATTTTAATTAATTATTTTATAATAGATTTTATTACATGAAATAAATAGTATTTTTATATAGTTTGAATATTGGAATACGGGAAATGATGATAATTTGTTTTATGAGTTTTATGAGATTTGTTTAGAATATATAAAGTGTTGATTTGTTTACATGATTATAAATCGATGGAAATAGTTTACATGAAAAATGATCTATTGTGATTTCAAGATATATGAAAATGATTTTATAAGAGTGTTATCTCCTTGGGGATTCATGCATATAGATTGATGTTTAGGGCTGGGAGATCGTAGCTAAGTGCCCAGTAACTTCCCCTTTTCCGATCACAGTTGTCACTGATGAGTGTGCACTGTAGATCTTCGACAATGGCCATTGTTATAGGTAGGAACGGCTTAGGGCTGGATACCTAGCCCCACAGACGGTACGCCTAATCCTATACAGGTCCTTGTAGGGACACAGTTCGTGCATGAGTTTCTTGGATGTTAACTTCTATGGTGATTTCAACAGTATGTGATATGATTGATTTTACATACAAATGATAAATTAATTTCGAATGATACACTATATGAAATAATCGATTTACCGACAGACAACAGATTGATTTAAAGAGATAAAAAGTGAAAAAGTGTATAAATCGTATATGTTTTAAATGAGGTTTCTATATATGTTCTCATGAAACTGCATGCATTATTTTATTTATAACGATTTAAATTCATGAATATTTTTGCATATAGTGGCATGGTACCACTCTTTTATATGCTCTTCCTTACTTAGTGTAAACTCACTCTTTTAATTTTCCACCTAGTCCATTTGCAGTAGATTTTCGCTCACTGTAGAGAAACACAGTTTTGGGCGCATACAGTATTCCTTTAGGACCCACATGCTGTCTACAGAAGGTATATTGTATTTCATTATATATTTCCGACATATCGTACTACTGGGGATGTAGTAGACTCGTACTGCTGGGAAACATGGATATGTACAGGATTGAATACAGAATAATTAGTAGTGTATATATTTACAAGTGAAGTTATTGGTATTATTTTATATTTCGAGTAAATGAAAATTTTAGTGACAGTTATTGTATATGACAGAAAGAAAAATGACATTGATAAACAGCCTAACCAATTGTAGAAAAGGAAAATTTTAATTGGTATTTTAGTGAAAATTGGATGTTACAGAATTGGTATAAGAGTAAAGTTAGTTTGATGTTTATCGATGTCATTAAGTTAGAGATAGTTTACATCCCCGAGTACTGTACTTGTCTGAGTATATATGTGTGGTATAATCGAAAAAGTTATGCTAAAACGGTGTGAATTTGTTGTGGTGTCGGCAGGATGAGTAATCATAGAAGGGGTACTAGTAAAGGAAGAGGTCGAGGTCGAGTGGAACCGCCTCCAGTGCAGTCTTCTCCACCATCTCCACCGGGTAGCTCAAACACTCGGTTAGCGAGAATAGAGCGGAGCATTGAGACCATGGCCACTTTATTCACGCAGTTTATGTCGAACTTTCCGAACATGGCCATGAGTGCACCACCTGCCACACCTGTAGTGTCTCCTACTCCACCAGTGAATACTCCACCCACACATCCTGTACCACCAGTGCAGCCCCCACCAGTATAGCCAGAACCTCCCCCTACCGATTCAAGTTTCAGATAGGTAGGATCCTAAGGCTTATTGCAATGTGAGTTTGATAAAGGAGTTTAAGAAGTTAGATCCACCTAAGTTTAAGAAGGATTGAGATCTATTGGCCGCAGAGAATTGGGTGAAGGCGGTCACAAAATTATTTAGGTATATGACATGTACAAAGAAAGTGAAGGTAAGTTTGGCTGCATATTTGTTAGTGGACAATGCAGAACATTGGTGGCAGTCCACTCAGACTATCTTAAAGGCTCGACACCCAGAGATCACATGGGATCTGTTCTTGGATGCATTTGTTAAACAGTATGTCCCACGTACTACTCAAAAAAAGCTAAAGATCGAGTTTCTTAATCTGACTCAGGGAAACATGACAGTCGATCAATACGAGTCTAAATTCACCACCTTAAGCAAGTTTGATTCGGAGGTGTCACGGAGTGAGGAACACAAGGTATACATGTTCCTAGAAGGATTAAAGCCGTCTATAAGATCCAAACTCTACCCTTTGGACATCGTTACCTATGATGAAGCGGTCCGTAAGGCTCAATTATGTGAGCAGGACTATGAATTTCACCATATCGATTTTTAGTCTAAGGGTAAAGGGAAAGATAAGGCCAAACGGAGATTAGATGATGAAGCCTCAGATGATAAGTCATCTAAAAGGATGAAAGATACAGGGATGAAAATAGCGGATGATAAATCCCGATCCTTAGAGGGTAGTACCATTGGCTCACAAAAGGATATACAGAAACAGTGCGAGCATTGTGGGAGATTTCATGGTACCCATTTGTGTTGGTTGTTGACTGGAGCTTGCTTTAGATGCAGTCTGAAGGGGCATCGGATGAAGGAGTGCCCGAACGTGAGTCAAAAGGTATCAACAGAGTTAGAAAAGACCACACAGCAGACTCACCAGTCTAGTCCACCACAGTGTAAGGCCACGACAACCGAGAAGGGAAAGAAAGTCTCGAATTACGGTTGGGTTTTCGCTATCGATAAGGAGTCGATGACACCACTTCTTCTGACATGATTAATGGTAAGATTTAAAATTTTTGAATATGCTAGATACTGCATTGCATTGTTTGGTTATATATTAAATAAATGCAAATAAATTCCCTATAGTGGCTTTGGATGCCGGAACACGACAGGTACTTTAAAGTACCTTCCATATTCCATTTGGTTATCCAACCCACTATAGTATCCTTTCTAATAGATTGTGCATGAGCGATTTTGAATCCAATTACTTGAATTACATATAGTATAAGTTATGTCAATGTTAGTACATGTTATTTGTCGTAATTATTATGAATTCCTTTTCTGCGATAAATATACTGTTTAGTGAAAAATTTAAATAATAGATATAGCAAATTGTAGTTATAGGTTACTAGTAGAAGAAAGAAATTTATAGATTGATACTGTTAGGTTAACACTGTTTAAGCAGTAGTTTGATTTAAATTTAGAGGACCAAATTTCAAAATGAGGGAGAATGTGAGATCCTAAATTTCTCCATTCTTCCTATACTTGTTAAAAGTGCTAAATTAAAATATTGAGTAGAGTTATGGAAATTAATTTCCCTATGTGTTGTGGTTAATAATAATAATAATAATAATAATAAACAAAATAAATGTGAAATCGACCAAGGCCTAATACATGAGCTTCTCATGAAAAATTTTATAAGGTTATAGTTAAGGAATAATATATATATATATATATATATATATATATATATATATATATATATATAGGATGAATAAAGATTAATTGTGAAATTAAATTGAAATATACATGATAATGTATAAAGGAGAAAAGCATTTAGTTAAGAATAATATGTATGTGATTGAAGTAATCTTTATAATTATAAAAGGTATATAATTAATATACCAAGTGAGTAAAGATTACTAATGAAATTAAAACTAGGAAAGAATGAGTTTGAGAAAAAGTATGTATTTGGATAAGAAGAAATTGGTAGGGGTTTTATGTTAAATTTATAATTTAAAGATTAAAGAAATATAAATTAAATTTAAAAAGGATTATTGAAGAAATTAGGTGGAGGAAAAAAAAAGAAAATGATTTAATTGTAATTATATTATGTTATTTAATAGGAAATAAAGTAAATTAATTTTGAAAATTAATAAAAATGGAAGTAATTGTTATATAAACAAATGTTAAATTAATATTAATAATGAATAAAGATTATTGGTAAAATTTGAATTAGAAAATAATGAACATAATGTAATAATGAAATATTGGCTATAGTAAATGATTAAATAAGTAAATAAATAAAAAATTAAAAATAAATTCTGACTTGGACAGAAAAATACTCTGTGCAGTGGTAACTCTCGTAAATAATTGAGTTTTAAAGGGATAATTGGGTTATTTAGGCACCTATTAAAATTTCATTAATTAAAAACATAGAAATCCACCGATAGAAATGAAACAACAAGCCATCATCTTTTAATTTCTTCAGCTGATTTCACCGCCTCAAATATTTTCTGCTGCAATTCACACTTTACTTCAAAATTAATATGGATACATATGATGCAAACATATAATGAATGATGCATATATATATTTTGTATTTTGTCATTTTTTAAAATAAACTTTATTCATTTAATTATAAAACAAGAATATGTATTCTTGCAAAATCGTATTAAATATTACAATATTCTAATAATATTTAGGGAACACCTTTCATCTAAAGATTGTTTACAAATCATTACTTGTGTTTCCATAACATTCTCATTTATTGTATTAATGACTCATGATAAAATGTCAAGAAATTAAACTGACTCTTTAACCATCGACACATTCATAATCCAAGAAATTTAAAATTAAAGGAACAAATACATAAGTAAATAAAGAAAACTAAAAAACCAAAAAAACCACCGTTACTGATAAAAAAAAAAACCAAAAAAATAAAAATTTACCAAACTTGAAACTGTTGATGCAAATTCGCAATCTAAGCCGAAAGTGAGTCTCGATCGGGCACACGAGTTTTCTTTTTTTTTTTTTCTCCTTTTTTGCTTCCTCATTTTTTCTCCTTTCCATTTAAGTCCAACAAATCCAAAACCCTCTCCTTTATCCAAGATATGGGCCCACTTATTTTTTTCCTTTTATTTTCTTTTTCTTTCTTTTATCTTCCTTTTTCTTTATATTTTCCCTCTCTTTTATATTTCTCTCGTCTCTCTCTCTACCCGGTCGATTGGACAGCTTTCATGTTTCACAAATTTCGACGATAAGTCGTCGTGCCGGCCGCCGCTCGCCGATGACAGTTTGACCTCCAATTTCTCCCAAAACTTGTTCTTCCCTCCCCTTTCCATTTCCCCAGTTAGTTTATGCTAAAAACACCCACAAAGGCCTAGATCTACAATTGAAAACCACGTGTTCAACATCCTTTTCCACCGCCTTCAGCCACTCCAACCACCCTCATTTTCAACTGTATCTCTCTCCCTTCCCTTATCTTCATATCCTTCAAATTTCAATCCAAAATCCCTCTCCATACTACTTAAACCCAAAATAACCTTCTTTTGTGTTTTTTTTTTTGTATGTGTGTATGTGTTGCTTGGGACTGATAATGTTGTTGATTTTTGGTATTGCAAGTTTTGTTGTTTTTCTCACTTGGGTTTTCGGGTGAAAGGAAAAGGTTGTTTGGGTTTTAGATAAGAGGCGGCCGTTGAAGATGAGGGGGCTAGGGCCTTGGTTGGTGTTGGAGGTTGTGCGCGGCTGTTGAGGCTCCGTTGTAAGGAATAGATTAGGGGCTGGTTCTGGTAGGCTGAGAGTAAGGGGGCTTAGATAGTGGGAGGTGTTCAGCTTTGGTGGTTTCTGTGTGGGGTTTTGGGGTTTTCTTTTGCAAATGTTTTGAACAGATTTTTTTTTGTTACATTTTGAACAGAGTTTTTGGGATGTCTCATGGTGCTTCCTGAGCACCCATATGGTGGCTGGACTAGGGGTTATTTCGCTAATTTTTTTTGGCCGTGAATTCCTTTGCTATAGAGGTCCCTTCCCCAAAATTAAGATCCAAAAAAATCTATAATTTTCAGTAGATAGGAATAATATGGGTAGGCTAGCAGGGAAAGAGGAAATGGGGTGGCTAGTGCCGAGCAAGGCACCAATTGCGCAATTAATTTTAGTTAAAAGAACAAAATAAGAATAAAACAAAATAAAAAATGAAAACCAAAAACAAAACAAAATTATAAATAGAAAATAGTAAGTTTTGGGCCACTTTAAAATTTGAGCTTTCAAGCCTAAGCTCATAAACCCAACAAGGTCCACATGACTCAAGATTCATAAGGACTTGATCAGATTTTGAGTTATGCAAATATGCCTTGATTTGAACCTGATGAACACGGGATTCAATCCTTAAGCTTTGCAAATTTATTGAATCTGGACAAAATCAGGTATTTACATATTTTTGGAGAACTTCCTAAAAGTTAGTTTTTTTAATTTATGCAATTAATTATTTTTTTTTTTTTGTTAGATCACAAATTTAATTTGTGTCGAAAATTAAAAATAAAAAATTAAAAAACTAAAGGAAAGAGCTAGGAGATATCTAAATTGTGATTAGATTTGAAAAAAATTTGCAGGTTCAAAGTTTGACTTAGGTTTGATCCAAACTGAATGTCCTGAAGTGTTTCTTGGACGATATGGGCTTTTCTTTCGTTGAACCTTCTCTTTTTTCCTTTTTTTTCTTAGCAATTCAAACCCCAAAAATGACCTAGTTTTGGGAAACCTATAAAATCTTCTTCCACCAAAAAAACAATTATATAAAATCTTCTTCTATAGGTGGTAAATGAGAGTTTCGGATTGGATTTGGGTTGGGTTACTTTGAAATATGTCATTTTAGGTTAAAAAATGAATCATTTGGCGTTCAAAATCAAGTTAGATTCAGGTTAAGAAAAATTTGATTCATTTTGAGTTCAAGTCAAGTCAAGTTAGGGTCAATTTAAATCCAAGCCAAATTAGATTCGAATCAATTTGAGCTCAAGTTGTTGATTTTTTTAGTTAAATCAGGTTATGCAGGTGGATTTTTTAAGTTAGGTTAATGTTTGCCACCTATAGTGTGATATTTGTGGTATGAAGATGAATTGGAATCATATTTCTAAAAATTACATAGCTCATGAATTAGATTCTTCTTCTTACATGACCTATAATAAATTTAAGATTGAAATATTCGAAATATTAGATAAGTAATATGTTAGTTTTCTTTTAATATTTTCATCATCGTTCATATGTTGATTACATATTTTTTATCTTGTTTTTGTTTTTTAAAATAATTCTCAACTCCAGGCATTTGAAGTAATTTAATGATCCCCACTAAATACTATAAAAGACTTATAAATGTCTCTCTCTCTCTCTTTTTGCATAGATAAATGTCTTTTTTTTTGTGTAAATCACATGTGTTCTCATCCGTTTTAACGGTCTGAGATTAATCTTGTTCGGGGTTTAGTCACAGTTAAGGCTCTTCACCCCTTCCTAAAGATGTGTTTAGTGAGAGTCGAACCCGAGAGCTCTTCCCACAAACTCAGTCTGCGTTGCCAACTGAACCACAACCCTTGGGTTATAGATAAATGTCTTTAATTCCTATTGGCTTCTTCTAAGAATAATTTGAGGCAATAAATGTCGTAGATATAGCTTCTGTGCTTGGAGACAAGTTGGCCATTGCAATAATTCTCAGTCAGTACTTTCATAATTTTGTTTATGAATGGATGCATATGAATGTATGATAGAAGTGAACATTTGAGTTTAATTAGGTAAAAAAAAAAATATAACTCCTATGTTATCTAGAAAATATTATATTCTTACCATAGAAACGATTCTCTTTGGTTTGGATACAACTCGAGAATTTGGGTTTGATGTCCTTATCGTGGAAAGTGATGCTCAAATGGCAATTACATAAATCTCCAAAATTGGTGGTGGAAAGTGATGCTCAATTCGCAATTACATAAATCTCCAAAATTGGTGTTTCCAATAGGGAAAGCACATGTATTGTCCTAGATATTTTGGATTTAGCTGCCTCCCTTCGTAGCTAGCACCACTGATGCTCTAGAATTGGATTAATGAGGTATTGTTTATATATATATATATATATATATATATATATATATATATATATATATATATATATATATATATATATATAGAAGGGATTTATATATTTAAATTTAAAATAAATTATTTTATACATTTTTTATAATTTTATGTAAGATTAATGTAGATATCCTATTTTATTCGGAATCTTTTAATGTTATTGGGCCTATTAGGTTTGATAATTAAAAGATGAATCTAATTTTTGTATTACTATCTTGTTTATTATTAAAAATAAAAATGAAAAGAAAATAAAAAATAGAAAAAAAAACAAAAATAAAGTGATCAAAGAAGGGAAACTTGAAAAAAAATCAGAATCTTAAAACAAATGCAAAGTCAAAAATTTGAAAATTTAAAAAAAAAAATCAAAATCAATGAGTGAATCAAGTGAAAATCAATAAAAATACAAATCAAACTCAAAATTGTGCATGGATGGAAAGGAAATAAAATTGTGCTGGGATCCTCATTGCAGTAAACTTCTTGGATCCTTACTGCACCATCGCTGATCAAAACGATTATCAAACCTGGCCTCACCATCACCGTCCCCTCACGGCCCACTATCCATCATCTTCACCGCGTCTTCACCAAAAAGCCACTGTCCATCATCTTCTTCAACTCAGCCTCGCCTAACCACGCTACACTGCCGGTACTGCTGCGTGCAACTATTTCTGTTTCTGCCTCATTCTCCATCACTGTTTTCTGCTCTTGACTCCAACATCACCGAACCGCCTGCTCGAGCACCGACTTCACTTTGTTGCTTTCACCTGCTGCCACCTCGTAAAACCGAACTAGCCCCTCAACACCTTCAAAACTCGTGCCCTCCGTAGCATCGCTTGCTGCATCTTTGTTACTGGAAATAAAAGCTGGAAAAAAAGAAAAGAAACAATCAATGCTAGTGAGGAAGGAAATCACGTGGGAAAATTAGAAAGTAAAGGAAAGTGCAAAGAAAGCAAAAGAACATAAAAGGTAAAGATTCTGACGTTGACTTGATATGTAATTGATTTTGATTTGTTTTTCTTTCACAATTCCTTCTTTGTCATTCACGTGCATAGTATTTTATTTATTTATTTATTTATTCTTTTAATCATGATGCCATCCTTTATAAAAGTTGATATTATTATTATTATATCCATTAAATTTGTCTAAATTGATTAACTAATTAATTATATTTACTTGTTCTTTGTTTCGAATGAGATTTGCTAATTGAACCATAGATTAGAACAAATAAATTAGAATAGATTAAAATTTATAAATTAAAATTATTTTGTAAATAAAAATGGTTTAAAATTATCAATTAATTATTAAAAAATAAATATAGATTATACCGATGATGACATTTAGAGAAAGTCAATTGAGACATCTTAAAAATTTCTAGGTGAGAAAATTCTTTCAAAAGTATTCTATCAATTTGGCTCAACTTAAGAAAGAATTTTTGAAAGAATTTTTCAATAAATTGTAATCCATGTTTATTCTTAGTCAAGTAAATATGAATAAAATATAAATGAATATAGGTAAATAAATATAAATACAAAAACATAAATTAGATGAAAACATTAAATAAATGGAATGAAATAGCTTAGATTGAAAATAATTAGTAATTAATAAGATTAGATAATAATGAAATAAATATGAATTATACCGATGATGAAATTACAAGAAAGTCAATCGAGACTCCTTGGACATTTATAGGTGAGATGATTCTTTTCTAAGTTGAGCCAAATTGATGGAGTACTTTTGAAAGAGTTTTCGATAAAATATAATTCATGTTTATTAAATAAATATAAATAAATGAAATAAAAAAATAAAAATAAATTAGATCAAGATTAAAATTAAAGAAATTGAAATAAAATTAGATAAATAAATAAATGAACTAAATAGCTTAGAATAAAAATTATAAGAAATAAAATTAGTTAGATAAAGGAGTAAATGTGATTATGCCAATGATGAAATTTCAAGAAAGTCAATTGGGATTCCTTGAAAATTTCAAGGTGAAAAGATTTCTTTTAAGCCGAGCCAAATTGATGGGACGCTTTTAAGAAAATCTTTAATAAACCATAATTCATATTTATTCTCTAAATAAATAAAATAAATAAATAAAATATATAGATAAATATAATATGAAATAAGATTAAAGAAATATAGAAACTAATATGGAGTCGAAATTAGAACCAAATTTAAAATATATATAATAAGAGTTTTATAAAATATTTTATTGATCCGACGATGGAGTTCAAGAAAGTCAATTGAGACTCCTTGAATATCTTGAGGTGAAGGGAATTTCTAAGGTTGGAGCCAAATTGATGGAAAAATCTTAGAAATTTTTCGAATACATAAGTATATCGAAATTAATATGAACTCAAAGCAAATTGTAAAGATAACCTAAATCTAGTTGGTACCATTTTAGGATGGGCGTTGTGAGGGTGCTAATCATTCCCTACACGTAATTGTACTCCCGAACCCTAGTGTCTTTGAACGTAGACCAAGCCTTATCCTTAGTTTGAATAGGTGACCAATCACACCTAGGTTAGAATGGTTGGTGGCGACTCCATAGATTTTATGTCTAGCTATTAGGTTTTCCAAAAACTTAATACGTTATGACAATTAATATTTTGTAAAATAATCGTTAGATTTAACAACCAACTCATATGTATTTTGCATGTAATTTTTTTTTGAATTAATGCAATACTCTTAGCATTTTATTCGAGAACAACATTTTTCTCAATATATATTAACAATTAAAATTTTATTATTATGAAACAAATAATTAGACATTTTCAATTATCTTGAAATTTTATATGCATGATATATATAAATAGAACATCAAATTCAACCGTTCATTAAAAAAATTTAAATCATATAAAAATATGAATGTAACTAAATTAGTTTTACACTATGTAAGTGGATCCCTCGTCTCTCTCTCTCTCCCTCTCCCTCTCCCTCTCCCTTTATATATATATATATATATATATATATATATATGTGTGTGTGTGTGTGTGTGTGTGTGTGTGGTGTGTGTGTGTGTATAGGATCGAATATTGCTTCGAAAGCTAACAACCTCTTGACTGAGTGTAAAGTTTATGTTTAAATCAAAAAAATCCCATCCCATCCCGAATTAACAAAATTTTTCTTGTAATATATAAATATATATATATATATTGCTTAGAAGATTGTGGATTTCTTTAATTTTAAACCTTTTCTTACAAGTTAGAGACCCCAGATGTGTGAGCACAATTAGGATTGTAAATGATGCACTGGTGCTCACAAGCTACTTGAGTTTGACTAAAAAAAAACTCGAACTCAACTTGATTCTTGTCGAGCCAAGCTCGAGCTCAGGTTACTTGAGCTATCGAGCGAGCTAAGTTCAAGTAATAAGATACTCAGTTCGAGTAACTTGCGAGTCTTATCAAACTTTTAATATTTTATTATGTTATTATTAAATTACAAATATACCCTAAACTAAACCCTAATACATTTTTCTTTGACTTTTGATTTAACTTTCCATTCCACTCTTCAAGTTTTAGTTCAGTAACAACTCACACCGCACCATTCTCCATTAGCATTGTCGTCCACACTCCACATCGGCAATAGCAGAGACACCCTCGTCTTCAGCTTCGGCAACCCCTTCACCCTTAGATCTTGCCTCCCCTTATCAGACGAGTGACATCATACCTAGATCCAAAACCGACAAGCCCCTTGGCCCTTAGAGTCAAGCTCGAGCTTGATTACCTCATTTTATCAGCTTGAGCTTGACTTGATTACACCCCTAATCACAATGAAATTGCCCAATTATTTTTCTCAATTTAACCTAATCAATTATTTAGAAGTTAATTTAGCGTTTCATGGAGTGATTTATTATGATCAAACTACTTAATAATTTTATAAAAATAAAAATCTGTTCTCTATATTTTAATATTACAATTTAATTATAATTGTGATTTAATTTTCATCTTTGTATTAAAAAATTTCATAATTTATATTGCATTTATATGAAGAAAAAAGCTTAGTTATAATTAATTGATTTATAATAAATCTAATTAAAATTCTAAACAATTCAAGGATTTTAAGAGAAGGATTATATTTTTAAAGAAAAAAATATTGCTATGCATAAGTTAATCACAAAAAAATTTATATTACTATGAGTCAGTTGTAACCTAGGCACCAAAGAAGCTATCATGATTTTTTTTTTATAAAATTTATTAAATACATTGTTTTAGAAAAAATATTGATGAAATTAAAAACTTATCACATATTCTAATAATATACATTTTTGATGAAAAATACTCTTTTTTAATCATTATTTAAAGGCATAGCATCCTTTTGTACAACTGAATTAAGGGATTCAGGGTAATCCTCGATCCAATATGGGCTGCCTCATTCCCTCCCCTGGCAGCATGATTGACTCTGCAATTCTCGAAGCACTAAATTAGCATCCTTGCATGTTCAATTACTGGCCCTATAATAGACCAATCTTCATCTCCACTTTTCAGCTGTTTGATGATGCTCAGTGCGTGCCACCCATGCAACAGGCTAGTTCCAATGCTCTGACTGCTGCTGCAGCTTCAATCACATTGGCCTCCCTAACTGAATTTACAAAGACCGCAGCTGCTCCAAGAATTTCTCCTTCGTCATCACGTACTACTACAACTCCTATACCACCAAGCTCTCGTTGGCTGTCCAGAGCACCATCGGAATTGACATTCAGATATGGGCTGTTTGAAGCTGTCCATTTGATCGGCCTCTGCTCCTGTTTCCGCTTACCATTTGCCTTCTGTGCTTCTTTATAATATTTGAGAAAAGATCTTGCTTTCTCCATTATGCTATGAATCGTTTCTTTCTTTTTCTGCAATATCTCCATATTCCTGGCATTCCAGATTGCCCAGAGCAACATCACAAAGTCTTCCACTTCCTCTGTGTTTAACACTTTTTCAACCCCTTCGATCCAGTCAATTGCGCTCATGTCAGAGCAAGCAGCTATTTTGTTTATGTACACAACTCATGTATCTTCTGAGCTTCACTACACTGTTTCAAATCATGAATAACAGTTTCTTCATCGTATAACACCTTTGACAGCGAGCTCCCATTCCTTCCATCCTGCCGCATAAATTTGCTGTAGTAGTTAAGAAATTAATACTTAATATATTAAAAAAATGATAATTTTTTAATCTTACTTATAAAATTTAAAAATCTCATATTAAGTGTTAACTGCGTATGAAATAAATAAACCTAGAAAACAGAAACTAGTATTGTTGAAAAGTAAAGAAAGAAGAAATTCTAGTTTAATTTGACTAGTCTAGGGAGACTTGGACCGCAAGGTTACAAACTCTGCAGTGGGAGTCCTAGTCCACCAATTTTAACTAAAACCTCTATAAATTCCATAGTCCCCAAGCCTTTTCTCCTCTTTGACTGTCTATCTCTGCCTTTTTCTCTTTTCTTCTTTTTTAGTGTGTTTAAAAGTTTTACTGAAACGATGCAGAACATAGCAGCATATTTGTTGGCTGTGTTGGGAGGCAATACCAACCCTTCTGCCGATCACTTGAAGCACATTATTGGTTCTGGTACCTAGTCTTTCTTTCTTGATTACACTGCCTGTTGTTTTTTTTTTCCATTTTTTTATTTCCGGTGGTTTTATATTTTGAAAGTGCAAAACTATTATTCATTAATCCTAAATCTTCTAGTTTCTACATGTTTAGTTGGGATTTCGTCATACAGATCAGTTTATATACATATATTATCATTGATTTTTTCTTGATGGAAATTTGATGGAAGCCAAAAACAAGTAGCAAACCCAACAATCAAATAAAACTTTATTAAATTTAGTTTGTCACTCACTTGTTGCATTGGTGTAACATTTGGAGCTGAAGCTGATAATGAAAGATAGAGTTGCTTTTGTCCCAAGTGAAGGGAAAGGATTTAACTGAGTTTATTGCTGCTGGAAGACAGAAATTGGCAGCCATGTTTTCAGGTGGAGCAGCTGTCGCTGGTACTGTTGAAGCAGTTGGAGGCCCTGCTGCTGCTGCAGCCCCTCCTCCCAAGGAGGAGGAGAAAATCGAAGAACAATCTGACGAGGACATGTGCATGTGCTTCATTATGTTTGATTGAGGATTTCATTAGGAATTTTATTCACCTTTAATTATTTTGAAGATTGATTAAAGCCAGACTTCAATATATGATCAACGTTTCCACCATGCTAAGCATATCTAAAACATTTAATTTCCTTTCAGATTATGGATTTGAGTTTAATTTTCTGTTCGAGATTTTCCTATGCTTTTACATGTTTAAGCATTCTTGGCCATTAAGAAAGTTTTTAACATCAAGAACTTACAATTATGTACCACTCTTTGACAAGCCATGATTTAATTTGTGGATGATCAAGTAACATGATTTAAGCCGGCACCCGCCCTTTTGATGGAATCTAATTAGTAGACTTCTTTTCCTGCTATGTAATGTCTTGGCTGTATGACCAAATGGAGTTGATCAGGAATTCACGTTTTCGGTCGTGGCCTTAATTTTTTTTTCAATTTTGCACAATTAATTGTAAAACATAATAATTAGAACTATAATAATAAAACCTTTATTTAAAGATTTTTTAAGTAGTTTATGACCATGATTTTTTTTATTTACATGATAAAAATTATTTCCCTTATTTATTAATAATGTATCACTTTTTTTAATAAATTTTTATAATAAAAAATTAACAATAACACAATCATTTACAATTTATTTATTTTAGTAAACATTTTTATCTCAAAACATTATTTTTTAAAAAAATACAAGGGAATTACTCGCGTGTTGCTGCAGGGTTGATAATATTAATGATAAAAAAAAAAACCTTAAATGATAAAATTAGTGTCATCACATTAAAGAGAAAATAAAATCTAAAAGTTGAGAGATAAAATAAAGTCGAAAGCAGCAGTTAAGGAGTTCAATTTGTTTCCATTGTCTTTTCTCTTTTTCCCTTCATATTGGTTGAATTAATTAGCTTATAACGAAGGAACAACGCACTATCAATCTTCTCAGCTGGATAAACTAAAGAATTCTTAGAACTTTTATTTGGCACAATCAGTAGCTTCCAATATAATTAACGGCAAATTAAAAACTTACTGAGTGCCCTTAATGTTAAATCCATGCATGTATCATCTTGTATGCTTACTATGCCCGTTCAACCTGTAAACAATACATTATGTTGAGACAATCTTTATGGGAATAAAGGAATACAGAGAAAATATGAGAAGAATTAGTATGCGTACCTCACCAGCATTTGAGCATGCCTTTATCGATGCACCAACAGTGATGTGATCAGGACCTATAGGCTTTCTTTCGGCCATAATTTCATTTTTTTTGTTACAAGAGAAATATTAAATAACTGAAGATGAAAGTGCTTGAATTCGAACCCAAAATTTACAATATGCCACAACTCATCTTTAGCTACTAGACCAAGAAATTATTGGCTTTCAGCTGTAATTTCTGCTAACACACCAAAAGTGCAATCCACTGCTCTAAATTGAACACATGCAGCCATAGGTGCACTGAATACAACTCAATCTGGCTTTACATTATACTGCATACATTGTTTTCCCTGCGGTATGAAGAAATTTATATACCCAAGATATTTAACTACTAAATAACTAAAAATAAATAATTTAGTTATAACAATACATTTGTTATTTGTATTTATATGTACCTCACACGATAGTTCAGCCTGAAACAATATTAGTCAAATATTAGATTAATTCGCTTGTGTATGCCTCATAGTGTGAAGAATTGTTTAAAATAACCATTAAAAAGGCAAATTGAAAAAAATATGAAAATAAACATGTATCATCAAATCTAAATGAGGTATACAAACTTTATATAATCTTATGCTAAAAAGGTAATTATGAAATGGAGAACAAATAAAGTCTACGATACAAATATTCCTAAAAAAAATGCAATCCAATTATAAAAAGAGGAGGATAAAGATTGAATAAAAGGAAAAGCACCAAGACATTGAAACTAATGTCATCTAAAAAATCATAATTTACATAAATCTTCTGACAATTAGCAAAATTATCAATAATTAAAATAATATGAAGCCTCCCTCATCTACGAAAGTCAGTCACCAAATCTAATTTATGCAGTACAATTCAGTTATCAAAAAGTAAGGATGCTTCCAAATAAGCAATGCATCAATGTCAAGTCAATATCCTCGCATCCAAAAGCATTCCGTAGCAACATCAATGCATCAGAAGAGACTCTAAGAAAGAACATCAAGATATCTGTAATCTCTCTGGAAAGACTCTTGAGATCGCTATTCAATTGAACAATTGAATGCACAAACAAATTTATAAGGATCATTATCATGGATTCCATATTCTTACCAATTTCACTTAATCATCAATCACCAAGACGAGAGAAAATTGGAACTTTCTTGCTGCGGTTTTGCCAAGCAACTAGAAGCAAACTATTTGATAATTAAGCACTGTAAAATATGAGCAAATAACCAATTAGACCTAGCTAGTAAAACAGTGAAGTCAAATACTAATTTTTGGTACAAGAGAGATAAAGGTCAAACGTAATTTCCTAAAAATTAGTCAATTTCACTTACCAACTTTCAAAAATATCAGTCAAATCCAGTGATTTGCCCATCAGATTAGCTCCCATCGCAACATCTGGGTGTTAATATTAATTAGATTTGATGGTGGAAGCTCTAAATTTGATAATCCTATATATAATTTACAAAAATGAAATTATGGAATCAAACAAATTACCTGCCAAATTCACCAATTTATCACTGCCCATTCGTAAAACGTTGGCGTTAGGAAAGGAAATGCGACTTCAGACAAAGAAGCTCTTGCCATGTCACAAATGGACTTAACAAAATCGAGAGAGAAAGATGTAGACTAGAAAAGATGAGAGAAAAGAGGTATGTTATTCATTTCATAAGCATTTTTTTACATTAGGTAGTAATATATATTTACAAAGGTGCAGAATGCACACAATTTCCTAATGACAGACACATGCTATATCCTGGACCAATGAGGTTCGAGATTCATCAGACAGCCGCCTCTCTCTTCTTGCCAATCATAGCTTGTCAGGTTGCTGTACTGGTAACGGTCTTCCTAGTTGCATTCTTCCTTTCTGACAGCTTCCAATTTGTCTTATGTCAACTACATTTCCTTTGTTCTTCTCTGTAGTAACCACCATGCTGACCTCACTGCTGACGTGGCCTATCACTCAGCTGTTGCAGCCTTGACAGCTTCCAACTAAGCATTTTGACCACCTCTTGTTGACTCTTGACTAGGGATGGCAATGGGTATCCTATAAACGGATACCCGGCACTACCCGCCCCGATTAAGTAGGATTAGGGTAGTATATAATCGGGTTCGGATAGGGTTCGGATAGTAAAATTACTACCTGTCACGGGTTAGGGTAGGGTTTGGGTAGTTACCTTAGGGTACCCGCTACCCGAACCCGATTAGAAATAATAATTAATTAATATGATATTTATATTTTTTATGTATAAATTATTTATTATTAATATTGTATTTAATTAAATTAATTCATCAAATATCATAATTATGACTTTTAAGTTTAATTTATATTTATTAGTTAAATTAAATTTATTAACTTAATTTTTTTAAATAAATTATTCCAAAATTGATTTTAAATTTAAATTTGAAAGTCATACTTTGACTTAATAAACAGGTATTTAATGGGTTCGGGTAGTTAAATGGGTATTTTTTATTTTATAGGATTAGGATTAGGGTAACACAAATCAAAATAAACGGGTAGTTAATCGGATTCAGGTTTTATATATTCTAATCGAGTTCGGGTTAGGGTATCCCAAAATTAGCGGGTACCCGACCCGTTTACATTCCTACTCTTGACCTTTCTCAGCCGTCAACTTCATCACATTGCCTCCCCTGTAGCAGATCCTTGTTCCCAAGGATCAAACGAAGGGAATTGAGAAACTAGCATATGATAGTCCTCCCATGTTGCATGTTCTGGTCCCAAATTAATCCACTGAACCAATAGTTGTATCATAGCCACATTTACTCTTTTAACTATCCTCTTATCCAGCATATCTTGAAGGATCCTATTGAGGTAAAACCCTTCACTTTCTAGTTCTAAAATTTTATCAGCAGGTGAATTAACATCTTGATGATCAATTTTCAAATAACTGCAATTGCACAATTGCAACTGCCCAATTTCCACTCCAATACTTACAATTTCTCGTCTCAAAAATCCAGATATTGAAGGGTACTGTAAATTTCACTATATAACTTTGGTCTCCAAAGAAGGATGAAAATAGTATTAAATTAAGAAATAAAATCAAACAAACAAGACATCAGTAGCAAGTCCAAAACTATATGTTGACATATTCAAGTGATTGAGAACGAAGTGACTTATTGAAACAAACGGAACCACAATCTGATAAAAAGACAGATTTCATATTCAAAAATAGACTACGTCTGACAAGGAAACTGATAAGTTTTCACGACTATCTTTTAGGGTCGCTTCTATATATTGATTGTTTGTTGTTAAGTGTGACTTGAAAATTTGACAGTCAAATTCGGTGCCCATTTTTTTGACTGAGAAATAGTAAGCTTTAATTGTTTTAGTTGGCAGCTCTTAATTTGGTCCAATTGCAAGCTTCCTTCATTGTGTTGAATTTCAGCTGCCATTATTCAACCAATGGCCAACCATTTTTTGCTTCTCAACCAATCGAATTAATGCTTTCACACCTTCTCGTTTTGCCGCCTCTTGCACAATATAAATGGAGCATGGTCACTGTATTGTGATGCAGTAGAAGAAAGCAAAAGCAATAGCCGAGAGTGAGCAAAACTTAAGAGAGTGTTGGGTTATTTTGTGAACTTCTGTTCTCGGGTTTACGGGAAGAGCTTTGTGAGGTGGAGTGTAAACACTTGTAGTCTTCATCTTCTTATTATAGTAAAATTTCTCGTTGTCTTCGCCTGTGGACGTAGGCTTACAAGCCGAACCACGTATATCGTGTGTCCTTGTTGCTTAAGTTTTCTTGCATTTTATTTCTTGGTGCATAATCCTGGTGAATTGTTTGAAGTTTATTTTAGCCTCGTTGCGCAACAAACTGATATCAGAGCATGTTGTACGAGACAACTAAAATGGCTGCAAGTACATCATCGACCAAATATGAAGTCAAGAAGTTCACCGAAAGGAATAGCTTCAGTCTATGGCGCATCAAGATGCGAGCGATGCTAGTTCAACAAGGTTTGGTGAAAGCTCTAGTTGGTATAGACAAATTACCGGATACACTTTCAGACGATCAGAAGAACAAGGTTAGGGAGAAGGCACATAGTGCAATCCTACTTAGCCTTGGAGATGAAGTTTTACGAGAGGTAGCGGATGAAACCACCGCGCCAGGTTTGTGGCTCAAGCTAGAGAGCAAGTATATGACAAAGACGTTGACAAACCGGTTATACCTCAAGCAAAGACTCTACACCCTAAAAATGGAGGAAGGTATGCCCATACACCAGCACTTAGATACTTTTAATACCATTATTATGGATCTCAAAAATATCAATATTAATATCGATGATGAAGATCAAGCCTTGATTCTGCTGTATTCGTTGCCACCATCGTACGAGAATTTTGTTGATACGATGTTATATGGTCATGATGATATTTCTCTTGACGATGTTAAAAGTGCCTTGGGTTCCACTGAGTTAAGGAAGAAACTTACTGGTAAGGAAGTTGACAACAATCAAGGTGAAGGTCTGGCCACTCGAGGAAGACCAAAATTTTTTTTTGCTAAAATTTTTCTGTCCCATTCCCCCTTTTTTCTAGCCATGAGTTCCCTTATTATAAAGCTCCCCTGCCCCAAAATTAAGATCATAAAAAATTTGTGATTTTTAGCTGATTGGATGGTGCAGGTAGGCTGGCAGGGAAAAGGGCAATATGGTGGTTGGCGTCGTGCAAGATACTAGCTGCGGATATTTTTTGTTTTTTAGCAATTAATTTTAGTTAAAATAACAAAATAAGATAAAATAAAAAATGAAAACCAAAATTAAAATAGAAAAATAAATGGAAAATAGAAAGTTTTGGGCCACTTTAAAATTTGAACTTTCAAACTCGCAGAACATGCTTAATTTAAATAGGGTTATTAAACCCAATAAGGGCCGCTAGACTCAAGATTCATGCAGGCTTGATTAGATTTCTTTTTTTTTTTGGTGAGAAGGCTTGATTAGATTTCGGCCTATGAAATTATGTCTTAATTTGATTTAAACCCGATGAACATGGGATTTCATTTTTAAACTTTTCGAATTTATCAAAGCTAGAGAAAATTTGGTGTTTACATATATTTTTAGCGAACTTCCTAAAAAAATGATCATTTAAATTTTTTAGTTTATGGAATTGATTATTTTGGTTATTCTTTATTGTTACATTTTTTTAAAGTAGAATCGTAAATTTAATTTGTGCCCAAAATTAATAATTAAAAAACTAAAATATAAGCTAGGAGATATCTAAATTGGTATTAGATTTGAACAAAACTTTCTAGTTCAAAATTTGGCTTGGATTTGATTCAAATTGAGAATCTTGATATGTGTCTTGGATAGATATGATTTTTTTTTATGAAAATCATGAATTTTACATTCGAAAGAAAATAGATAAACGTGATAACTTAACATATTATTAATAATTAGAAATAAGAATAATGTAAATTGAAGTAATGAAAATTTAATCATAATTGAGAATGAGCATGTCGAAGTAAATTGAACCTTACCTCCCACCTTCTCGATTTCTTCTTCTGAATTTGGGAAGCAAGAAATACTCTTCCCACTAACAATCATTGCCTTTGAACCTACATGATGACTAATTAATTGATCATCCATCTGGTTGGAATTTTCACATCTTAAGTCAAAACTTTCACTCCTTCCGAACTCTTCACTCTCTTCTGAGCACTTCATGTTAACAAAATCAAATTGAAAATTTTCATTCCTTTCCACATCATCCAATTGATTCTCCCTAACCCCTATGTCCCTCACTCTAGTGCTAAAACCCACTCTTGTTTCTTTAAAATCATTATTACCTATTCTATAAACACCCATTTCATCGATACTCACTCTACATATTAATTCATTTGTCTTGGAATTCACATCCCCTTTCTCAGCCTCTACCTGTAGATTTTCTTGACAATAATAACCATCCCCTTTCTAACAAATGAAGAATTTCCACATGAACCTTCCCCTTACAGACTTTAATATTTTTCACCAGTTTACCAGTATCCACCTTAACAACCGATGCTGAACCTTCTATCCCCTTCTCCATCAACACATGTTTATATGCTTGTTAACAACTTGGATCCCTTCCATTTACGGAAGCATTTCTAGGCCCCTGGTCACAGTTACTCACAAAGTCTTTGATAACCGTCTCATTTCCTTTCAAACTTGCAACCTCATATCCTTTGGTCAAAACCTTTCTCTTCCAGTGCTCCACCCTTGGATTAAAGTGCGCCATGTTAACACCAATTTTATGATCTAATAACCAAGTTCCATTCAGGCTAGCTCCATATTGCTTTCCTTGCTTCCATTGCACTCGCATACCTAACAAAACCAAATTTCCTACCTCTTCGATTTATCTTCCTAGGAATAAAGACGTCTCTGACTTCTCCAATCTTTTAAAAAATTCTTTCCAGCCATCTCCAATGTACCTTTTGTGGAATACTGTTGACAAAAACTGAAGCTGCCTTGCGGTTATAACTCACCCTCATTTGAAATATTTCTCTCCAAAAAAACTCTCCCTCGCCATTACTACCTTTATAATCGCAAGATTTTCATGTACAATTGATGAATCAATCACTTTGTATCACATAATTTTATTTATATGCCTTTAAATTCTTTAAATTAATGAAGAAATACTTTTATTAACTTTTTTTTTATTGAGGCAATTGTGCCTAAAACTAAACTTGTCCTATGAAACCGTGGAAGATTAATAAAGAAATACTTTCTCAAAAACCTTCCTAATTCCTATGCACAATTACTGATAATTAAAATCTAATCTAAACAACTGTGTTACGGTTCACATTACAAACTCTAATATTAATATAACTTTCTACACTTTTGTCTGCATATGACTCTACATATGTGCCCTCGATAACTGTCTTCAATTGTTGCCCTACATTCTTTACTATAATTTTTACTCCTTCGGTCCCAATTATTTTGTAATATACTGGACATATTTTTAAGAAATTAAAACTTTCACATGTTATGTCATAAAAAAACAAACATTTAAATTGACTATATTGTCTTTAAAAAGAAAAACTTTAAACATATATAGCTGGAAATAATGAGTGGCAAAAGAGAAAATATAAATATTAAAAAACATTTTAAATGAGGCAATTTTAAAATTTAAAAGCAATAATTTTATTGAAACTCGTAAGCTTTTATTAAAATACAGAACAGTTATTCAAGCCTCTTATCTATCTTTTATGTCATCCCATTTAGCTATTTAGACAAGCAATTCAAGTGAATGTGGAGAAAGAAAAACAAAAGATTACTTCCTTTTTTAGGGTTTTTGGCCAGTTGGGTGGTCTGGTTTGGGTCTCAAAAAGGGAAGGTTGAATGCTGTTTGGAGATGGCTTTGGGTTTAAGGTTGTTGATTTGAATCGTGGTTTTGTTGGGCGTAAGAGCTCGATTTGAGAGGTTGGGTGGATGTGTATAGAGGAGAACTGGTAGTTTGGCTCCCAAGGACTATGAGAATGAGAGGTCTCAGGTTTTCTTCCCAGGGGCCCCTTTCTGTGGGAAGCCGAGAGTGATTCTTTTTGAAGGCGGAAGGGTTGCCAAATTTCTAGAAAATCTAGGATGGCATGGGTTCTAGCTGGGAGGGGGCCTAAGGTGGCTGATAGCTTGATTTTAGTTGCCAGTCACCTCTTTATAGCTAATGTTGTGCACGGCACCAACTTAGTTGTTCTTGTTCTTGTTATTATTATTATTAATTCATAAAAATAAACATAATAAAATTAAAATATTTGACCCTTTTGTAGCTTGAGTTGTCAAGCCCATAAGACCCATCCTAATGTAAAGTGGGCTTCCAAGCTAAAAAAATCAAGTAAGGCTCACTTGAGACTTTGATTAAACTTCAAACCATACATAAATAAACAAAATCATGTTAAGGCTCGTATGACTCAATTGGGCTTTGCATTGACTCGATTTAATTTAATCTCAATCATTAATTTCATTCAAATTTAAAACAAATTAAATTAGCTTATCTGAGATCTTTTTTTGTGTAATCACATGGATTTAATTTGTTTTACAATCTGAGATTAATCTTGTTCGAACCGAAAGTGATAAACGGTAAAACCTTTTCAACAACGATGACTCTAAATTTTAAATTATGTTCAAATATATAAAATAAAAATCTATTTTTACTTTTTTTCAACCACTTATTGATCGTTCATATGAGCTTATTGCAAAATGCATTTAATAACCTTAAGCAAACTTCGAAAATTGATTGATAATGCATTTACTTGAATATAGTTTATCAAATCAAACAAAATTGAATGTCTACAAATGGATTGCCTTGGTCAAACTATCTTTTTCCGTTCTTTTTATTTTCTTTTCATTTTCATTTTTATGGTTTCGTTTTCCGCGACAACCAATAAACGATCTAATTTGGATTTATTTTTTTCTCAATTCCTTTCTTCCTTCCTTCACAATTACCCTTTTTTTACCCCACCTATTTTTCATTTTCTATGACCCTATCTCTATCCCAATCCCTCTTTTTTTTTTTTTTTTTATAATTAGGCTACCTAGCACTTGCGTTTTGAACTTGACAAAACAAAAAGTAAGAAAGTAGGAGTGTCATGCGGACATTGTAATGATGCAAGAAATCTTCCAATTTTATGTTTTTGAAATTTACTTGAAAACCAAAATTTTTCAAAATTATTTTTGATAATCAATTGTAATTAATTCGGTTGTCAACAAATTATCTTGGTTCAATCAGTTAATTTGATTAAGTTTGAAATATAAACAGCTTAACTTATTGGAAAAAAAAAACCTACCCATCAAATAAAAAAATTTAAAATTAAAAAAAAGGAAAAGGTGAAAAGGAAAACAAAAAAGTAAAAAAAAAAAAACAGGTGCATGGATGTGGACACTGCCAAAATGCATGCTTTTAGCTAAAATATACCGTATGTGTATGTCTGCAGTTTTTCAAGCCCATAAGATTGTCTACATTCCGGTGCCAGAATAACAAAATAGGAATTCAAACCTTTTTCAAATCTGCCAGTTCTATGAAACTCTTCAACAATTCCATTGGCTAATTCTTCATGAATTTACATCGTTTGTTGAGAAAATTGAAATTGAAATTGAAATCGAAATCATCGAGACCAATTGCTTTGAAACACTTGCAATCCCAGATAGCTTATTTAGGTCCTTCAAATGAAAATCGCGGCTCTAAAAATCATCATTATGCGCAAACAACCTTTGAAAGGCTGACCTATAACCACACGCCTTTTCCAGCCGTTAGATTCAAAATCATTTTGCAAAACTCAAACGCCGTAGTTTTCAGTCCTTAGATCTGACACTCAAACACCATTATATTGTGCCTATTTTATAAAATTGACTTTTGGATCTAAGAATCATTTGACGCATAGCAAGTACGGTAAGTTAAAATCCTTTCCCAACTGAACATGAAATTCACTTTATCCTACTGTTGTAGACACCTACATATAATATAGTTGTAACTCCATACATGATAAGAAAAATGTATTCTTAAATGACTAGATCAGCCAACTCTTCATTTTCCTATAAATTGGAGAACTTATCTATAAATGAGCTAAAATTTATTTTAATTAAGAACAGGTAATTGCAGCCATAGAAAGATAAAGACTAGAATTACAAATACATCCAATCATTTGTGTACAAAAAGCAGTCCAGTCCCACATATAACTTGTTATTCACATAAAACTAACATCTTTTACAGTCACAATTAGAGCCATTTCTTCATTTTCCTATCAAATAGCCCAGGTCCATATGTTGAATTAAGGACCATAAAAAGAAGTGGAAACAGCAACCAAACGAAGATACAAATGGGAATGGCGGCTAGAAAAACGATAGGAATAACTATCTCCAGTTGGCCCTTTAGCATGATAAAAACTGTGGAGCAAAAAGCTACCATCATTGCCGCAATAGAAATAAAGAGGGCAAAAAGCCCGATTATCAATTTCGTGGGCAACGATGTGAGGAAATCATCCTTTGAATATCGTGATGTGAGGAGGCCAACGGATATCAACACTGAAGTGGAGGAAGCAAAGAGAGAAATGGCATCCGAGATTATGAATACCTTGAAAAGAATTTTGGTTAAGAATATGGGAATACCGGTCTCTTGATTGTTGCCTCCTGGAACGGTGAAAAGAGCAGCAAACATAATGGTGATGATAAGAGTGCCAACAATCGTAGATGATTGTGCTATCTCCTTCATCCATTGCTCCCCTTCTTTTGCCAACTTAGCATGACTTCGATCAAATACTTCGTAAGGAGTTTCCGACTCCTCATTTTTTGCGTCTTTAATTGTTGGTGGCATAATGCTTTCTACCGCCTGCATTCATAATTCGTATAACCCGTAGAACCATTACACTTTCTGCAAACCTTTTTGGATTGGGACTAACTTCATGAAATGAGAATAGATGTATAATAAGTCAATAGATTTCTCATCATTTTTATTTTTTAATTATACATAGCATACATAATCTTTTTATCCACAACGACCACGGTCTATTAAATAATTTGTTTAAAATATATCTATTTCTTAATCCTTTGGGTTTGTTAAAATTTAACACATATATGTTCCGTCCAAGTGTCACGTGGCAAATTTTGTTCACAAAAATATTTTGTCCATACTTACGATTCAAATGGAAATTTTCAGTTATATTTAGATGAATGTATTTGAACCAAAGAAAAAAATTATTCATTTCATGTCATGAATAAGATGAGTAAAAAAATTATTCATTTCATGTCATGAATAAGATGAGTGTTATAAACACTAAAATATCTTTGGCCAAAAAAAAACACTAAAATATTAATTTAGACTATGTTTAGTGCATAGGATGAATGATATGATAAGATAATAAAAAATTATTAAAGGATTGGATTAGATAAATATCATGTTATCTTATACTTTGAGTGTACAATGATAAAAGTAATATTGGATGATTTTTATAGATTTTTCATCATATTTTCTATATGTAAAATCAAGAATACAATAAAATGATTTTGTTTTTATTAATCAAAAGTACTTTCCTTCATAATAAATATAATTTAGATTTTTAATTTTTCTTATAAATATTATTCCAAGTTTTTTAGCCAAGAAATATATTATTATAATTTCTATGTCAATAGTTAAATTTATTTTTTAAAAAATTGATTTTTCAAAACTGATTTTTATTTAAAAATTTAATTTTTATTAAAAATATTTCTCTCTATTTTTTCACTATTTTTTACTTTTTTATGATTTAAAATTAAAATAATTTCTATGATTTTAAGTTAAATATACATACTTCAAAAAAATGGACTCTTTTAAAAAATAAGTTAAATTGTTTTAAAAAAGAAAATTGTTTTTTTTTTAATCTGCTCCTCCTCCTCATCATCATTATCATCATCTTTTTCTTTCCTATCAGCAATAGAAAAAAAAAGAAAAAAATTAAAAATTAAAAAAAAAAGAGAAAAAAAGAAAAAAAATTAAACAAAAGGAAACAGTACTAGCTACATTTAATAATTCAAAATTTAATAAATTTCAAAATATAATGCATGATAATTTTTTTTGTAAGAGTTAATTTTCTTAAAAGAATTGATTTTAAAAATCAATTATTAAAAAAATTCATTTTTGAAAAATTTAATTGTTTTAAAAATTATTATTTTATCTAAATTATATTTTTTATTCAAAAGAAAAAAAGAGAAAGAGGAAAGATAGAAAGAAAAAATTAGGATTGTCCAATTTAAAAATTAAAAAAAGGACCATTTTCTTCTTATTAAATGACTGAAGTAATTTATAAATGTAAATTTTGAGGAATAAAATATAATTATCATTCATCTTGTGGACAAAAGAAAAGTTACAATTTACACAAAAACTTCACTATTCTTCAAATATATGATGAAGTATCAAAGAGAGAGAAAGATGATTACCTTAAACCACTGTAGTTTCCTTTGCATCTGCAGAGCTGCTCCTGAGATTTTTTTGAGCCTAAGCTGGGATTCGGGTTCTAATTTCCCTGCCAAATGTAAAATGTTATTACTGCAATTATCAGTAACAGTCAATAAATCTGGACTATTTTTAATGATTTCGACAAAAAACTCCGTTGTTCCCCGCTGAGAAGCACTGATGATTGAACTTATCACAGAACTTTGAGCTAGTTGTTCATGGTCTAAAGCTGCTATCGTACGAGACATCAAACGAATAAGCACATGTGCATAGAGGTGGGTCAGCTTTAAATCATATATTTGCTTGATTCCTGCACAAATAAACATATGTTTTAACTAACTAATTACTAGAGTAGAAGAAATGGTTGCTAGACTAGATCGTTGGATATACGTGTATATATATATATATATATATACACATGTATATATGTATGTATATATGTATGTATAGACACACACAAAAGCCCTTGAGAAATCGGGTAACGTACCAAAGAATTTCAAGAGAGTTGACCACAATACAAGTAGTTTCCCATTCCCTGCAAGAGTAAAGTAGTATTTACCGTTATTTTATTAACTCTTGAAACATTAATAATTTAATATATTTTATAATGCTAGGCACAACAATATAGATAGAGAGTTTTTTAAAAATACATTTCAGTTTTTATTCTATCTATCCATTGCTAAATACACTTCATTCGTTTATAAAAATAGTCTTTATACCTTTTTAAAATTTACATAAAATATAAAAAATGCCCTTTATATCACCATAAACTGTCAAGCCTTGCGCAAATATGATTTGCGTAACTCAAGTTGCGAGACCTTTTTTTTTATAATTTATATAATTATAAATTGATAATTTTATTAATGTTTAAGGTTATTAATGTATAAGGTTTTTTATATATTGATAATTTATAATTTTAAAAAATATATAAAATTTTATTAAAAATAATTATAAAAAATTTTTAAAATGGATTTTTATATGAAAAATTTATAAAAATTACTATAAAATTATAAATTATCTATATATAATTATATTATCAATATAAAAATATCTGTTTTATAATTATAAATTTATAATTTTTTATCAATTTATAATTATAGATTTATAATTATAAATTTATAAATTATAAAAAATAGGTCTCGGGCAATCCAAGTTGTGCGAGGCTGAGCACGATGTGTTCTTCAGGGAGATTAAAATGTGGTTTTATCCAAGGATATTTTTTGTCTTAAAAAATTAAAATAAAAATGGGATAAAGAGATCAAAGAATGTGGTGTATTTAAAAATCCTCTTATAGATATATATTTTATAAATTATATAATATAAATAAATATATAAAAAAAATTGTATAATTCTGATGGACTTGAATCTTGAATGTTGAAGTCAAGACCCCTCTAGTTGGTATTAATTGGATGGGAGACGTCCGATAGGAGAATATTTTACATTTTGTCCTTTTAAAAGTTTTTATATTTTAAATGTGATAATCTTCATTTTTTGAAATTAATGACTAAATCTATTTATCTTAAACTTATAATTTAATATAGAGTATTTAAAAGTTATGAGAGTTTATTTAATTAAATGATAATTAAATTTTAAAAATTTAATTAAATTGAAAAAAAAGGATTTAAATTAAATATATATATACACATTTATGTATTAAATAAAAGTATACATATATATATATATATATATATATATATATATATATATAATGAGTTAACAAAAAGGGAAACATAATTATAAAATATATGTATTATTTAAACATATATATATATATATATATATATATATATATATGTGTGTGTGTATTATCTAAAAGGATATAGATATGTATTATTAAAAAATACGTATAAAATGAAATAATAATAATAATAATAATAAACAAATACTTTTATATATAATAAACAAAAAAACAAATAAATTATGTAATTAACGGCAAGCTTCCAAAAGAAGCTTGCCGTCCCGTGTGTTGTCTTCATGGTAGACCTTGTTGTTTAAAAAAAAAAAAAGAACACAAAAACAAATAAATAAACAAATAAAGAGAAGAGAAAACACTGAGGGGAGGGCCGGTTGACAGAGAGGGAGGGTCGATGCCGGCGAGAGAGAAAAGAGAAAAGGAAGGAGGACAGAAGCCGATCCAGTCGGCTGCCGCAGAGGTCTCGGTGGGGCTGGAACCGAGAAGAAGAAAGGAAGAGCCAACGCGGCTCCTCGCCACTGCCGCCGGTGAGCCCTGAATCGAGGAGTTTCGGTTGGTGACAAGGAGCAGAAACAGGGGACTCTCGGTGCTGTCACGATCTCCTTTAGGGCGTTTGGGAGGTCGACCGATGGCTGCTGCAGTGCTGTCCAGGTGTGATCAGGCTCGGTTTCCAGGCATCCATCAGGTCTCGTGGAGGTGCAACCCAAGTGGGAGAAGGTGCCAAGTAGGAGCACTAATCAGGGGCTTCGACCGTCTCTCTTGGTGCGTGGGGGATCTGGACAGAGTCATTTCAGGAGATTGAGGACACCATTGCCAAGGGTTGTACCACACCAAATGAAGTGTAGTTTGGGGCTGGAGCAAGGCTGATCGGTGGTTGTTTTTAGGTTAGATTCTTGCTGGCTTCAAGGCTTGGTTCTTCAGGGTTGTAAGGCTGATTCGATGGCCTGAAAACAGTGAGAAAAGAGACAGCCAAGGAGAGAAGCTGAAGCTGCTGCAGGGAATCACACTTGGTGGTGTTGTGCGCTAGTGTAGGCTTGGTTTGAAGGAGTTTCCGTGTGGCTCTTTGAAGCCAACACTGGGGAAGAGGAGAGTGAACAATGGGCTTTGATCGGGACAAAATCAGGGAAATGTTTGGCGCTTAAGCAGGGGAGTTCTTGCTGGTGATAGAGATGGTTTAGTAGGCTGTGTACAGGAAATTTTAAGGCTGAATGTGGCGCCCATGAAGGCTGGAAGGAGGCTGGCAGTTGGGCGCTGGATCAAGTGATTTTGGGCTGCTGGAAATGACATGGAAGAACAGGGACCTTCCCTCTCGGTCCTGGAACAACACAGCAGCTAGATCGGAGAGAAACGAAGCAGAACGGTGAAGGTTGAACAGGGAGACAAACCAAGGCCGAAGTAGAAGCGTGAATTACAGGGCAGCTGAGCACAGCTACCAGCATCGACTCCTCCTTCGGCCTAGAAACAGAACACTAAGCTGTTGTTGATGAGGAGTGCAGCAGCTACGGTTTGGTGCTGGTTATTGGCTGGCCTGAAATTCAAGAGGTAAGGTCCACTCTCTCTCTCTCTCTCTCTCTCTCTCTCTCTCTCTCTCTCTCTCTCTCTCTCTCTCTCTCTATATATATATATATATATATATATATATATATATATTATAGAAGATTATAACGAAAGAAAAAGAGAGAAAGACCATAGTATTGAGAAGAGGAAATAACAAGCAAGGTTCTTGGCTTTGAAGTTATTCAAGAGTAAGGTTCATATCTTAACCTAAGTTTGATCAACGATGTAAATATATATATATATATATATATATATATATATATATATATATATATATTGTCATGATGATAAGGAATAAATGATCAAACCACATTGGAAATGTGTTATGTAGGAGTTGGTTGAGGAGTTTTCAAAAGTGTAGACGTAACGAAAACTTGGGCTAGGCTCGGTGTCGAAGAAAACAAGGGTAAATGTATAAGTCTCGGATTAAGCTCGGGTTATGCACATATTTTATATGGGTATATGTGTGTATATATATATACACACACAAAGAAAATATGATGGGAATATATTGAAATGTACTTAAATAATAAGAGTATGATGATAATAGGTAAGCTCGTAGTGAAGGATTTGGTGGGAAACCTTGAGGAAAGATAATGAAGATAAGCTAATAATCTTTCTTTTGTTACCCTATAAGAAAATATAGGGTGATGATTATATTAAATTGAGTAAATCGTGCTTCGGTGAAATGCGTGAAGATATTAAATTGTGTGGGTGTGGGTGTGTGTGTGTTGTGTAGTGTCTTGGAGTTGTGTAGAAGCTTGAGTTTAACTTGGAAGCTTGAGGAAGAAAATTTGTAAAGTGCATAAGGTAAGTAGGTTAAGTGAAGTTTGCTAGAATCATCTCATAAGAGGTGATTAAATTTTTATTAATATTTAATTTAACGTTTGAATTAAGCAATGTAATACTATTGATTTGGGCAACTGAGCTAAGTAAAGGTAAGATTGAAGATACTATTGAATTGTGATTTTGAAATTGCTTATGTTGGATTGAAACCTTGTTTTTCTTCCGTGTATATTGTGGCCAACCAGACTTGCATGTTGAATAAAGTGATTTATGCATGCATTAAGTAAAAATTAGTCTACATATTGGTTGACTCTCTCTCTATATATATATATATGCATGCTTATGTGATTTTTTTTTATGAGAAGGTAATTAAAAAAAATGAATTGATTGTAATGAGACTGTTGTGTTGTGATTGAGGAATTAGTGTAATAGAGCTATTAGAATTGCGTTTTCTACAAGCTAGGTTAGGCTAAAATATAAGTTGTTATGCTGCTGAAGTTTCTAGTGATTCAAATAGGAATAAGCGAAATTATAAACCTTGCTCATTTTATGTGTGAAAACTAAGGGGTCGTTTGGTATCGTTTCCTATTTTATGTTTTATGTTTTATATTTTTGAAAATTCTATTTTTGTTTTGTTTTGTTTTCAATTTCTGAAAACAGAAAACATGTTTGTTTAATACTTTTACATTTTGAAAACAAATATTTAAACTGATTCAGATATAATATTTCAATTCACAAAACAAAATTTTAAAAATTAAATAAAAATAATAATTTTATTAAGTAATAATATGTAGATAATATTAAATAATATTATTTTATATTATTTAATACTAATATTAAATATTTTTATTTAATCATATAAAAATTTAATATAAGTTAAATAATGTTATAATTAAATAAAATATTAAATAAAATAATATTATTGAATTTAATTGTAATAATCATAAATTATATTTAATAATAATTTTTATTTAATTGTAATAATAATAATATTACATTATTAAATAAAATATTTAACTAATTAATTTATAATAAATTATATAGTTATTAAAATATATTATATTTAATGTTAAGTATTTACTTATTTAATAATATTAACTTATTTAATAGTAGTAGTGATATATTTTAAATTTAAGATAGAATATAATATTAAATAATAATATTGTTTAGTAAAATAAAAATTAATTATATTAGATAATAATATTAATTATTAACATATCAAAATTATAATAAATGATATTATTTAAAATATTTAATATATTCAATAAATTATTATAAAAATTTAAATTAAATAATATTATAATATTATAGCTCAATGTAATATTTATTTAATTGCTTTTTATGTTTTCAACTTTTCTATATTAAAATAAATATATTAATTTTAAATATTAAATAATATTTTATATTAAAATTTAATATTATTTTATTTAAAAAATTAATTAATTTTATTTATATTTTTATTATAAAATATTAATATTATATTAATATATAAACTCTGTTTACTTACTTATAAACAGTAACAGAAATGAAAACACATTTTTGAAAACAATGAAAACAAGAAATTCTTGTTTCCAACAATTTTGGAAATTCTTGTTTTCGTTTTCGTTTTTTTTTTTAAAACGAAAACATGTTGCCAAACGTGTTTTTTGTTTCTGTTTCCAAAAAAAATAAAAACAAAAACAGAAAACAGGAAACAAAAACAAAAACAAACGACCCCTAAGTGTATGTGTGCTTGTTTTGTATTAATTATACTAGTAGCCATACAAAGTGTATAGTGGCATATTATTGATGCATACATGATTCATGCATAACATGTTTCGATTCAAGCTATTTTTATGCATAAGTTTTATACTAACTTGCATTATCCTTTGGCTTGAAAGATTCTGGTTTTGAGTTGACCTTCGAAATAAATCAAAAACTATGTGTATTTGAAACTAAAACCTATTTTAATCAGTATTTTATATTTGTGGGAGCCACTTCTAGAGTTCTAAGGGACCTATGTGTCACATGAGTTCCTTTGAGACTGCAGAAGTCACCTCTAGGATCTTAAAGGAGCTAAGTGCTGCACGAGAAATCTGTTTTCAAACTGTTTTTGAGTGTAGGCACACCCATTGAGCCTACTGAGCTTTGCTTTAGGTTCTATTACTCGTCTTTCGAGTTCTGTGCTCTAAACTCCAATGGGGTGTTACATTTTGACCTTCGGGTCACTTCAAGTCTATCGAGCTTCGCTCTAGATTCTATTGTTGTCTATCGCGTTCTGTGCTCTAGATTGCCAGTGAAGTGTACACTTTGATCTTCGAGTTACTATGAGCCTATCGAGTTTTACTCTAGGTTTTATTACCTGTCTATCAAGCTTTGTGCTCTAGACCAGTGTAGTGTATTGTGCTTATTGAGCTTAGTGCTCTAGGTAAATCATACTTATCTAAAAAATGAATAGACAAGCTCTAACTCTCGACTGCACAGCGAGACTAGAATAAATTTGTGGCCATAGTGTTGTGTTGCTTGTGACACTTCTTTACCATGAGTGTTTAATTGATTGGGGTTATGCCTAAGCTTGCTTAATCATTGTATTAAGTGATTTAAGGCTTACATCTAAAGTGTTAAGTGATCGTTATTGAAATCATTTTCAGCAAATTAAGACTTATGCCTAAAGTGTTAAGTGATCATTATTGAAATTGTTTTTAGTGATTTGAAGCTTTTGCCTATAAGTGATAATTGATTGGTTTTGAAATCTGTTTCCAGTACTTTACGGCATTTCGTCCAACTATATTGATTTTCAGTTTTCATAAGTTCATTCGTTTTAAGACGAAGTGCATTGAATATTTTTTGATCAAGTACTTAGTTTTTGTGATTTGAACCAAGTGCATAGTTATTGTGTTTTGAACAAAGTGCATAATGAATGTGATTCGAACCAAGTGTATAGTGATTATGTTTCAAACTAAGTGCATATTGATTGTGTTTCAGATTAAGTGTATAGTGATTGTGTCTTGAACTAAGTGCTTTGTGATTATATTTCAAATTAAGTGCATTGTAATTTGTATTTTGAACTAAGTGCATTGTTTTTAAATTAGGTTCGTAGTGATTCTATTTGAATTAAGTACACAGTGTAACTATTCTAAACTAAGTGTATGGTGAATCTGTTTGGAATCTGTTTAAAATACAATGCATGGTAATTCGTTTAAACTAGACATATTGACCATTGTAGTTTTGTGTGAATTTTTGGCAGTGTAGCATTGTGTCAAGTGATTGTGTCTTTTAGGCATCGTGTTGAGGCTCAGGGAAATAAAATACCTAAGGTATCCTTCCCATTAATACTATGTACAACCTTAACCTTTAAAGCGTGACTTTGTATTTGTAATTTAGGCATTATGACATAATATCACGCATTCATGTCATCTTATTTACTGCTCATGCATACAGGTGCATGTAGATCAATATGAGCCTAGCATGAATTTGCTTAAACTACTTATTGAGTTGTGGATTGCTTACCCCTTATATTTACTCATTGCATACTATTTGAGTTAGGCTTCAGCTATCAGAGTATCCGTGCGGGCTTCAAGGACCGTATACCTAGTAGTGTCCTCCGAGCCTTTTATTGCTTTTAAGGTATATGAAACTTAAATTTTCTTTTGTTTATATGTATAGACATTATGCAATGCACATTACATGTTTACTTGCAATATATTAGGAGGTAACTTAGGATCGTTTTTAGATCATTCTAGCAATGTTATAGTTATTGAGTGTGATCCTAGATCTAATTGATGTGGTGATGCAACTTAGTCCTATGAATGTGTAATGATGTGGGTTATGATTTGTATATTAATGAATAGGTTGATATGAAATCAATGCTATGGTTGGGGATACATTGAATGAGTATATTTTACAAGTATTTTGATTGGGGAAATCTTATATTTTAAGGGGAATGTTTTCAATTCGTTTTCTAGGTAGTAAATTATTGTGGATTAAAACAATTATTACCTGTCTCAAAAAGTTAATTAAATACACTTATAAATTAAAGTTTAAGTTATTAAGGTTAGAATATATTAAAAAGGTTAGTGAAAATCGTTTAGTAACTACACTGATACCAAATACAAAATTTAAAGTGAAAAGAAAAATTTAGTTCGTAAATTTGTTAAGTGTAATGAGTGTAAGTGTTAAGTATACGTAACGACCTTTGGGCCATGACAGATTTAATGGTATCAAATGAAGTTTTTTTAGTATGTGTTAGTGTATTTGAGATCGTGAGTGTTAGCTCCCATGTGTTGTGTAATGTTCACATGTAAAGTTGTTTGTTATCGACCTATATGAAAATTAGTCTGCTTTTGGTATAGGTTTCTATTTTGTTTAATTCAAAAATAAGGGGGATTAGGCGTAAAAGTAAGCTCAGAAGATCGGCTCAGAGACAACTAATTTCATTTTCGACCCCATCACCGCTGTCACCTCCATTACTACCACATCTAACTCCTCCCCCTCTAGATAGCAAGAAGATGAAAATACCTAGGATGGAGTAGGATAATGAGTCAATGACAGCCTTATTGTAGCAGTTAGTGGCTAATCAAGCTAGTGCAAAAAGCTTTAATTCATTTATTTATCTCATATACTTTTGTAAGTATGCTGCATATAGAGACAGAACCTATCTGTTGCATACTAGCATGTCTTTTAAGGAATTTTAGTTAAACGAGCATATTTATCGTGTAAATGAAGGTGGGAGATAGGAACCTAATAACAGATTTGATATTATTGCACATGTACAACTTTGAAGTTATTTTGGGTATGAGTTGGTTAGCCAACCATCCTACTAGTAAAGACTGTTAAAGAAAAAAAAGATAATTATAGCCTTCTTTCTACCTAATTTGTATGTGATAGGATTTGATAAGTAATGAAGTGATAAGTGCTTAATTGTTCTGTTATGAACATATTGAAATGATATTAGTAAAGGTACAATGACCTTAGTTAGTTTGGAGATTGATGCGGTGTACCTGTCAAGACTCATGAATGAGAAATGAAGCCGTGTTTGATAGAGATGATAGTGGAATGACCTAGTAAGATAGATCATGTTACGGTCTGGAACTTGAGTTGTGTAATGAGCTTCGATAAGGTATTGTTTGACTTGGCCTATTGGGTTGACCAATAGGACCTTGGAGCTTGTCCACCATGTGTGGCAAGAAAGAGAGCTTTGTTGATATGCTTCAACCTTTGAACTTGAAGAGTGTATTAATAATTAGTTTACTTTCTCTTTTATATTTATGATTTATTATTTTAAGATTTTTAATTTATTTGTAAATTATATGAATCATTATATATTATATTTACAATATATAATTATTAATTTTTTGTTATTTTAAATCCTAAATACAATATGTTGCTATTTGATAACAAGAGTCATTCTATTCACACTCTAAGGGTGATTAGATACACCCTAATTACTAGAAAGCCCTAAATCCTAAAATCCTATTTCTAAAATCACTTCTCACATTTTAAAAAAATTTATTGTTTTTTCAATATTGTCATCGCAAAAAAAAAAATCCAATTTTTTTCAAACTTTTTTATGATGAGCTACAACTCATTGGAAATGCTGCTTGAAAACATTTGAATGCTACCAAGTAGCAAGCAAGTGTTGCCCAAGCAACAGTTGAATGCTGTCACTGGCACCATCTAGCTGCAAGATGTTGCTGTTGGCAGCACATGAATACTGACTAGCAGCAACATAAATTTATGGGCTTTTGGAAGTGGATTTCCAGGAGCCCTTTGGTACATTCGAAAATTTACTTCTAGGAATTTTATTGTATTCTCGGAAATCTACTTACGGGAATATGAAAATTAAAAATTAAAAAATATTATTAAGAATAATTATGTAATTTTTTTATGAGTATTGTATTTAAAAAAAATTTTAAAATAGGGTATGGGAAGTAATTTTTTTGGGTGTAAATAGAAGCTCTCTAATAGCAAAAGTATTATTTGAACTAAAAATAATTTTTAGTAATTTTTAATTTATTAATATTTTTATATTGTTAAAATTTATTTTATTAATTTTAAATATAAAATATATATTATAAATTTTAATCTAGTATTTTTAATTGTAATTTCCTCTTTTCACTACACTCACCTCACTGTTATTATTGCGATTGTATTTAAACACAGATTATCATTAAATTATCAAAACTCATCATCGTTACAGTAATTAATTTCACTATCACAACTATTTTTAATCTTATCGGAATTAATTTTATTTTCAATCTAAATCTAAACTAACCCTAAGTCTACCCAAATTTATTAATATAAATTAAAACTTGAAATTTATAAGTAGTGGGTCCCGAATTGATTTTAGAAAATTGCAAATTTGTAACAAAAAATTATATGTAAAATGCTCCGAAGATAAGTTATAATATAATATAATATAATATAATATAACCAATTAACTATTAATTTTATTGACTACATTTTATGTTTTCATTGACTATTTCCTTTAAAAATAAGCATGCATATTACAAAAGAAACCTTAATGGAAAGAAATTATCAAAGAAACCTTAATGGAAAGAAATTATCGATGATCATCACAAAACCAAATATTAAAAAAATAAAGAACATACCTTGCATCGTAAAGATTTTCGTTTCCTTTTGATCTTGTTGTTCGTAAATATTTATCGGAACGTCGTCTTCACTAGACAAAGCTTCCGGCTGTTTTACTTTTAAACCTTCAATAACAATGAACTATTTTAGTATTGTTGCACATTCACCACTACTTTTTCTTCTTTCATAGGTTCAAACTCATTTGTTCTTTAAGGTCTTTTGCATTTATTTTGTCCTTTCTAAAATCAATTTTTTGGGCTTGAACTTTGCACAATTTTAAATATTAGGATCACATGTTGTATCCCATTTAATCAAAGTGAAGGGCAAACTTTTTATGCCATATGGATTTCTTTAGCCACGTGTACATAAATGACATGGCATGTGAACAATGACAGTAAATTTACCTTCCAAAATAAGGAATGAGTAAAAAAAAAATAGAAAACATAAAGCAAAATAAATAATAAAATGCAAGAAAGAAAACCAAAGTCAATGAAAATTTTCTCGTTTGCAAAAACAAAATTATAAAATCTTGAAAATATATTATTCAATTAGTAAAATATGCTACTTGCGTCCTGGTTTTTATTCTTCCTTTACATATAAGAGACAAGATTTGGAAAGATTTCAGTTTGGTTGGTGCAAGATTTCAATTTTAGCTCTGCGCATGTACAAATATACAAACAGAAGCAATATGGAAGAGACAGTTTTTGGACTTTGAGAAAACATTTTTTTCTCAAAGAAATAACCTTTTAACTATTCAACATCTTTACTTTATACGTTTCAACAAAAAATCATAAACTTGCAGAATCTTGTAAGATGAGGACCAGAATTGGTACTGATATAGGATGATCTCTTTGTGATAACAGTAAATTTTTCATTTATTGGAAATTACAAATATTAGAAATAAATATTGAAGAAAATAGATAAATTGGAAATTATGGAAAATAATGAAGAGAAGGAAATTTAATTTGGATAAATGGAAATCCAAATTAAATAAGAAAAGGAAGAAAATATATATATTGTAAATACAATATATATAGAATGTTTTACATTTATATATAAAGAAATATATAAATGTTAAGCAATTTAAATTAAACAAATATATATATACTAAATATGTATTTTGATAATACATAATATATATATATATATCTTTATATACATATATGATATATAGTTACATAGTAATATAATATATATAATAGTAATACTATATGTATTTTATATATATATATATATATATATATTATATAATATATGTATATGTATATATGGATATAAAAAAAAGAGACAAAAAGGGAAAGAAAACAGAAGGGATCGGGACAGACCCCGACCCCGACCCCGACCCCTTCCCAGCCAAATCCCGGCGAGGAAGGAAGGCAACCGGTCTGGAACCGGTCTGAGCCAAGGAAAGAGGAAAAGAAAAAAAAGAAAAGAAAAAGGAAAAAAAAAGGAAAAAGAAAAAGAAAAAGAAAAGAAAGAGAAAGGAAAGAAAAGAGAAAAAGGAAGAAAAAGAGAGGAAAAAAAGGAGAATTTCGGAAATTACGGAAAATCTCGAGAATTCGAAAACCCGAGAATTACGGGAATCGGTAAGAAATCTCGAAAAGTATTAAATTATTTAAATAATTTATTTATTTAAATAATTATGGAAAAAATTCTAAAATTTAAGAATTTAATTTCCAGAAAATTCTCTCGATAACCGAGTCGATGGAATCAGGCGAGGTGAACACGGGAGCGACCTCGAGAGGCAGTCGCCGACCCGAAACAGGTAAGGGAGACATGTGCCACCTGTAAGGATATTCGGCCATGTTTTAAATTATGCATTTAATTTATAATGATTAGTTTTGAAATTTATTGTGATTTATCGGTTTTAAATTGTGGTGAAATACCGGTTGAGAAATATAAACTGTATTTTTCGTGCAGGAGGCTAGCCAAATCGGCAGTCGTTATACTGCCGAAAAATTATCGAAAAACTATTGAAATTTACCGAAAATCACCGAAAACCAAAATAAAAGATTTGATTTCACGTGAATCGATTTTCGGGTACGAAAGTCAAGAAATTAAGTAAATTTCATAAAACATGAATATAGTGATATTTAAATTTAAAATATTCATGTTTTCGAGAATGGTGAAAAGGAAATCACCGAAAATTCACCGGGTAGGAGATATTTCACGTGAAACGAGATGAAAATGAAAAAGAGACTGAAGTGAATATTTTTATAAATATTCTTAAATATTAACTTGATTTTACATAAAACCTTTATGATGTAAATTATGGAAATAATTAATTATGAAAATTTCATAAAGGTTAAGAAATGAAGAAAAACTATGATTTTAAGACTAGAGGTCTCTACACGTGTTTTAGAAGAAAACATGGTGATGGGAATTTAAAGTTAGAAAATAAATAATTTATTTTCATAAATTATAAAAAAATGATTTGTTTGAAATTCCGATAATTATAAAACCATATTTTCGATTGAATACACGGAAAAGCGTACATATGTGTTTTACTGTGAAAAAAAGATAGTTTTGCCCTTCTATACTTTCAGTGATGATTTTTCAAACTGTCTTCATCGTATGAAAAACATGATATATACCTTTATGAAATAATTTGAAAAATGTTATTTATTTTATAAATTTCATAAAGGTGATTATGTTTACATGTGAGCCTTATGGATATTTGATTTACGATGTTTAAAATCCATAAAGGTTATGGTACGGTTTATACTGTTTTGAGACTATAGGCCCTGAGTTCATGCATTATTATTCATGTAATTGCGTGACCCACCTGGGGCGGTGGCTCGGGTCGATGGACCAACGGGTGCACCTCAGGGCGTCACAGGGCTGATGGACCCGCCAAGTCATCAGCGGTCTCGAGGTCACTTGGCAAGTGGACTCAAGGACCACTTATAGATTATGGCTATAGATCTAGCAGAGATAGCCGTGAGGGGCGATGGCCTACGGGTGCACCCCAATAGCGGTAAATTCCGTTCTCGCAAGGGGGAGGGGGAACGATGATATCATGATTTATTTGATGCCTGGTCTCACACACTGATTACTGTTTACTGCAAGGATTTACGAAATCCTATTTACTGTACTGTTTACTGTACTGATAACTAGTTACTGTTTACTGATGAAAAATCGTACCAAAATACTGTGTGTGAAATTCCTAATTTTCTGTAATTTTCCCACATTTGTACAGTTTTCCAGCTGGAATTAAGGAAATAAATATGAAATTTTGAAATTGTAAATGATGCATGGGACATAAAGGGAATTAAGGCAATTGATGGTCAAAGAATCAATGGTCAAAAGGGTCAATGGATGGTCAATGGCTGAGATAGGATGATGAGGGGATTAGGATGCATTAATGGGCATTAAATGAAAATAACATGACTCATCATCATCATCTCTTGCACCCCACGACACCAGCCCATCTCCCTCTCCCTCTCGTTGCTTCCATTTCCCTTCAAGTTTCCAAGTTTCTCACCTTGACAAACCCCTTCATCTAACCATCGATTCATCTAGCTCGTTGAATGAGAAACGATCCTTGTCGATAGCTTAACCTATACCTTTAATATGAAAGGTTGAATCCAAGTGAGTAAGGAGATCTAAAATCCTGAAATTTTGGTTAATTTCTAAGGTAAGAAAGTAAATGGTTTTTGTTGATTTTGTTGAGGGTTTGGAGTTGTATGGAGTTGATCTAGTATGTTTATTTGGTTTTAAATTGTCATGATGTTTACAGCTTGAAGAAGTGAAAAAGGACAAGGGTAGATTGGCTACCAAGCTTGTGGATTAATCTTAATCGAGGTAAGGAATTTATGTAACGGACGTAGGGTGGCTATGTTCGCATGTTTTAAATTATCTTAACTGTTTTGGAGAGAAATAATAGTTGCTTTAAGTGCAGGAAAAAGGGACATTTTGGGTCCTAATCCTAATACCAATTAGGTTAGGAGCAGCCGACTGCCTTAAGTAGCAGCCGACTACCTAGAGACATCTAAAACGTCGTTTTTCGAAAACCGACTCAAACCAGTCGACTGCCAAGGGAGCCAGTCGACTGCTATTTTCCAGAAACCATTCTGTTTCAAACCAGTCGACTGCCAAGGGAGTCAATCGACTGCTATTTGTCCAGAAACATTCTGTTTCAAAACTGGTCGACTGCTATTTGGGGCCAGTCGACTGCCCTATTTGTATTTTGAAAAAAAATAAAATAAAATAATTGAATTTCAAAAAGGAAAAGAAATTCAATAAGGCAAAACGTGGTGTAGCAGTCGACTGCCATATATGACCAGTCGACTGCCTATTTGAAAGAAAGGTTTTGAGAACCTGTTTTAAGAAAGGATATTTATACTTGTTTAAAACCTATATGAATAAGGTTTTGGAGACTATGAATCTCTCGAAAGAGCATGCACATTATTTGTTACTTGTACTTGACTGAGGAGCTCTAGTCTAGCCCTCAGACCCGCAGTACGACACCTGACTAGTGAAACTGTGGGCTATAGACAATGGCCATGAGTCTCTTATTTGATTCGGCTTTGGGGAGGATCCCTGGCCCATATGTGGATGTGCCATTTATTTGATATCTCTCAGGATTATCCCTTACGGGATATATTTGCGGTATCCTCATGAGATCCTTATATTGGATTATCCCTTATGGGATATATTTGCTGTATCCATTATCTCTCTGGATTATCCCTATGGGATATATTTGCGGTATCCATGATGAGAATTACTTGGTGCATGATTCTGTTGGATATAAATTGTCTCCCATCTATTTGAAAATAATTGTATTTGCCTATTTGATTTCACGTGATTTGAGATCCGTGGAAATATTTGAAAGCATGATTTACTTGTATTTGATATTTGCGAAAGAAATATACGAAATATGCTTTATAATGATTTTACATGACATTATAGAGCCAAGCAGGAAAACTGCATATAATGATATAGTACGCTCTTTTACATAAGTTTCTTACTGAGCGTAAACTCACTCCTTTACAACTATTTTTCATACAGATTACTTGAAGTAATTCCGCTCTGGGTAGAGGAGCATCTTTTGGGATTTTGAGATACCTTCGGGGCACGCTTCCTACTTATCCCTTGAAGGTATATTTGGTCGGCCGTTACTTCGGCTAATGTACAGTACGATACTACAGTTTTGTATATGTGGGGGAATTAGGTTGTCTGAATATTTGAGATCCTGATGTACATGACACATGTTTATAAATGAAAAATTTTATGCATGTGAAAATGGATATTATACTCTGATAAAAATGCCTAAAGCATAAGGGTAAGGAAGATTGACATCGGATAAACTAGTCGATTTATTTGTTAATTGAGGTAAAAGTTAGTTGCTATTTGGTTAGTGACGAGAACGTCACAGATTGGTATCAGAGCAGATTCGACTGAAGTTTGTCGATGTCAATAAGCTAGAATTAAAGTAATTCCCCAATGTACTGTACTAGCTTACTTGATTTGGGTAGTATAACGGCTTAAGGTTATACTAAATGATGTTATTTGATCATGATCTTAACAGAATGAGTACTCGAATGAGGGGTATTAGACGAGGACGAGGACGGGGTCGTGGCATTTGGGTACTTGGCTTGCACTGAGAAAGAAAAAGTGGGATTGGCCGCCTACTTGCTTATGGATGAGGCCGAACCATGGTGGCAGGCTACGCAGACAGTATTAGAGGCTAAACATACTGAAGCAACATGGGATAGATTTGTGGAAGCTTTTAATGAACAGTATGTCCCACGTACTGCTCAGAGGAGATTACAGGTTGAGTTTTTGAACTTGACTCAAGGAAGCATGACGGTTAGCCAATATGAGTCGAAGTTCATTACACTGAGCAGATTTGATCCTGAAGTACTGAGAAGAGAGGATCATAAGACCTACAGATTTATGGAGGGATTGAGACCTTCCATTAGGTCTAAGTTATATCCATTAGACATCACTACCTATGGAGAGGCAGTCCATAAGGCTCAACTGTGTGAGCAGGACTATGAGTTTCATCAGGCAGACTTCCGAGCGAGGAATAAGGGTAAAGAACCTATGAAGCGGAAGTCAGATGAGAAGGCCTCGAGGGATAGATATCCATCTAGGAGGAATAGGCCTTATAATAAAGCCTTGACAGGTAAGCAAGTCCATTATACGAAAATAAAGTGTCTTAATTGAATAATTATATGGAATTATGTTAAATAGGAGTTATGATGATTATGATACAGGAACTCCTAGATCCATCGGAATCAAAATAGGTGATGAAAGATCCCAACATCCAGTTGGTAGTACCGCTAGCTCACCGAGGAGTATGATGCCGAGGTGTGTGCAATGCGGGAAATTTCATAGAGCACAGCCTTGCCAGTTGGCGAGTGGGGCGTGCTATTGGTGTGGTGAACAGGGACATAGAATCAAAGATTGTCCCAAGATAAATCAGAGGGCACCTGAAGAGTCAGAAAAGACCCCTCAACCACAGCCTAAGACCACACAACCCCAGCGTAAGGCCACAGCGGCAGAGAAAGGAAAGGCGCCCGTGACTCAGGGACGGGTATTTGCCATTGACAAGGAGTCTGCTGATGCTTCGTCGAAAATGATTCAGGGTAAGATTTATCTTAATGATACATATGTCCTTGCTTTATTTGATCTAGGCTCTTCGCACTCTTTTATTTCCCCTATAGTTACTAGGAGATTAAATGTTGAGCCTGAGCATTTAGGAGGATTGCTACAAATAATTACTCCATTTAGGGAATCTCAAATGACGGACATAGTGTATCGTAATTGTAAGCTACGGGTAGGAGAAAGAGAGTCGATAGCTGACCTAATCCTATTAAATATGTCTGGATTTGATGTTATATTAGGAATGGATTGGTTAGCTGAGAATCATGTGATGATAGATTGTCATGCTAAGAGTGTGATTTTCTCCTCTCCCGTTAGCTATATTGTAAATTTTGCAAATATGTAATGCAAAAGCATAATTACTTGCTTGGTTTAATTGAGATTTAATTGATAGAACATATTTGTAATGTGAAGGGTTTGTAGCACACGTGGTGGACGTAGATCAGAAACGTCCCACACTTCACGAAATTCCAGTAGTTAAGGAATTTTCCAAGGTATTTCCGGATGATCTCTCAGGACTTCCTCCGGATAGGGAAGTGGAGTTCACTATCGATTTGATGCCGGGGACGGAGCCCATTTCGAGATCTCCCTATCGGATGGCGTTGGTGGAATTGGAAGAATTGAAAAAGCAGCTTCAGGAGTTGCTAGACAAGGGATTCATACGACCCAGCGTATCCCCTTGGGGTGCTCCTGTGCTATTTGTTCGGAAGAAAGATGGTAGCATGCGGTTGTGCATTGATTACCGATGGTTGAATAAGGTGACCATCAAGAACAAGTATCCTCTTCCCAGGATAGACGACCTCTTGGATCAGCTCAAGGGTGCACAAGTCTTTTCCAAGATAGACTTGAGGTCGGGATACCATCAATTAAAGATCCGAGATGAAGATATTCCTAAGACTGCATTCAGGACACGGTATGGCCATTATGAATTCTTGGTGATGCCGTTTGGATTAACCAATGCACCCGCAGCATTTATGAATTTGATGAATGATGTGTTTAAGCAATACTTGGACCAGTTTGTCATTGTCTTCATCGATGACATCTTGGTGTACTCGAGGTCATGGGAAGAACATGAGCAGCATTTGAGGATTGTTTTGGAAACCCTCAGAGATCGAGGACTATATGCCAAGCTAAGTAAGTGTGATTTCTGGTTGAATCAGATCTCCTTTTTAGGTCATGTGATCAGTAAAGATAGAGTTTCAGTTGATCCATCAAAGATTGAAGCGGTGGTCCAATGGGAGAGACCGAAGATGGTAACAGAGATTAAGAGTTTCTTGGGTTTAGCTGGCTACTATAGAAGATTTGTAGAGGGTTTCTCAAAGCTAGCTGCTCCATTGACGAGACTGACGCGCAAAGAGGTGAGGTATGAATGGAATGAAGCTTGTGAGCAAAGTTTCCAAGAGTTGAAGCGCAGGTTAACGACTGCACCTATCCTCACCATTCCTAGTAGTTCAGGAGGATTTGCAGTGTATAGTGATGCCTCAGGGCAAGGTTTAGGATGTGTGTTAATGCAACATGGTAAGGTAGTAGCATATGGTTCTAGACAGTTGAAAGACCATGAAAAGAACTACCCAACTCATGATTTGGAGTTAGCTGCAGTAGTATTTGCTCTGAAGATATGGAGGCATTACCTATATGGTGAGAAATTTCAGATTTTTACGGATCACAAAAGTCTGAAATACTTGTTCTCCCAGAAGGAATTGAACATGAGGCAAAGAAGATGGCTAGAGCTTCTGAAGGACTATGATTGTGAGATCATGTATCACCCAGGGAAAGCTAATGTGGTGGCGGATGCTCTGAGCCGTAAGCATGTGAGTATGAGTATAGTGGCTTATATGATGATAAGAGAATATGAGTTACTTGAACAGTTTGCAAGCCTCAGTTTAAGTGTTACATCTCTTGAACAATTTGGTATGATGACTAGCTTGAGGATTGAGCCAGAGTTGATGGACAGAATCCGGGTTGCTCAAAGAGAGGATGTCCAGTGTATTGAGGCTATTGAGAAAATTCAATCGGGTATGACCTCAGAATTCCATACGGGTGAGGATAAAATTTTAAGGTTTAATAACCGTATATGTGTTCCCGAGGATAATGAATTGAGGAAGCTAATTTTGACGGAAGCACATTCCACTAAGTATACATTACACCCGGGGAACACGAAGATGTATCATAATCTTCGCAAGGTGTATTGGTGGAAGGGCATGAAGAAAGACATAGCTGATTTTGTGGCAAAATGTCTTACATGTCAACAGGTTAAGGTAGAGCATCAAAAGCCAGCAGGATTACTACATCCTCTACCTATACCTATGTGGAAGTGGGAACACATCACGATGGACTTTATTATGGGATTGCCCAGAACCAAGAGGAATCATGATGGTATTTGGGTGATCGTGGATAGATTGACAAAGTCAGCTCACTTCCTACCTATGAAGTCTACAGATACACTTAGCGCTTTGGCAGACTTATATGTGAGAGAAGTAGTCAAACTACACGGTGTTCCAGTGAGCATCACATCGGATAGAGATTCCAGGTTTACTTCCCACTTTTGGGAACATTTTCAGGAAGCCATGGGATCTCAGCTGAATTTTAGCACAGCTTTTCATCCGCAGACTGATGGGCAGTCCGAGCGCACTATTCAGACGCTCGAGGATATGTTGAGAGCTTGTGCTTTGGATTTTAAAGGCTCATGGGACGACCATCTGCCATTGGCTGAGTTTGCTTATAATAATAGCTATCATGCGAGTATCGGGATGGCACCGTATGAAGCCCTATACGGTAGAAGGTGTCGATCACCGATTGGGTGGGAAGAAGTGGGCGAGCATAGGTTATTAACTCCAGATTTAGTCGGGCAAGCGTCCAAGGATGTTAAATTGATTTGTCAAAGGCTTAAGAGCTCAGAGTAGACAAAAGAGCTATGCAGATGCTCGATGGAGGCCACTTGAGTTTTTGGTTGGAGACTATGTGTTTTTGAAAGTCTCTCCATCCAAAAGGATCATGAGATTTGGCCGACGAGGTAAGCTGAGTCCTTGCTACATCGGACCATTTGAGATCCTAGATCGTGTTGGAGATGTGGCCTATAGATTGCCATTGCCTCCGGAGCTATCGGGAGTGCACAATATGTTTCATGTATCGATGCTTCGGAAGTATAACCTGGATCCATCTCATGTCATTGAATATGAACCCTTGGAGATTCAAGAAGACATGAGTTATGTGGAGAAACCGATTCGGATTTTGGATAGGAGAGATAAGGTGTTGAGATCAAAGACGATCCCTCTAGTGAAAGTTCTTTGGCAACACCATACTACAGAAGAAGCTACTTGGGAACTAGAGAGCTTAATGAGAGAGAAGTATCCGGAATTGTTTAAGACACAACCTTAATTGAATTTGGAGGACCAAATTCTCTAAGGTGGGGAGAATGTGAAATTCCCAATTTTCTGTAATTTTCCCACATTTGTACAGTTTTCCAGCTTGAATTAAGGAAATAAATATGAAATTCTGAAATTGTAAATGATGCATGGGACATAAAGGGAATTAAGGCAATTGATAGTCAAAGAATCAATGGTCAAAAGGGTCAATGGATGGTCAATGGCTGAGATAGGATGATGAGGGGATTAGGATGCATTAATGGGCATTAAATGAAAATAACATGACTCATCATCATCATCTCTTGCACCCCACGACACCAGCCCATCTCCCTCTCCCTCTCGTTGCTTCCATTTCCCTTCAAGTTTCCAAGTTTCTCACCTTGACAAACCCCCTCATCTAACCATCGATTCATCTAGCTCGTTGAATGAAAAACGATCCTTGTCGATAGCTTAACCTATACCTTTAATATGAAAGGTTGAATCCAAGTGAGTAAGGAGATCTAAAATCCTGAAATTTTGGTTAATTTCTAAGGTAAGAAAGTAAATGGTTTTTGTTGATTTTGTTGAGGGTTTGGAGTTGTATGGAGTTGATCTAGTATGTTTATTTGGTTTTAAATTGTCATGATGTTTACAGCTTGAAGAAGTGAAAAAGGACAAGGGTAGATTGGCTACCAAGCTTGTGGATTAATCTCAATCGAGGTAAGGAATTTATGTAACAGACGTAGGGTGGCTATGTCCGCATGTTTTAAATTATCTTAACTGTTTTGGAGAGAAATAATAGTTGCTTTAAGTGCAGGAAAAAGGGACATTTTGGGTCCTAATCCTAGTACCAATTAGGTTAGGAGCAGCCAACTGCCTTAAGTAGCAGCCGACTGCCTAGAGACATCTAAAAAGCCGTTTTTCGAAAATCGACTCAAACCAGTCGACTGCCAAGGGAGCCAGTCGACTGCTATTTTCCAGAAACCATTCTGTTTCAAACCAGTCGACTGCCAAGGGAGTTAGTCGACTGCTATTTGTCTAGAAACATTCTGTTTCAAAACCGATTGACTGCTATTTGGGGCCAGTCGACTGCCCTATTTGTATTTTGAAAAAAAATAAAATAAAATAATTGAATTTCAAAAAGGAAAAGAAATTCAATAAGGCAAAACGTGGTGTAGCAGTCGACTGCCATATATGACCAGTCGACTGCCTATTTGAAAGAAAGGTTTTGAGAACCTGTTTTAAGAAAGGATATTTATACTTGTTTAAAACCTATATGAATAAGGTTTTGGAGACTATGAATCTCTCGAAAGAGCATGCACATTATTTGTTACTTGTACTTGACTGAGGAGCTCTAGTCTAGCCCTCAGACCCGCAGTACGGCACCTGACTGGTGAAACTGTGGGCTATAGACAATGGCCATGAGTCTCTTATTTGATTCGGCTTTGGGGAGGATCCCTGTCCCATACGTGGGTACGCCATTTATTTGATATCTCTCAGGATTATCCCTTACGGGATATATTTGTGATATCTTCATGAGATCCTTATATTGGATTATCCCTTATGGGATATATTTGCTGTATCCATTATCTCTCTGGATTATCCCTATGGGATATATTTGGTGTATCCATTATCTCTCTGGATTATCCCTATGGGATATATTTGCGGTATCCATGATGAGAATTACTTGGTGCCTGATTCTGTTGGATATAAATTGTCTCCCATCTATTTGAAAATAATTGTATTTGCCTATTTGATTTCACGTGATTTGAGATCCGTGGAAATATTTGAAAGCATGATTTACTTGTATTTGATATTTGCGAAAGAAATATACGAAATATGCTTTATAATGATTTTACATGACATTATAGAGCCAAGCAGGAAAACTACATATAGTGATATAGTACGCTCTTTTACATAAGTTTCTTACTGAGCGTAAACTCACTCCTTTACAACTATTTTTCATACAGATTACTTGAAGTAATTCCGCTCCGGGTAGAGGAGCATCTTTTGGGATTTTGAGATACCTTCGGGGCACGCTTCCTACTTATCCCTTGAAGGTATATTTAGCAAGGCGGCTACTTCGGCTAATGTACAGTACGATACTACAGTTTTGTATATGTGGGGGAATTAGGTTGTCTGAATATTTGAGATCCTGATGTACATGACACATGTTTATAAATGAAAAATTTTATGCATGTGAAAATGGATATTATACTCTGATAAAAATGCCTAAAGCATAAGAGTAAGGAAGATTGATATCAGATAAACTAGTCTATTTATTTGTTAATTGAGGTAAAAGTTAGTTGCTATTTGGTTAGTGACGAGGACGTCACACTGTGTTTACAGAAATGTATTGTGCACTAAAATGGTAGCCACTGATTACTGTTTTACTAAACTGAAAGCTACCATTTACTGTTTACTGAACTGAAAGCTACCGTATACTATTTACTGAATTGGTAGCTACTGTTTACTGTTACTGACTGAACCGTATCGAGATACTGTTTTATTGAATACTGAATATACTGTTTTATTGAACTGTACGATACGGTTATTGATTTGAAAGGAGAAATAGATGTTTATTCTAAAAGAATAACATAAGAATTATTTCTAAGATAAAAATAATCAAAGAAGTGTTTATCTAATGATTGGATATTTACAAATCACTGTACTGTCACGTGTTTTAAAGGATACTGAAGTGAAAAGAAATAAGTGGTTTGCTTTGTGGGAAAAACGAAAGTCATATCGTTTTGAGAAAAATGGATTTAATACTATGTACAGTTGCTTCTAGGTTCCGGAACAAGTCAGGTATTTTAAAATACCTGCCTTACTCTATCTGGATCCTTAGCCGACTGTAGTATCCTTCCTATATGTGAGCCTAGAGCCAGCTAGGAAGATTTTAAAGAAAAAAAATATTTTCAGCATATAGATAGCTGAATATCAAGTGTGACATATAACTCTCTTACTGAGCCGTTGTTTGCTCACTCCCCAATATTAACATTTCAGGTTTTGATGATTGTGAGATCCAATATTTGTGGATTACGGCTGCACCTAATGGACAATGTGATAGACCGACTGAGATTTATGAGGTACGATCATTTATTTTCTTTATTTAGACATATGTACAGTACTATTTACTTATAGAGTAAGATAGGGGATGCATATAATATTAATTGTTATATGAAATTGTTTAACATTAAGTGTAAAGTGAAGTATCACAGACAGCCCAATCGGGTAAATTGTGTAGAAATAAGATGAAAAATGTGGTAACGGGTCGTTACACTCCTAAACTTTGAATATATGAAAGTTGTAAGTCCCAAAGCTTATTTCAGCCTTTTCCTTTCTCTGTTTTAGTAAACTAAAATTGTTGTAATTTTTTTCCTTCATAAAATTTATTAAATAAATCTATTCAAGTAATAAAGATTGTTCTCTCTCTCTCTCACACACATATATATACATGGGATTACAAGATTGCCACATGTTTTTAAAATTAAAAAATAGAAATGGAACATGTAGCAGTTTTCTAATCCTGCTTGCAAAGTTTTTAAATTCTACTGTTAGTGGATGAGATAATAATCTTATATATATATATATATATATATATATATATATATATATTTGATCACTTAGTCAGCATTCATAATAAAACCACATAATGGGTATTAATCAAGGGTGAGATCGGATAATTCCGGATTCAAATTACATTGGGTTTGATCATTTTAAATTTGGATTATTTTTTATTTGAATCATTTTTGAGGTGGATTTTTTTTCTAGTTCCAACTAGATTTTGATTTGAGTTATAATAAAATGGCAATTAAATTTCTCATAAAAATTTTGTTATTTTTAATTTTTAGTGCTAAGCTAGGGTTATTATTAGTTTGGATTGTACCAATTTCGATTTTAAATTATTTTGAGTTTGGAATGTTTTAAGTTTGGGTTATTATTAGTGTTAAGCTTGGGTTATTATTATTTTTGCTTAAATATCGAAATTTGGTCGAGTAGTTTTTGGTATGTTGTGGGGTTTGAGTTCATTTTGCATCTTTACTATTCATAATTATTTTTTTATAAGATTATTGTTAAATTGGATTTGAACAAAAAAAATGTTAATTATAGGAAAAGAAAACTTCAAAAGAATAATAACTCAACCTATTACTTATTTGTCCAATATCTACTTTAGAAATATACTTAGTAAACCAACAAAAAAAAGAGGAAATGTACTTGGTGATCACAAGGATTATCTATTTTTATGGAACGATGAAAACGACTATCCAAAGATCAATCCATTACAGTGGTAACGACTATCCAAAGATCAATCCATTACAGTGGTAAAATTAAATATCATGTTTACTTTCATGTATAGCTCCTACAATTGTATCCAAGGATCAATCCTAACAGTGGTAATTTCCTGAGAGAGACGTTTTATCGAAGTTGAAAAGGAGAAAGGTGGTTACTGTCTTTGTCAATAATCTTCCTCAACAGTGCATTGGCGATGGCTTGGAAATATCTTTGGAAAGTTTGGACAGGTGGTTAATGTGTATATACCTCGAAAGAGAAGTTCAAGTGGTAGGAATAGGTTTTGTCAGGTTTGCAAATCAAGCCGAGGCTAGGAATACTGTGTGGAATCTTAATGGAGTTTGGCTTTTGGACTATAAGATTGGAGTAAACTTAGCTAGATTTGATCCTAGATCATGTGACTGGGAAAGGAATGAAGTAAAAAATAGCAAAGTTATGGAGCTCGAGGTAAGGGAGACAGAGAACACAGAGAAGATGAAGGAGTCGGCCTCACTATAAGATACTAGTATTAAATCACAGAAAACTTATCTAAGGGTGTTAATTGATGGGGGTAGCAAAAATAACTGTTCAAAGGAAGTCGATGAAGGAGAAAGGGAAATTGGTGGGAGAATATGTATAGGAAAGGTAGATGATAAGAAACTACATTGGCTTGAATGAAGTGTTGTAGGGATAAGTAGAAATTTAGTTATGCAGCAAGATTTGATCTCAGAACAAATAAGCAAGGAAGGAGTTTGTGGTATATGTTGGAGCTATCTCATTTAATGGACTAGCAAAGTCAATTTGGACTCAGACATAATTCCGATTAGTGTCAAATTAATGAACACTTCAATAATATCGATAATAATATACCCGAGTCAAGTAGTATGATTCCAATTAAGTGTGACCTCATATTGTATATATATTATACATGTATTAAATCTATAATGAAATGGATTTATACATGAATCATATAGAGAGAAGTTCCTACCTTAAGCTTATATATATGAAGTTGTCCCACTGAATTCTATAATTTTAGCAAAGGGATGAGAGTACTAACCCCTCTCTCTTTGTCGTTCTCCTTTTCCCTCTCTCTTGTTCTTTCTCCTATGTAAGTCCAAGGACAATCAACAGATAGTATTCGAAACATGCTTCAATAACGTGGTAATTTGGTATAGTCGGATTGAGCTCTCGCTCATATCCAAATCAGTTCTACTACATTTAACCTTCGTGTTTATGACTTGGTTAGTTATGATTAGCTTCAACACTCAGCATCAAAGCCAAACTCATCTTAAAGTCACAAACCGTGTGCTTTAGCTTCCTTTGCTACCATGGATGCTCAAATTTGTGTTTAATTTTTGAGCAATTTTTTTCGAAACTCATTTTGATTTTTTGGGTATTCTTCAGATAAAATTGTTAGATTCATTGTTATAGAGCTCAAATGAGTTAAAATAGAGCTTCTTAGGGTTTAAATTGTGCCAAAAGAGGAAGAATCAATTCGGGTCTGGTGGAAAACCTGTTTGCAGCAAAACATGTAAAGAAGAAAGCTCGGGTGTGTGCAGTGTATGCGTCAAAGGTGTTGAATCTGGCACGTGAAATACGGGCCATTTGTCTGCTACACGCGAGCGTGTGTTCTACACTCGCCATGCGTAAACATAAAGGGCGCGTGCACTGTTCGCGCCCGACTGGAAATAAAAATTTTTACCCCAATTTTCTGGTCCATCCAGTTAGGCCATTGCAAGGGTAAATTTTTTTTTTTTGCCGTTACGATATTTTTAGGTCATTTATAAAATTTGGGCCATTGTTATTATTAAATATTGGTCCAGTTATTTATGATTATTCAGTTTGGATCTTAAATACTTAATTAATTTAGGCCTAAATATTTTGTTATATTAGGGGCATAATTTAGTAATTTTAGGTTTTTAAAATTAATTAATTTTAGGATCGTTTTGCCTAATTAATTTAAGGGTTATATTGATTAATTAATTTTATTTGGCTATTAAATTTAAATTAATTATTGGTTATTTTGCTTAATTAATTAATAAGTCATTTTGGATAATGGTTTAATCGGTCATTTTGATTACTTAATTATTGGGCCATTTGATTAATTAATCCTTGGACTATTTTGGTTATAGGCCAACTTTTATATAATAGTCATAATTAATTATTAAGCCTAAGATTAAATAGTATAAGTGAATTTTTTAGAAGAATTAATTTTGGGGTAATTTTTGAAAATTCAATTACCCATTTAATTCATAATTTACTTAATTATGAAATATACCCATGCCCATAAATGTTGATAATTAGCCTCATTAAATGGGTTTTTAAATAAATTATTTGGGTAATTTGTTTGAGCCAGTTCTCTGGATGTATATCTATCCATTCTGTTAATAATTTATTTAAATAAACACACTTTCTAAAATAACATTGCCTTATTATTTGAATATTCACATTCACATTGAATTAATTGTGTTAGACCTGAAATTACTACATACGCTTTAGGAATTGCATATTTCAGGTGTAGTTAATTTTACTTAATTAATTATGTGAATATTCTTAAAATTATAAATTCATTAATCGGATTAACTAGTACTTGCCTATCGCAAGAATGGCCATGAAGATTTAATAGATGATTATTTTCGTAATTTTAAAAGAAATAATAATAATAAAACAATGAATAGTGATAGTTGCATAATTTACCAAGATCTTTAGAGGTGACAATTCTCTCCCTGTCAGATTGCTTGTTGCTTTGAAGGATACTTAGGAATAAAAGGATTCTACTTTGGATATAACAAGATTTTTCTACCTTGTCGATAGGCAAACATTCAGGTTTATATTCAACCAGTTTTGTCTTATCATCTATAATGTATTGTGGAATAAATTTAATATTGTTTGTGTTATTCCACTAGCTTCAATTAATTTTGATTGTCTATGCAACTATCACATATGAAGTCTCTAGCAAGATCAAACTAGATAAGATTGTCTGAATCACGTGGACAGTTATTGGCATATTGGACTTGGAAGCATCCCCGAAAGCCAATCCATATTCTGTACCCAATAGTGTGAGCTCTTTGAGGACAAACTATTAATATGGAATTCCAGGAACACTAAAATGCGAATTCTCTAATTTTATAAGGTATACCATTGATGAGCATATTAGAAAGAGATTTCTAATTAGTGATAATCATGAAGTTATTATGGATGCTATTAAGAAATAGTTCACAAAGATTGATGAAGGCTGCAAAAGGGACCAATTCCATGTGTGGCAGGTTCTGAGTTACTTCCTTCTAGGACAAAGAATAGATGATCTTTCAAGTTCACAGATCTCATTTAGCGTACCCTAATGCACAAAAGGAACTATGACATTTAAATATCAAGAGTGATATTGTCATCTAAGAGGAAAAGATCTTTTGGGTTTATAGATCTCATTTGGCCCTTATGATGACCTTGTTAATATTATTGTGAAAGGTAATATCATTGAAAGGTCTCAATAAAAGGTCATTTAAAAGGTAGAAATCTACCTAATTCCCATTCTGGTTCCCCTAGTACCTTTGAATATAAAAAATTAGAGGAATTAAAGATGTGTGACACTTCTGTCATAAACTTGGGCACAATAGGGTAAATTGAAAGAGCCTTCTAGATTGGGATGTGTGTGAGAAGGCATTTTGTTAGCCTTTATTTTGGATTTAATCTAGGAGAGATGCCTCTAACTATTGGTGGTTAGATACCGATGCTATTATTGATAAAGTCAATAGATAAACAACTGGAGATCAAATAAAGGAAATATAGTTGTGACTATGGGCAATGAGGTTAAAATCCATGCTGAAGACATAAAAGTTGACAAATTGTTGTTACGTTCCGTGGACAGTTTTAGAACTACTGTTAGTTTATCCTTTTCACTCTGATAATGGAAAAGTATTTCGGCCTAGTAACAACATGCGTACGAATTCTTGCATTCTACATTATGGATATATATAGAAGACATGTACCTTAATATTAGAAAAAATTTTCTTCAGCTATGAATGATGTAAATGTTGGTTCTAATTATGGTGGAATAAATAAGAAATCTACCATATTGTAGCATAAGAATTAGGGACATTCTGAATGTGGCACATTAGAGATTGCATTAAGTGAAATATTTTGCAAATGTTAAGGATATGATTAGTAGATATGAAAATGATTAAGAACTGATACATACTGACATTTGTCGATGATTTCCACATTCAATATTTAGTGGATATAAGCATTTCATCACTTTCACTAAAGACCATTCTAGTTTAGGTCATGTGGAGTGAGAGGTATGATCCTATAAAGGTCTTAAGCATTTTGATTGATTTAGCTGCGTAATTTATGAAAGGTAAGTTGTTTAAGACAATGATCAAATAAAAGAGGTGAATATTGTACTCGGTATAATAAAACTTGGCGAAATCCAATATTGGTTTTTGGTTAAGTGCACTACAAGATTTTGTGTTGATGCCTAGTATATTATGCTTGGAATACCAAAACAGAATGAGATTGTAATAATGATCATTCGTATAATTTGATATAGTACAATTTATGTTGAGTCACTCCAAATTTCCAAAATTCAAGTGGAGTGAAGTTATGAGAACTAAAGCTCACATTCTAAGTTAAGATCTATGAGATTCGATTCTACTGTACTGTACATGTAATATGTAATTAATTTTTGAGAAAAAAATTTTGTGCTAAGTGATTATAAGTGAAAGTGTGATGTGGGCCCCACTTATTTTTAATGTATTCGAATGGGCTTGAGACTGAAAATGCTGAGTACAGTGGTGTAATAAAATATAATATGATGATTTTGAGGTTTAAAATCATTGAATTATATTAGGCTTAATAGCCAAATATACCCTCAACCTTTTACACAAAATGGATATAAGCCCTCAACATTTTATTGCATAGAAATCAATCCATAAACTTTTATTTTATTATAAATAAACCCTCAACCTTTCAAAATTATACAATTAAGTCCAAATCTGTTAAATGATACTAACTTCTGTTAGTATTGCACACATGGCATGCCATGTGGCAGCCAACTAAGCTATCCACGTCAGCTTTCACGTTAGATGTCTAAACAACAGTTAATATCATTTAACAGATCTAGACTTAATTGCATAATTTTAAAAGGTTGAGGGTTTATTTACAATGAAATAAAAGTGTATGAACTGATTTCCACGCGATAAAACATTGAGGGCTTAATTCTATTTTATGCTAAAAGTTGAGGATGTATTTGGCTATTAAGCCAATTATATTATTATGAATTTTTTTGAATTATTTGGTGAAGTTGAAAAACAAATTGAAAAATAATGGATACGTCCTGAGGGCATTTTCTTAAATTACACCTAAACTAAAATGAGTTGGGATGAAGTAAAATTATAATGATATTCTACATAAAAAGGAGAATAAAATAGTGTCAAGAGAATTATTGAAAAGGTGGTGAAGTGAGAGAAATTCACTAGCAGGTCACGAGGGTAAAATCGTAATTTTTTACTATCCGTGCTCCGCGCATTAACGAAACCATTTCTAATCATCAAGATATGTTTAATATGACCATTTGAAACTAGAATTTGAAAATTTAGAGTACGTTTACACAGTTTTTACGCCAATGGGACCGTAAGGGCAAAATGATCATTTAACATGAGGTTGGTCAAATTGATCAAAGATTAACCAAACATTGACCTAAATAAATCAAATTTATTTAAAATAAAAGGTTAAAATCGGAAAATTTTGAAAGAATAAAATATATGACGGCAAAAGTGTAAATTTTGAAAAGTTAAAGAAAGAAATCCATGTGGCAAGCTTTCATTGGTTGGGCTATTAATAAAATAGGATGAAATGGAGTAAATTAAGCATTTTCAACTTAGCCTTCACCGACTTTCCTCTGTTTCTTTACTGCTGTGCGATTTTGCTCCATGTTTTTCACAATTCTTCACGTTTTTCCTTATCTTTTCCTAACCAAAACACTAAATTCTTCCAACAAAACACCAAACCTCCTCTACATAATCTATCCCTCACCCTAAGAGCCCTTTAAATTTAGTTTTGGAGGGGCTGAATTGGACGATTTTGACTGGTTAAAAGGGGCTGAACAGTTCGGTCTGGGTAAGGTAAGGAGAAGATATGTTCTTTAAATTTTAGTTATAGTAATTGATTTGATTTTGTATGAGAAAGGCGTTGGAAGTTTTAATTTGAAATAAACATAAGTTTGGCAGCCATTGTATATTCTGCCATAGGAAGAAACGAGAAAGATTTTTGCGATTTTAATGGTTCTTGGGTAGAAATTAGATGAAATCTATGAATGGAACTTGGTTGGATTTATGGTTAGAATGATAAATTGGCCGGATAATTGAAGTGGTGTGGAAATGGTATTGCCGACTGTAGCAAGAGGTGTCACGATAATGATGATGCTGTTGTAAATTGTAATTGTTTGATGAAAATACTAAGAGAGAAATTGTAGTTATAAGACAGAAAAGAGAAAAGAATAAGTGAATAATAAAGAAGATGAATGTGAGCTGCCGGCCATGAGAGGAAGAAAGATATAAGGCTACCGGCAATAAAAGCTGACCAGAAAGAAAGAAAAATAAATAGTAAAAAGAAAAGAAATGAAGCTAAAAAGAAAAGAAAAGAAAAATGATTAAGGAAATTTGATAAGTGGTGATTGGGCAAGTGTAAAATTTGGTTAAAGCCCAACTCATGAGATTCTCATGTAAAATTTTATAAGTTAATAGTTAATAAATAAAACACATAAGTTAATTAAATTATTAATGAAATTGGAAGTGGGAGAAGAATGAATTAATTTTGAAATCAATTCGGACTATATTTCATAATATGAAATGTTGAATTTTGATGGTTGATAAGTAAGAAATAATATAGCAAAATTAATAAAAGTGTTTGTGGAAATAAATTTGAAAACAATGAATTTTAAGGGAGAATTCGACCTAATGAAGACGACTAGGATCCATGGCTGGTGTTGATGATTTGAGAGTAGATTTAGACTGTAGGAATTACAAAGAGTTTGCCGGTATGCTCGGATTTGAAATCCGAAGCAAAATGAAGAAGTTACATTATACTATTGGTAGAATTTATACTGCAAAAATAATTGCAGTGTCTAATATGGCTGCATCAAGACATAAGTAATAGCTTAAAAATAAGTATTTATTAAGCTAATCATTTTAGTAGAATTATCTGCAGCGTGGGAATAACGAATTGCGAGTGGTGCATCCGAAGAGTTTGGTTACGCTATACAGGTAAGGGATGCGTATGTAAGTTGTAGCGATATTTCAAATGTATATTTATTATGCAAATAATTTAGTATGAATATTTTGAAATGAATTGCATGAAAATCTGTGGAATTGAGGTTGTATATGAAAATTGGAATTATGTTTAATTTGTAGGAAGGCTAGGATAATAGCAACCGTTATGCTGCTGAAAATTTCTAAAATATTTTCTAAAAATATTAGAAAATATTTAATTACATTATTTTATGAATTCGTAGCCTTGAAAATGAGAAATTTATTATTTTTCATAAAACATGAATATACTTAAAAATGATATTTAAATATTCATGTTACCAATTTTATTGAAAAGGAGAATACAAAATATTTTTCTTACATGTTTTACAGCAAATGATATGGTTTATGAGACGAAGAGATGAAAAGTGAATGTTTTATAAATTATTTTCCATAATATTCACTTTGTGATTTAACAAAATCCTTTGTGGACTGATTTAAGAAGTATTAATTTTCTTTATTTCCATAAAGGTGATATGGGTATGAAAATATTGTTTTGAGACTAATAGGCCTCATATCATGCTGATATGTGATATGTGATACTTGATATGTGATATGTAATATGTGATATGTATTCAGTTCCGGTTGACACAGGATCAGTGTTTGATTGAGGACTACCCTAAACTATGGCCATAGATCTAACATGATTATTATTATTGCCTTATGGGATACTTTCTCTCTAGCATGATATATTTTGAGTGATGCCTACTTTTATGAGATATGAAATGATATGTGATATGGTGAGTGTGTTTAAATGCAAAGGCATATGAATATGTTTTTACAGAAAAAGGAAAAATGATTTCAAATAGTTTACTATACTACATAGAGTACAATACTGTTTATGATTTATACAGTGACATGTGAAATGAGTTAAAGGAGAATTATGATTTATTTAAACTAATATTCCTTTTAAAGAATATATGAATATTAGTTTTTTTTATTTTAAATGCTTTATTTTATAAAAGCATTGCTTTGAAAAAGATATGAAATAATATGGAAGATGATTAATCTCAACAACAATATTTAATCCCTATAGTTGCTTCTAGGCTCCAGGACAAGACAGGTATTTTAAAATATCTTTCTTACTCCATTCGGATCCCTAGCCGACTATAGTATCCTTCCTATAGCGGTTCTTAGAGCATCTATAAGAAAATAAGGATTTTAATGCATATAGATTTTGGGATATCTGGTTTTGCATATAATTTTCTTACTGAGCCGTGGTTTGCTCACCTTTTTATTTTAACATCTACAGAGTTCTGCCAGTGATTGTTTGATTAGCATCTGGGGATGGTTGGCTGTGCATTTAGTGCTTAAGGCAGCAAGTTTATATCCTGGAGATATAATCACTTATTTTATATGTTCAGACATGATTTACAGTACTACAGTGTTGTGCATTAAACAAGGGATGTAAATGATGAATAAATTCTCGATATGTAAATACTTCCTTAATTATAAATTACAGTTTTAAATGATTACGATGTAAAGAAAAAGGAAAGTAAGGCATTACAAACATCCCAACCATATAAAGTGTGTGGAAAAACGTGTAATATTGTATATACAGGATGTGACAAGATCCAAGCGAAATCAGTTCCTAGATTCATCCTAAGTTGTAGTTAGACAAAAAGCTGAGTTTGTGCTGCTTTTCATGTTTAGGGTTATAAAGGCAAAAGGCTTATAACCCACAGTCAAGAAAACTTGACAAGAAAACCATCAGTGGCAATTATGTTGGTTATTGTATCTGGTAGATAGATTGCAGATTTTGGCTTTCTATTTTGTGATGCTAGAATCATTGAGTTTAACTGTGCAATCTATTCCGATGATGACTTAAAGAGTGGGAGTTATAAACTCTACCAAGTAATCAAGGAAATACATATTGTTGTGCCAGTCTAATATATATATATATATGTGTTATCTTTTTATAAAAAAGGGCCACAACTGAAATAATCAACAGTTGATCCCAATATTGTATTTTTGAACTTGCATATGAACTTACAGAGGAACATGAATGTGAGAGTCATGTGTCTTCTAATTCTAATGCTTGTCAAGATGCTTTACTAGTCCAAACTCTTGGAGTTGGATATTTACCACGCAAGATGAGTCAACATCTATGTTGTATAAAGATGCACAAGATCTATTTGAGTTGTCACATCATTATAGACCAAAAAGAGACTTTAGAAACTAGGTAGAAATTTAAAGCCAAATTTGGCCAAAAGCCCTAAAGGCTTTAAATATAAAGAAGGAATTGCTTATATAGAAACCTTCTCTCCTGCTTCTACCTAAGATTCTTTTAGAATCATGATGGCATTTGGTAGCTCATTCTTATTAGGAGTTACATCATATGGACATTAAAATATCTAAATGGAGCAACCTAAAAGTTTGTAGTTTCTAATATGGAACATACAGTTTGTGAACTCAAGGAGTTCATTTGTGAACGTTAAAAGGCCTTTAGACTATGATATCCAAAATAATGAGATTGTCACTTTAAGGATAACACTTTTGATAAATGGATCCATTACAAGGTTAGTAGAAGTAGTTATGTGCTTGTTGTGCTCTAAATTAATTATATCAAATAGCAGCCAATAGCACTGACCTGTTGTATGAAACAAATTTCATGTAGTTATGTCACTTTAGGATGAAAAATCTAAGTAAGGCCCCATTTTGTTTTAGGGATTAAGTTTCTTTGTGACATATTTATAAGCATACTTCATTGGTCTCAGAAAACCTACATTGTGTGTTAAATAAGTTTATTGTATATTATTCTCCTATTAAGTCACCCTTTCGTGAAAAGTGACATACTATTAAAATCTCAATGTCCTCAAAGTGATGATGAAAGAGCTCATTGATTATTATGTATGCCTTGTAGGTCATTACTGTGTGCTTAAGTTTATACACATTTTGATGTTGTGTATGTGATAGGTGTACTTCAGAGACACTTGAGCAATCCTATAATAAAGAGTTAGAAGCTGTAATAAGAGTATCTAGATATCAACAAATTTGACATTTTGGGACTGGCAGATATTCTAATGTTGATTTTGCATACTATCTAGATGATGGAAACCAATTTTTGGTTACACATTTATGTTATACAGAGGAGCTATTTCTTGAAAAGTGTGAAACAAACACTTATAGCGTCCTTAGCTATGTAGGCTGAGCATATAGCATGCTAAAAAGCTACATGATGGGCTATTTTTAGTTGCAAAATTTTATCTTAGGGATGGTTTTTGTGTTTGCAATTTTGGAGTCCTGGAGATGTATTATGGTATCACTGCAGCACTTGTTTTCTCTCACAAATTGCTAGAGTACTTCACACTCCAAATATATAGATATCATCTTTCGATTTATTAGAGAGAAAGTAATGGAATCCATTATTTGATAAGATTGTAGAGTACATAATTAAAGAACTTATTCTGGTTGATCCATTAATTAGAGTTGGCTGCTTAAGTGTTCTAACGACATGACACTTATGTGAGGCATATAGAGCTTTTCACTGTATTAAGTTAGTGGGAGCTCTATCTAATGAAATCAGTTGCAACTATGTTGATGGATTCTTACTTGCCATATATGCATATTTTGTTTACGCGTATTCTGATGAATATGACATTATGTTACGTGAGAAATTTTGCATTAGTTTCATGTGCTTCTGTTGAAGTAATGCATCAATTGGTTTAAATGCATAGATAAGGCTGAGAAAAAGAACTAAGAAAACTGAAAAACCTACTCGGATCTATTCAATTCGGATAATAAACAATTTTAGTTTGGATTTGGATCTTGACATCATTAAACTGAGTTTATTTGGTTTAGATCAGGTTTGGATATGGATAATATCCGAATATTTTGTTATTTAGTATTTTGTAATTTTTACTATTTAAATTAAAAGCTCAAGTTTTATATTTAATTAAAAATCTTAAGGAAAAATTGAAATAAAAGTCCAAAGTGCTTAAATGCCCTAAAAAAATTGAAATAAAATTTTAAGTTAACTAAACAAAAAACCAAATGACAAATGTGTTCTGATACGTATAAATTTGGATAAGTTCGGATACGAATCACAAAATTAAAAAAAAAAACTGCTTAGTTCAAATCGGATTGAATTTTTGCAAAAACCAGATTTGATCCGACCTGTAATAAGCCCTATGCATAGATCTCATAGAAATGGATATTAATTCTATTTTCATATTATTTCCAGTTCACGCTTCCATTCTACTAATCAGTAAAATGTTTATGACTATACTCATTTGTACCCTGTCGGTATAGTGCATTCTGACGCTGATAAATGCTTATTGTTAGTAAAATATTTATTAGTAGACGCATTTGTTTTCTATGGATACAATGCATTCTGAGGCTTATAAATGTTTGTTGTTGATGAAGTATTCATAAGTGTACACATTATTACCTTGTTAATAGTATGTATTCTAAGGCTTATGAATGCTTATGTGGTGTATGGTGACTTGAGAATACTTTGATATTTGACATATTATAGTCATGACTTTTTTGATGGTCCAGATCTGGTATGATTGATGACTTAACTATCTAAGTGGGAGATTGTTGGAGTTATCTCATTTGGTGGACTAGCAAAGTCAATTTTGAGCTAAACCTAATTTTGATTAATGACGAATGAATGAACACTTTAGTAATATCGATAATTATATACTCGATTTTAGGTTAAGTGTGACATTATACTGTATATATAGTATACATATATTAAACTTATAATGTGATAGGTTTATACATGAATCACATAGAGGGAGATCCTTACTCTCAGCCTATATATATATATATATATGAACTTGGCTTATTGAGTTTCATAATTTCAGTAAAGGGATGGGAGTCATAGCCCCTCTCTCTCTCTCATTCTCCTTCTCACTCTCTCTCTTGTTTTTTCTCCTCTCCAGGCCCGAGGACAATCAACGGAGAGTATTCGGAACTTGTTTCAACAACGTGATAGTTTGGTATAGCGGAATTGAGCTTTCGTCTGCATCTAGGTCAGTTCTACTGCGTTTAAACATCGTGTTTGTGACTTGATGAGTTTATGATTAGTTTCAATAGTATATCCATAAGGAGGATATATGGGAGAATATTTCTTATTGCCTTTGATGATCGTGTAAGTATGGAGGATTTGAAGAAAGAAAGTTGAGTGCGAATGAACCTATCCATGTATAAAACTTGGAAAAATTCCTAAATATTGCCAGGATGTTGTTTGGGGGGGGGGGGGGGGGGGAGGGGGGGGGGGGGGGGGGGGTGTGTGTGTGTGTGTGTGTGGTGGTGGTGGTGTGGTGTGGTGTTGGAGTTTGTTTGCGTGGATGAAGACACATTAAAATTGCATTCTTTTACAATATGTATGCAAACTGAAATAGTCATGGTCCTTGATGAACGGAATTATCAAATTAAAAGTGGGCAACAATTGTTATTATATTGCAGTTAGAGAAGTGGGAATGGAAGATCGTTCGTGCTTGCCCTGTTGTTATAACCATCAGAATCAGTTTGGCAATGGAAAGAAAGATCGTTGGGAGGATTTATGTATTCAAGTTATAAGTAGTTTTGGACATGACAATAGTTCTAGCGATGCAGAATACGAAGAGGAAGAAGAAGAAGTGAATTCCGAGAATAAGCTATTAAAGTTAAAGGAATTGGTTGAAGAAGATGGTGAAATTAATGATTAAGATTATGGAGAGAAGGAAAAAGAAATTGGAAATAGAGAAGGCATGGGAAACAAAATAGTTATTGAGAAAGGAGGTGATTTACCCAAAGAAAAATGTAAACAGGATTAATAGCTGCTCCAGTTTCAACCGTAGAAATTTGAATGATCAAGTAGGTGATGAAAGTAGGAATAATAAAGAAACAGCTGTTAATAGTAGGCTTAAAAGTGCAGAAGAAAGTGGCTTCAAGAATGGGTATTTAGATAAAACCCAAGTAGGGGATGAGTTAAAGGAGAAAGGTGAGTCACACGTGACCCATGTTTCAGAAACAGAGGAGGAAAATGAGGAGAATGCAGGACGAATTCCAAAGCAAAAATGATAAATTGGAGAAGATATTCTGAAATCGAAGAAGAGATTCTGAGTAAAGCTGCAAAGAAAGGGAAGAAATTTGAAAAGAAGAGTAGAAGAAGAAAAGCAATAAAGTCCAACTCAAAGAATGGGAGTCCTATTGTAAATGGATCACTATCAAATGGAGATTTTCTTGGTGTCTGGAAGAGAGACTGTTTGAAGGAAGCAAGGGAAATTTTCAAACTTGGAAAGCAATTATGATTAACAGAGGCTGGGGATGAACAAACCATGCTAAAAAAATTGATGGAATTAGAAGTAAGAGGGGAACGCAAGAAGTTTAATTTTTTCTTCCTTTTTCTGTAATATATTTAAGATAATTATTTCCTATATCGTCGATAAAAATTTTTTATTTTACAAACGGGATTAGGATTATAACCCATGTATTTTTTATTTATTTTTTATTTTTTTAATATTTTTATAGAATATGTGTCATGATCCTAACCGTACTTGTGGAGTAAAAAAAACTCCATCAACATATATGAAATAATTATCCATATATTTATTAGTGTTTTTCGGTATTGATTTATTTTGTGAAGTGGAGAAAGTTGAGTTCAATTCAGAAATGGGATCGAGTATACTTGGGGGCGTGTTTTATTTTGGTGGTTGGGTTTATCGGCTTAGGCTGGGGCAGAGGAGATTTTGGAGTTTCTATGCTTTATTGTTGTAAGAGTGAGTTGCCTTTGAATTTATTTATAGGGTACGTTTCCTTGAGTGTTAAAAATGTATTTAGTTATTTGAAGAAGACAATTTTTAAGAATGTAGATGGACATGATAATCATTGAAGAAACAAAAATGAAATTGTGTAAGCAGGAAATTTGGCTAGTAAGGGGATTTATGGTGGTTTGAACAAATATGGGATTGAAAGTTAATTAAAAAAGTTTCTAAGATTGTTAGGGATTGATTTATTCTTATTTAAGTATATATGTTAGTTTTTTCCTGAGGTTGATTGATTTTTGGAAGTGTTTGCCTGGATGGTCTTGATTGTAAAATGTTTTTGAGTATGGTTGATGATAAGGCTTTAAATTATCTATTTTTAGGATACTTTATTTTATGAATTGTGATTGATTTTTGGAATTTTTATTTAATTTTCTTCCTATTTACTTAATTTTTACTCGCGTAAGAAATTCAAGAATAATATAAAAATCAATGAATTGGATTAGAATTGAAGCAAAATTGCAAATCGAAAGGAAAATAGCCTAAACCTGAATTCATGCCAAACCCAATAGCCCACGTTACAACTCATTTCTCGACAAGGCTTTTTAAAGCCAACTAAGCAAGAAGGAATCCAACCCAAGACGGACTTGTTGCCAAAGAAAACACATTTAAAGGAGAGTGCTGCCCTTAGAAAAGAGGTTGGAGAAAGAGCAGGTGACAGCAGCTTCCCTCCCATGAGTGTTGCATTTTTTACATGTTTCCCTAGTCTGTGTTTTCAAGTTCTCGGTTTTCTTAGATTGCTTTTAGGTTTTCAGCTTAATTTTCCATCACTACCTTCAAGTTTGCTTCAAATTTCCAGATTTCTTTTAGTTTAAATTCAATAAAATACAGTTGTTTTCTTTTCTTTTTTATTGTGTTAGTATTCTTTCATTATTTCCTGCTTTATTTTCTTTCAAATTATAGTTTAAATTTTAATTCTGGTTTATTTTTACTACTACTGCACTTATTTCTTATTCTGGTTGTGTACACAATTTTGTAGCTGCTGTTGAAACGCTTCTGTTCGGCCCTGTTGCTCTGCCCCTGCACTGTCTTCCTTACGGCTGCTGCGGTTCATCTTTGTCGTGGAGTATTGGAGGCTGTTGTTTGACTGAGGCTGTGTAGAAGGCTGGAAGCAAGGTAGGGCGTGGCTCGTCTAAGCAGTGAAGACCGCTGCTGGGCCGCTTTGCTGTTTGCTTCAGCGGACATGTCGCGCTGCATGGGCATGAAGACGTGCAAGAGCACCAGGCGTGTGCCAAGGTGGCTGCAGTACATGTGCCAAGGTTTTGGGACATGTTTTGCCTGCAGGTTTTATTTCTAAAGTATAACATTTGTTTCATGATGAATGACTTTGATTGTTTACACTATTATACTAGTTTAACATATTAGATTAGTTTAATAATATTTTAGTTTGTTATAATGGTTTATTAATTTAGTCATTAGCTTATTAGGTTATTGTTTTATTATTCTTTTAGTTTAAATAGTATAATTAGGTATTAGGTTATAATATTTTTACTTTATGTTTTAGGTAATTTTATTTTATTATGCATCAATTTAATTTTTTTATAATTTAATTTTATGCTTTATTTTAATTATTTTAATAGTTAATTTAATTTGAAAATTTTGTGTTAGTTTCAATAAGCCTAAGATGAAATAATTTTAGTACTTAGCTAAGACAAATCTAAACAATCTTTGTGAAAACGATACACTACTCATTCTTTATTACTTGTTGCCATATAGGTTTTAGACACAATAGTTGAGCTAAAGGATATTATGGAAGCTAATTGGTGTTTTCAAAGGAAAACTAAACATAATGAGATATTATGAAGAGGTTGATCAAAAGGAGTAGGGGTTCTTGATTTTTAATTCCATATTTTATTAAGGTGAAAAGGTGTTTGTCTTGGGAAAGGACAATGTTTGTATGTATGTTCTTGGATGATTGAAAAAGTTTTGTTCTAGATCATGTGAAGTTTTGTATAAACTGTAAAGTTTTCAAAGGACGGGATGTTATGGGCTTATGGGTGTTTTTGGAGTTGTGCAAGATTTTGAATCTCATTATGAGGGGTTCTCTTTGAAAGCCTATTTTGATTGTGATTTGTGTTCTCTGTTCTTGTTGAAAAAGATAGCAGTATTCGTAAGATGTGGTTAGGTGGTTAAAAAGAGATGGTTGTTAGTTTAATATACTTCATTGTGTAAAGATTAAAGATGGCATGGGTAACGTTGTTTTGAGTAAGGGTTCTAATGATTTATTAAATAATTCTTCTATAAAGCCAGATGAGCCTTGTGCTATGATTAATGAAAAATCTTCCAGCATTGACAGTGCCCCTTGAGAGAATGCATTATATGAAAATGGTGGTGCTAAAAATCAATTCCCTTTGTCCAGAAGATTAAGGAAGCAACAAATAAGATCACTGGAGGAGATTGAGAAACCACTGTACCACTGTATAGCAAACCGTCTCAAAAAACTAAGAAAAGAGGAAGGAAATTTAAGCAGAGTCAGTTGAAAATTAACAAGAATCAAGGAAACAAGTGTGCAAATGAATCGCTATCCGATATTGATTTTCAGAATAGTTATAAAGTCATTCTTGAAGAAGGAAAAGCTACTTGGATTATAGGAAAAATGCTAGGCTTCCAAGCAAATTGTGAGGATGACATTGTTATCGTCGGATTGAAGGAAATGGCGATTAAGGAATTGAAGAATTCAGAGCAGCCTCAAGAATCATATGGTATGGATCTTGGTGATTTTTGGTTTTCTGTTATTGCTGTAAACTTCTTTTGGAGAATCTATTGATTTTGTATGATTGGATCTCTTTTTGGGTTGTTTTGATTCAAAGTTCTGGTGCTGGTTTTTTTTTTAATATCTATATAATGTTGGTGCGATTTCAAGATAATGGTTTCTTATAATGGCTCCACATGGTGTTTGATCTGGTGTTTTAAATATAGAGGGAAGAAGCGTTGGGGTGGGGGTTCTAAAGCTAAGTTTTTTTTTTTGGTTGAAACTCTTCGATATTTGAAGGTCACTTTGAGTCTTGACTAAATCTAGAGTCGAGTCACGTCGGACGCCATTAAGAGGAAAGCTCTTCTAATACTCTTTTTTCCATTCATAAGACTCAAACTTGAAACTTTGTTTAAACGGCACTAAGTTATTTGGGCGAATGATTATCTAAAATCAATGCAAAAAGTTAATTGGTTTGTTTGCTTTGTTCATATCTTAGCAGGAGAAATTTGATTAGTCACTTATTGGACACCTTCTATTTGTTTGTTTCTTTACTCTGTTCATAGTTTGTTATATTAGTTTATTAATTTAGTCATTAGCTTATTATTTTATAATCCTTTAAGTTTAAATAGTATAATTAGGTATTAGGTTGTAATATCTTTACTTTATGTTTTAGGTAATTTTATTTTATTATGCATCAATTTAATTTTTTTATAATTTAATTTTAAGCTTTATTTTAATTATTTTAATAGTTAATTTAATTTTGAAACTTTTTGTTCAATTGAATAAGCCTAAAATGAAATAATTTTAGCACTTAGCTAGGACAAATCTATATAATCTTTGTGAGAACGATACTCTAATCAATCTTTATTATTTGTCGCGAGGCGTGCACTTGCTGTGTAGGTTTTAGATGCAACAATTGAACTAAGGTAGATTATGCAAGCTAATTGGTGTTTTCAGAGGAAAACTAGACAAAATGAGATATTATGAAGAGAGGTTGATCAAAAGGAGTAGGAGTTCTACATTTTTAGGTCATGTTTGATGCATAGGATGAGAATAGGATAGGATAAAATAATATAAGATTATGGATAGGATAAGATTAGATTATATTATCCTATATTATGTTTGGTGTGTACAAGAAATAAGAATAGGATAAGATGATTTTTTATGTCTTTCACAATATTTGTTATATGTAAAATTAAAAATAGTATAAAATAATTTTTTTAAGTAGTCTTTTTTAAAGTAATATAATTTAAATTTATAATTTTTTTGTTATAAATGTAAATGAAAAATGAAAAATTTAAATATTATTTATAAAACTATAATTAATAGTCCAATTTATTAGTTGATTTTTTAATAAAAAATTACTTCTAAAAAATTTATATTACTTTTTCAAAAAATTATTTTGTTAAGAAATGAATTTTTATAAAAAGCATTTTCTGCATTTTTTTCATTTTTTCCTTTTTGTTTTTATTTCTTTTATATGATTTAAATTTAATAAAAAATTACTTCTAAAAAATTTATATTACTTTTTCAAAAAATTATTTTGTTAAGAAATGAATTTTTATAAAAAGCATTTTCTGCATTTTTTTCATTTTTTCCTTTTTGTTTTTATTTCTTTTATATGATTTAAATTTAAAATATTTTTTTATTGTAAATTAAATATATTTATTTTTAGAAAATTGAATTTTTTTTGGAAATAAGTTTATTTTTTAATTGCATTAAATTTTCCAAAAGACTATTCTTAAATATTTTTCTTTATTTTTATGGTTTCTTTATCTTCTTTTTTTTTGTCAATTATAAGGAAATACAGAAAACAAAAAAGGAAAAATATAAGTTAAATTTAATAATTCAATTTTGATGAATTAAAAAATATATAATTTCTAATATTTTATGGTTAATAGTCACTTTTCTTTCATTTTTTTAGGCAAAAAGAAAAAAATTAAGAAAGAAAAAATAAAAATTTAAATGTAAGAAAAAACTAGTTAAAAATATATTTTATAATAATTTTTTATGTTTGAAAATTTATTTTCTAAAAAATATTTTAAAAAAAGTGTACAAGAAAATATTATTTTATCAAAATTATAGTTTTTCTTTAATCAAAAACAAGAAAAAGAAAGAAAGAAAAAGAAGGAAAAAAGAAAAATAAGGAGAAAATTACATTAATTAATTATTAATTAAAGATCCTTACTATTTTATTAAATGTTTAAGTTAATTTTTAAATATAAATGTTAAGGATAAAATAATAAAATATAAGTATTTATTTCTAATCCTATAGGATTAGGAATAATCCTCACTTTTTGGAGAAGATTGAGTTATCCTATACTAAGAGGATGACTAATCTTCCTTGTAATCCAATCCTCCCCTTAATGTGTGCACCAAACAAAAGATAGGATAATTATCATCTGTGAAATCCCCAATTTCATGAAATTCCTCCATAATTGTAAAGCATTTTGGCTTATATGAAAGTAAGTAGATATGAGAATTATGAAGTATGAAGGATGTATGGAAGTAATGAGATGAAAGATTAAATAGTCAAGGAAATTAAATTGATGTTATAAGAATAATGGAGGTATGAGCAAAGAATTAATATCAGAAAATTAAGTGCAAGTAAAGACAAGTGTTATATGAGAGAAAGAAGACCAATTACATGAATATGAAGTTTAATGTATGAATGATGTATGCATGATGTATGGAAGAAATAAGAAAGTTGATAGTCAATAAGATAAATGATTTATTAGGTTGATATTAGAAAAATATTAAGAGTATGAGACAAGAAATTAAATCAGAAATATTATTGGAGATTAAATGGATGAGTCATATGGAAGAGGAATTAAATGGACAAATGATCTTGAGTCAAAGGGATAAAGTTGGCTGAGATGATTAAAGGGATAGAGGTGCAATTAATGCAAGTGCATGAGTCACCACCTCCAACCATCACCCCACGGCAGCAACTTTTCTAGCCCTCTCCCTCGTGTTCTCCAAGTTTCCATAAGTTTTCTTCCATAGCTACCTTGACAAACACTCTTGTTTAGTAACCAAATCGTTAAGCTTATTAGACGAAAAACGATCCTAGTCACTAGACGAGGCTATATCTGAAGTTTGGTGGATTAATTCCAAGTCTTGGAAGAGATCTCAAAGTTTGAGATTTTGGTCACTAGCAAAAGGTAAGAGAAGAAGATGATTTGTTCAAGTATGCTTATGGTATGGTGTTGTACTGAATTAGTATAACATGTTTATGGCAAATTCTTAAAGGTTTGCTTTGATATGATGATTTCAGATTTGAAGGAGTGAAAGCTAGGGTTACGCGCCAAGTGATTTCGCGTTTCCGAAGGAATCAAGGTAAGGAATTTATGTAACGGACGTAAGGCGGCTATGTCCACATGTTTTATACTGTTTTATGTGGTTTGGAGAAAAGTACTAGTTGGATTTGGTGCATGAAAAGATGCATTTTCGGATTTGTATCCTAGTACCAATTAGGTTAGGAGCAGCCGACTGCCTTAAAGGGGAAGTCGACTGCCTAGAGACAACCAAAACGCTGTTTTTCGAAAACCGACTCAAACCAGTCGACTGCTATGTATGCCAGTCGACTGCTATTTTCCAGAAAAGCATTCTGTTTCAAACCAGTCGACTGCTATATGAGACAGTCGACTGCTAATTATGAAAATGCATTCTGTTTCAAAACCAGCCGACTGCTATAGGACCAGTCGACTGCTATTTTTCGAGATGCATTCTGTTTCAAAAACAGTCGACCGCTATATGTACCAGTCGACTGCTATTTCTTAAGAAGCATTCTGTTTGAAAACCAGTCGACTGCTATATGGACCAGTCGACTGCCCTTATATGTTTTCAAAGATGAAAATATCGAAATTTTAAATGAAAATAATTTTAATAAATGAAAGTATGAAGCAGCAGCCGACTGCCCTGTTGAGCCAGTCGACTGCCCTGTTTTGAAAAAGAGGTTTTCATACCTAATTTCCGAAAGTATGAAATGTCATGGCTAGAAGCTACATGGCATATGTTTTGAGATTATGCACTTTCATGTTTCTAGTAGGGGCTCTGATCAAGTCCTGAAATGATGTATGTTAAGGGCTGAGGACCATAAGTCAGGCCTCAGTTGCTACAGGGGACACCTGACTAGTGTTGACTGTAGCCACCCGCAGTTGGCCAATCTGTTTATGTTTCATGTTTGGCTAAGGGAGAATTCCTGGCCCTACGGGGTACGCCACATGATTATGATGATGATGATGATGCAGTGCATAACTCCACAAAAGTATGAATAGTTTTCATGTTATCGAAAACTATATGTATATGCGATTTCTAAGAATAAAGAAATCGAAAGTACTAGGTTTTCTTGTACAAGAAGTTTTAAAAGAAGTATATGAAGTATGTTTTCAAGAAAGTATAAGATGTTTTAAGAAAAGCATGTATGTATGTAAATGATATTTCAAAGAAGTATTTGAAATATGTAACATGCTATATTATAAAAGCATGTAAAGTATGTTTTAAAGATAGAAGACGAAGTAAGTATGTATGTATGTATGTAAATGATATTTCAAAGAAGTATTTGAAATGTGTTTTGAAGAAGTACACGAAACATGCTATGTTATAAAAGCATGTAAAGTATGTTTTAAAGTAAAGAAGCAAGTTTATGAAGTATCATGTTTTGAAGTATGTTATAAAGCATGATGTTTTAAAGAAAGTATAAGAAGAAGAAGTATGGTGCATGTTTATATGTATGCTATATTTAAAAAGAAGCATACAAAGTATGATTTGAAGCATGATGTTTTCAAGAAAGTATGTTTGCCTACACCATCTGAAAGAAATATGCATGGTTGCAAACAATGCATGAAAGAGGTTTATGATGCATGCTTTATAATGCTTTACATGACATTATAGAGCCAAGTAGGAAAAATGCATATAGAGGCATAGCACGCTCTTTTACATATATTTCTTACTGAGCGTAAACTCACCCTTTTACGAACATTTTTCATACAGACTATCTGAAGTAATCCCTCGCTCTCGATAGAAGAGTTTACGAGTGGATCTTGAAAGTTTACCTTCGAAAGACGCTTCCCAAGTAGTATAGAAGGTATACTTATGTAGTTATGCAAAGTAAACTTGTAATTCAGTTATGGTACAGTACAGCTAACATTTATGTATGTAAGATATCGGGGATTTAAGTTAAGACAATGTATGAGATCCTGTGGAAATGGATGGTACATATATATATGTATCATTAGTCTGTTTATTGTAATTGAATTAATTATATTGAGCTCTTAGACAGTAAGCTTAAGAAAGAGAAGTATGATTGGCATTGACAAGCAAATCTAATCAAGTTAAGTAGGAAAAAGGAAAAAGATGAATAAGAAATGTATGGTGACTGGGACGTCACATCATCCTATCTTATCCATCATTTTATGCACCAAACATGACCTTAATTTTTTATTTTATTAAGGTGAAAGGTGTTTGACTTGGGAAAGGACAATGTTTGTATGTATGTTCTTGGATGATTGAAAAAGTTTTGTTCTAGCCCATGTGAAGTTTTGTATCAATTGTAAAGTTTTCAAAGGATGGGATGTTATATTTTTGTATATATTTTCTGACCTTGGGTATACAGGGATTGAACTGCTATAAAACTCTATTATCTAACGAAATTGATATTATGGCTGAGGAACAGAAAAAAACAATGAAAACGACTATCATAATTAACAAGAAATTTGATAGAAAACTAATTCAATAGTGAGAAATAGAGAAGCGATATACTAACACGAATAGATCCAACGTTGCCAAAATGAGAGCTCACTGCCGCTAAGAAATAATGAATGTTGACAAGACAATACTTGAACAGCATTCCGACCATGATGACTGGCTTCAGCAACTACTAACTCTGGGCAACGACGGAGCAGATCCACAGCAACCTCTGGTGAAGTAATTATATAAAATTAATATAGACTTTTAACTTGATTTAAGAATAATTAAACTACGTTAAAGTTCATGACTGTCATGAATCTAGTTAATAAGATGAATACTTCACAAGATATATTAAAGAAGAAATAGTTTATAATTAGTATCTACTGTTTACCTAACAAGTTGTTTTCAATACAGCAACAGACGACCAAGGCTGCAATAGTTTGATTTTCTGGTGAGAGTAGATATGCTGATGGAGTCATGTTATAAAGGTAGTGAATCATATCCTTATATCCCAAAGCACACGAGGAAACAAGTGGAATATCACCTCTCCCATCTGGAATAGTAAGCAAATCCTTGTTCTTTTTGATCAATATTTTGGCAATCTTGGTGTATCCGTGGGTCATGGCGGCATAGTGAAGAACTGTGCAACCATAGCTGTCTTGCACTTTCACGTCTTCTTCGGACATGCGGCTTAGCTTTTCATCAATAATTTCCAGTTTACCTTGCAGGATTGTGGAAAAAATCGGGTGGAAATCCGCGCCACTAGACTTCACGGTTTCCAAGTCACCTCCTGGTGAAGTGCAAAGCGTGACTGCGTTCAAGAATGTCGACCATTGTCACCAATTACAATATAGAAGAAGAATCATACATCTTGTTATTTTGGTTAAAATATCCTATTCATATACCGAATTATCTTACGAATATGTTTGATTAATTAATATAAGAATAATATAAAAATATTTTGGACATTTTTCTTAATGTCCTTTTTTTGTGAAAAAATATATGTTTTCCAAAGAATTTGAAATCATTTTATTCATATTTAGATGATTAGGGTTCATATCTTAATTCTTTTTTTAAAATACTATATAAGGTAATTATAAATGTGTATTTGTGTATATGCATTTTTGTATTGAGAAGGATCCTTATTCTTTTCTGTATCTGTATACTTGATTTGCTTGTATTGTATGTTTAGTTACATTATTATTAATAATAAAATTTAGTGTAGTGAACCATTTAAATTTCTTTATGATGAAATTATCATTATAACAAAATTATCACTAACATTTAAAGAATTTTTTCAAAATATTGAAAAAATAAAGTCCTTATGACAGAATTATCATTAGATTTAAAGTGAAAATTTTACATAATTATCCAAGTTTAATTTTGGAAAGAAATAGAAAAACAGAAGTTGATGTTGTTGTAATTGCACCTTATAATTCAAGGGCAGTTTACAATAATAAAACTGTATATGCAGTATTATTGCCAAAATAAAAAAATAGGATCATATACATCATGTAAATAATATAACCCTCCCATTTTAAGTTCCCTCTTTCACTTTCACACCGTCTTTAATGTTATAACTGAATTTTTTTTAGTATTGATGGACCATGTCTTTTTGTTGTTAAAAATGAAAATAAATTTTAAATATAGAAAAAAATAACAGTATAAAGTATTAAAAAAAGAGACATTCTAAAATGGAAAGATGACACTTTGAGAGAAATGATAGCTATTATTACATTGTCCTGTTCAAAAATTTTGCTTAAATTTGAACATTTTTTTTATCTGCTTAAATTTTTTTAAACACATTATAATTTGAATTGATTTTTATCAAAATGATGTTATTATAAAGAATATTAATAAAAATGGATATAACTTTTTGTTAATTCTAGTTCCATTTCGAATAGAATATCCAAGTTGCCATGTAGATTAAGAAACATATTGACTTGAGAGTGATTTTGTTAATAGATAATTATTTCATACATCACTGGTGAAGTTTTTTACTCTAAAAACGATGTTAAGATTATAACACATGTCTTACAAAAATATTAAAAAATAATAAATAAATAAAATAATATATGTATCATGATTCTAATTTCACTTGTAGAGTAAAAAAACTCCACTAACGACGTACAAAATAATTATCTATTTTTAATATATATAGGATAATTATGATTTATTTCATATACTGCCAGTAAAATTTTTTTATTCTACAAGTTGAGTTAAGATCATAGCATGTCTTATTTTAATTATTTTTTATTTTTTAATATTTTTATAAAACACGTGTCATAATTTTAACACCACTTATGGAGTAAAAAAAACTCTATCGATAGTATATGGAATAATTATCCATATCTATACTATATTATATTTTTATTTCCAAATGACCATTGCTTGACATGTGTCCTTTTACTTTTTTTTCTTTAACAACTTCTTTTAGTTAAGTCTTAGTATTATTTTTCTCAATAACCTTTTTTTAATTAAGTCTTCAACATGTTTTTATATGGTTTTTTAACTCTTTTTTAATCCAGTCTTCAAACATATTTTTTATTTTTCTAATCTTTTTTGGGTTAAATCCTCTAATATGTTTTTATTTTTTAAATTATATTTTTTCAGATATTATTGTCGAAAAAAACTTTTAACGTGACAACCATTTTTGTGAGAGTAATTTTTAAATTATAAAAAAAATTAACGCTCTAGTATCTATTTATTTTTAATTTTTTTATCTATATTTAATAAGATATTATTGCATGAGAAGAAATTTGAACATGGTACGTTCCTTTAAACTTAAAAAAATTAACAAATAGAAAAAATTAATAATTACATTAATTGAAAATTGAAAAATCCAAAATTGATAAAAATAAAACAAGAATATAAAAAACAATTGTTTAAATTAATGAATATTTATTTCAAAGTGATTGATAGTCATGTAGTTATACCCTTTAACTTATTTTTAACTCTTTACCTTTTTTCAATAACAATCTAATCTATTTTTATTTTACATTTTTTAATTTATATTGTATTCAATATTGTTATTAAAAAATTTAAATATAACATATAACCATTTTTACAATGATGATTTTAATTTTCGAAATAAAAATAAAATAATTTTTTATTTTTATTTAATAATAATAACACGGTAGCAAAGCTCGAGTTAAAATCTTGTGTGTGTATATATATATGTTAAAAAGAGAGAGGGAATGTAACAAAAAAAAAAAAAAGAGAGAGGGAAACCTCGTTGCGTTGGTGCAGGCGGCATAGACGGCGGTTGGCACTTAAGGGCCAAAGTGTCCCAAGCATCTTTAGCAGTAGTTTTGTCTCCAATATAAGAAAGCATGGCTGGAGCACATGAAATTTGAATGGCATGTAAAGCACTCACATCTCTCTTCCACCAGGGCTCCAAAATCACGGAAGGGTCTGAAGCTCCTTCCACAACGACACCGTACCACAGATCTCGTACTGACAAATAGCTAGTGATGCAAGCTCTCCACTTTGCATAGTTCTGCGGTCCATGAAGAACTTCACCAACAATTGAAGTCGGACAAATGTTATGGGCATCCATCTTTCAATTTCTAACAGATGAAAGGAAAAGACTGAATTGAAGTGATGAAGCAACCCAAAATGCTTCAGAAATTATAGGAGAAGAGAGGTGGAGGAAGAACGGAGGGAGAAGGACAGAGAGACAAAGGAAGAAGATAAGGGAAGAGGAGACAGGAAACTGTAATATTTTGTGTAGATTTGGAATTACAGTACAATGATTAGTTTTCCTTTTAGATATGCTCCTGACTCGTAATTAAGTAATTATTAAACAATTAATTAATTAACTAATTATTACTAAGCTGCCAGCTCTGGCTAACATCGATTGGCGTGTATCAAATGATTAATTTATCTAGACTAATTACAAACATCCAAAATATAAGTTCGCCAAGCAGATAAGAAAATTAAATTTCTTTGGATTCCCTGCTTTTCGTATTTAAAATTCATAAAATGGGTAAAATTGAAACCACTCCACGTACGGGAATAAATAAAAAGGAGAGTTATTACTCTTCCAGTTGCAGTTGTCACCTAACACTCTATAACTGTTGTTGATTAGATGATTACAAGAATAAATACACATTGTTACATGCAATTGAATGAATTGCAGAATGTTACTGAATAAATTTTTTTGGCCAAAGAACGATTCTTTTTTAATTTATTACTTTTGTGTTACTTTATGGTTTTATTGTGTGATCCCCCAGCGTTCACTTTCTGACCTACTCACCTGTAACACCATGTTTATATATCTATTCTACTCATCTTGATGGATTTCCTATACGCTGAGGAAGCTACGTCGTTTATTTATGCTTTTACCATCTTGTGCTTCATTCTTTGGAGTATTCTATGCTGTTTGATGCTAATAAAAAACTCACATGAAAAAATACGAAGGTCAGGAAAGAGAGTCGATTATATAAAAATTGTAGAGCTACGTGGCACCACCCTTTGCCACGTCTTTTAACCCTTTTTGTCATCCTTTGCCATTCATCTATCTTTCTTTTTTATTTTGGTTGTATATTGATTTGTAATTTCGAGAAAAATAAAGTGAGCACGCTGGATATGACGCATGGCTCTCCACTAACCCATCAATCAGTTTTGGTGTGCACCTTCCATTCCCTCTAATCTCTCACATAAGCTCCCTCCCGCCTTGTAGATGCTTTGCTCATGAATAGTCCCTTCATCTATTTTTTCTCATCTACGTTTTTTCTTGATTCTAGCTTTTCTTCTAAGCTCGATGCCATGCACCCTGTTGCTTTTTTTTTGCTCTGCCATTCCTTTCTTTTTCTTCCACATACCACTCGCCTAATTTTTTCGCTTCATGGCTTCCTCCTTTCTTTCCTTTGTTTTCTTTTATTTGTTCGATTGTTTTATTTATATTTTTTGTGGGTTTTCTTTCCTTCCATGTAGTGAAGACATCTCCTAGGAAGATATGATGAAGAGACAAAGAGAGATATTATTGTCACATTCTAAATATACAGTATTTTATATTTTTTCACATATTTTACAAAGGTTGGGTTGTCTCCGATGCCTTTATTTCCTATTCCATTTATACAATAAACATTTATAACTGTAATTTACCATTTGGTAAAATATTTACCTATCATAATTTATTTCTCATCTACATCCCCTGTTTATGATACAACACAGTAGTACTATAAAGTAAGCCTAAACATATAAAATAAATGATTATACCTCCAGGATCTGTACTACGCTGCCTCGGGGTAGTCAAAGTGCAGCCAAAATTCTCGAATGATAATCACGCAGTCACTGGAAATAATCTGTAGATGTTAAAATAAAAGAGTGAGCAACCACGGCTAAGTAAAAGAATTGTATGTAATACTTGATATTGCAAAATTCTATATGCTATAAAATCATTTATTTCCTATAGGTGTACTAGGGACCCTAATAGAAAGGATACTATAGTCAGCTAGGGATACGAATAGTGTAAGGAAGGTATTTTGAAATATCTGTCTTGTCCCGAAACCTATAAGCGACTATAAGAAGTAAGCATTGATTTTGTAATAAATCCCTTTTTCCATAACATTTCATATGCATTTCAAATCAATACTTTCAACATGTAAAACATTTAATCATATAATCTAACATTCCAATTAAATCATAAAAGAATATTAGATTAATAACTTTCCATTTCCTTTTGAAAACATATCACTTGTCATATATGTCATTGAAATCTCATAAACAGTATTGTACTTAATTTAGTACAGTAAACTGTTTAAAATCATCATTCATTTCATTTAAAACATATCACTAACCATTCACCTTTTCATGTCATCGTTCATTTAAAATCATCATTTTTCATATTATAAAAACAATGGAGACTAAGGCATCACCCGAATTATATCATTTTATAATCATCGTAGGATAGAGTAATCATCATGTCAAATCTATGGCTATAGTCTATAATTGTCCTCGGTCGTACACTTTTTATGTGTCAAGCGAAATTGAATACATATCACATGTCACATATAATATACCATGTATCACATATCACATATTAGCATGACAAAGGGGCTTATCAGTCTCAAAACAGTGTTCTCATCATCGTATCTGTGAAAACCGGGATTTTTCTAAATAAATATTAAATATCCCGAAAAGAAAAAGGTATGATTATTTTGGATATTAAGAAAATCCAAATTTAAAGAAATAAAAAAAGGTGTATATTTATATAATTATAAATTTTTATATAAATATATTTTAAATGTTAAAGAAATAAAAATGTATATATTTATGTATTTATATAATTAGATTATATAAATATATTTTTATATATATTTTATACGAGTACATACGTAAGTATGTGAAATATTATCATATCTTGAAGTATAGTATTTTATATTTCAAAATAAATGCATATGTATTTTATTATACATTTATGTATATATATAATATGTATATATGAAATATATATAGTATTCTAAAGTAAAGTATATATATATATATATATATATATATATATATATATATATATATGATTTATATGAAATGGGTATTTATATATATATATATATGAAATATATATAAAGTATTTAAATTAAAGTACATATATATAGTTTATAAAAATATATATTAATATATATATCTAATATAATAATTTTATTATAAAAATAAAATAAAATAATATAGCAGCAAGCTTCTCGAGGAAGCTTGCTGCGTTTCACAAAACGGTCTGCTATACGCAGACCCGAGACAGAAACAAAAGGAGACAAGAAAGAAAAGAGAGGAAATGGAAAGGAGAGGGATAGGGGAGGGCCGTCGTCGGCTAAGGAAGAGGAAAGGAAGGATCGACGGCGATAAGAAACGGCGAGGAAAGGAGAAGAGGACCAGATCAGAAAGGAAGGAAAGGGAAAAAGGAAAGAGAAAGAAGGAGGAAGGGGAAACCGCCGGCCGCCATCGACCCAGGCAGCCAGATCAACACCGGGGTGCTTCCAGTGGCACTGAGGAGAGGAAGGAAAGACCAAATCGAGGAGGAAAGGAAGGAAAAAGGGGGTGAACCGGGTTGGACCGATTCTGAACCGGGTTGAACCGGTTCGGCCAGAAAAAAAAAGAAAGAAGAAAAGAAAAGAAAAGGAGAAAGAAGGAAAGGAAGAAGAAAGAGAAGAAGAAAAGAAAAGAAAGAAAAGGTAAGGAAAATTGAGGAAAAATAAATTATTGATGTTATTGAATAATTTTATTGTCACATATTCACGTAAGTGCATTGGTGTTATGAAAATTGTAGTGGAAGTGACAAGCACGATTTGGTGTTCGACGATGCTAGGAACTCGTCAATGCGATAAGCTTCAGCACCAAGTGAGATACTTTTATAAAGCATTAGTAGTATTATATTATATGATTTGGAATTGTGATTTTTGATGTGTTACATTGGTGAATCAATGTTAAAACGCTAAGAGGACCCACAACTGATGGTGGGGCTCTTAGTAAAAGATAGATAGATTGTGAGAATCAACGGCTGCGGATATAAATTGTATTTTCTTGCAAGAGGTTTTGATAAAAAATTAAGCCGTTATGCTGCTAAAATTTACATGGAAATATTTGACGAAAAAGGTTAAAGCTTCCTCATGTAAATGAAAATCTCGACGAGAATTATCGAAGATAAACTTGAAAGGACCTTATCGTGTCGTAAGAAAAATTTATTTTTGAAATAGTTGAGGAGGTAAATAGACGAGCACGATAACGTGAGGAATTATGCTATAGGTCTTATAGAGCCGATAATTCAAGTTATCTTAACATTTCAAGTTGATATCGAGTCAAAAATAAGGTAGAACATCGATTAATTGGAGTATTGATGAAAGCAATGATGATTAAATGATATAGCTTGGAAGAGAAAATCGCAGTTGAAATTTTTATAATCAAGTGATCTAATTGTAGAACTAGTAATGGAATGATGATTTCAGAATTTATCGAATTTGACCTCTTGATTTTGAAGTAGTTCCGAAACGCGATAACATGGACAATTCGAGAGGTCAGTTTTAAGATGATTTTATTGTGTTACCTCATATTGTCTGATATACGTGAGATAATAAGCAGACCCACACTAGTGATATGGGTCTTAGTATCAATACTGTGGTACTCTATGGATATTCATGATACCGAGCCATAACGAATGCATGATTTGTGCATACATTAATTTATTGAAGATTGAGGTTGAATTAGGACACATTCCGATCATTTACAAGTTTAAATAAATGAGTGATAAACATGTGAATATATGGTTTTGCTTATAAGCTTGGAATAGGCCTCGAATAATGAGAGTTACAATTACGTAAGTTCAATACTAAATTATTCAGGTCATACGAAAATTGATTTAAGGATTGTGATTTGATTTTGTGATAGTGAATGAGATTGAACCTCAAGTCGGAAATTATGAACATGTGTCAATATATATCAAACCATAGATGGATTTGATAAGTGACTATCGATCTTGCGGTTTTATTTATCTTCGATGTCAACTCTGGAATAGACATCGACTGATGATATTGGTATTTGCATGATTTCAGTATCTTGATGGCTATATAGGAAACATGATATTTAAATATTTATAGATACTAAGAGGATTCATACTGATGATGTGGTCCTAGTATTGATGGTGAAATGTATAAATGATTGTTATAGTCGATAGCTATTGAGGAAGGTTATTGAACACTGAATGGTTTTGAATACCAAGTGATTTGATTACTGAAAAATTTGAATACTGAGAAATTGAATACCGAATGAATTGAATATTGAATGATTTGAATACTAAATTAGTAATTTGACAGAAAGAAAGTCTTGAAATCGAATGATTGATAGTGATAAATTTAAATGAATTGTTTCACTGTATTAGACGAAAATATTAGTGAAGTTGCATACTGAAATATTTTATAGCATTGTCTTTAAGTATGACTTGTTACAACTTGAGATGTTATACTAATATTTATATGAATGCTATAAAGTATAGATTAGTTTTAAAAAGAAAGTATATGGTATATACCTATTTTATATATGAAGCCTTTCAAAGAATTTTACCATATGCTTTACATGATTTTGACAAGAAAAGCTAAACATTTAAATGTTTTATGAGACTGTAGGGACCCGAAAAGAATTAAATTCAATAAAGCATAGTGGAAACCGCCTAATTGGAGATTACTCATTAGGCAGAGATGGTTGTCTGACAATAGTCGTGGACGGGTCCTAGTCACACCTGATCAGTGAGGTTGGGAGAGATGAGGTATATGGCCATAGATAGTGCCTTAGTTGGTTTCCAAGGGACGATGATATGATTTTCACTGCTAGCTACAGTGATTTAAATCTTTATTGATAGAGTGATAGGGACTTAGCCTAGTCTCAAACCGATATGATATGAAATACAGAGTATGATTTTATTGATATGAACTCTAGATTTGACATGATTTATATAGCACATGAGACATGTTTGAAATGAAATATATTTTGAAATTGTTTATGTTTTAAACATGCTTTTAAAAGTACATGTGACATGATTTCGACACTTATATGATACATATACGATTTTGTATCAAACATGGCATGATATGCGGTCTAGAGTATAGTTTGATTTGATATGAACTCTAGACCTAAATTGACTTACAGTATATGAAAAGTGTTTTAAAACCGCACATGCTTTAGACATGCTTTAAAAATGAATATATGTTTTACAATTGTACATGCTCTTAGCATGTTTTAAAAGTAAATATGAAAAGAATTGAAATTTATTTGTTGAGCATGTTCTAAAGTATATATGACATGATTTAAAATGATAGCGGTCCATATAGTAAAGTTACATAAATTGCCTACTAAATCATGACATAATAGTATGCTTTAACATAAAATATGTCATGACCTTATATAGTACAAAACATCAAAATTATATGAGGAATATCATGAATCGGTGTAAACGATATCCCATCTACATGATGCTATGATATGATGTGATATATGAACATGGAACATACACGAAGGGAGTTATGACTTCGCACTACTGTGATCATGATTTTCCATATGGAAAATGATATGAGATGATTGAATACAAAAGTATAATCAAGAGACGAAAAGCGATTTGATACGATATCTTAATTAAACATGATGTACTATGAGATTGATGAGGATATGGACTAATAGTTCATGATATTCAGATTGGACACGACATATTGATGTGCGATGCACTATAGTAAAAGGATAAGAAGACTAGAAAGTGATTATGATAATTTAATTAGAAGTCTGAAAAGTGATTATGATCTTATCGACCGAAACGATGAACTGTAATTGCAAATGAGCAGATTTTATGCATTTACAGTAAGATAGTATAGTCCTACTTTTTATTTATATTAGTGTCTTACTGAGCCGTGGTTTTGCTCATTCTTCTAAATTTCACCTCTTTTCAAACTACAGAAGGTAACATGTAAGACCCAATTCTACACTACTGTAGACCCTAATTTCATAAAATGGATAATGGAAATTAAGTAAATAATAAATATTGAATTCTACTTCGGTAAAAAGCTCCTTAATTTAAGAAGTAAATGGAGCAATTTCGGTGAAATAATGTATGGGCGAGTAGATAGAGCAGCTCGCCAATGGGCAAGCAAGGCTGATCGCCAATGGAGGGTGATTAGTGGCATCTAATGGCCATACCGGCGAACAGGTGAGTTCGCCAACGTGTGGCATGATATGAGCAAAGTGGGCAAGTTGAGCCATACTGGTGATCGCCCAATGTGACGTGCCATCTGATCGCCCAAGGAATGAGTGTGGCGAGTTGATTGTTTGCCTCTTTGGTTTGGCGAATAGTTGAGTTCGCCAAGTTGATTTGTGTGGTGATCGACCGAATTTGGCGAGGACTCATGATCGCCCATTAGATTGTGTGAGTTAAAAGATAGCAAGTGTGCGAGTATGATTAATGGCCTTATTGGCCAATGAGTTCGCCAAGTGGGTTGTTGGGATGATCGCCCAAATGGGCGAGGACATGTAATCGCCTATATATTGAATAAACTGGAAAAGAAACATAGTGATCGCCAAGAAAAGTAAATAATCCTGTAACTGCCAAATATTAAGTTGGCATCAAAACAAAGTGGCGACCTGGTGTATGTAGAGGGTGAGCTGATAATTTGCTTAGTATTGGCGAGTTGGAAACAATAAACCGTGCAGCCAAATTGACTTTTGTTGCTATTGTGTTAAGGTTGAAGAAAAGTCTAACAAGGGATGAACTCTATTGGCTGAAGTAGCCATCAAAGGTTGGCAAACAAAGTCAATAACGTGTAGGAAGAAAAGAGTTCCAGTTGACTTCTTTTGTTGCAATGGTCTTCATGAATTAATGCAATAAATGGTGCTTAGAAAAGAAGGAGAATGGAAGTCAACAAAGGTGCAGCAAAAGTGGACTTCATGACACTTTGCCACTGCTACACGTTATTTCCTTCAATCTGTTAAAGGCTGGTCAATTCTACATGAGACAAGAAATTGATTAAAGGCTGACATGGTTGGTGGAAATATAGAACAAAGTCATTAGAAGAAGAAAGAGGCGTGTAGAAGGAAGACTTTCACGCCAACATGAACTGCAGCTTGTCTTCATGTATTTTAAGGGATGTCTGATCCATGAAATGAGGAAAGAAACAGAATAAAGGCCAAGTGATGAGTTTTGATTGGATAGCATGGCTATATAAGAAGAAACATTTGAGGAAAACTGATTTAGCCAAATTCATCTTCTTCACGAGAGAGCTATGCAGCTGCAAGTTTATGTTATTCCTTCCATTCCTGTCATGCTTGATTTACTGAGTTTCACTCTTCAGTTGGCTAAACACATAAACCTGCTTGCAAACCTTTCCTCCTTAGTTTGATGAGTTAAAGGAATAAGCAAAGGAAGGCCAACGTGAGATGGAAAGCAATCTGTTCTGGAAGTGCAGTTGGTTGAGGTGAGTTTCATATTTCTGAGGTGTTCTTGATATTCAATGGTAGATTTATATGTTTACAACACAATAAACATAGAATGCAGCCTTGTTTTAGTTAGATCCTTAGAGAATATGAAAACAAGGAAAATAATGGAATAAGTGACGAGAATGGCGACTATGGTGATCGCCCATGTTGAAAGTTAGTAATCGCCAATGAGGTGAGTAGGAAATAAGAACTCGCCAAGCATAAAGTTTTGTTCAAATGGGCGAGGTCGCCCAACGCTAGTTTAATTCATGAGCGAGCTGGAATGTGGTAGTGGCGAGGTCGCCACATGTTAGTTTAAACCGAGGTAATGGCGAGTTGATGGTGGGCGAACTCCCACATTTAAGGAAATGTAACAGTGCGTGTTGATTTTGGGCGAGCTCCCACGTGTAAGCCATTTGATGAATGGCGAGCTCGGTTAGGCGAGGTACTAAGAGCTCTATTGGGCGAGCTAGTAGTATATATTTGGGCGAGCTGATTGATTTATCTCAAGTCTCGTCCAAATTATGGAAATATATATATAAGGAAAATATTAATGGAAATTATAAATTGTTTTGCAGTCGGGAATTGGAAATGGCTATTGGCGAGCAAGAAGCAAGGCAAAACAAGGTTTCATTGGACCAGGTAAGGGAGATGTGTGTGAAGTGAATGCATGTCCTGTGGAGTTAAGTTTTAGGAAAATATTGTGAAATTTGTTTTGGTTTATGAAATGCATTGTTTGAGAAATCTATTTGATATTGGGCGAGCTACTAAGTCGACCCTTGTATTTCTGGGCGAAATGGTACTGGCGGGCGATCCAAGCTTTTTTTGATTTTTGGGCGAAGAACCCTTTTATGAGAGCTTGGGCGAGTAACATTGTTTTAAATAAAAGGCGGGCGAGCCAGGTTGGCAAACCCTTCATATTCTTTTTGGCGAGCCGCTAAGGGCGAGCCAGGTTGCTTTGTGTTGAAAAGCTAAGTGGCGGGCGAATACTATTCCCCGCACTGATGATTGACCATGGGCGAGCCAAATGGACGAGCTGACCATGGCGAATAAGTGTCACGTTTCCAAAGTTTCTTAATTGAAAAATAAACTGATTTTAATATCTTTGAAAATAGAAATTATAAACCCTTTTGGGCGATTTGACTATTGGGCGAGCCAGTTTTGCTTATTGTTTTAAAAGCAAGGTTGGCGGGCGAACACAAGTTCCCCGTACTGGGCGAGCTGCCATGGGCGAGCCATTTTGGGCGAGCGGACCATGGGCGAGTAGATTTTAAACGTTGAGATTTTGGAATGTTTTCAAGGTGTTTTGTAAACAGAAAGCCTAAACTTTTTTGGAAATCAAATCATTTTGAGAAAATGATAATATGGGTGAGATAATTCCATAAAGGTTTTCATGTGTTATAAATGTGATTTTGAGACTTTAGGCCCCTAGTTTCATGCAGTGTTACAAGTTATGAGGCTGATGGACCCGTCAAGTCATCAGCGGTCTCGAGGTCACTTGGCAAGTGGACCCGAGGACCACCTATAGATTATGGCCATAGATCTAGCAGAGATAACCGTGAGGGGCGATGGCCTACGGGTGCACCCCAATAGCGGTAGATTCCATTCTAGCAAGGGGGAAGGGGAACGATGATAGCATGACTTATTCATAGGGTGATGCCTAGTCTCAACTTGTTGATTTCTGTTTACTAAGAGGATTTGTTAAATCCTATTTACTGTTTACTACATTTTTAAGTAAACTGATTAGCCAGTGATTTGAATGAAGTTTTGAGAGTACTGTTTTTCTACTTGATATGATGTTAGGAAAAACAAATACTTGGTGGTATATAGTTTTGGTTTTATAAAGCAGCATATGTTTCCTTTACTGAGCGTATGAATCGCTCACCCCTTTGTTTTGACTCCACAGATAAAAGACACGAAGTTGAGAGAATTAGCTCCCATATGGATAGCTACTTATCAAGGGTGGGGGTAACTTATGTCAAATATGACAGATATAATCACTTCTCTTTTACATTTCAGACATATGTATACAGTACTACTTTATTGAGACAAAGACAATAGGGGATGTCAGATGTAAGGAATAATGAAAAGAAATTTCATATTCCGTATTTGATAAATAAATATTATTATTTATCACTATCATTGTAGAATGTTATTGGCATCGCAGACAGCCCAACCGGTAAAGTTGTATGAAAATACGTGAAAAATGTGGTAACGGACTGTTACAGATTTAATGGTATCAGAGCTTGGGTTGGTCTGATGTCTGTTGATGCCTTTAACACGGTAAGTGTTGAGAAAGGTTAACATCCCCTGTAGTACTGTATAGTCTGAATGTATAGAGGAGTCAAGTGACTGTAAATTGAGTTATGTGTGTAAATGTGATGAAAGTTTATGAATTAAGGATTATAAATAGAGATTGTACTCCGGGAATTTAGCATGAGATAGGCGATCTTATCATCATAATGTCAGGTCCATTCGGTAAGGTACAGTGAGGAACTCGGTGAGGGCCCCACCAGGACCTCTTTGTCCATATCGAACTAAGATCCTGAAATGATGAGATTGAAATGAAAATGGATAATATTAGTGCATAAGCCCTAAGATCGCATGTTTGGAGGTATATTGAAGAGAGAGAATTAAAGGGGAATTTATGAATATACACTATATTGAAGTGCTTTATTAAAGTCATGAATGACTAAATTGATTTAAAATAGTATTTGATGGTGAAATAGTATGAGTATTTGATGGTGTAAAGGATGATCCCTACTGTGGACCACATTGATATATTGATAAGTAAAGCGACCTAGAGTACAAGTTATGAGAGGTCGCGAGATAGTCAGCCTGTTGTGGATTTTAGGGTTTGAATTTAAAGTGAAAATATGGGTTATATTGGTGAGAAATTATTGAGTATTATGAAAAGTGATGTACTAATAGAGTGTGAACTGAAAAGGTGAACTGTGTGATCAATGATTTAAAATCGATGATAATACTGGTTATATATACTCCTTATGTTTTAGAAGAATAAATATTAGTAGTAACTTGACATTTGAGGAAGTCAAGTGTTCAAGTCATTGTGGAAGCAAAAGAAAACTTTGAGGTAGGCGAGCTCGAGCACGGTTGGAAGGACCGGGGCGTCGATGCGTTCGCCAAAGAGGACAGTATTGATGAGTAACGTTGTCATAGCAATCGTTGTCGATGGGCCCAAAAAAGGGGTTGCCATGGCCGGTTGGGCTGGTCCGTTACGATATCCATAGAACCGAAGTATTGTGAAATACATGTGAAATGACTTGAAAATTGATATATATGTGTTTGGGGGATATATATATATATATATATATGGATTTGGTTGGATGTAAATAATGAGACATCCAAGATGACATGAGTTTGTGAATTTGAAATTACGTGATGATGTTTTAAGTAAACTTTTGGAATAACGTGGATTCGAGAGATTGTTGACTTGATACACAACATAGAAATTGTTTGTAAGCTCTTACCAGTGAATCAGAAGAGCTTGAGAAATTGCTCAAGAGATTGATGAATAGAGAACTAAACTGTTTTGATATAACTGGTGAAAATGAAAATCATATCATTTTGAAAAACAACGGGATAGTACTCTCTACAGTTGCTTCTAGGTTCCGGAACAAGTATGGTATTCTAAAATACCTATCTTACTCTATCTGGATCCCTAGCCGACTATAGTATCTTTCCTATATGTGTGCCTAGAGCCAACTAAGATGATTTTAAAGAGAATAAATATGTATATTGATATAAACAATATTATTGAATAAGGTATGGAAAACTTTATTTTTAAGTCAGTGACCATTGGTTTTTAATTGAACTATATATATTAGAGACGTGAGGTCTCAACTGATTAAGTGGACATTAAAATTGTCTGAGTAAAGGATTTTACTACGTAAGTGTGGTTATTGGGGTATAAAATCTATAAGGTACCCGTATGGCATAACTGAATTGTTGAAGAGTTTGTGAAATTTGCTACCTTATTGATGCAATACTTATTTGTGGAAAAAGTGAATGGGTATGTATGAATACAGTATTCGAAATGGTTACGAGATAGTAACAGTAAAGTACTATATTAAGTGGGAAAATAACAGTGGTGATAAATGATATAGAATGGAAATATCTTAAGAGACAAGTCATATGATGACTAGGGAACACGAGTTATGAGATAGTTCCCAAGTACAAGAATAAATGTGATTCCCTCTGATCATTATGTAGTTATGGCTGGAATTAATGACAAGCCAGAATTAAAAAGATGAAATTGTCATACTCAGAGAAGCAGATACAAGAAGTACTGCTAATCCTAAAAAAGGATATACATATGTGTATACATGTACATATTGGGAATGTGGAATTGTATAAGTAAAGTGGTGATGAAGTCTGAATGATAATAAGTTTAAATTTTAGAAATTGATGTGAGGAAGTTATACTCTCAAATATATTCTCCAAGAAGTGACATTACATGTACTAAGAGAATAGAAGAGATAAAGTGATAACTTGATATAAGAGAAGTTATCGAAGGGAAAATGATTACCTAAGACGTAATCGATGGTTAGTATTAATATCTACAAAAGAATGGCAGTCATAGTTTAACCATGAGGTTATAAAAGTGATTATGGATTATGTAACCGAGTCAATACATTTTATCATCATGTTTCGGGATGTCATGAATGCCTTAGTCAATATATATCAGTGAAATAAAAAGAACATATATGAAGTCCCAGTGAGTGGGTACTTGTGATAGGGATCCCTGATTTGTCACATGCTTTGAGAGGGTAGCAAGAGGCTTTGGGATTCCAAAAATTTTGCTGTTAGCACCGCCTCTGATTGATATAGATATCCGAGTGCATTGTGTAGACGTTCCGGGATATATTGAGAGCGAGTGCGTTGTATTTGAGAGACTACTGGGACCATTACATACGAGTGAATAAAAATATCTAAATGATAGTCATCAAATTATTATCGACTAAGCATTGAATGAGATGATAAGTGATGAATAGTTTAAATGAGTTACGGTGTCAAGGAAGTGAAAAATTTGCTAACTCCCAAGGACGATAAAAGATTTCAGGGAGTGTAAATTGGTTTTGAGAGAAGAAGCCCGAGTTCTTCAGGACCTTGAACAAAATCCGGGATGGTGACCCATGAGATGGGCGATCGCCTAATAACGGATAATGTGTTGCGAGGAGTGGGCGAACTATATGGTCGCCAACCCACTTGAAAGAGTAATCCTAGAGTGCGGGAAAGCGCCAAAGGAATGACTGTTGATGGCCTGAAGAGATGGGCAGGACTATTAAAGCTAATATGAAGTATAAAGAGATACTCGTGGTTTCAACTTAGAGACGAGATTCACTAGAAGTTAGAAATGTGATAAGGAAGAAAAAAATACCTATATTGGTGGTACTTCCTATACTAAGTGAAAAATTGTAAAGAGTATAATGCTATATAGATAGTTGTGGATGTATTGAGTAAGTCTGCTTATTCCTTGATTATAGAATTCATTGAGCTAATTAATGCCTTGGCTGAGTTATATGTTAGGGAAATGATGAGGTTATACAGGGTGCCAGTGAGCATTACATAAGATAGGGAATCCTGCTTCGTATCTCAGTGTTGAGAGAGATTTCAGGAAGCTATGGGATCCTGATTGAGTTTTGCACCACAATTTATCCGCAGACTGAGAGACAGTCCGAGCGTATAATATGGATGCTTGAAGATATGGTGTGAGCGTGTGCAGTTGATTTTATAGGCTCTTGGGATAATCTTCTACCCTGGCAGAGTTTGCTTATGATAATGGCCAAAGGAAAGTAAAGGCATAACACCTTAAAGGGTTTATTAAGCAGACGATATAATCCATGATAGCATGAGAAAATGAGAGACCGAAAATTATTTTCGACTTGATCGAACAGACTTCTTGAGATATATAAGAGATTATGTATATTAAGGTCTCACCAGTGGGATGCATAATGAGAGGGAAATTGAGTTCCCGATGCATTAGATTTTTAGAGATCTTAGATCGTGTGAGAGATGTGCACTACCTTCTAAGTTGTTAGGAGTGCGTAACGTATTTCATGTCTCAATGATGAGAAAGTACTATCCATATCCTTCTCACGTGATTCGACATGAGTCCTAGAGATTAGAAAGGACATGAGTTACGTTGAGAAACCGGTACGGATTCTGGATAAGAAGAATAAAGTATTGTGATAAAGTGTGGTGATCAAAGATTAATTCTTTGATGGGATTCCCTGGCAGAATGAGGCTATTTGAGAATTTAAAAGCCTGATGCATAAGAAGTATCCAGAGTTTCCTTTCTGAAAGGTCAGGTTGAAATTTGGAGGACCAAATTTCTTAAGGTGTGGAGAAAATGTAAGACCCAATTCTACACTACTGTAGACCCTAATTTCATAAAATGGATAATAGAAATTAAGTAAATAATAAATATTGAATTCCACTTCGGTAAAAAGCTCCTTAATTTAAGAAGTAAATGCAGCAATTTCGGTGAAATAATGTATGGGCGAGTAGATAGAGCAGCTCGCCAATGGGCGAGCAAGGCTGATCGCCAATGGAGGGTGATTAGTGGTATCTAATGGCCATACCGGCGAACAGGCTAGTTCGCCAACGTGTGGCGTGATATAAGCAAAGTGGGCTAGTTGAGCCATACTGGTGATCGCCCGATGTGACGTGCCATCTGATCGCCCAAGGAATGAGTGTGGCGAGTTGATTGTTTGCCTCTTTGGTTTGGCGAATAGTTGAGTTCGCCAAGTTGATTTGTGTGGTGATCACCCGAATTTGGCGAGGACTCATGATCGCCCATTAGATTGTGTGAGTTAAAAGATAGCAAGTGGGCGAGTATGATTAATGGCCTTATTGGCCAATGAGTTCGCCAAGTGGGTTGTTGGGATGATCGCCCAAATGGGCGAGGACATGTAATCGCCTATATATTGAATAAACTGGAAAAGAAACATAGTGATCGCCAAGAAAAGTAAATAATCTTGTAACTACCAAATATTAAGTTCGCATCAAAACAAAGTGGCGACCTGGTGTAAGTAGAGGGCGAGCTGATAATTTGCTTAGTATTGGCTAGTTGGAAACAATAAACCGTGCAGCCAAATTGACTTTTGTTGCTATTGTGTTAAGGTTGATGAAAAGTCTAACAAGGGATGAACTCTATTGGCTGAAGTAGCCATCAAAGGTTGGCAAACAAAGTCAATAACGTGTAGGAAGAAAAGAGTTCCAGTTGACTTCTTTTGTTGCAATGGTCTTCATGAATTAATGCAACAAATGATGCTTAGAAAAGAAGGAGAATGGAAGTCAACAAAGGTGCAGCAAAAGTGGACTTCATGACACTTTGCTACTGCTACACGTTATTTCCTTCAATCTGTTAAAGGCTGATCAATTCTACATGAGACAAGAAATTGATTAAAGGTTGACATGGTTGGCGAGTTGATGGTGGGCGAACTCCCACATTTAAGGAAATGTAACCGTGCGTGTTGATTTTGGGCGAGCTCCCACGTGTAAGCCATTTGATGAATGGCGAGCTCGGTTGGGCGAGGTACTAAGAGCTCTATTGGGCGAGCTAGTAGTATATATTTGGGCGAGCTGATTGATTTATCTCAAGTCTCGTCCAAATTATGGAAATATATATATAAGGAAAATATTAATGGAAATTATAAATTGTTTTGCAGTCGGGAATTGGAAATGGCTATTGGCGAGCAAGAAGCAAGGCAAAACAAGGTTTCGTTGGACCAGGTAAGGGAGATGTGTGTGAAGTGAATGCATGTCCTGTGGAGTTAAGTTTTAGGAAAATATTGTGAAATTTGTTTTGGTTTATGAAATGCATTGTTTGAGAAATCTATTTGATATTGGGCGAGCTACTAAGTCGACCCTTGTATTTCTGGGCGAAATGGTATTGGCGGGAGATCCAAGCTTTTTTTGATTTTTGGGTGAAGAACCCTTTTATGAGAGCTTGGGCGAGTAACATTGTTTTAAATAAAAGGCGGGCGAGCCAGGTTGGCAAACCCTTCATATTCTTTTTGGCGAGCCGCTAAGGGCGAGCCAGGTTGCTTTGTGTTGAAAAGCTAAGTGGCGGGCGAATACTATTCCCCGCACTGATGATTGACCATGGGCGAGCCAAATGGACGAGCTGACCATGGCGAACAAGTGTCACGTTTCCAAAGTTTCTTAATTGAAAAATAAACTGATTTTAATATCTTTGAAAATAGAAATTATAAACCCTTTTGGGCGATTTGACTATTGGGCGAGCCAGTTTTTCTTATTGTTTTAAAAGCAAGGTTGGCGGGCGAACACAAGTTCCCCGTACTGGGCGAGCTGCCATGGGCGAGCCATTTTGGGCGAGCGGACCATGGGCGAGTAGATTTTAAACGTTGAGATTTTGGAATGTTTTCAAGGTGTTTTGTAAACAGAAAGCCTAAACTTTTTTGGAAATCAAATCATTTTGAGAAAATGATAATATGGGTGAGATAATTCCATAAAGGTTTTCATGTGTTATAAAAGTGATTTTGAGACTTTAGGCCCTTAGTTTCATGTAGTGTTACGAGTTATGAGGCTGATGGACCCGTCAAGTCATCAGCGGTCTCGAGGTCACTTGGCAAGTGGACCCGAGGACCACCTATAGATTATGGCCATAGATCTAGCAGAGATAACCGTGAGGGGCGATGGCCTACGGGTGCACCCCAATAGCGGTAGATTCCGTTCTCGCAAGGGGGAGGGGGAACGATGATAGCATGACTTATTCATAGGGTGATGCCTAGTCTCAACTTGTTGATTTCTGTTTACTAAGAGGATTTGTTAAATCCTATTTACTGTTTACTACATTTTTAAGTAAACTGATTAGCCAGTGATTTGAATGAAGTTTTGAGAGTACTGTTTTTCTACTTGATATGATGTTAGGAAAAACAAATACTTGGTGATATATAGTTTTGGTTTTATAAAGTAGCATATGTTTCCTTTACTGAGCGTATGAATCGCTCACCCCTTTGTTTTGACTCCATAGATAAAAGACACGAAGTTGAGAGAATTAGCTCCCATATGGATAGCTACTTATCAAGCGTGGGGGCAACTTATGTCAAATATGACAGGTATAGTCACTTCTCTTTTACATTTCAGACATATGTATACAGTACTACTTTATTGAGACAAAGACAATAGGGGATGTCATATGTAAGGAATAATGAAAAGAAATTTCATATTTCGTATTTGATAAATAAATATTATTATTTATCACTATCATTGTAGAATGTTATTGGCATCGCAGACAGCCCAACCGGTAAAGTTGTATGGAAATACGTGAAAAATGTGGTAACGGGCTGTTACATAACATCTACCATGCAAGCTGCTAAGTAGGCATCAGAGACTGTATTTAAGCTTGGTACCGATCACCGTTCTTTGAGTCCGCTTCAGTGCCTTTAAGGTATAAGTTATTTGCAAATCTCTTGTTTACATGTATAGACTTTAATTAATACACAATACGTATTTTGTTCAACGAGTCGGGATGTAATTGAGATGTGTGGTAAATTATTGTATAGATGATCAGTGAGATTAGAGTAGTAACTACACAGGCACCGAATATAAACCTTAAAATGAAAAAGAAAAATTTAGTCCATAAATTTGTAGACTAAGAAAAAGTATGAGTATTAAGAGAACATCGCAATCTTCGGGTCGTGACAGTATCACCTTTATGGAAATCAATAAAATAGATAAAATCATCAGTTAAAATCATTAGTCAATCCATAAAGGTTTTATTAAATCATAAGTGAATATTTCTGGAAATCAATCTATAAAATATTCACTTTTCCACTTTTCACTTTGTAAACCATTTCGTATACTGTAAAATATGTAGGAGGAATTTTCAATAACCCCACTTTCATTAAATTCAGTAGCATGAATATTTAAATAAGATTTTTGGGTATATTCATGTTTTATGAAAAATATTAAACACATCATTTCTGAGGCTAGGAATTCATTCAATTATGCATGAAAATATTTATGTAGTGAAGTTAGATGGGGTGGCGATACCTAAGCGGGATCATTTTCGATACTTGGGATCAATAATATAGATGGATGGAGAGATTGATGGTGATGTGACCTATAGGATCAGGCTGGATGGAGTAAGTGGAGAAGTGCTACAGGTGTGTTGTGCGATAAAGGAATTCCTACATGGTTGAAAGGAAATTTTTATAGGACAGTTGTTAGACCAACATTGTTATATGGTAGTGAATGTTGGGCGACTAAGAGGCTACATACACAAAAGATGAGTGTAACAGAAATGAGAATGTTACGGTGGATATGTGGATATACAAGAAAGGATAGAATGAGAAATGATGATATTCGTAAGATGATTGGAGTGGTGCCTATTGAAGACAAAATGTGTGAAAATCGTTTACGTTGGTTTGGACATGTAAGACGTAGACCTGTAGATGCTCCAGTTAGGAGAATAGAGGCTATGGATGTTGAGAGAAAGGTTAAGACTAGAGGAAGACCAAAAAAGACTTGGAAGGAAGTAGTTTGAAAGACATGGAGGTTTTAGAATTAGATGAGCAAATGGCCTTGAATAGGAATCTAAGGAGGCAGAGAATACATATGGACGATCTAACGTGATTTTAGATATTGGTTCATATAGCCTACCCCAATCTATTGGGATAAAGGCTCTGATGATAATGATGATGATGCATGAAAATATTTCATGATATTTTTAAAGAATTTTCTAAGAAATTTTAGCACATAACGACTGCTATTTTCCTAGCCTTCTTGCAATTTCAATACAGTTCCAAAATTCACAAACAGCCACAATTCCACAGTTTCCAAAGCATTTTATTTCACAATTATTCTTATAAAATTAAATGCATTGAAATCATGCATTCAAGATATCCTTACAGACCACATACGCATCCTTTACCTATCTGTTGTATTTGACTCTTTTGAGCGCACCAACCATAATTCATTACTCCCGGGCTACAGATAATTTTACCAAAATTATTAGCTCATTAAATACTTATTTTTAAGCCATTATTCATTTCTATATGTAACCACATTGGACATTGCAAATATTTTTGCAGTATAAATTCTACTGGTAGTATAACATAACTTTTTCATTTTGCGTTGGATTTTAAATCTGAGCATACTGACAGACTCCTTGTAATTTCTAAAGTCTAAATATACCCTCAAATCATCAAAATCAACCACAGACAATGCACCCCTTATGTTGACTAAAATTGACATTCAACAATCCAATGCCATCATAATGTTCTACCATGCTTAATCATCCATTTAGCATCTATTTATGCATGAGACACTATGATTCCATAAGAAACCAAGCTTGGCTAAGACCCCCTCTCATGGCCAATTTTTTATTTTGTAAAATTTAATTGAATCTAATGGTAGAAACATGCTTAAAGAAATTAATTTACACCATTAGAATTAAAGAAAGCTTAATGGATGGTAAGGTACCTCACTTGGCCGAAACTTTGAAGCTTTCTTTCTCCTTGTATAGTGGCTTATACAATGAACTATTGGTATAGCTAGGTAGAGGAGAGAGAATAAAGTATTTTTCTAGTTATAATTTTGATGAAATTTGGTGTGTATAGTTAGCTAGGATAGCTTGAAATTTTTTTTCTTCCTTTCTTCACTTATGGTGGCGTGGGAGGCAATGGAGAAGACAATGAATTGTAACTGCCAGCAGTTGATGGGTTTATGCAGAGAATTCTAGAAGTAAGCCAAATGACCAAAATGCTCTTAGTTGTGTAAATTCCGGACAATTTTGGTCTTATGGTTCCGCTGTCGTAAAAACCGTGTAATCGCACTCTAAAATTTCAGATTCCAGCACCAATCAATCCTATTAAATGTATCTTGATGATTTGAAATGGTTTTGTCAACGCGCGGTGTACGGATAGTGAAAAATTATAATTTTACCCTTGCAACCCGCCAACGAAATTTTCTGATTGAATGACCGATTTGATAACTCTCTTGACATTGTCTTAAACTACTTTTCATGCAGAATAACATGGTATTTTTTTGTCCCAATTCATTTTAATTTGAGTACAATTTATGAAAATACTCTCGGGATGTAATAGTCATGTTCCAATTTGTTTGCCATACTTCCGAGAATAGTGCAAACAAGATATTTTAACATCAAATTGTCCATAATATCATTATTACACTATCCATATACTGTTTTCTCAATCATATATATACATTCGAGCTCAAAATTTCAAGTGGGGCCAATATTACCATTTACTTATAATTTATAAATATATTTGAAATAAATCAAAATTACATATAAATACACATGTACAGTATAAAATAATCGATTCTCACAGTTATCTTCTCTTATTCCTCAAAACCCAACAATAGCCCAAAACCCCTAAGTTTCAGATTCAATTAAATAAAAAACCTCATTGATGAATTATGTGAGCTTTTTTTGACTATTTTTTTTTAATTATGTTCTTTAGAACTCTACTTCTGTAAAAAGTTTAATTATTTTTCTTATTTTTTTTTAAAGATTATTTGATCTGAAGAGCACGCTCCAAAAAAAAGAATGCAAGGATTTTTCTTTAATTTAATAAGCTCAAAGAAGTGGCTTATTTTCTAACTAAAATAAGCAAAATACTTACTTGTCTACATCACACGAAAATGGTAAGGAATTAAGCTTAATTTTTGCTTAATTTAATGAGTTCTTTTATTAAAAAAAAAAGGTCAAAGGACGTGAAAGAGGGCAGAGGGCATGCCCTCGTTTATCGGAAAAAAAGTTGAAAAGATATGAAAAGATGAGACAGAGAAAGTCATCGTCACGAGCAGAAAAGAAGAAAATGATGGCAGCAAAGAGAGAGAGAGAGAGGGCAAAAAAATTCATTAAAATCATTAAAGGACACAGTTCTGTCCCCTTTTTCTCACGCACACCGGAGAAAGTAAGAGAAGGTTTTGTATCATTTCTCCGTGCGCGGGAGAGGACTGTGTAAATGAGGATGAAAAAAAGACAAAAGAGAGAGTATCATATTTAGCAGTAAGTATTTTGCTTATTTTATCAGCCAATAAGTGTAGTTAATATAAATTGTGAATGCTACTAAACATTGAAGAGCCGACGACTGAGTTTTCATTTCATCAGAAAGAGGTAGACTCTTCCCTTCCCCCGTGAAGTGGAACTTTCCAGAGTCACTGTGCTCTGGTCCCTTGAAATTTCTACAGATTTTTCATTTTCGAAAATTACTCTCACGTCTCTTGACATTTATTTCTTATTTAATGCTATTTGTGTAGCCGTTTGGTTGGTGCACAGCACAGCATTTGTTTGCAACTTGAAGTTTTTTTAGCTGTCTCCCTCAATGCTGGTGGTTTTCTTTTGACCGCAAAGTAAGTGGTCGTTTGGTTTATAAAAATAAATTTGTTTTTTATTTTTATTTTTTTTAAACAAGTTTGATTGAATAAGTGAAAAACAAGTTTTTAAAAAATAAAAATGAAAATGGATCAAAATTGAAAAACAAAAAACAGTTGTTTTCATTGTTTTTTAAGAAAATATAATAAACAATTAAAAAATGTGAAAACAATAAATTTTTTTTAAAAAATATAGTATTGTTGTAAAATACTTAAGAATCCAAGCTTGATTCACAATAAATGCAAGATTTTGAAAAAAAAATTTCTTGTAAAAGTTGAAATAACTTTATGAACTATTTTTTATTTACACTATAAATCATTTTTTTAAAATCTTATATAAATATATAAAAACCGAAGTTTTTAGTTAAAAGTAAAATATCATAGGTATATAATTCAAATATTTAACATATGTATTATATTAAAATTAAAAATAATTATTTTTTTAATTTTATTAAATTAATATAGAAATCTATACACATTAAAATTACAAAATAAACCAATTATTCATTTCACTTTTTTTAATGCTTTTTTCAAATCTAGCAACAATAAGGATTAACAAACTAAATTTCCATTATCAAGATGAAATTACCATCACATAAATTACCAATATATATTAAAATTCAAAAATTCAACTTTTTTTGAATTTCTTTACATATGATTAAAATAAAAAAAATCATACATCTTTTTTCAATTTCTTTTTTCCATATCTTATCTTAAATTAATGTATTACGAATAATATATCCTAAAATGATATACATTTTATTTGATATAGATTAAAATTAAAAAAATCAATTATCATTTTTCAAGTTCTTTACTCGTATAGGTTAAAATTTAAAAAACAATCAATTATTCATGCTACAATATAGTCTACTATATTTTCATTATCCTACTTTTCTCTCAGTATTTTTAATTATTAAGTAAATTGAATTTGAAGGATATAATATGAATGGTAATAAGGATTCATAGAATAGCGATGACTGGTAGAATGGTAATGGACACTAAAAGAATAACATTTTAAGTAAAAATATATTTTTTTCAATTTATTTTTTCTATATATTAAAGCTGGGCCTTTGAGTGATGCAATGGAGATGCATAAACTAGAGAAATATATCTTTCTATTTGTGTTCAGCAAGGAAAGGGCAAGTTCAGAATTTTAAGACAAGACCTTTGGCAGTTATGGACTACCACTTGAATCTCAAGGAGGGGCCAAGTGAAGCTACATTGGAGGAAGTCAACTTCTCCACATTAGAATTTTGGGTTCAACCGCACAAGCTACCGCTCTTGTACATGACAAAGGAGAATACGATTCGAATAGCTTTAATCTTTCCAAGACTGCTTGAGTTGGATTTCAATCCACATGAAAGGCTTAAATGGGGAGTTTTTAGAATGAACGTTGTAATAAAAGTGAAAGGGTGAAACCCCCTATACTTTATACTAAAAGGATGTTAACCACCTTATAGTTTCAAAATATCAAAATTTTTCCCTTTAATTAAGGTTTAGGGTTTAAAATTTAGAAATTTTTGGTTTAGAGTTTAGAATTTAAGGGTTAAGGTTTATGGTTTAAGGTTTATAGGTTTAGAAGCTATGATTTAGTGTTTATGATTTCTAGATTTAAGGATAGTTAAAAGGAAAATTGGTATTTTCAAATTATAGGGGGGTAAACGTTTTTTTGGTATAAATATAGGGGGTTTATGTATTTCACTCAAAAGTGGAAGATCTCTTGAAAATAGGGTTTAGGAATGACAATGGGGACGGTACCAGCTAATTTGAAGATACCTAACCTCGAATTCGTAAATATATTAAGCTACCTGAATCCTATAATTACTCGAATATTTTTTTATTTTTACTATTCGAACCTTACCCTAATAAATTTGACAATACCTTTTTACTACCCGAACTTGCTTAATCACTCAATTAGTAAGTTAAAATTTTGATGCTAAACACACCTTAAATAAATGAAAATTTTTTATTACAAAAATACCATTGTAAGAAATGACTATTATACCTTCAAACACATTCTCTTCTTCCTATTCTCACTCTTAACATACCCTAAACAATAAATTTCAACTAGTTTGCATTCAAAAATCACAACAATAAAGCATTTTTTTGATGATTCAAGTAAATTTTTTTTGTTTTTTTGGTTAAATGATCTAACAAAACTTGGGTTTTAAAACTCCTAGCAGTGGATTGTCGGAGTTACTTGTTGCTTCTGACAATACACTGCCGAGAGCAACAGAAGGGGCTTAGTAGGGGCTTGGCAATGAATTATTGAGATCCCTTGAAGGTCCCGACAATCCACTGCTGAGTGGTGGTGATAGCACCCGATAGTGGACTTTGGGACCCTCGAAAAGATCTCAACAATCCACTGTCGAGAGCATCGATTTGTCAAAAAAAAAACCCATCAAGAATCTCAAACCAAAATCATACAAAAATACTCAAATAATAATCTTTCAATGCAAAGAAATGAAGAACAAACAAATGTTATTGAAGATTTGAAGGTTTTGTAGAGATTTGGAAGGATGAAGATAGAGGTTTTGGTGTGTTGGGTGGGTTGAAGAGGGTTGAGGGTAGTTTAGTAATAAATTTAGGTAAAATAGGGTGTGGGTAGTAAGATTGAAAAGAGAGATAGGGTTTTTGAGTGTTTAAGGTATGTCTAGTCTTTAATAGGGTGTGAATAGATTTTCTCTTAAGTTTAAGGTTTGGTTTAGAGCTTAGGATCTGACTCAAGGGATTTGAACTAAGGTTGATTATAGGTTGAATTGGGCTTGGTTTAAAATTTTAAAATAAAAAATTAATAAAATTGCAAAATAACTCAATGACAAGTTACTCAAATTAAAAAAAAAAGACAATCAATTTAAACATAAAAATTAAACTCATAAATCAAATTTTTAAAATTTCACTCATCTTAATCTGGGAGTCAAAATTTATATTTGAGCAAAAAGTTTAAGTCATAAAATTACAAAATTGAACAATTTTGCAATAATATGAAAATCAGATTTTATAAACATTCGGATCTTATTGATCTAAATTAGTGAGTGAAGGTGTATGCCCGAACAAAATTAGGTGTTTACAAATATTCTTGCATCTCTTGTTATTTTTTTCCTAAAGAGTCCATGTTTTAATTGATTATGTTTGAAGTTTAATTGTAGATTACTTTTGCACACTATATATTTGTGTTTAAAACAGGTAATGTTATGAAAATGTGATATTTTTATTCATTAATATATTAGAGTTGTTTACTGACATATAGTTGATAAAATTTGACTATTGTCAAGTATTCTAAATTTTTTTATTTTTGATTATTATTATTTGTATAATGAAATCAAACAGGTGAATAATAGATTAGCATAAAAAAATACCACTATTTTAGATTAGAAAACGTAGTTTAATTAATAGATGAAAGCATTCGCTTTTCTCCTAACCATAGATTAATATCATAAATCATACTGTGATCATAAATGTAGTCTAATATCATGTTTTGCACTACGTTTGAAAATAAATTGTAGCTATTGTAACTAGGAAAATACTAGGTTAGAATAAACTATGATTACAAGAACATATTCTTTTTCTTAGACTACGCTTTTTAGGCATAATCTATAACCTTTTTTCTAGTAGGGTGGTGTGAGAAGCCCGTTTTTGCCGTATTTGATATAAATTAAAGAGTGTAAGAATTTAAAAGAAAGCATTGATCGCTAAAATATCTAAATAAAGGGTCATTCGATAAGGTTTAATTAAGTACTCAGTATGAGCCCCATTAGGACTTTCTCTGTCTAGATCGAAGTGAAGCCCTAGAATGATGATATTTGAGGTGAAATATGAATATAGTAAGAATCTATATCTCAAAATCATCTCATTTGAGTATATTTTGAAAAGCGTAAAACAATTTAAAAAATGACAATTAAAAACATAGGCCGATGAAACTTTCACAAATAACTGTCAAACGAAGTTGACTTTTGACCAATTGATAGAAGCGAGATAATGCTCATGTGAAGAAGTCCGATACCATGCAAATAAGTAGACTGAATCACAAGAAAAAGCTTTAAATTAAGTGATTTTACGATTATGGGTATTTTGGTAATTTCACCTTTATTACAATTAAGCCCCTATAAAACCTTTACTAATGATTAGAATATGTTAAATAAATTTATTTTATGAGTGAATTAAATATTTGGAAGTTAGACTGAATAGTTAAATGAAAACTGAAAAAGTAAGGACAAAATTGGAAAGTTAATTATTAATGAAGGGCATTTTGGTAATTTTGCACCCAAAGATATTTTTGTTTGATTTTTTTCTCTTCTTCTTCCTTCCATTGTCATCCACCATGGCTGCCATTCACTTTCTCACTCTACAACTTTAGTTTAAAGAAGAAAACTCACAAAACCCTGATCAAACAACCTCCAAACCGAAAACGATCTTCATTGACCCTGTCCAGCTTTTTGTGCTCTATATTTTGGTACCAAAATCAAGTGTTGAAGTGGCCAAAATCAAGATGTTGGAATCTTACAACTTGGAGTCATGGTGAAAGGTGAGAGAAGGCTTGTGTTTTTCATGGTTTTATGATTGTTTGTCATGTGATTAAGATGTTTAAACATGTATTTAAGCTTGATTTGGACTAAAACCATGAGAACATGCTCCATGAGATTTGGCCACTCATACCCATGCATGAATGTGTTGTTGTTCAATGCATAAATGATGTAGAATCAGTCTAAAGCATGAGTAGAACATGTATACAACCTTAGATTGTTGAAATGAAGTGTGTACGATAGTATGGTAAATTCGACCTAGTGAAGAGTACACCGAAACTATGCTCAATTCAATGCAAATTGGGTTCTAGAATATTGTATAAATTTATACAAGACTGCGGGTGAAGTCAAAACTAAAAAAGGAGGTGTTTTGACTGTACTTGCAGTTTGGCATCTAATAAAAAATAGACAGGATTTTTTGTTGTATTAGGAAATATAAAAGACCTTAGAGTCTAGAATATTCTTTATAAAAGAAATAATAAAATTTGACTGTGTTCTGACCTTATTTTGCGGCCTCGAAGTAGGCGGCACTAAGGAAATGATAAGCAAATATGTGCTTGCTTATTCGTATTGGTTACTAGAAATGGATCAGAATACTGTGCTTTGAATGAAATAGGTAAGGGATATATATATATATATATATATATATATATATATATATATATAAGACGTAAGGATATTGTGATTGCATTAATATGATTGATTGATTTGAAAATTTTGCATTATTGAATATCGAAACTATTTTGAGATCGATTGGCTAGCTTGAGTTATTTGAATTTGTTTTTTTGAATTGTTGATTGAAATTGTGACTGATCAATATTAGGAAGCTGGATTTGTGGTTTTTAAACTATGTTTTCGTGCAGGGAGGTTAGGACAGATGTAGCCATTATATTGCCAAAATTTTTGTAAAATGTTTTTTGAACCTTATATTCACAAGAATAGATTTCTGAAACATTTTGAATGAATTTTAGAGGTTAATACTGATTTAAGTTCCATATAAGTCCGTAGTATGCATCAAAATTGTAATTTAGTTCTTGAGACTAATCTTAATGGATTTCTCTAATTTCATGACTTATATGAGTGACGGCATCATTCTTATACGTAAATCAAATATTTTGAACTTTGAGTTCTAATCTGAGAATATTTGTCTAATTTATATTCTTGAACTTCTAATATTTTGATTTTAATGGTTTTATAAACTAAGTGATAATCTTTTTTACTGTGCCGATCTTGAAATGTATTATTATTGATTTGTGAACTGCTTTTAGTGTTTGACTAAAGTTAACGTTTTCAATGTGTTGACTTTAACTAAACTGGAACCATTAATGAATTGTCTGTATTGACTTCTTTGAAATGATAATTGTTTTGTATCGAACAAAATAATTTTAATTCATGGTTTTATAATTGTTTTAAGATGAAATTCTATAGATTGAATGTGCATTGTAGGAGCCACCTCTAGAACCTACGAGACTAAATGCTATATGGTGTTACTCATCTTTAGAATTCATGGGAATTATAATGAAACTTAGTTCCCAAAAGTTTATATTTCGACTGTATTATTATATTTTGTTCTAAAAACATGAAGTAGTGTTTTAATGTTTTCAAGGGAATCAAGTAAACGTTTTGAGATTGATGGCCCTATGATGCTTATCTGAGTGAGTGATTGTTTATTGTTAGACCTTAGCCATGTCTTCAGCACCCACAGATGTCACCAGGCTAGTGTACACTGTGAACCTTTATTTGACTATGGCCATATGTCGTTACTAATCCCTTAGGGATCTTTCTTATGCATGATACTATCAAGTGTGGCCTAGTTTCCACTGTTCTACTACTAAACTATTTTGATAAATTTTTATTGAATTTGATTGATTGATTTGATTTACTGAGTGTTTACTAAATCTAATCGATTATTACTGATCATTTTCTGATTGTTTACTGATGGTTTACTAATTGTTTTCTGATCATTTTCTGATTGTCTTCTGATTGTTTTTTGATCGTTTGTTGATTATTTTTTGATCATTTATTTGTTGTTTTCTGATTGATTTCTGACTATTTTTCAATTATTAACTGATTGATTTCTAATCGTATTCTGATTGTTTACCGATTGTTTTCTGATCAATTTCTAATTATTTTCTGATCATCTTCTGATCATCTACTGACTGTTTCTGATCGTGTTCTAACTACTTTCGATAAATTACTATTTATTTTCTAATGGTTTTCTAATTGTCTCGAATAAATTTACTAATTGTTTTCTAATAGTTTATTGATTATTTTCTAATTGTTTACTAATGGTTTTTTGATTGTTCACTGATTATTTCTTTGAATTGTTCATTGATCGTTTATTGACTGTCTACCAATTTTATACTGAGAGATTTTATTTAACTATACAATTAGTGATTTACTAAATGTTTTACTGAACTATTTACCGAGTGATTTATCGAAAAAGTACTGACCGTTTTACTGAGTGTTTTACTGGATGTTTTACTTAATGTTTTACTAAAGAATTGAACTGTTCTTAATACTGATTTAACACGTATGAATTCTTTCTTTGTAAAGTTTTCAGAAATTCCCTATAATCAAATTTAAGGACTAGGACAAGTGAGGTGCTCTAAAGCATCCTTCTGTACTCAGCCTGGTTACCTAGCCGATTATAGTAACCTTCTGATAGAGTGCCCAAACACTATTTTAACAACGATTATAAATTCTAAATATGTTTTCGACCTATGCATATAAGTTTCATAGTATCAGTTCTTTTATATATATTTCTTACTGGGCATAAGCTCACCCCTTTGACCTTATATATTTATGTGTAGTAATTATTGATAGTGTGGGAAGGATTTTGATCAGATTTCTATGAAGATACAATATTGTACCACGTAAGTATAATATACATTTATTATATTGTATTTAGACATTTATTATATGATACTTTAGTATGTAAAGGGATGTAAACAACAAACTTAATAAATCTGAGTGTCAACTATAAACTATGTTATTAGGTATTGTTTGGAATAATAAATATGTATTGTGAGTGACTGTACTAAGACTGATGTGATTAGTAGAATGTTGTATAGCTCAATAAATTTTAGTGCAAAATCTGAGTGAGGGCACTGAACATATTCTAACCGACTGAGTGAAAATTTGAGTAAAAAAGAAAAAATTTGGTGTGGAATTTCTATAATAGGAGCATGACAGATGGAGTGGGGGGTATCAATACTATTGGCTTAAATACTAAACTGAGAGGGAATGAATTGGTTTTTCTAAGCTAATTTCTCTACAAACTATATCTTACCACAATCACATTGTAATCAATTAAATATGTAAGCAATAAATAAAAGTAAAAGATTAGGGATAGAGAAAATGTACATATGACTTTTTATAAAGGTTCAGCATCCCTTGCTTAGTGCTCTCCCTTGAGCTCCTTTAAGTATTACCAAATTCACTTTTGAAATTAGACTTTAAACCATTTTTTTATAAAAGATTCAATAGTAAACTTTACAACCTCTTTTTTTTCTTAGGCTTAAGGAGAAACCTTTACCCTTTCATTTTTCGTAGGCCCAAGAAAGAAACATTTCATAGCCTCTGTTTTTAAGACTTAAGTAGAAACCTCTAACTTCTACCTAAATCTCACCTTACAAAATTAGCTCAAAAGGGTTTCACACCCTTTTTAAAAGTGGTGTATTTTCGATAAAAGATTTTCATAATAAGAAATACCACTAACAAGGTTGAATGATTGAATTTTAAGCCATTGAATGAATTACAAAGAGACTAAAGGTTTGAATAATGAATCTTTGTCCCAAAACAAAACAAAAGTTTGATAGACAAAGGCTTAATAGTCAAATATACCTTCAACCTTTTGCATAAAATAGAAATAAGCCTTCAACCTTTAATTTTACTATATAAATACCTAACCATTGAAAATGAAGCAATTAAGTCCAAATTAATTATAAATTTTTATAATAAAATAAGAACGTTGGGGGCTTATAAGACCTTAAGCTCTTATTGATTCTACTTAATTGTAGTATTTTGAAAAGTTGAAGGATTATTTATAGTAAAATAAAAGTTTGTGGACTTTTACAAAGAAATTAAATGTTAAGGGCTTATATCCATTTTATGCAATAAGTTGATGGTATATTTGGCTATTAAGTCATAAACAAACGACAATTGTTTCGAACTTTGGTTCTTGAGTCTTCAACTCTTTGAACCTTCCTTTTATACCCCTTCTATAAAATATGGTCACTAATATGCTTGATTTAATATTCTTCCCATTGTGAGACACATAAAACTGGTCATTGTAACCTAATAGGCACAAGGGATATTGATATCTTCCCTCTGTGTATTGATACCTTATGAAGGGTTTCCTGTAAAACAAAAAAAAAGTATTGATACCATAACCTTAGAGTATCTATACATGAATAGAGCATTTAGCTTCTAGCTAAAGGTTACGATGGGCATATCAATACCATGTATTAAACTAGTCAATATTTAAATAAGCAATATTAATACCTTTATTACGAGACAAGGGTATTGATATACCTTGAACAATCAAGGCATATTTTGGAAAGTTAAACATGAAATCACATCAATAAGGCAATCAATCAAATATCAAATATGCATAAGATCAAAAACATTCTAACATGTGTACATTTAAGTTTCAATCAATTCCTAAAACACTTTGCATGATTTCTACACTTTGTTTCTTAAGTTTGCAAAGTCATATCAAAATTTTAAGTATTTCAAAACTATCATATACCTTTACCAGGGGTTTTTATACTTAAACTGGGTAATGATAAAGGTATCGATATCACACTTTATGAGTATATGCCTTTACTATAGGTATCAATATCTTGGTCATGAAATATGCAATTTTGTTTATTTTAAGCCTGCAATCACTTCACAAAGGCAATTTTAATATAAAAAAACGTGCATTAGAAATATTTAACATTTAAGATCATGCATATTTATCTCTTAATGATTTTTAAAATATGTATTAATTTTTCCAAAATTAATTAACAAAATATTTCAATGACAATTTACTAATCATGTATTTTTCAAAAATCTTTCTTTCTCAAAAGCCAACTATATTAAGTAAAAAAAAAAAAACTTTCCTTTAAGATCAATTGGACTTGTATTTTAAATTAAGCACATAAGATAACCATCAAAGGTAATCTTATAGTTTGTAAAATACTTAATTATGCAAAGCAAATTTATTTTCTAAAATCCCATTTAAACTCACTTAAACTTTTGTCATTTCAAAATATATATCAACTAGTTTGCTATCCGATGCCATGCACGAGTAATTTTATTTAAATTTATATTTATACAAATTCATATTATTTAGACATTTTAATTATTTTTAAAAATATATTGAATTATTTTAATTGTTTTAAATGTATTAGATAATTTTATTTTAAATGAATTAGATACCATATCATATTTCAATTAATCTTAGATTAAAAATATTTTAATTATTGTATTTGAAATAATTAGATGTTAGATAAATTATTAAAATTTATTAAAAAATTTATATATGATGCACTGACCGTGTATAGTGTCAAGGCCCAACCCGTTCAATAAGTCGTCAGCTGACATCCTGTTGGCACTTTGCCCCAAGTTTGCCTCAACTCAATCGTATTGTCCACTCTGGAGTGCACCCTATAGAGCCATCGCTCCACACAGGTTTGTTGGACTGTGCCAATTGGCCATAGTCCAATTCGTGTCTGGAGGAATTTAAACCCTTGACACCTTGCAACTGTCAATCCCTCCAAACCAACTGTCTTGAGAATCAAAATTTTCTTAAGATCAAATACATACTCAATGTGTAATTTAAGTGAACATAATATAATACTGTAATTTTGGGATTTCAAATATAAGATCATGACTTATATTCTTAAAAAACGAAGTCTTCGAGAATAAAGTGAAACGTACACCTATACAGTATGTAGAATGCATGCTAAATAGATATGAAAAGAGTTGTAATTATAAGGGGTGTGTGTGTATATATAAGCCAAATTAAATGCAAGTACTGGGCATGTATGCAACATGCATGAGTGCATGGGTACGTAAGCTAAACACATGCAACGTCATGCATACATACATATATAAATATAAATGTATAATTAATTTAAATAAATAAATGATTAAATAAAGTAAAAATATTATAATAACTATATTTACAGGTAAATATATAAATTACATGTGAAAATAAGTTTGCACATGTTTGGAAAAGAGGTATAAAACAAAAATAAATATGCTTGAGAGAATAAGGAATTTAAATATATACACCGTAGATAAATAAACATACACCCTAATACATGGAGTGTTTGTGTAGATAAATATATATATATATGCATATATAAATTAAAATAATATATATAGATTTTGGGAATTTAAAATATTATATATGTAATGGATATATATAATATCGTAGGATAAATGCAAACATATATATTATACTTTTTTATATATATATATATATAAAAAAGAGAAAAGAAGAGATAAGAGAAATATAAATAGATGATATTTCAATTATTAAAAAGATAAATATGAATATAAAATTTATAAGAAAAGATATATATATATATATATATAAAAGAGTAAAAATATATACTTTATATATTAAAAAATAATAAATAAAAAATTCATTTTTATTAACAGGTCGGTGGGAAAATTCTCACCAACCCATCCCATCTTAATCAGGGGCAGAACACTCTGCCTTCCCATCATTTCCACTCCTCATTTTTTAAAATTTTTAAACACTCAAGTCTCTCTTTCACTCCCTCTCTCTTCTGTCCCCTCTCTGCCACTCTCTAACCAGTTATCACCCTTCCATCTCACGTCTCTCTCGACTTCATCCATGTCACTGCTGCTGTGTGAAGCGTGAGGAAAATTGAGGAAACTGGCGAGGGAAAGAGGGTAGAGGGAGAGCAGGGAAAAGGAGTTTCGGTGCTGAGAATAGGGGTTGCAGACAGCACCGACCTGAGGTAGCAAGAGGGGCATCAAACTAGAGCTATTGGACGCTAGTTCAGTGTCCAAAAGGAAGGCCAAAGCTGCAGCAAGAAGGGGGCTCTGTAGTGCTTTTCGAGTGGCCTTGGAGCTACATAACAGTGGTTAAAACAAGGGCTAAAAGAGGCAAGGAACCGAGCGGTAGAACAGAGGTGTGAGTTTTGGAGGTTGGAGCAAAAAGGAAATGGTGTGGCTCTCAGCAACTAGAAGTGCACCAGCTTGGGCACCGTTGCAGGGCCTGTTTCAAGTGTGAAAACAGGGCAGAGCTAGTGATTTATGGGCCGTTGGAGGCTGACCAGAGATATGAAAACAAGGCATTTTGGAACGACAAAAATAGGGGCTAAGTTGAGGTATCGGTGCTGGTTTGGGGTGGCATGTAGAGGAATGAATGAGGGCTGAGTTACTGCCTACGTCAGCTGAAAACGGTAGCTGTAGAAAGAGTATTTAAGGTGGCATTTTCGGGCAGCAACAGTGGCTGTACGACCGACCAAAGCAAGGGAAATAGGGACGGTTTAGAGGTTGAAAATGGAGTGATCAGGGGCAGGATGGGGCTGACTTAAGGGGGAACTGTTGTGTTTGGTGTTGGTCAAGGCAACAAATATAGGGTCCTTCAAGGGCTGAGTAAGGCTATTAAATAAGAGTGTCTCGAGAGGCTTGGGCAGGACTGATCTAAGGCCATTCGGTGGCCTTTTTGATGGTTGAACCGAGTGGATTCAAGTGCTAAAACAGGGGGCTTGCAAGGTCACTTTCAGTTGTGTTTGGTGAGTGTTAAGGAGGGTTTAAGGCTGATTTTTTGGGTTCTTTAGTGACTGTTTAAGGAGGGCTGCCGAAACAGTGAGTAATAAGAGGTTTTAAAAATTGAAAATAAGGGAGAAATATATATATATATATATATCTATATACCAACGAATAAAGGGTAGAAATAGGAGGAAACATGTAGGGAATTAGTTAAAGCCTTATATGAAAATTGGTAAGACATTCAGCGAATTTAGAAATATATTCATGAAGCTTTTATGAATATATTTAATTTTTGCGGATGGTATAATATGGGATTGTAGAAAAAATTGTAAGGCAAAGGCCTTGTGGAAGATCAGGATCTACCTAAATTTGAGACACTCAGTTATGTGGCAATTTAAAGAAATTGATAAGAGAGGTCAAGTAATGCCTTATGACTTTTAAAGTGTATATATATATATTTCATCAAGTTGATACTAAACCGATTAACAGTGTTTAATTATGTAGCACGACATAAGGCAACGATTCAAGTTTAGTGAAGCTCGGAGAGTGAATGCCAATCTCAATAGAGGTAAGACGTTTATATAATTTAAAGTTAGAATTATATTGTATAAGTGTAGTTAGGATTGTGTCATGATGGCGATGACTAAAGGTTGAGACTTAGTGATACATAAAGAACGATATGTTTATGGTATGATGATAATTGATGAAATGATTGAACGTTATTAGCACTGTGATTGAATGAGTTGCGGAATAGGTTTTTAAGGAGTTCATTTTATTTAAATCGATTAATAGGTATAAACCTGTTGAAATTGAAATGATGGAATTAAGGAATTTAAAGGGTAATAAGTAACGATCTTGAGTTGGATATAAGTACTATACTAGTTTGCTTTGAGAGTAAGTATATTAGTAGGATTTGACATTATGGATAGCTCTATACTAAATGATATTGTCGTGACATGTTACATGGGTACTATATTATACTGTTATAAACTCATGTCTTAAATTGCATCGCTTTTAAGTATACCTTCTTTACGACTTGAGATTTTGAAAGAATGCATCCATTTCATGCTTATATGAATACCTTGAATTATTGATTAGTTTTGAAAAGAAAGTATATGATATACATGTATATATTTCTATATATAAATGGTCTTAAAGAAATGTACTATATACTTTATACAATTTACATAAGAAAAGCTAAAGGTTTAAACATTTTTGAGATTACAGGCACCTTAAGATATTTAAACTCAAATAAAGCATAGTGGGAGCCACCTAATTGGAGATCACTCGTTGGCAGAGATGCTTGATAATAGTCGTGGACAGGGCTCAGTCACACCTGATGAGTGGGGTTGAGAGGCATGAGGTCTATGGCCATAGATGGTGCCTTAGTTAGTTTCTAGGGGACGATGACATGATTTTTCACTACTACTTATAGTGAACTAAGTCTTTATTGATAAAGTATTACGGATTCAGTCTAGTCTCAAACTTGATATGATATACTATCTAGAGTATAATTTTATTTTATACGAACTCTAAACTTAACATGGTTTTACAATATATAAGAAATGTTTTAAAACTGTACATGTTTTAGACATACTATAAAAGTGAATACGAGATGTTTTGAGATAGTACTTTTTTTTAAACATGCTTTAAAGGCACATGTGATATAATTTGTGAATTATACATGCTTTAGCCTTGTCTTAAAAGTAAATGTGAAATGATTTAAGATTTTACATATTTTGGATATGCTTTAAAAGTATATGTGAAACGATTTTGAGATTATATACATTTCGTAGATGATTATAGGCATTATCAAGCTTATCTAGAAAATCAGTAGACAAGTTTTAGCTTTTGACTGTTCAACAGGACTGAATTATTACTCTATAGCCATAGATGTTACCATGGGAGCCACCTCTAAAGACCCCAAAGGACTTATGTGCTACATAAGTACCTTCAGGACTATGGGAGTCACCTTTAGAATCTTAAGGGAACTACGTGCTACATGGATGCGTCATTGTGACATTTTACTCATCACTAGTTAAGATGGACATCTGTATCAGTTATCAGAGAACTTTGCCTACATTTTATTAGTATCAGTTTTCAATGATTTGAGGCTTTTTGTCAAACTTTATCAGTATATGTTTTGATTTCAGTATCAATTCAGTGATTTGGGGTTTTATGACAAACTTTATCAGTATATGTTTTGACTTTAGTATCAATTTAATATTTGAGGCTTTTATGCCAAACTTGATCAATATATGTTTTGATTACAATTTCAATTCAGTTTTGAGGTTTCATGCCTAAACGTTATCTGTATCTGTTTTGATTTTAGCATTAGTTTCAATAGTTCGAGGCATTTTGCCTAACTCCATCGAATATCTATGTTCAAAAGATTATTTGCTTTGAATTCAATGCATAGTGATCGTGTTTTGAACTTATGTGCATAATCACTATATTTTAAACTCGTACATAGTCACCGTGTTTTGAACTCATGTGCATAGTGATTGTGTTTTGAACTCAGTGCACAATAATTGTGTTTTAAATTAAGTGAATTAGAGATCTGTTTCATTATTCAAATCAGTTTTCAACATTTTGAGACTTTATTTCAAAACTTATTGATTTTTCAATTTTAGTGTGATTATTGATTTTGAACTAAATGCATCAAAAATTCTGTTTTGTTATCAGTATTTGTATTAGTATTTTGAGGCTTTATACATAGCTTTATCAGTTATTAGTTTCATACGTTATCTATTTTGAACCATGTGCTTAAGTAATTTGTTTTGTTATCAGTATCAATTCAGTATTTCGAGGTTCACGCCTAATGTGATCAAAAATCTATTTTGTACAAGTGCTGAAGCGCATAGTGGTTCTAATTTGAACTAATTACATTGTGAATCTATTTTGTACTGTGCACAAGGAGTCATTTTTGAATTAAGCATGTTGCTTATTGTAATACTGTGCATTCTATCAACATTATAGTATTGTGACGAGTGACAGTGTCTATTTAGTATCTGGGATATGAGGTACCTAGGGTATCCTTTCGACTAATACCCTATACAACCTTAACCTTAAAGTATGAGTCTGGATAGATAAACCCGGCATCAGGACATGTATCATGCATGCATGTCACTTTAGTTTTGTTCATGCATATGTGTGCATGTAGATCAACATGAGCCTAACAAGCATCGACTTAAACTACTTACTGAGCTATGATTTGCTCACACTTTTGTCCACCACCTGCAAACTATCTGAGCTAAGCTATAATGCAAAGCAGCTATTTAGGCTATTAAGACTGTACCTAGTCTAGGTACGTACCAGTGTCCTTCGAGCCTTGCTTTTACTATTTTTTGAGATATGAAAATAGTATATTATTTTGTTTACATGCACATTTTATATAGTTTACACAGTACAATTTATTTGTGTCATGGGATGCAACTTAAGATCATTTTAGATTATTTTGTGAGTGATATGATGATTGAATTTGATCCTGGATTTGATATGTATGTGATAATTAGCGATGGATATTAGGAATTTGACATGATAATTATTTGATTAATTGCACTATGATGTGAATGTATAGGTAGCGAAATTGATTTGGTATGATTGGGTTATGATAATGATAACATTTTACAGGTTGTTTGTCTAGGGAAATCTATAGATATAAAGGTAGATATTTTCAATCTATTTTCTAGGCAAGAATATCTTATGGATTGAAAATGATCATTACATGCCTTAGAGAATTATTTAACTCGCCTTTGGACAAAAGAATAAGTTAGTAAAGTTAAATTGAAATTGAAAAGGATTGGTGAAAATCATTTTGTGGCTCCATTGGCATCGAATACAAACCATAATTCGAAAAGGAAAATTTTGTTTGTAAATTTGATAAGTGAAATAAGTATAAGTGTCAAGTGTATATCATGGCCTTTGGGTCGTGATAAAGGATTTATATTAAGGAGATCAATATATAAGATATATTGAGAAAGGTGTGTGTGTGTGTGTCCATATATATATATATATATATATATATATATATGTAAATTCACTAGAGAAAATATATAGATATTTGTATATTAATCAAATTAGGTAATATATAGAGAAAGGTGTGTGTGTGTGTGTGTGTGTAAATTCACTAGAGAAAATATATAGATATTTGTATATTAATCAAATTAGGTAATGTGTGTGTGTGTGTGTGTGTGTGTGTGTGTGTGTGTGTGTGTGTGTGTGTGTGTATGCACTCACTTGCACTCACTTGCCAAGCCTAATATGTATATATGTGACTAGATAAATGAAGAAAATTCAAGTAGAAATATAAATACATATAAAGGAATAATTATATGAATGTATATTAATTAAATGGAAGATATAATTATAAGAATATATATATATATATATATATATATATATATATATAGAGATTAAGACAAAATAGAATATATATATATATATATATATCTAAATTTAAGCATATAAAAATATATATCTAAATTAAAGTATGTGGATATATATATATATATGTATATATAGGTTTAAAATAATATAAATATATATACTAGTAAATAACAATACAAATATCTATTTCTATATATGATATAAATATTACTCCCTCCGTCCCAATAAATTTGTCACTATTGGCTTTTAAAATTGTCCCATTAAAAATGTTATATTGAAAAAATTAACAAACTTTAATACTATATTTCCTCTTTTACCCTTTTTTATACTTCAATTTTAAAATAGGGCTTCAATGCAGCAACAAGAACCAAATGCAATAAGCGTGAGGGCTTGACAAAGGACAATGGCAAGCAGTAGCTAGACAGCAAGGCAAGTGTTGATCGATGCAGTAGTTGGAATAAAGATGTAGGTTCAGTGATGAGGCTTGGATGTTACTATACAGACGCAAGTGATGCAGCAAAGAAATGCAAGAAGCGGTGCATTTTAAGGATAATTTGATCAATTTGAATTATTTATATGACATGGATGTTGAATTTTTGACTTTCTAAAACTATGTGTTTTGTCAACATGTGACAAAATTAGTGGGATAGAGGGAGTAATATAAAAACCGAGATTGGCTTTTTAAGGAAGTCGATTACAGCTCCCACCTACTTGCAATAATGCGGGAGTTTGGTTTTGAAAACTTAACAGGGGAGAAACTTCCTCTGTTAGATAGAAACAGAGGAGAGGGACGAAAATAGAGGGAGCAGGATAGGTGGAAGGAGAGGAGAGACCGATGCCACGCCACTTGATTTCGTGCACCACCGTAAGATCAACTATCACCGATGAAGTAGATCTGAGGAGAAAGAGAGCGTAACGGGTGGAAAAGAGTGAAGGGAGTGAGAATATAGAGTTTCATTCCCTGGTATAAGATGCTGTAGGTGAAAGGAAGCTACATTTCGATTTTGAAGAGGCAAAAACATAGATGAAAGGGATAGAACTTTTAGATAAGAGGAAAGAAGCATTTTGGTCCATTGGAGGCATTGGAACAGAGCACCATCGCCGCAAAACAAAGGGGCCTATGTTGTGAATCGTTGGTAGGTGGGTGGAAATAAAAGATGGCAGGGGATCGAATGCTTTGAATTTTGGGTCTTAAACAAAGAGTCTTTAGAGAGGGAAAAAGAGAAACAAAAATGAGATTCTCTTTAAGCAAACTGAGCAGCAGAGTCATAGGGCTGAACCGATGGTAGTGAGCAGCAATAAGCTATACCTTGAAGATGCTTGGTAAGCAGGGGATTGGCAAAGAAAGTCTCATTCTTTCTTATTATTCTCTCCAAAACCAAAAAACGTGAAAAAGGGTTGAAGAATCTTTGCCTACAAAATGAAGTTTTCTTTCTCTCTCGGGCAACGAAGGAGAAGAGGGAAGTGAGAGCCGAAGACTTGAGGCAGAAAAGAAAGTTTTTTTTAGGATGGGTTTAATTGCCAGTTTAAGACGCTTGAAACAGAGGAAACAAAGGCTAGAAATGTACTGATTTTGTGGCTATAAGGATTAGATATTGGTTGGTTTCTGAAGGCTGAAATAGTGGTATTTAGGCTCTATTAAGAGCTATTGGAGTTAGGCTAAATAGTGTTGAACGGTGTTAGAAATGTAGGCTACATTTGCTAACATAGAGTGGCTAAAGCAGATAGGGAAAAGAAGAAAAAAGGCATGGTGAGGCTGGAAAATTGGCATTTACATAGGCTGAGTTAGGATGAATTTAGACACTGAAGCAATGTTATTTTGGTAGCCAAAACACAATAGAATTGGGCGCTGCTTTAGGGTAGCAAAGACACTAGCCTGCTATTGTGTATCAAAATTGAGAAAGTGAAAAAGAAGAAAGAAGTTAACAAGGTATTTAAGGGGCTAAACCAAGGCCATGCGATGCTATTTTTTGCTGATTTGTAGGCTATATTTTGGTGGCCAGAACAGTGTAGGTTCAAGGGTTGTGTTTGGGCGACATTTGAACTGAAGATGGTAAATTTCAAAGGTTGAAAATGGCTGATTAAAAGAGTGAAATTCAGCACCTAAGCAGCTTAAAGAAGTGTGAAAACAACAGTGGAAATCTAATAGGGATTAAGCTGGAACCGAAAAGGTAAAAGCCCCTAGTCTTGAGTTTAAAATTCATGTGCGTGTATATGTGTGTGTGAAAAGAATATGATGAGAATAGATTTATATATTTATAGATATATATATGTCATTAATAAGATAATAAAGGATAGTTATTAGTGTAAGATTTGATTAGAATTTTAAAGAGAATAGGTGATATGAAATTTGGCTAAGGAAAGCTTTTCCAAGGTGAGAAACTATACTTCGGTTTTAGATTGAAGTGTGTGTATATATTTATAAATATATATATATATATATATCATAATAAGATAGCGGAGAATTTAATCTTGACATCCAAATGATTAATTCTGGTTCTAAGTGCAACTAGGATATGTTATTGAGACGATAATGAATTGATTTGTAATTGGTTGGAGCGGTGTAGGAACTAAACTCTTGAATGGAAAGTTCGAGGAAGTTAATTTTTAAGCATTGAGTTAAGTGAGTTAAGTACATCTTGCTAGTGTCATCTTGTAAGAGATACTTAAATTTCTTAATAATTAATTTAACTTTGGAATTAATTGATGCAATATGATTGATAGAGCTATCGAGGTAAATAAAGGTAAGCAATGAGATCTGATTGAAATGTAGGTTAGGGTGAAAGCATGTGTTTGCCTTGTTTGTTATGGCCAACCAAGCTCGTGTGTTGTGTGAGATGTATTGTATATGCTAAGTTAATATGTGAACATCCTTTATAAATACACCATGTAGAAATTAGTCCACATATGTGATTGTGATAAATCTAGTGAACTATGATTGAGATTGAATGACTGAATTGCAATGAAAATTTGAATTATGATTGAGATGAAAATTGTGGAACAGAACCTGTGTTATTGCATTTTTATAGTAGGCTAGGTTAGGCTAAAATATAAGCCGTGATGCTACTGAAATTTTTAGTGATTCAAATAGAAAGAAGTGAAAATATAAACCTTGCTCATTTTATATACAAAATACTACGTGCACATGTGCATGAATTGCATTAATTATGCTAGGTAGCTATAAAAAATGTGTAGTGGCATATCGTTGATTTATGTACGATTCTTCCATAACATGTTTTGATTTAAGCTACCTTTCTGTATAAGTTTTATATGACTTGCATTATGTTTTGACTTGAAAGATTCCATCTTTAAGTTAAATTTTGAAATAAATAAAATTCTTGCGTATTTGAAAGTATTTTAACCAGTGTTTGAATATCCATGGAAGCCACCTTTAGATTCCTACGGGACCTATGTGCTACATGAGTTCCTTTGAGACTGGGGAAGTCACCTTTAAGATCCGAAGGGAGCTAAGTGCTACACGAGAAATCTATTTTTAAACCATTTTTGAGTGTAGGCACACCCTTCAAGCCTATCGAGCTTCACTCTAGGTTTTATTACTATTTATCGAGCTCTGTGCTTTAGACTACTAGTGGAGTGTTATACTCAGACCTTCAAGTTTTAATCTAGGTTTCATTACCTGTCTATCAAACTTTGTGTTCTAGACTATTAGTGGAGTGTTACTCTTAGACCTTTCGATCACTTCAAGTCTATTGAGCGTCGCTTTAGGTTCTTTTACCAGTCTATCAAGCTTTGTGCTCTGGACCAATGCAGTGTATTGTACTTATTGAGCCTAGTGCTCTAGGTAAATCGTACTTGTCTAGAAAATCAGTAGACAAGTTCCAATTCTCAATTGCACAGCAAGATTGGAAATAAATCTATGGGCATAATGTTGTGTCGCTTGTGGCAATTCTTTATCATGAGTGTTTAACTGATCGTGGTTATGCCTAAACTCTCTCAATTATTGTTTTAAGTGATTTAAGGCTTATGCCTAAAGTGATAAGTGATTGGATTTGTAATCATTTTCAGTGAATGGAGGCTTCCGCCTAAAGTGATAAGTGATTGGCTTTGAAATCGTTTTCAATGAATTAAGGTTCATGCCTAAAGTGATAAGTGATCGATTTTGAAATTGTTTTCAAAAAATTGAGGCTTTTGCCTAAAAGTGATAATTAATCAGTTTTGAAATCCGTTTTGAGTACTTTAAGGTGTTTTGCCTAACTAAATCGATTTTTGGTTTTTATAAGTTCATCCATTTTAAAATGAGTGCATAGTTATCATGTCTTTGAATTGATTGCATAATCACCATGTTTTGAACAAAGTGCATAATGATTGTGTTTTGAACTCAATGTATAGTCATCATGTTTTGAATCAAGTGTATAGTAAATGTGAACCGATCCAAGTGCATTGTGATGGTGTATCGAATTAAGTGTATTTTGATTGCATATCAAACTAAGTGCATAGTGTTTGTCTTTTGAATCAAGTGTATAGTGAATCTGTCTGAAATATAGTTTACAATAATCCATTTGAGCTACGCATATTGACCATTTGTAGTAGGTATATGGTTCGTTATGTAGTATTGTGTTAGTGATTGTGTTTTTTAGGTATCTTATAAATAGGCACCCGACACTACCTGACTCATTTAAGTAGGGTAGTATATAATTGAGTTCGAATAGTTATCTTAGGGTACCTACTACTCGAACCCAATTATAAATAATAATTAAAAATGATAATTAATCAGTTTTGAAATCCGCTTTGAGTACCTAACTAAATCGATTTTTGGTTTTTGTAAGTTCATCCATTTTAAAATGAGTGCATAGTTATCATGTCTTTGAATTGATTGCATAATCACCATGTTTTGAACAAAGTGCATAATGATTGTGTTTTGAACTCAGTGTATAGTCATCATGTTTTGAATCAAGTGTATAGTAAATGTGAACCGATCCAAGTGCATTGTGATGGTGTATTGAATTAAGTGTATTGTGATTGCATACCAAACTAAGTGCATAGTGTTTGTCTTTTGAATCAAGTGCATAGTGAATATGTCTGAAATATAGTTTACAATAATCCATTTGAGCTACGCATATTGACCATTTGTAGTAGGTATATTGTTCGTTATGTAGTATTGTGTTAGTGATTGTGTTTTTTAGGTATCTTATAAATAGGCACCCGGCACTACCTGACTCATTTAAGTAGGCTAGTATATAATTGAGTTCGAATAGTTATCTTAGGGTACCTACTACTCGAACCCAATTATAAATGATAATTAATATGATACTTATATATTTTATTTATAAATTATTTATTATTAATGTTGTATTTAATTAAATTAATTCATTAAATATTATAATTATGATTTTTAATTTTAATTTATTTTTATGAGTTAGATTAAATTTATTAATTTAGTTTTTTAATTAAGTTATTCCAAAATTGATTTTAAATTTAAATTTGAAAGTCAAACTTTGACTTAATAACTAAGTAGTTAGTGGATTTGATAGTTAAACGGGTAGTTAATGGGTTCGAATAGTTATTAGAGTTTAGGTAACACAAATCAAAATAATCGGATAGATAATCGGGTTCGGGTATTATAAAAACTAATTGGGTTTGGATATCCCAAATTTAATAGGTACTCGTTTTGTTTAAATTCTTAAATGAGGTACGTAATGTATCCTTTCGACTAATACCTCATATAGCATTTATCTTTAAAGTGTGAGTCCATAGTTGTACTTTCGGCTTCAGGGCATAGTATCACGCATTCATGCCACTTTATTTACTACTCATGCATACATGTATATATAGTTTAATATGAGCCTAGCATGCATTTACTTAAACCACTTACTGAGCGGTAGATTACTCACCTCTTATTTCTACTCCCTGTAGACTATTTGAACTAAGCTCCAATTGTTAGAGTATCGCATGGGTTCTCGGGGACCGTACCTAACCACAGTACTTGTTTACATCCTCCGAGCTCCATTTTTTATTACTTTTGAGGTATATGAGAAATGTATACCATTTTGTTATCATGTATCGATATTATGCAATGCATAGTTCATATTTATTTGCAATGTATTGGGATATAACTTAGGATTGCTTTAGATTATTACATAGACTAATATGATTATCAAGTGTTGTCCGTGATAAAATTATATTTTGACGTCCGTGTGAATTGTGGAAATATTTACTGTGATGATAATTGGGATTGTGAACAGTGTATGATATATATAAAATAGAATGGAAAATTGATTGTGTTGTGGGTTATAATGTGGATTTATTGCATGCTATTTATTGGAAAAAGTGACAAAATATAAGGAGGGAGATTTTCGATCCTTTTTTTTTGCTAGGACAAATAATTAGGAGGAATAACTATACCCCACCCTAGAAAGTACAACAAAGGACTCACAAACTAAAGATGGAGTTATTAAATTTAAAGTATATCGAAAAAGTAAATGAAAATCGACAAATGACTATATGACACTGAATACAAATTATAAAGTGAAAGAAAAATTTAGTTCGTAAATGTTAAGTACACGTCACGGTCTTCAAGTCGTGACTATAACACAATAACTGGAGCCTGAAAAAGATTGTACAAAAACTAATATCATAAATAATATTTACATGGCATCCATTAAAAAAACTAAACTTGAAAAATGTAAAACAAAGGAAAAGATATTCAAAGAAGTAGGAAAGAGAGAATAAAAAAATAGTCAGTTGTAGAAGAGATACATTAAATCCACATTGAGGAGATTAAAAAGAAGATTAAGGAAATATAGTCACTTAAAAAAAGAAACATGACGTGATAGTAATTACATATCTAATTCAACTTGCTTATATATCATTCAAATAGAATGTACAGGTCAGTGTCCATGTAAGCATGTTTTACATGTGTGCATGTTTTCTGAATTATAATATTCATCTATATGATTTAATGTTAACATATTTAACATATATATATATATATATACACACACACACACACACACACACACATTGTATTATATTTTAAGCTAATTCTCTTAATGGTCATTACATTGTTGATGTCGGATTTGCATTTAAACACATTTTTTTAAATCTCATCGATACCGTATCTAAACTTACTATTACAGTAACTAATCTTATTGTCATTAATTTTTTTCCAATTTCACTGGTCATATATATAGACACCAAGTCATCCACTTCTTGATTTTTTTTTGGCATTTTACTTTTAATCGAATTGGTAAGTAGATTTTTGGATTTGTACTTTTTATTGCTTTACGTTGGTTGATATTATTAACTTTCGAATTACTTTGAAACATTTTAAAAAGTTCTAAATGCAATAATTTTTCTCTATAAAACTATTTTACTTTTATTTTTCATCTTCTTTCATTTTTTTGGGGTGAATTTTCATCTTCTTTCTTGTGATTTCATTTAGCAACCACTAACATTTTAATTGAATTTCCTAAGAAGAGCAAAACCCTCCAAAATTATTTGAGGATGAGTATAACTAAATAAAACAAAAAAAATGTTAGTCACACTTTATGTTTAATGAACTTTTTTAATTCCAAAAATACCCTTAAATGAAATTACAATTTTACCCACTTTTAGTTGGTTTACAAAACTCTCGGATGTAGATTTCTGAGAGTTTCTTCACTCTCTTGGAAGTAAATTTTCAATATCAAAACGGACCTTTCATAAATTCGTTTTCAAGATGTTTTATTGGCTTTGGAAGTTTACTTCCGAGATATATGACTGGCTCCCAATAGTAAACTTTCGAGAGCTGTAACTATCTCCTGAAAGTTTACTTTCTAGAGCCATAACAAGCTCCTAGAAGTTGATTTATGGGAGATTGATATAGCACCTGCAAGTTGACTTGAGAGATAGATGTAGCTCTCGAAAGTTGACTTCCAGGAGCTTTAATTCGTTTTTTGAATTTTATTTCTTTAATTCCTTTTTTAGTTATCTTTATTTATTTAAAATTAAAAATTGTTTAATTTTTGTAGGATAATTGAATTTATTTATTTGTTTAATTTTATTTATTTAATCATCTATAATTTATTTATTTATTTAAACTTGTTATTTGCAAAAATATATAAATAAAACAAAAAAAATAATTGACGATGGATAAAATAATGATAAGAAATTAACATTTATATACATAATTATCATTTCATTCAAAAAGTAAATTTAAATATATAAAACAATAATGTTTGCTCTTTTCATCTCCTCTTATACCTAACATAAGAAATAATGTCTACTGTTGGTGGTGATGCAGGAGGTGTAAGAGGTGCTGTTGCTGATGATGCTAGTAAAGGCAAGTGCACCAGGAAATGCTAAGCAGGGACTGCTGAAGATGAAGCTGTTGATGGAGGCTGAGATGATGCTGGGACTGATGTTGGTGGAGGAACTAGTGCTGGTGGTAGATCATGTAAAGATCGTCAATTTTTCGTACCGAGCTTATAAATAAATGAATAGAAATAAACTAAGTACAAAGATGCGTTTTGAAATTTTTATTATCTTAAGTGATGAAATCGGAAAAGTAAAGTTAGTGCATTTAACGATAAATGATTAATAAATATATAAAAATATATTGGATTTATATAAATAAGTTCGAAATATATATATTAATTCAATAAAGAAAATAAATTAATATTTTGTAGATTTGTGAAGTAAATTAACAAATTATATAAATGCACTTACAAAACTTAAGCGCATCTATTACAAATGAATAGATAATTAAAAGAACAAGTAAATACATATATTCATTCAATTAAATAAAGAATAGAAATTTATTAAATTAAATGTAATATACACATGATTATATGGATAAAATATGTATAAATATAACAAATAAGGAAAATATATAAATATCAAATGTAAAATATATAATTAAATATATATTAATATGAAATACATATATAAGTTATTATTACATATAAATGTAGGACAAGAAATATATATAAAATTCAGATAAAAAAAATTATATAAATAATATTTTATATATATATATATAAGTAATAAAAATAAATTTATTAGCTGATACTGCACCCACGTTTCCATTCAAAAGAAAAGAAAGGGGGAAGCAGCACCCAAAAAGTTGATTTGGAAAGGGAAAGGATAGAAATGGTAGCGGGAAAAAGAAAGGAAGGTTGAAAGAGACCAAGAGAGTGACGGGTGAGCAAAGGAGGTGCAAGGATCTGATCAGGAAGCCAAACAGGGGCCATCATTCGCGTCGATTAGGGGAGAATAAAGGCAGCCATTGAAGGAGAAGAAAGGCTGGAACAAGGAAGAGCCCTCGGTGCAACAGGAACCGTAAACCACCGGGGCTGATTCAATGGCTATGATCGAGAAGCTATTGCAAGCGCCCTCGTGGAGGTAGAACCAAGTGAAACAGCTGCTGATCTGGAAGATGCTGTAAGTGTGAAAAAAAACAGGGCCTTCGATTAGGATTTTTGGGCTGCTATTCAAGACTGTGTTAAGGGCTTTTGGGAGTTTGGATATAGTAGAAAACTAAGGCTAGAAAGGAAGGATTTCTTTTGGCAGCCATTGGGTCTAGGACTAAGCCAGCAAAGAGGCAGTTGTGGTGAAGAGAAAATCGAGCTGAAACAGGGGTACTCTTGGTGTTGAACTAGAGTTCAACGTAGTGGATCTTAGAGCTTTATTGGTTCTGAACTAAGCACCCAAAATAGAGCTGAAAGGGGTTGATTTTCAAGGACTAGAAGTGGCTGTTAGGTGCTAAAAATAGGGCCATTTCTAAGCACTGTTGCAGGTCTGAAACAAAGTGGGAAAGGGGCTGTGTTGGAGCAGTGAAACAAGAACTTGATATGCTTTTCCTATGCAGCCATTGATCGGTGACTTGAGACAAAGCAAAGATGCTAAAGGTTGATGGTGATGAGAGATGATGGCTGTTGAGGGAGGTTTTTCTCAGGCAACAAGAGCAGAAACTGAAGGTGGCATGAAGGGGCTGCCATTATTGGCTTCTCAAGAGACTGAGAGGTTGAAGAAGGTGCATGCTGGAGAAAAAAAAAACGAAGGCTGAATAGTGGCATTTTGTGCTTGAGCAAGGTAGAATTGAGCAATAAAGTGGGGTGTTCGTCAGGGCTAATTGTGGCTTTTAAGGGCTACTCTTAAGGCCGAAATAAGAGGATTGAAACGAGAAGGTAAGGGCCTTTCTAATTGGTTTATTATAAATATGCATCAAAAGTTATACATTAAAAGGTTAAATAATTATAAGGTGGCTATTATTGGAGGAGTAAAACAATTTGAAACTTGAAAGAAAACCAAAGTTGTATGTTTGGTTATCATGGGAAACTAAGAGATTTAATTGTAGGGGATATACTAATATGTAAGGAAATATGCATATATTGGTGTTAGTGTTATACCCTCAACTTATAATATAAGTTTTATATGTCTATATAATATGAGTAAGATTAAATAACCATGGAAAGATTATGAATGTTGGGGTTAAAGAAAATATATCTATATTAATGTGAGTAAGGGGATTTTAATTGTATAAGGTCCATGTAAGTAATTCTATGTGTGTATATATATATACAAAAAAAATTATATATAGATATATTTATATATTTATTAATATCATTAATACGATAAGAATGGTTGACGTACATTCATAAGTGTATATACATATATACATATATATATGTAAACAGACACCATTGAGTGGTAACAAAGAATTAATTCTCGATGTGGAAGCGAATTCGATTTATTTGTGCTCTAAGATATATGTTTTGTTAAGTGATTAAATGTAATCAAGATATTTTATTGAGACAGCAATGAATTTGGTTTGTAGTGACTAAGAGCGGGGTTGAGGCTTTAGTACGGATTTGAAAGATTGAGGAGGAAAATTGCTAAGCCTTGAGGTAAGTGGATTAAGTAAAGCTTCGCTAGTATCATCTCGTAGGAGATGCTTGATTTTTATAAATAATTTACCTAACTTTCGAATGTAAGCGTTGTGATGCTATTGATCAAGTGATTAAGGTAGGATACAAGGTATGATCAAACTGTGAATGTAAATGATGCTTGGGCCGAGATTGAAATTGTGTTTTATGATTTGTGTGTTGTGGCTGGCCAAGCTTGCCAGTTATGTGAAATAAAATGTTCATGAGTTTAGTTATTTCATGAAACTTATCTGTCTAGTTTGTTTAGGCTAAGTTTACATATGCATAGTCCGTATTAAAATTTCATTATGTAACGATGCAAACTGCATAAAGATACTTTATTGATGCATAAGTGAATTCAAACATAGCATGTTTTGACTAGAACTATTTTATGCACAAGCACTGTAATACTCAACATTATGCGTTAACTTGAAAAGCATAGTTTTGAGGCTAACTTTGTAACAAAGGGCTTTTATGCATATTTGGAAACAACAAAATGGTTTTGATCAGTGTTTTGAAAACCATGACCTAGTTGCCATAATGTTGTACCTTGATTTTTGACAACATATTCCATCTTGCTAAATTTAGCTTTGATCATTAATTCATTTGCTGAACTAAAGGATTTTGAATTAGTACTCAATAATCTATTTTTTTTGAACTAAAGGATTCCGATCAGTACTTAATTTTCAGTTTTATATTTGATTTTGGGTAGATCCATTGACCTTCGGGTCACTTAGAGGCTATCGAGCTTCGGTCTAGGTTCCTTTACCCGTTTATCGAGCTTTGTGCTCTAAACTTTCAATATCAGTATCGACGCCTTATGAGCCTTGTGCTCTAGGCATCATTAGCTTGTCTGGAAAACCAACAGACAAGTTCCAATTCCCAACTGTGTAGTACGGCTGGAGTAACTCTATGGCCATAGATATTTCCATAGGAGCCACCTTTAGAATCCTAAGGGAACTACATGCTACACAGTCGTGTCCTTGAGACGTTTTATCCATCACTAGCTAGGATGGACATTAGTATCAACATCAGTATCAGCTATTAGGGATCTTTGCCTACACTTTATCAGTATCAATTTTTAATGATTTGAGCCTTTATGCCAAACTTTATCAGTATTCGTTTTGAATTTCAGTTACAATTTAGTATTTGAAGCTTTATGCTTAAACTTTATCAGTATACGTTTTGAGTTTAGTTTCAGTTTAGTATTTGAGGCTTTATGCCAATTTTTATCAGTATCTGTTTTGGAATTTAGTTTCAGTTCACTGTTTTGGAATTTAGTTTCGATTCAGTATTTAAGGCTTTATGTCGAATTTGATTAGTCTATGTTTTGATTACAATTCCAGTTCAGTGATTTGAGGCTTTATGCTTAAATTTTATCTGTTTTGATTTTCAGCATCAGTTTTCAGTATTTCAAAGCATTTTGCCTAACTCTATCGAGTATCTATTTTTAAAATATTATTTGTTTGAACCTATGTGCATAGTCACCGTGTTTCGAAACCCATGAGCATTATTACCTTGTTTTAAACTCGTATATAGTTACCGTGTTTTAAACTCATGTGCATATTCACTGTGTTTCGAACTCGTGCATAGTTACCATGTTTTGAACTCATGTGCCTAGCAATCATGTTTTGAACTCGGGGCATAGTGGTTATGATTAAACTGTGTGTATTAGAAAACTATTTCATTTTTTGTATTTGTATTAGTTTTGAATGTTTTGAGACTTTATTTCTAAACTTATTGATTTTTTTAATTTTAATGCGATTATCCGTTTTAGAGTAAATGCATCAGAAAACCTGTTTTGTTATCAGTATTTGGTTTTAGTATTTAGAGGCTTTAGGCCTAACTTTATCAGTTGTCCGTTAAGTGCATTCATCTGTTTTGAACCAGGAGTTTAAGAAATCTATTTTGTAATCAGTATCGATTTCAGTATTTCGAGGCTCACATGTAATCAGAAATCAGTTTTGTACAAGTGCATAGTGATTTTGCTTTAAACTAAGTACATTGTGTATATGTTTTGAAATATGTGTATAAGGAATCAATTTGAACTAAGAACGTTACTCATTTTAATGTCATGCATTCTGTTAGCATTGTAATAGTATGACGAGTAACTGTTTTTCCAATATTGCATTAAGACTTAAGGAAATGAGATACCTAAGGTATCCTTTTGACCAATACCCTATGCATCCTCAACCTTCAAGAATGAGTCTAGATAGATCCATCATTATGACATAATACCACGTAAACATATCGCTTTATTTCTGTTCATGCATACACGTGCATGTAGATCAACATGAGCCTAGCATGCATTTAGTTAAACTACTTACTGAGCCATGGTTTGCTCACCTTTTTCTAATATCATCGCAGATCATACGAGATAGAGTCCACGTTTGGAGCTCTGTGTGGGCCTCAAGGACTGTACCAAGTATAGGTACATATTAGCGTCCTTGGAGTCTGCTTTCATTATTTTTCGAGTTATACAAGTAAGGTATTGTTTGTTTACATACACCTTCTATGAAGGTTTTGCTTATGTCATGGGATGTAACTTAGGATCATTTTAGATTATTTTGAGAGTGATTTGATGATTAAGTGTGATCCTAAATTCTATATGTACATAATAATTAATGGTGGATATTAAGAATGTTGACATGATAATTATTTGATGATTTGCATTATGATGTGAATGTGTGGATAGTTGAATTGATTTGGTATGATTAGGCTATGATAAATGATGTCTTACAGGTTATTTATCTAGGGAAATCTTAAAATATAAGGGGGTATTTTCAATTTGTTTTTTTTTTTATGTAAGAATATTTTATCGATAAAAAATGATAATTATAGGTTTACAAAATTATTTCTCTCACCTTTGGATAAAAAAAATAATAAGGTAGTTAAGTTGAATTAAATGAAGAAGTTAAGTGAAAATCGTTTAGTGACTATACTGGCACCGAATACAAACCATAAAGTGAAAAGAAAATTTTAGTTCATAAATTTGGTAAGTGGAATAAGTATAAGTGTTAAGTATCCGCCATGGCCTTCGGGTCATGACAAATCAGGACGTGGAGCTTGAGGTTGAGTCAAAGGCAAATGCTGTGTCATGCTGTAAAGAGTATAAATGGCCTATCTCCATATATCCACATGTTGATCATGGCCACTTGCCATCACTAACTCAAGTCAATTCCGTATGGCTGCCACTATATTCTATAAAATAATAATAATGTAAATAGATTAAATACAATATAATAACACAATATTGACAAAACATAAGAAATGAATGGCTTACCTTATAGTTGATAGATTTGTGTGGAGGTCTCAATCTATATTTAGGATTATGCACATACTGTTGAGAAATCGGGACACACCAAGTCATATAATTTGTTGTACGCTATCTAAGGATCCTGTTTCGTCTTCCTTTCCTCTCATTGGTGAGTAAATGATAGTCCCATATATCCCATTATCCTTGCTAAAAGAAATATCGCACGTTATAGTTTACTGGCTTCAAACATCGTTCCTCATGATAAGGGGAGAGGTGGATATGGAATGGTATGTACATAGCCCCACTGTCGAAGAACTCTATTTAGTTGGTAAGGCTTCACAATCTGATCAAACTTAATACATCTGAAAAAGTAAGTAATCTGCGACAAAGGAAGATGGACTCTGATATCTGTGTACGGACCTAGCAGACCTGATGATAGCTGAGGTCATCAAGTTGCTTTGTTAGTAACCGAAGTTGCAAATTGCAGTTAAGTGGCTTCCACCTAAGGGCTTATGGCAACTCATGTCTGTATGACAAATCCTGTACTAGATCTAATAAGGCGAAATGCTCATAAATCCATGCATGCATTAAACAAAAGCAACATTTATAATAAAAGCATAATTTATTAAATATTAAACAAAACAATATGAAATTTATTAAGTAAATTTTAAATACTTACAACAATGTCATGTAGCCAACTATCAAATGACAATCGGACCTGTTCGCAATACCTAACTATCTGTACGTGTACACAAGACTAGTTGCACCCCATGCAAATTGTCCAATGGTCGTTAGATTGTCCAAAAATGATAAATATACACTGGTGTAGACATCAATTTTGTCCGGGATTGTGAATCTCGAGTCACTCGACGCGTATTTTAAAAAATCAAAAATGAATTAAACCCATGTTTGAATAATTGATTTTATTTTGTTTTATTTTTATTTTTATTTTATATTTTTATATTTATATTTATATTTATATTTTATTTTTTATTATTATTTTTATTATTATTATTTTTTATTTTATTTTATTTTATTTTATTTTTTATTTTTATTTTTATCTTTTTCTTTTCTTTTCTTTTCATTATTATTCATTTTACTATTATTCCTCTTTCTATTTTTATTTCTCTTTTTATTCTTATTTTTATTTGTTATTTTATTTATTTATTTTATTTGATATGAATTTTAGTATTTTATTTTTTCTTTTATTATTTACTCATTTATTTATTTTGATTAAAAAATGCAAAAAAAATTAAAAAAGGAAACAAAACCAAAATGAAAACCCTAATCTGACCGAAACCCTAACCCTGATCGAAACCCCAAACAGAGACTCCACCCCAAACCCTAATCTGAAACCTAACCCCAAACCAAACCCTAAATCAAACAAAACCCCTAACCCCAAACCAAACCCTAATCCAAACCACACCAAACCCTAATCCAAACCCCCAAACCACCCCAAACCCTAACCAAGCCGTGACCCAAAATGAAATCCAAACCCCCAAACCACACCAAACCCTAACCAAGCTGTGACCCCAAAATGAAATCCAAACCCTAATGGCCGCCAGACACGAAAAAGGAAATGCCTTGTCTTCAGAATCTGCAAGGAAATCAAAGAAAATAAAATCACGACATTAAAAGCACAATCACAACCAGATCTGAGATTCGATTTCGAAAAGTTAAATCAGAATCAGATCTGAGATCTGATTTCTGACTTTCCAAAATACTCAGATCTGGTTTTTATTAAAGGGGAGCGGACACAAAAAAGAGGGGGGAGGAACAACCAGAGAACCAACAACAGAATTAAAATAGATCAGTGGCATTCTGTTTAGGATTCGGGGGATTAAGGTTTTTAGTTTGGGGGTTCAGATCTGGAATTGGCGGAGCGATTTAGTGTCTAGAATCCCTAGATCTGGTTTCAAGGAGAGGAAAGGAAGATTTCTGGAGGTTTTTTTTTTTAGGTATAGATCTGGTCGTTTACGGTGGTGCACGGCGGAGCAAGACGCCGGAATCTGGAGAAGTTGAATTTTCTGACGGCCGTTTGAATTTTCCGGTCACCGGGTATCGCACGGTTTGAGAGAATTTGAGAGATTTTTTTTTCTGGAAGGCTAGGTTTTTGTCCGAAAAACTCGGAAAGGAAGCTTAAATACTGCTTTGGAACGACGCCGTTTTGGAGTGCCTAACCCGCGTGCCGACCCGCGCGTTGACCCGCGTCCGACCCGACCCGATCGTAAGGTTTTTATTTTCTATTTTCCGAGAATTTCTATTTTTTATTTTTATTTTTTTATTATTTATTTATTTTATGTTATTTTATTTTATGTTATTTTATTTGTTTATTTATTTTTTTTTCTCTATTGATGATTGTTGTGTAAATTTGTAATTAATACAGTAATTTAATTAACAAAATTATACAATAATGTGATCTAAGTAATTGATTTGATAAGTTATGTGATTTAATTAGATGCATGAATGGTATGATTTAACAAGTATTGATCTGATTTAATTAATGTAGCATGTGAATATAAACTGATGTATTTTTTTTATTTTATTAATTTGATTGTTTAGTTTAATTTAATTAGTATGATTTAATTTAATTAGCATGATTCAATATAATTAGCATTACTTCTTTAGTTTTTTTTTAAATAAAATTCATATGATGTGCTCAATTTAGTGTATGATAAAAGTATTGTCAAAATTTATGTAGTCCAAAATTGCAATGCATTAGAAGAATATAATAATAAACATTTTAAATAAAATAAATGTAAATATTCCGACGACGGAACTCCGAGGAGATTGCGATCGAGTAATATTCTCGGAAATCTTGAGGTGAGGAGGTCCTTTTTAAGTCTTACCAGCTTGATGGAAGATTTAAAAAGTCATTTCCGATATTTAAAACTCAAAATTATTAAAAAATTGAAATAAGAATTAAGTAAGATTAGTTGCAATTAAAAGAATTAATTATCAAGTTAGAACTTAAGAGTCATAAAAATTAATATTTAGAAATAAAATATTTTAAAAATAATAATAAATACGAATATAAATATTACGACGATGGAATTCTAAAAGGACTGCGCTGGAGTAGTACTTTTAGATATCTTGAGGTGAGGATGTTTCTTTTAGGTCTTACCAGCTTGATGGAAGATCTAAGGGGATATTTCCAATATTTAATAAATCAATCTAATTATAAAATATAAAAATTAAACTAAAAAATAGTAAATTAAAATTAAGTTCATTATAATAAAGAATAAAGATCAAATTAATAAATTAGAATTAAAATTAGAAAATAATTAAAATAAATAGAAATTAAATTAAATTAAATATTTTAATAAATGTGAATTATTCCAAGGATGGAATTTAAAAGGAATTGCGCTCGAGTAATTTCTTTAAAAATTCCTAAGGTGAGAAGTTTCTTTAAGGTTTACCAGCGATGGAAGGTCTTTAAGAAAATCTTCAATATCAAATAATTCATGTTTATTTAAAGATAATAAAATATATGAAATAATAATTTATATAGAAAATAATAACAATAGAATAAAATAAGATAAAATAATAATAGAAATGGGATAGGAGTCAAAATAGGGTTTGCATAAAATATTAAACAATCCGACGACGGAGCCTCTTCAAGAAAGGCGATTGGTCCTACTTGAATACTCTTGAGGTGAGAATAACTTTTAAGTTGTCCAACCAGCTTGATGGAGGAGACTTAAAAGATTTTTCAATATTTAATTATATCGAAATTAAAGTAAAAGGCAAAATTAAGATAACCTTAGATCACTTGGTACCATTTTAGGATGGGCGTTGTGAGGGTGCTAATCCTTCCTCACACGTAACCGTACTCCCGAACTTAGAACTTTAACGTAGACCAAGCCTTATCCTTAGTTTGAATAGGTGACCAATCACACCTAGGTTAGAATGTTGGTGGCGACTCCATAGTTTTGTGTCTAGCTATTAGGTTTCCCCGAACTGATACGTTACGACAGTTTGGCGACTCCACTGGGGACATTAGAGAGTCAGGCCATTAGGAAGTCTAAGGTTATCAAAATCTTGTCTAAAAGCTTTAAATATCATAAGACATATTAAATACACACACTTCACTTGCATGTGCATACATTAGCCTTCGACCCGGGCTTACCTTTTTTTAAGAGGAAGTAAAGTAGCTTTGCCTTCGTGAGGTGGTAACCTCCACATAGGCCAGTGAAATACTCCCACTCAGGTTGAACCCTTTCCGTTTAAAGCCTATAATGGGTGAGGATTGGGGTGCCTTACTAGTCCACGTGGACGATAGTGGGGAACAGTCTGGGAACCTTTAGTATCCTACCTATCCAAACCAAGCATATAGTGAACTTATGATGCCCACTCGTAAGCTAGAGCTTTAGAATTGAAACCTATATTAAGACACAAAGAACGACCATCATCTCATACAAGAAAAAATAAAAAAAAAATAATAATAAAATACAAAAAAAAACATAATGCATTTTCATTTCTTGCATTTTTCTCTTTTTTCTGTCTCATAACAAATTGTTACAGATTAAGATCCATTTGCATCCATGGAGAAATTATCGCAAGGGGAGCCAGCCCACATAGTGAAGGAACGATCCGAAAAGGCCCAACGTGAGAATGGTGATTGCCTACCTGTTGGTTTTGTTTCTACTCTGCCAGAGAGGATTCATTTAGACCTAAGACAAAATGACTACACCGAGTTGCTAGGAATTTGGAAGGCATGGGATGAAGAGAGGAAGACAGAATTTCAGAAAAAGTATGGGGACTTGATGCTACTATTATTAGTGGAAGTGGACTTGGATTTGATAAGGGCCATGGTGCAATTTTGGGACCCGTCCTATAGATGTTTTGTCTTCAATGAGGCCGATTTGATGCCAACCATAGAGGAGTATTCATTCTTGCTCCGTCGGAGTTAGAAAATCCCAACAAAATCTATTGGAAGAAAAGGAAATCAGGATATCGTAAGAAATTGTCCTCCATGACTGGCCATAGTGTTCAAGAAATTGATCATCACACAAGGCAGAAAGGAGAGACCACTTATGTGCCATGGAGTTTTCTACGAAGTTGTCTTCAGAAGCAGTTAACGAAAGAACAACACATGAGCATAATGGCATTAGCTGTGTATGGTATGGCCATGTTCCCTAAATTCTTAGGACACATTGAGGTTACAATAGTGGATTTTGTTGAGCAGCTTGATCATGAGGTGAATGTGGCTCCAGTTATCTTGTCAGAGACTTTTAGGTCTTTAAATTTCTGCCGTCGCAAGGGAGAAGGACGTTTCATCGGATGTACATCATTGTTATACATTTGGATGAAAAGTCACCTCGGAGGTAACGAAGAAAAATTTCGAGAGGCTTATCTCAATACAGTCCCGATAAAGGAATTCTGTGAGAAGACTTGGCCTGCACCGAAGACAAAAGGAGAATGGGTTTCATTATTGCGCAAGACCAAGAAAAAGGATATTGTTTGGAGGGCACCTTGGATGCCACGGAGATCTATGTTATATGCTTGCGGTGGTAAGCCATGGGTTCCACTTTTGGGTATATGGGGTACTATCTCTTATGCACCTCTTATGGTACGAAGACAATTGGGATATGAGCAATTCATTCCAATGACTCAAGGACTCAGTCAGCACGAGTATACATATGCAGAAGAAGGATTTGTAAAGAAAATAGAAGACGATGTCAAGGCTTGGAAGGCAACTCTCAGGATTGAGAAAGGAATATTTCTAGAGAAGGACCCTCCCGAATACTCAGTATGGCATAAGAGACGAGGCAAGGATATTAGGCTTCCACCCGAAGAAGGTCTCGAGAAAAGTGAAGAGCCCATACCTCGAGATCCCATGATAGACTTGGAGATTGCCAAGAGGAAATTAGAGGAAGAAAAAAGGGACTTAGAAAGAGAAATTAAGAAACTCAAATGTGAAACAGAGGAGAAGCTGGGGAGAAGGGAACAAGCATATACAAGGGTCCATCAAGAGAAGTATAAGTTGATAGATGAAATCAGATACTTGAAGGAGCAGCTCTCAAGGTCTGAAAACAAACGTTTGCGGGAAGAGAATGAACAACTCAAAGCTGAGATACAAAAGAAGGGGACCGAATGTGAAGAACTTGAAGGCAAGGTCATAAGCGAGCAGATGAGTTCGCAAGGTGCCCTCAATCGATCCCAAGAATACTTGCAGATCCTACAAAAGGTTGTTAATGAGTTGAATGACCTAAAGGAGAAGTATGCTACCTTGAGGAGAGCTCGTGATTCACATCTTCTGGTTTCCATGATTGAACAGATTAATGTCATGGCTCACAGAGCAAGAGACATGGAAGACAGAATAAGGGATTTGAAGCTCGGAGTCAGCCCACTTACCGAGCATGGGGAGAATCTGCTACTACTACTGGATGAGATCCAAGGTCACTACAGTTTGTTGAAGGGCTTAGGTGGACACCTTAGATGTTCTTTATGGATGTAATGGGTCTTTAACTTTGTTCAACAATTGTTATGAGACAGGTTTTTATAAGTTTTTGTTATGAGACAATTTTTGTTATGCAATAAATTTCTCACGAAAATTTTTCTTACTTTTGCTTTTCCTTCATAAGCATTTGATAAAAATAGTTTTATCTAATTGTGATAACAAAGGTACAAAAATAGCCCTTCCAAATCATCCATACCGAACTCGTGCACGAACTAAAGCAATGGAAAATGAGCAATTAGCACGGATTGACAGGATGGAAAGAGTGCAACAAGAGATTGTCAAAGCTCAAGAGGAAACTCGAGAGCAGATGACCAAGATGATGGAGTTGATGATGAGTATGGCTAAGGGGAAAGGAGTTGTGCAAGACCTAACAGCGGAGGAATATCCTAGTGATGACCCACCATACCCTCCAGGGTTCACCCATCAGGCCCAAATGCCTCCAAAGGTTTATGCTCAGGCAACACCCTCAATGGGAGGACAAGGCCATGCTATAGGCCAAAATCAACCTGGTATAGGGTCTAGTCCTGTCGACCCTATTTTCGTCCCAAACTTGGACGATCCTGTTGAACAAGAGAAGTTGAAGAGAGAAGCAGTTGACAATCTAGCTGTAGGGATACAACAGAAATGTGACATGTTGGAGGAAAGGTTGAAAGCCATCGAAGGAAACGACTCCTTTGGGAATGTTGATGCAGAAGAGTTGAGCCTAGTTCCCGATTTGGTGTTGCCCGCAAAGTTCAAGGTTCCGGACTTCGAGAAATATGATGGAACTAAATGCCCGACAACCCATGTTACGATTTTTGCAGAAAGATGGCAGGATATGCTCGTAATGAAAAGTTGCTCATTCACTGTTTTCAAGATAGCCTTACAGGATCTGCTGCAAGGTGGTATGTTCAGTTGGACAGGAGTCGTATACATTCGTGGAAAGACCTTGCTAGGGCATTTCTAGCCCAATATCGTCACGTAAGTGATATGGCTCCTGATCGCCTCTCTCTCCAAAGCATGGAGAAGAAAACAAACGAGAATTTTAGAGAATACGCTCAGAGGTGGAGAGATGCAGCTGCTGAAGTTCAACCTCCATTGACAGAAAAGGAGTTAACGATGTTATTTTTAAACACTCTCAAAGCTCCTTATTATGAGAGGATGATAGGAAATGTCAGTAAGAACTTTTCTGACATGGTGCTTTCAGGAGAGGCAATAGAAAATGCTATTAAAAATGGCAAGATTGAGGGTGTAGAGGCCAGGAAAGGAGGGTTTCCTAAGAAAAAGGAAGGAGATGTCCAGGTTATCTCTGCAGGAGGTTATATTCACCAACGCCCATCCAACCAATACCAATCTTATCCTCATGCTATCAATTATGTTTCACCCTACCCATATCAACTAAACCCACCAACAAATACTCAGCCCATTTTTCGCTCGCCAACCCTGAGACCAACCCAACCCTTTACTCAACCTACAAACCTAATGAACAACCCTGGAAGGCCACGCTTCAATCAAGAAAGACCCCCTATCACCCCAATCCCCATAACCTATGCGGAGTTATATCCTAAACTGGTGCAAAACCGTCTTATTGCCCCCGTATACCTTGAACCCCTAAAACCCCCGTATCCCAAATGGTATGATCCAAACGCAAAGTGTGCTTACCACAATGACAATGTGGGTCACTCTATAGAAAATTGCTTGGGACTGAAGTATAAAGTGCAGGGCTTGATGAAGGCTGGGCAGTTGAGTTTTGAGGAGCCGAAAGCAGAACAAGTTGTGAATGGGAATCCTTTACCAGACCATGGTGGAGCAGCAGTGAACATGTTAAGCAATGAAAAGAAGGATTACATTAAAAGAGCTGTTGCAGAAATAAAGACTCCGTTAAGTCAGGTCTTTGATGTATTAGTGAAGGCAGACATGTTGCAACCAGAAACCTTGATTTTGGAGACCTATATAGATTCGTATGATCCCAATCTGGTTTGTCCATACCACAATGGTGCAGTAGGTCATTCAATTCAGTCCTGTGAAGCTTTTCGTTACAGATTGCAGGAGTTAATGGACTCATATCAAATTGAATTTTGGGAAGGAAGAGGAAAAGGGAATGAGATTAGTGTGATTGATGACGACCTAAAGTCAAAGCCTCTGAAAATCCGCCTTGAGGAAAAATCAAGCCAAGCTAGTGGGATCACAATCAAAGCTCCTATTCCGTTTCCATACAAAGACAACAAGGCGGTACCTTGGAGATATGGCTATGATATAGTAATGAATGGAGAAAGAGAGCATATGTCCCCTAAAAGTCTCGAAACAGCGAATATCACTGGAGTTGGGGGAATGACACGAAGTGGCGTTGCTATAGTCCTGAAATGTTAGCTAAAGCTAGAAAAGAGAAGGCAGGAATTGTGGAAGGGGATAGGGCTAACCCGATAGAGGTTCAAGAGACAAGATGTCAAGAGTCTATTACGAAAGAAGATGCCGATGAGTTTTTGAGCTTGATTAAGCATAGTGAATACAATATTGTCGAGCAGTTGAACAAAACACCGGCAAAGGTTTCACTCTTATCACTTCTCCTGAATTCTGAGTCTCACAGAAATGCTTTATTAAAGGTGTTGAATCAATCATATGTACCTCTGATATATCCATGGACAAAATGGACAATTTAGTCGGTAATTTGGTGGCTTCAAATTATATATCTTTCAGTGATGATGAGATTCCTGCGGAAGGGAGGGGAAGCACCAAGGCTCTTCACATCACAGTCAGGTGTAAGAGCCACACAATTGGCAGGGTTCTCATTGATAATGGATCGGCTCTCAATGTGATGCCTATGTGCACTTTGCTAAGGTTACCAGTGGATTCATCGTATATGCGGAAAAGCAACATGATTGTCAAGGCATTTGATGGAGTCCGTCGAGAAGTGTTGGGCGATATAGAGATACCTGTGGAGATTGGTCCATGTATTTTCAATATACAATTCCAAGTCATGGATATTACGCCTTCATATACTCTTTTGCTAGGAAGGCCTTGGATACACACGACAGGAGCTGTCCCTTCCACTCTCCATCAAAAGGTGAAGTTTTTCGTGGGGAATCAACAAATCTCAGTTTCGGGAGAGGAAGACATCTTTGTCACTCAATCTCCAAGCACTCCGTATGTTGAGACAACAGAGAATGCATGGGAATGTTCATATCGAGCTTTTGAGTTTGTTAATGCAACCTACATAGGAGAAGGTTCGAAATTATATGCTCCTCACCTGTCAGCAGCTACAGAGATGGTGGTGAAGCAAACCATGGGCAAAGGTTGGTATCCAGGAGTCGGATTGGGAAGAAACCACCAAGGGATTAGAAAGGCCATCACAATTTTGGAAAGCAAGGACAGGTTCGGGTTAGGATACAAACCAACTTGGAAAGATAAAGCAAAGAAGATGGAAGAAAAGAAAGAGAGGCGAATAGCACAGTTGAAAGGGGACGAATTTGAAACTGAGAAATTGGTCATTCCTTACCTTTATGACACCTTCTATTGTGGTGGATATCAGACTGGTGATGAAGGAGGGAAATTGGCGATGCAGCTTGAGGGGGATCTCTCTGATTTGTCCATTCACATGGTAGATGAGAAGATATCAGAGGAGAATGTAGCTGGACGGTTTGTGCATGTGACCCCTCCAGGAGCTGAGTTGAAGAATTGGACGATTTTGGAGTTCCCAGAGATTTCCTTTGAAAAGTAATAATGCAATTGTCTTTTTCTTTTATGTTTTGAATAATGCAAGTTGGATTTTTAGTGCTTCAGCCCAAAAGCACCCAAATAAATTTTTATGTATGGGCCAACTTTGTTATTTTCCATTTCAATAAATGATTAGCATTATGCATTCCTATTTTCCCAATCATTTTTTTCTTTCTTTCTCTAGCATGCCAACACTGAAAATACCTATAATTTCCCATTTCATCTATTTTCAGGTATCAAAACAATAAACAAGATGATAATAATGTCAATAATTCAGAAATTGATTTTGAAAACCCTGCTCAATTTGGTGAATCTGATGATGAAGATGTCTTTACGGACTACCCTTTACCCCGTGACTTGTTGAGATCGATGGAAGAAGATAGGAAACCAATTGAACCTCATCAGGAAGTTGTTGAAATAATTAATTTGGGAGATGAAAAAGATAAGAAAGAGGTCAAAATCGGAACATCGCTAGCATCAGATGAAAGAAAGGGTCTTAAGGAGTTACTTCGTGAATATGTAGATGTGTTTGCTTGGTCTTACCAAGATATGCCTGGCCTTGATACTGATATTGTGGAGCATAGATTGCCTTTGAAACCAGAGTGCAAACCGGTACAACAAAAGTTAAGACGCATGAAGCCGGAAATGTTGTTGAAGATCAAAGAGGAAGTTAAAAAGCAATTTGATGCAGGTTTTCTTGAAGTGGCCAAATACCCGGAGTGGGTAGCTAATATTGTCCCTGTGCCTAAGAAGGATGGAAAGGTGCGGATGTGCGTGGATTATCGGGATTTGAACAGAGCTAGCCCTAAAGACAATTTTCCACTTCCTCACATTGACACCCTTGTGGACAATACAGCGAGACATTCCATATTTTCATTTATGGATGGCTTTTCCGGCTATAATCAAATCAAGATGGCTAGAGAAGATATGGAAAAGACTACTTTCGTGACAATGTGGGGAACATTTTGCTATAGAGTCATGCCATTCGGATTGAAGAACGCTGGAGCTACATATCAAAGGGCTATGGTTAGTCTTTTCCACGACATGATGCATAAAGAGATTGAGGTGTACGTGGATGATATGATTGCAAAGTCTCGTGAAGGAGAAGACCATGTGGCTAATCTTAAGAAGCTCTTTGAAAGGTTGAGGAAGTACCAGTTGAAGTTAAACCCAGCCAAGTGTACATTTGGGGCAAGATCTGGAAAATTATTGGGATTTGTAGTTAGCGAAAGGGGGATAGAAGTTGATCCGGACAAAGTGCGTGCCATTCAGAACTTGTCCCCTCCTCGCACCACCAAAGAAGTAAGAGGTTTCTTAGGGAGGCTAAACTACATATCCAGGTTTATATCTCAACTTACTTCAAAATGTGATCCAATTTTCAAGCTTCTTCGTAAACATGACTCTGGGGAATGGAATGAAGAATGTCAAAAGGCCTTCGATAAAGTCAAGGAGTACTTATCAAACCCGCCTGTGTTAGTACCTCCTATTCCTGATAGACCTTTGATTTTGTACTTGACAGTTTGCGAAGGTTCAATGGGATGTGTACTGGGGCAACGAGATGAGAATGGAAAGAAAGAACAAGCCATCTATTACCTAAGTAAGAAATTCATTGACTACGAAGTGAAGTATTCTCAATTGGAAAAGATGTGTTGCGCTTTAGCTTGGACAGCCCAAAGACTCAGACAGTACATGTTATATCACACGACTTGGTTGGTGGCCAAACTTGATCCTTTGAAGTACATTTTCGAGAAACCATCTTTGTCTGGTAGAATAGCAAGGTGGCAAGTCATGCTTTCTGAGTATGATATTATATATGTGACTCAAAAGGCCATTAAAGGGAGTGTAATCGCTGATTTCTTAGCAGACCGGGTTGCCGATGACTATGTGCCTATGAAACTCGATTTTCCAGATGAGGATTTGATGGCTGTATTTCAGGTAGAAAAGGAGAAGCTAGCTAAGAAATCATGGAGAATGTTCTTTGATGGAGCATCCAATGCTTTTGGGCGAGGAGTAGGAGTGGTCCTGATATCCCCAGAAGGAGATCATCACCCGATTACTGCAAGATTGGACTTCAACTGTACCAACAACGTAGCTGAGTATGAAGCATGTGTCATGGGTTTGCAAGCCGCCATTGAAAAGAAGATTGATGTGCTCGAAGTGTATGGAGATTCGGCTCTAGTCATCTACCAGTTGCGAGGAGAATGGGAAACTAGGGATTCGAAGTTGGTCCAGTACCAAAAATACATAGCCGGTTTAATTGATCAGTTCAAAAGTATTCAGTTTGAGCATCTACCTCGAGAGGAGAATCAAATGGCAGATGCTCTAGCCACTTTAGCTGCAATGTTCAAGTTGGACAGTAATGCTGAAATTCAACCCATCAGGATGAATCTGAAGAATTCACCAGCGCATTGTGCAAGTTTAGAAGAAGAAGTTGATGGAAAGCCTTGGTACCATGACATCTTACAGTACATTAAAAACCAACAGTACCCAAAACATGCTTCGGAGAATGAAAAGAATCATTAGGAGAATGGCTATGGGATTCTTTTTAGACGGGAAGTCTTATACAAAAGAAGTCGAGACCAGGTGCTTTTGAGATGTGTGAATATTGCAGAAGCTAAACAGATATTAGAGGAGGTACATGAAGGATCTTGTGGGGCACATGCTAATGGTCATATGATGGCAAGACAAATAATGAGAGCGGGTTATTATTGGTCAACCATGGAAAAAGACTGTATTAACTACGCTAGAAAATGCCACAAATGTCAGATTTATGCTGACAAGATTCATGCTCCATCGGAGGCTCTGCATGTATTAGCCCCTCCTTGGCCTTTCTCTATGTGGGGGATGGATGTGATAGGACCCATTACACCAAAAGCTTCAAATGGACATCGGTTTATTTTTGTGATGATTGATTATTTTACCAAGTGGGTAGAAGCAGCATCTTTTGCTAGTGTGACACGAACGGCAGTATGCAGATTCATAAAGAAAGATATCATATGCCGATATGGACTTCCAGAAAGAATTATTTCAGATAATGCTCGTAATTTGAATAACACAATGATGGAAGAAGTTTGTGCACAGTTCAAAATCAAGCATCACAATTCGGCGCCTATCGACCACAAATGAATGGGGCAGTAGAGGCCGCGAACAAAAATGTCAAGAGAATAGTGGGAAAAATGACAGAAACTTATAAGGATTGGCATGAAAAGTTACCTTTTGCCTTGTACGCGTATAGAACGTCAATGCGCACGTCTACTGGGGCAACCCCATTCTCATTAGTGTACGGGATGGAGGCAGTGCTACCAATTGAAGTAGAGATTCCATCATTAAGGGTCTTAATGGAAACACAATTAGAAGAGGCAGAGTGGGTACGGGAACGCTATGAGCAATTGAATCTTATTGACGAGAAAAGGCTTGTAGCTTTATGCCATGGCCAGTTGTACCAAAGGAGAATGATGAAAGCACATGATAAGAAAGTCCGACCTAGGAAATTCCGAGAAGGGGATCTGGTTTTGAAGAAGATCCTCCCAAATCAACAAGATAGGAGGGGAAAATGGGCGCCAAATTGGGAAGGACCATATGTAGTAAAGAGATCTTTCTCTGGTGGGGCATTAATATTGGCAAATATGGACGGTGAGGACCTGCCAAACCCCATCAATTCCGATGCTGTGAAGAGGTATTATGCCTAAAAAAAAAGAAGAAAAAAAAGAAAAAGAGAAATAAAAAAGGAGGATTTAAATCGAAAACCCGAAAAGGGCGGTTTAAATCAATGGGGGAGACACTTATGTTGAAAACCTGAAAAGGCAGCTTAAGTGTAGGGGAAAGATTAGTATCGAAAATTTTGTGATATCAAAGGAAAAGGTTTAGTCCGAAGGGCTCTGCAATATTAGACAAACTGATGGAGTAGGTTTTTCGAAAGAGAAATTTGAATTAATTCGATCAGAATTGTCAGAATGTTGATTGTTGAGATATTTGATTGTTTCGTCAATGCAATTATTCCTTGTAATATTCTTCTGTTCAGATATGCTTGATGTTTATAATAAAATAACCTCTCTTCCAAACTTATCTCGTATCTACTACCATTTACCTTCTTACCTTGATTGGGAAAATTGAAATTTGCATTATTTTAGTCATATTATTAGGATGGAAATAAATAGATGATTGGCAAACATTTTTTTAAAAAAAATGAGAGAAAAAGATAATTGCATTGCTTTAAAAGGAGAAAGAAGAGGGACAGAAATATAGTGGAATATCAGAAGATTGGTAAACTAAGTCGAATACACCAGCTGCTTAAAAACAAAAAAAGGGGAAGAATGAAGATTGAAGGTGATGATATGAGAAAGTCGCTAACTGGTTTAAAGACAAGATTGGTCCAAAAAAAAAAAAAAAAGAAAAAAGAAAAGGGGTTTTGAGCCTTTGTTGTCACAATTATAATGAAATTATTTTTAGCATGCATCCCATTCATTTCAAAAAGAAAGACATTTTTAAAGAAGGAGAAATTTTAAAGTTTCAGGGCCTTCCTAGTCGAAGGAGCATTTAAGAGATGAGAAAATTTAAAGTTTCAGGGCCTTCCTAGTCGAAGGAGCATTTGGAGATGAGAAATTTAAAGTTTCAGGGCCTTCCTAGTCGAAGGAGCATTTAAGAGATGAGAAAATTTAAAGTTTCAGGGCCTTCCTAGTCGAAGGAGCATTTAAGAGATGAGAAATTTAAAGTTTCAGGGCCTTCCTAGTCGAAGGAGCATTTTGGAGATGAGAAATTTAAAGTTTCAGGGCCTTCCTAGTCGAAGGAGCATTTTAGAGAGGAGAAAATTTAAAGTTTCAGGGCCTTCCTAGTCGAAGGAGCACTTTCAGATGAGAAGAAATTTAAAGTTTCAGGGCCTTCCTAGTCGAAGGAGCACTTTCAGATGAGAAAAGTTTTAAAGTTTCAGGGCCTTCCTAGTCGAAGGAGCATTTTGGAGATAAGAAAATTTAAAGTTTCGGGGCCTTCCTAGTCGAAGGAGCATTTTGGAGTATAAGAAAATTTGAAATTTTAAGGATCTCGCCATTTGGAGGAGCGTTCTTCACGAAAAGGACAAAATCGGTGTCTAAAGTCTTTGCTTCATTCCTGATACTCAGCAATGTGCAAAGAGGGGTAGCTGTAGACATCAATTTTGTCCGGGATTGTGAATCTCGAGTCACTCGACGCGTATTTTAAAAAATCAAAAATGAATTAAACCCATGTTTGAATAATTGATTTTATTTTGTTTTATTTTGTTTTGTTTTATTTTTATTTTATATTTTTATATTTATGTTTATATTTATTTTTTATTTTTTATTATTATTTTTATTATTATTATTTTTATTATTATTTTTTTTATTTTATTTTATTTTATTTTTTATTTTTATTTTTATTTTTATCTTTTTATTTTATTTTCTTTTCATTATTATTCATTTTACTATTATTCCTCTTTCTATTTTTATTTCTCTTTTTATTCTTATTTTTATTTGTTATTTTATTTATTTATTTTATTTGATATGAATTTTAGTATTTTATTTTTCTTTTATTATTTACTCATTTATTTATTTTGATTAAAAAATGCAAAAAAAAAATTAAAAAAGGAAACAAAACCAAAATGAAAACCCTAATCTGACCGAAACCCTAACCCTGATCGAAACCCCAAACAGAGACTCCACCCCAAACCCTAATCTGAAACCTAACCCCAAACCAAACCCTAAATCAAACAAAACCCCTAACCCCAAACCAAACCCTAATCCAAACCACACCAAACCCTAATCCAAACCCCCAAACCACCCCAAACCCTAACCAAGCCGTGACCCAAAATGAAATCCAAACCCCCAAACCACACCAAACCCTAACCAAGCCATGACCCCAAAATGAAATCCAAACCCTAATGGCCGCCAGACACGAAAAAGGAAATGCCTTGTCTTCAGAATCTGCAAGGAAATCAAAGAAAATAAAATCACGACATTAAAAGCACAATCACAACCAGATCTGAGATTCGATTTCGAAAAGTTAAATCAGAATCAGATCTGAGATCTGATTTCTGACTTTCCAAAATACTCAGATCTGGTTTTTATTAAAGGGGAGCGGACACAAAAAAGAGGGGGGAGGAACAACCAGAGAACCAACAACAGAATTAAAATAGATCAGTGGCATTCTGTTTAGGATTCGGGGGATTAAGGTTTTTAGTTTGGGGGTTCAGATCTGGAATTGGCGGAGCGATTTAGTGTCTAGAATCCCTAGATCTGGTTTCAGGGAGAGGAAAGGAAGATTTCTGGAGGTTTTTTTTTTTTAGGTATAGATCTGGTCGTTTACGGTGGTGCACGGCGGAGCAAGACGCCGGAATCTGGAGAAGTTGAATTTTCTGACGGCCGTTTGAATTTTCCGGTCACCGGGTATCGCACGGTTTGAGAGAATTTGAGAGATTTTTTTTTCTGGAAGGCTAGGTTTTTGTCCGAAAAACTCGGAAAGGAAGCTTAAATACTGCTTTGGAACGACGCCGTTTTGGAGTGCCTAACCCGCGTGCCGACCCGCGCGTTGACCCGCGTCCGACCCGACCCGATCGTAAGGTTTTTATTTTCTATTTTCCGAGAATTTCCATTTTTTATTTTTATTTTTTTTATTTATTTATTTTATGTTATTTTATTTTATGTTATTTTATTTGTTTATTTATTTTTTTTCTCTATTGATGATTGTTGTGTAAATTTGTAATTAATACAGTAATTTAATTAACAAAATTATACAATAATGTGATCTAAGTAATTGATTTGATAAGTTATGTGATTTAATTAGATGCATGAATGGTATGATTTAACAAGTATTGATCTGATTTAATTAATGTAGCATGTGAATATAAACTGATGTATTTTTTTTATTTTATTAATTTGATTGTTTAGTTTAATTTAATTAGTATGATTTAATTTAATTAGCATGATTCAATATAATTAGCATTACTTCTTTAGTTTTTTTTTAAATAAAATTCATATGATGTGCTCAATTTAGTGTATGATAAAAGTATTGTCAAAATTTATGTAGTCCAAAATTGCAATGCATTAGAAGAATATAATAATAAACATTTTAAATAAAATAAATGTAAATATTCCGACGACGGAACTCCGAGGAGATTGCGATCGAGTAATATTCTCGGAAATCTTGAGGTGAGGAGGTCCTTTTTAAGTCTTACCAGCTTGATGGAAGATTTAAAAAGTCATTTCCGATATTTAAAACTCAAAATTATTAAAAAATTGAAATAAGAATTAAGTAAGATTAGTTGCAATTAAAAGAATTAATTATCAAGTTAGAACTTAAGAGTCATAAAAATTAATATTTAGAAATAAAATATTTGAAAAATAATAATAAATACGAATATAAATATTCCGACGATGGAATTCTAAAAGGACTGCGCTGGTGTAGTACTTTTAGATATCTTGAGGTGAGGATGTTTCTTTTAGGTCTTACCAGCTTGATGGAAGATCTAAGGGGATATTTCCAATATTTAATAAATCAATCTAATTATAAAATATAAAAATTAAACTAAAAAATAGTAAATTAAAATTAAGTTCATTATAATAAAGAATAAAGATCAAATTAATAAATTAGAATTAAAATTAGAAAATAATTAAAATAAATAGAAATTAAATTAAATTAAATATTTTAATAAATGTGAATTATTCCAAGGATGGAATTTAAAAGGAATTGCGCTCGAGTAATTTCTTTAAAAATTCCTAAGGTGAGAAGGTTTCTTTAAGGTTTTACCAGCTCGATGGAAGGTCTTTAAGAAAATCTTCAATATCAAATAATTCATGTTTATTTAAAGATAATAAAATATATGAAATAATAATTTATATAGGAAAATAATAACAATAGAATAAAATAAGATAAAATAATAAGTAGAAATGGGATAGGAGTCAAAATAGGGTTTGCATAAAATATCTAAACAATTCGACGACGGAGCCTATTCAAGAAAGGCGATTGGTCCTACTTGAATACTCTTGAGGTGAGAATAACTTTTAAGTTGTCCAACCAGCTTGATGGAGGAGACTTAAAAGATTTTTCAATATTTAATTATATCGAAATTAAAGTAAAAGGCAAAATTAAGATAACCTTAGATCACTTGGTGCCATTTTAGGATGGGCGTCGTGAGGGTGCTAATCCTTCCTCACACGTAACCGTACTCCCGAACTTAGAACTTTTAACGTAGACCAGGCCTTATCCTTATTTTGAATAGGTGACCAATCACACCTAGGTTAGAATGGTTGGTGGCGACTCCGTAGTTTTGTGTCTAGCTATTAGGTTTCCCCCGAAGCCTGATACGTTACGACAACTGGTACTTTGGTTGCACTCTCATCAACAAAAAGAGTGCAACCAAGTAGAAATAACAAGAATACACGAGTTGTGTACTCTATATGCTTTTTGTCATCGGAGTCGGTCACACCAAAAAATGTATCTCGTACCCATTGCAACCTGACCTTCGGTCCTCGAGAGGCAGCAGTCTTCGCACATGCCTTCTCTACATCGACGCAAAGCAAACACACTACCATCTCATTTGCTTTATCAATGGAGATACTAACAAATGATATAATTTGACCAATCAGAGGAATGCCAAGTAATGTAGACACATCATTTAGAGTGATGGTCATCTTTTTGAATGGCATGTGAAACGTGTTGGTCTTTGGTTGCTACCTCTTAGTAAATGCAAAAATGATGGTCTTGTTGCACGTCAAATAATTACAGTCCAACAATGGAGCCAACCTTGATAGCTAGATGATCGATCGGATGCATGAACGACTTGCACCTAACAGCCATGTACCAACTTTCAGACCCTGATTAATAACTTTAATCTCTCTTCATTCTTATGTTCAAACAAATAAATAATTAGTATATAATTAAGTATAATTTTCATAGCAATAAATATGTAATAACTTTCAAAATATATCTTTTCCTCCCAAATAGCTACAACAACATGAGATCTAGATCTCCTCAAGAGGGACGCATTAACTGAACTGCTAGTACCAACTCCTTAACCAGAAGTACTGGCCTGCTGCGTATCATGAGTAGTAGCTGCCTAATTAGATATGGGCACCTATTGCCTCTCCTTGGTAGCAGCTACCTCGCCAAAAGTAAGGGTATGCCACGTCTCCTGGGCAACAACCGCCTTATCAGATACAAGCACTTGTTGTGTCTGCTTGGCAGCTGCCTTAATAGGTATGATCTCTAACTGCATGGCCTGGTTACCTATTGCCATGGATGCAACCCATCGACTCTTCTCAGATGCAACGTGTTGCCTCTTCTCAGATGTAGTCAGCTGCCATCGCCACGTGGATGGACTCAAGAGGGGATGACTACGATCACATGATGAGCCAGCTCCTTGAGTATGTGCCATTTGTAAAAACACACAATTGCACCTACAATTAAACAATCACACAACCAAATATGGGTTTCATATTTTCATTCAAAATATCAACGTTACAACATTGGATGTTTTCATAGTGCATTACAACAAATGAGACTAATTTTTAATAATAAAAACTAATTTTATTAAAAATTTAATAATAAAACTAATTTTTATTATTTTTTAATAATAAAAATTAAAAAAAATAAGCCTTATGGCAGGGAGCTTTGGTGAGGCTCATAAACCTCACAGTTACGTCGTGCTGTGAGACTTGCGAGGAGAATCCATGAGGCTTTCGAGCCTCACGGCTTTTCCATGCCGTGAGGCTGGAAAAAAGACCTAAAACCCCTAATCTTGAACCCTAACATAAAAAATTCACAAATACTCACAATAATGTAGAGGTTTTTACTTTAAAAATTGATAAAGGAGCACCAAATTGCTGCTGATAACTCAAAATTTTGTGAAAATCGAAGAGAATGGAAAACAGAAATCAAAGAAAATGAAAAAGGGAAAGAAGTGTGTAGGTTGTATGGAATGAAAATGGTATTTTGGGTAGAAATTATATTAAATAGGTTGTGTTTAAAAAAAATTAAAAAATAATTTGTGTTTAGCAAATAAGATGTGATTAATGAAAAATAAAAAAAAATTCCCTTGGAGGATCCTTCCTTCCCTCCCATACTCCTTTTTCAATTTGCAATCTCAGCCCCTGACCTCAAGGAAAATATCCCTTCTATCTATACTTGGTAATCTCATACATGATACGAACACTATATGAACACTATACGAATAAATAACACGAGATGATAGAGGGTTAAAATTAAGTAAAATTAATATATGAATATGATAAGCTAAAAATAACATTTTAAGCTTTCTATGTCGATATAAAATTCTCGTATTTTACACGACATGAACACAGTTTTACATAACACGAAAACAAATTATAAACACAAATTACCAAGTCTACTTCTATCTCTTCAAATAAATACACAGAGATGCAAAACATGGGAGTTAATGTAAAGAAGAAAAAAAAAAGGCCCAGTCACTCGAACCATTAGAAACTATGAACCGTTCGTTTTGCAAAATCAACTGTTGTCATCGCTCGGCAAATTCGTTTCTTTTTTTTTTGGTACATAAACTCGTTTCTATTTTCCAGTTTTTTTTCTTTTTTACTTTCTTTTTGTAGTCTGTAGCTTTCTTTCTTCAGTGGTTTTTTTTTTGTAATGGAGGCAACAGAAAAATACAAAAAAGAGGAGCTGATAGCTAAGGGAGAGCCAAGAGAGGAGCGATAGCACATTAGGGGACCAAAAGGCAACATAACCACCATGGCAGTGTGAGGGTCAGGCAAGAATGTTTTGGGAATCACGTGCCAAGCTATTGTTATTTTATTTTATTTTATTTTGCTTAAGCACAGCTTATCATCCTGAAACAGACGGATAATCCGAAAGACTTAATCAATGTGTGGAGCAATATTTGCGAGGCATGTGTTTTTTGAAATCAAAGGCATGGTCCAAATGGATCTCCTTAGTTGAGTGGTGGTATAATACCAACCACCACACTGCCTTGGGAATGTCACCTTTCCAGGCTTTATATGGCTATAAGCCCCCTAACTTTAATTGGGATGTCAGTGTAGTAGCTAAAGTGTCCACTGTTGAAGAGCTCTTGAAGGAAAGGGAACAATTAAGCAAATTGATGTTAGACCAGCTTGAAGAAGCTCAAAATAAGATGAAGTTTTATGCTGATCAGAGAAGAAGTGAAAGGGTGTTTCAAGTGGTGATGAGGTTTACCTAAAGCTCCAACCATATAGGCAAACCTCATTGGCACTCAGAAAGAATCTCAAGCTCTCTTCCAGGTACTATGGTCCATATACTGTTGAAAAGAGAATTGGATCAATGGCTTACAGACTTAAATTGCCTCCAGAATCAAAGATTCATCCAATTTTTTATGTCAGTTTGTTGAAAAGAAAAATTGGAAACAAGGTGGTTCCTAGCATAGCTCTTCCTAAAGAAGGTGATAATGGTGAGCCATTAGTATACCTTGCAGCAGTGCTTGATAAGCGCATGGTTAAAAAGAACAACAAGGTTATGACTCAATTATTGGTAGTGTGGTCGAATTTGGGTCCTAAGAATGCCACATGGGAGGATTTTTCTATTTTGCAAGCACAATTTCCAACATTTGATCATTGGGATCAAGGATCAACTGAAGGGGAGGGCAATGTAATGGAGGCAACAGAAAAATACAAAAAAGAGGAGCTGATAGAAGGGAGAGCCAAGAGAGGAGCGATAGTACACTGGGGGACCAAAAGCCAACATAATCACCATGGCAGTGTGAGGGTCAGGCAAAAATGTTTTGGACATCACGGGCCAAGCTATTGTTATTTTATTTTACTTTTTTTATGATGTCAGCAATAGCAATAGTACACAACACCTGTGTGTAAGGAAGTAAACGGGTCGGGTACCCGCTAGATTTGGGATATCCGAACTCGAACCCGATTAACTTTAATAAAACCCTAACCCGATTAACTACCCGATTATTTTTATTTATGCTACCCGAACCCTAACCCTATAAAATATAAATACTCGTTTAACTACCCGAACCCGTTTAACTACCCATTTATTAAGTCAATGTTTGATTTTTAAATTTAAAATTAAAATTAATTTTAGAATAACTTAATTAAAATATTATATTAATAAATTTAATTTAACTCATTAAAATAAATTAAAGTTACAAATCATAATTATAATATATAATGATTTAATTTAATTAAATAAAACATTAATAATAAATCATTTATATATAAAAAATATAAGTATTGTATTAATTAATTATTATTTATAATCGGGTTCGGGTAGCGGGTACATTAAGGTAACTACCCGAATCCTATCCTAACCCGTGACGGGTAGTAATTTCACTACCCGAACCTGATTATACATTACCCTAATCCTACTTAAACAGGTCGAGTAGCACCGAATACCCGTTTATAGGTACCCATTGCCATCTGCCTGTTCAAAAAGAAGAATTGTAACTTTTGGTACGAGGAATAAAAGAACACAATTCTCTCCGTTCTTTTCTCCGTCTATTTATTTTCTATTCTGTTCTGCTTCTCTTTTTTTCTCTGTATTTTTTCTCCTAATCTGATCATTATACTGGTTGTCTGTGACATTTTTTTATCCCATTATCGTAAACCCTAGCTCCCATTCCATCTCTCTGTTTTTTTTCCAAAAGCGAGTTTTACGGGAAACTCCATAACTCTGTTTTCTCCCCAATCTTCTTTCTCTCTCTTTAATTTCTAGGAGAGAGACCATTTTTTTTAAAATTCCCTTTCGTCTTTCTCTTCGTAAAGAACAGAGATCTTGGTTGTTATTTTTTGTGGTTTTTTTTTATGTTATGAAATTTTGGAGTTGATCGATCTTTGTACTATATTGTAGTTATCTTTACTAGTTTGATAGTTTCTTTCTCTTTTTTTTTTTATTTAAGAAAGAACATATTTTTTTTTGCTGACTAAGAACGGTCTGAGTATTACCGAGTTGTAGATTTGATTTTATTGTGTAAACTAGTTATAGGTTTAGATCCGCTTGTTTAACGGTTGCTCATCTGTTGCTTCTGTTTTTGTTAACGTACTGTTGGGTTTACGGGATGGTTTGTTGATTGGGCTTTTCGGGGTTGGATTTTGCTTTCGAATGTGTCAACTCAGTGTTTCATTTCTTCTCGACTGAGCCGACTTGGAGCGAGATTTTACTGACTTAATTTGAGGAGTTGGGGGGTGGGGAAGATCGAGTGAGTTTGGTATAAGCAGAAGAACCGAACGGCGATGCCTTCGGTGGGGATGAGGCAGACCACAAGGGTTATCCGGATGGTGAAGAGCTCGGTGGGAGCTCGGGTTCTTCGTTCCGGACGGCGACTTTGGCCCAATTCTGGTGAAGTAGAGCCCAAGAGGACCAATAATGAAGGTGATGAATACTACCACTCGATGGAAAAAAAAAAACCCAAAGATTGACGTAATAAAGCTGCTTCTGAGGTGAATGGGAAGCCCGAAGGATTAGGCCACGAAGAGAGTCCAAAGAAACTATCCAGGAAATTGAAAGCTGAAGTTAGAAAAAGGAAGAGAAACGAGGTTCAAAGGAGCCAACCTCCAGGGAATTCGGTGCAGAAAAAGTTTGGGAAAAGGATTAACAGAAGACAGGTCAGTGAGAAAGGAAGAACAGCAAGGGTGTGGAAGAGTCGAGGATGTTTGTTTTTGTTGGGGTAAATGGAGATTGCCATGGCTGGTTTTCTAATTTTTTATGTTTGGTTTTGGGTTATGTGAAAAGGGCAGAAGTAAGGTTGTCTGAGCTAGCTTCCTTTTTGCTTTCTCAACCAATATCGGGTGTTTACTCTTCGAATTGTGTTAATTTCTTGTGGGCAAATATTTTTGTCATTTTGGGCAAGCACATTCTCAAACGTAAAACAGGTCAATTGTTTTCGTTTTTCTTCATTATAATTGAAGAATTTAGTATGTAATTTTTTTTAAAGTAGAATTACTTAAAAGTCATCTGGCATTGTTTTTTGTTTTTTATTTTCTGTTTTTTAAAATTTTGTTTTTGTTTTAATTTTTAAAAACGAAAAACATATTTTTTTTAAAATAAATATTTAAACTGATTAAAATATAATAATTTAATTCACAAAAAAAATTTTAAAAATTAAATAAAAATAATATATTTATTAAATAATCATATGTAGATAATATTAAATATTTTTATTTAATCATATAAAAATTTAATATAATTTAAATAATATTATAATTAAATATAATATTAAATAAAATAATATTATTTAATTTAATCATAATAATTATAAATTATATTTAATAATATTTTTTATTTAATTGTAATAATAATATTACATTATTAAGTAAAATATTTAACTAGTTAATTTATAATAAATTATATAGTTATTAAAATATATTATATATAATATAAATAATATTATTTAATGTTAAGTATTTCTTTATTTAATAATATTAAATTATTTAATAGTTGTAGTGATATATTTTAAATTTAAGATAGAATATAATATTAAATAATAAAAGTGTTTAGCTAAATAAAAATTAATTATATTAAATAATAATATTAATTATTAACATATCAAAATTATAATAAATGATATTATTTAAAATATATAATATATTTAATAAATTATTATAAAAATTTAAATTAAATAATATTATAGTTTAATGTAATTTATATGTAATTGCTTTTTATGTTTTTAACTTTTCTATATTAAAATTTAATATAATTTTATTTCAAAAATTAATTAAGTTTATTTATATTTTTATTATAAAATATTAATATTATATTAATATATTAACTTTATTCATTTATTTATGAACAGTAATAAAAATAAAAACATCTTTTGGAAAATAATGAAAATAAAAGAAATTTTGTTTCCAACAATTTTAAAAATTTTTGTTTTTATTTTTGTGTTTGTAAACGGAAACATATTGTCAAAATTGTTTTTTGCTTTTCTGTAAAAAAAAAACTAAAAACAAAAATAAAAAACTGGAAACAAAAATAATATCAAACGACTCGTTGGTTTTGGGGAAATGAAGTTAATTTTGGTGTAAAAAGTAACCCTTGGCTACTGGTTTGAGCATTTTATGTATTTGTTTTCCTTGTAAATTTCTTTCAGGGACCTCCTGCAAAGAGAACTGGAATTTACAAGTTTTCTGGGGCTAGGGAGTTTATTCCATTGTTTTCTGTGGATTTTTCTGCAGTTCCCCATTGTTTTATGTATATGCATCACTGTACGCTTCTTAGATTGAAGCATATGCAATTAGTTCCTGTAAATAGTAATGAAATAATGAGCGACAGTGAAGAAGACGAACCATGTGTATCCTCTTTTGTAGATTTTTCCAGGAGTAGGACTGGTTCTACTGTGGTTGAGATTGATAAACTTGGGAGCAAAGTTGTGTTGCATCCATCTGTTAGACCTTCCAAACTAACAGGTAGAAATGCTCAATATAGAAATGGTCAGAGTTCTCATAGTATCCAGAAGAGGAGTTCCCTAAGGAGAAGGGGAGCTAGAAATCCGTTACTTGTTGGCATATACAAAGCTAATGGAGCTCTGTTGTCTGATTTGATCAGTAGTAGCAGAAATGGGATTCCCTTTTCTTCTGTAGTTTCTAAAAACAAGCTTATAGGAGTTCCGTCCCCAACAGTTCTGCAGCAATCTTAAGTGACGTGAGCTCTTCGATATCAGATTTATTGCAGAATGTAGATTCATCGCAATGCTCCGCCAATGTATTGGTCATTAAACCAGACAGATGTTACAGGGAAGAAGGAGCAATTGTCACTTTAGAGCTCTCTGCATCTCAAGAATGGCTTCTTGTAGTAAAAAAAGATAGTTCAACTAAGTATGAACACAAGCCAGATAAATTTATGAGGCCCAGTTCTTGCAATCGTTTCACTCATGCTATAATTTGGACTGGGGATGATAATTGGAAGCTTGAGTTTCCAAATAGGCAGGACTGGATCATCAAACACTCAAAAGGAATGATCTGAGTGCAATGTGCCTGCTTCTTCTGTTAAGATGATCCCTGTGCCTGGAGTTTGTGAAGTTTCAGGGTATGAGGGTAGAGGCCGTCTATCATTTCATAGACCAAATTCGTATATCTCTTTGGATGATGATGAGGTATCTAGAGCCTTGGTGAAGATGACTGCAAATTATGACATGGACTCAGAAGATGAGAAATGGTTAAGAAGTTCAATAATGAATTTTTTCTGGGAATGGGCATTGTGAGCATGTGTCAGAGGATTGTTTGGAGTTAATGTTTGATGCTTTTGAGAAGGCCTATTTCTATAGTCCGGATGATTATTCTAATGAGAATGCTGCCCATCTCTGTCTTGATCTGGGTACTAGAGCAGTGGTTGAAGCTGTTCATGTTTATTGGTTGAGTAAAAGGAAGCAGAGACAATCAGCGCGGCTTAGAATATTCCAGGTAAAACTAGTATAATGTTTTTGATGGTGTACTGCTGCCTTGCAGGAATTCTTCACACTTTATGAAAATGGATATTGTTTCAAATTTTCTTTATGGAAATAAATCTTTTTGTACATTCATTCGGGAAACTGAACTCACTTTGTTGTATTTAATAGAATTGTACACCACTTTTTATAAATAAAGAATTTTAAGCTTGTGTTCGAGTGTTCTTGTTCCTCAAAAATTCACTGAAGTTTAAGCATGGAAGGGTATACACCATTAGAAAAATTTCCTCCCACTTCGTTTGAGTCCTTCATCTTTTGTCATGCAATGAATTCATAGGATTGTATTTCCAAGGTCAAGTGATCTTTTGCTATAGCAGTTTCATCAACTGCTTCCAGAGTGATCTAATGCCACATTTGAGTCAAGATATACAAGACACTGTTTACTGCGATTACGTTTACACACACACTTGCATAGATAGAGTTATAGTTGTGCACAAAACACACACACGCATTACAACAAAATAAACAGGGTGTGAAGGCGACAAAATTAATAGAAAAAGCACGCAAGTTTTCTTGCAATGAAATTTCTTTTATGTTCTGCTTTGTAAGTTAATTTTTTGAGAATTTGGAATTTCCTTTTGTGCTGCTGCGGTGAAAGGTTGGTATCAGAGGTGTGATGAGATTGTAAAACAAGTATTATGATTATGTTATTGTAAGATCTGATTTTACCCTACTGTAGACCTATATCTCATAAAATGGATATTGAAAATTAAGTAAATAATAAATAAAGATTTACATTTTGGTGAAAAGCTCCTTAACTTTGGTTGCAAATGGGGCAATTCCCGTGAGATACTCCATGGGCGAGCATCATAATGAAACAGTTCGCCAATGGGCTAGCAAGATATGGCCATTGCAAGAGTTGATGGCGAGATTGATGCTGGCGAGTTAATGCAATTGCCTTTTTGTGAATACGTGAGTTCGCCAGCTAGTGGCTTATGGTGATAGCCGAATGATGTAAGGGCAAATAGGTGTGTTCGCCAACGTGTGAGGTGAATCAGAACAAGGCTGGCGAATTGAGTATACTTGGTGATCGCCTAATTGGGCGAGAACTTATGATCGCCATACTGAGAGGCAAAGAATAGCTTAGTTGGCGAGAAAGGCAACTGTCACTTGCTAAATCTCAATATGATTGCCGAGAAAAAAAAAGAAATTCTTTTAATTGCCAAGATAAAGCACGCAAGCTGAATGGCTGGCGAACTGGTGTAGTGTGGCAAGCTGAGGTCTCAAGACGAGGTGGAGATCGGGAATCAGCTTGTGTGGACAAAGGAAAATGGCTTCAAAACAATTAGCAGCCAAAATTGACTTGTAAGTGATACGGTTGAAGACAATTAATGGTGAAGATGTTAAAGTCAGTAAGGAATTAACCTTATTGGTTGAGAAGTAAAACAAAGTCAATAGAAGCAGAAGATGTGTGTGGAAGGAAGACTTTATCGCCCATGTAAGTGCAGTTTTTCTTCATGCATTAAATGCATGAAAGACATGGAATAAATGCAAGAAGATGGGATAAGGCCAAGTGATGAAATCTGATTGGCTAGCATGGCTATATAAGAGGATATGCTTGACGGAAATCCATTTAGTAAACTTCATCTTCCTCCCGAAAATTATGCAACTGAGAGCTTATGTTATTCCTTCCGTTTCTGTCATACTTGATTTACTGAGCTTCACTCTTCAGTTGGCCAAAACACATGAACCTGTTTATAAAGCCTTTCTTTCATAATTTATGAGCTGAAGGAATAAGCAAAAGAAAGGCCAACATGAGACAGAAAGCAGTCTGTTCTGGAAATGAAGTTGGTTGAGGTGAGTTTCATATTTCTGAGGTTTTCTTGATGCTCCATGATAGATTTCTATGTTTTATGAAGTAATAAACATAGATACAGTCTTGTTTTTAGTTAGATCTTTGGAGAATATGAAAACAAGGAAAATAATGGAATAAGTGACGACAATGGCGATTACAGTGATCGCCAATGTTGAACAGTAAGTAATCGCCAATGAGGTGAGTAGGAGATAATGAACTTGCGAAGGTAAAGTCTGTATTCAAAGGGCGAGAACGCCCAATTCTAGTGAAATGAATTAATGGGCGAGCTCAAATGCATAAGGCATTGTGCGAGTATAAATGTGGGCGAACTCCCATATTTAAGCCAATAATAGTTTGGCGAAGTGAATGGCGGGCGAACGCCCACGTGTAAGCACTTTGGTGAATAACGAACTCGGTTGGGCTAATCAGAGCTCTGTTGAGCGAGTAGTCATTTGTTTTATCTCAATCTCGCCTAGTGATATGAAAAGAAATATTAATAGAATTTATAATTATTTGCAGCCGATAATTGGAAATGGCAATTGGCGAGCAGGAAGCAGGGCGAAGCAAAGCTTCGTTAAACCAGGTAAGGGAGATGTGTGTGAAGTGATGCATGTCCTGTGGAGTAAATTTTATGAAAACATTAAGTTAAATGTTTTGTTATCTGACATGCATTGTTTGAGGAAGTTAATTGATAATTATTTTGATTCGGGCGAGCTAAAAGCCGACCCCTATGCTGTTTTCTGGATGAACTGATACAGGGCGGGCGAGCTCTTGTGTTTTTATATTGGGCGAGCCCTTGTATTTTTATGTCGGACGAATTGGTATTGGCGGGCGAGCCAAGCCAATTTATAATTTTTATACACCCGTTTCTATATTTATGGGCGGGCGAACCGTTTTTATAGGAAAGCTACGGGGCGAGCCAAATGGCAAGCTCTCTTTTATAAGAACTGGGCGAGTGCCCTTGTTTTAAAGAGAAATCGGGGTAAAGCCATAGTCAGGTGAACCCTTTTTAATGTGTTGGGGCGGGCATCCCTTGTTTTAAATATAAGGCGGGCGAACCGCAATCAACGATATTTTGACAAGCAAAGTGGCGGGCGAATAACAATTCGCCGTCTTGTCGAGTTAGTAAGGGGCGAGCTGTGAAGGGCGAGCTAACTCTGGCGAACGGTTTTAAAGTGTAATTTCCTAAACGAAAAATGAATTATTTTAATATTTCGAAAATGGAAATATAAAACTTTTGGGGCAAATTGGCTATTGGGCGAGTTGACCATTGGGCGGGTTGACCAATGGCGAGTTGTGTATGGGCGAACTAGCATGAGCGAGCCAGTGTAACTCGAGCCTTTCTCACACGGAAAAATGTTGAGATTGCGGGTATTTTACTATTTTATAAAACCTTTTGGAAATCAAATCATTTGGTGGATATGATAACATGAGATAAAACTTGATTTTTGAGACTTTAGGCCCTGAGTTCATGCGTTACTATTGTGTGACCTACCTGGGGCGGTGGCTTAGTCAATGGACCAAAGAGTGCACCTCAGGGCGTCATAGGGCTGATGGACCTGCCAAGTCATCAGCGGTCTCGAGGTCACTTGGCAAGTGGACCCGAGGACCACTATAGATTATGGCCATAGATCTGAGATAGCCGTGAGGGGCGATGGCCTACGGGTGCACCCCAAAAGCGGCAGATTTCGTTCTCGCAAGGGGAAGGGGGAACGATGATAGCATGATTTATTTGTTGCCTAGTCTCAACTTACCAATTTCTGTCTACTGTGAGGATTTGTTGAAATCCTATATAGTGTTTACTACATTTTAAAGTAAACTGTTAGCCAGTGATTTGAATGGTGTTTTAAGAGAGTTGTTTACTATATATCCACTGTCTTTTCTACTGGATTATTGTTAAGAAAAGAATAAATGAGTTGTGATATATAGTTTTGCTTTATTTAAAGCAGCATATGTTTCCTTTACTGAGCGTATGAATCGCTTACCCCTTTGTTTTAACTCCACAGATAAGAAGTACACGGAGTTGAGAGAATTAGCTCTCAGATGGGTATAGCTATGCTTAAAGCACTAAGGCATGGCACGTTAAACGTGACAGGTACAGTCTTTTCTCTTTTACATTTCAGACATATGTATACAGTACTACCTTAGAGAAATAAAAATAAATAGGGGATGTCAGATGTAAGGAATAATGAAAAAGAAATTTCATATTCCATAATTAATAGATAAATGTTTATCATTTATCACTATTACTGTTGAATGTTAATGGCATCGCAGACAGCTCAACCGGTAAAGTTGTATGAAAATACTTGAAAAATGTGGTAACGGGATGTTACAGTTATATACCTTTGTCATTCCAATGCATATCGTTGAATTCCAAAAATTTATCACTGCTGTCATTGCAGTTCAGTCTCCCAACTCTTCTTTTTGGTGTATTGGTGAACATGTTGACTGATACAAGTAACTATTAACGTTGTGTATGGCTGACTCTTGTAGATATCTGACCAAACAATGTTACACTGCAACAGGTCATCAGGTTAAGAAAGCTCCACTAGTTCCAAAACCAATACTACGTAAAAGATCATTAAAACGTCAGGCTAGTCATGGAAGAGGCAAGCAACCAAGTTTATTGCAAGGTATGCTAAATTCCGACTATAGTAGACATGCTCACCTGTACAGATTTGGAGTCTGATTTTGATGTGTGATTATGTTTTTGCACGCCTTCCTTGATATATATGTGTGATGAATTTCACATTTCTATTTGGTAATGGGTGAGACTGTGGCATTGACGCATATATTCAGAAGAATCACAGTTGCTCTAATAATTTTGATTTTGTTTTTTCACCATTTCATATTTTGTGTATTTGTAGGTGTTCATATTTCTGCTGTACTGAGTAGGATCTACTGTCAGATTTGTTGCTAAAACTTGTTTCATTTGTAGCATTGGCAGCTGAACATGATGGTGAGTTGGCAGAACAGAATGCCATGGTTAACGTTGAAGAAGCTAGAGTCTCAGCAAACAGATCTGTTGAATCGGCTATCCTAAAACGCCAATGGGCGCAGTCACTAATGCAAAATGCTGATATGGCCACGTACAAAGCCACGATGGCAGTTAGAATTGCCGAAGCTGCTCAATTTACTGAAATCTTCAGATGGTGCAGTTGTATAGCTCGCTTTAAATTGAATGTACATTCTGTATTATTACAACCTGATACCAAAATTTTTTTGATGAAAAGAAAATGGCAGGAAATTTTGAGCCCATAGTTGACGATCTGTCTTGTCTTTTAACATATCTTGCTCGATAGAACCAAATGTGTTTTTTTTTTTTCTTTTTAAATCACAAAACAAATAAAACAAAGATTCGTAATATTAAAAGTCATTTTATTTTTTGTATTTTCTTATATAAGTCTTTTATTGTATTCAATTAAAATCACATAAATATATATATATATATATATATATATATTTTTATGTGTATAGTAAATCCTTTCTTTTCAATTTAATTAGATTCTTAAAATTTAATCATCGTTAAATTAAATAATTTCACATTACTCTCTTATACTTTATATTTAAATTATAAGAGTCTAAAATAATTAGATTTACTTACTAAGGTTGAAAAATCGCTGTTGTACATAGCTTTTTGTTAGATTTTTTTTGCTTTTTGATTTTTTTCTCAATTATTTCCTAAAGAAATAAATGAATTAAAACTAAACAAAAAAGTGAAGTAAAACTGGGCTCTAATATTGGATTAAGACCCAACCCCTATCTAAGGTTCAATTGACAATCAAAATTTAACTTATTGTTCAAAGCCGAATAAACTAAATAAAGTGTAATTAACTAATTTATTAACCAAAAACTTGAAAGCATTTTTCGAGTTAAATTATATTATAAAGTTTGAATCTGAATTAAAATGAATTTAAATTAAATCAAGTAAACTTGCCAATGAGGTTTTGGTTTAGTGACAAGGAGTAGGGCTTGCGACTTTTAATGAGTAAATAAGTCTCAGGTTAAAATCTCACCAAATATATGAGTAAATGTTGATAGAAAAATCCAGTAAACTCATCAAATAAATAGGACAAAATGTATGTTATGCCTTACCAGAAGTGCATTTGAGATTAAAATTAACAGGTAATCATTAGTGGGACTTGAATCCAACACCACTTTCATCAAGGTGAACAAATTCACCAATTGAAAGGAATTTTTGTTGGTAACTTATTGAGGAAGCGAGAAAGTTAATTTCACTTTTTCTAAGTTCTCATAATTGTCACTTAACACAACATGGAAGTATATAGTGCAAGAGATCTTAGAATGATTTTAATTAGAGTTTATAAATAGATAAATAACAATTTGATTTTAACTCCTATTATATTAGATTAGAAAAACTCCTATTATTTTATATATAGCATTATTATGTAATTCACTATTAGTAGATTTTTTAAACTTGACAAATAGGATTAATATGATGACATATATCTCATTTCAATTATTTGTCATATTTCAATATTTCATTAAGAGTTTGTGTTATAATCTACTTCTTTGTGGAATCTAAAAACTTCACTGATAGTATATTAGATAATGTCTATATTATAATTAATGCATAAAATTGATTATATATATAAAAAAAAAACCTAACAATTTTAGTTTGGAGATCCGTATGTGTCTATATATATTTAGTTATATTAAGTTTTTATTTTTTTGAGAGATATTAAATTGAAAATATACAATAAATCATTTTAATGCATATTTTGTGTTGTATTTGAAATTTTGCGAATTTGGAAAAAAAAAGAATTACTGATTAAAAATATTAACATGTCATTTTATATTAAATTCTTAATATATATTTATTTGTAAGATAATATTTATTTATTTCTTTGTACCTTTTAACATATATATTATTTTAAATTTTAAGTTTATTATTCATATATTTAATATTTTAAAAATTAAACTATTTATTTATTAATTTTATAATAATATATTGACTTAGAATTTCATTAAAGAAATAAAAGAAAATTGTTGGATTGGATGAAATCCATCCCAAGATGCTAGACCGGGGCTGGAATCGACGAGATCTGGCTGACTTGAAAGGCGACCGAGTCGTAGTGCTAGTAGAGCGTGTGTTGCCTAGCCGCGACGAGTGCAAGAGCCAAGAAGAAAATGCAAAACAAGCCAGAGGTGGTGGATGGAGGAGAAAAAGTAAAAGAAGAGGACGTAAAATCTCAATTTCATTATCTCGTATCGCATCGTATATGAGAAGTTATGAAAGTATTACAAATGAAATGCGTTATCTCATTGTCAACAAAAAATGAATCTTATTTTTGATAAAACGAAAATTATTTCTCATACGAACGAAGTAAAGATTGTTATCTCTATTTACGCGATATAAGGCCAATGTCAAAATTCTCTCCTTTTTTTGTAATTTATTATTAAAAAAATCCATAGAAATAATATAAAAAAATATATATTATTAAAAGCAAGTGTTGCTCTTAGGTATTAGCCTGTTTGGACAACAGACTTTCTGTTGTTTGCTATAAAGACATACGGAAACTGCCTAACTACTTGCAAAATCTGTTTCAACTTTGTTCTTTCTGCAATACATATTCTTTTATCCAAACTTATATAATTAGATTTAGTTACACAAAACTTTTAGAAGTGGACAAGAAGTTTGTTATGTAATTTTATGACATTTTATAATGTATCTCAAATCATTATTTAATCAAAGATAGATGCTAATCAATTAGTCTATAATTTAAATAAGGTAAAGTGAGGTCGGGTTTTCGAGAGTCTAAGCAGGATCTCTCTCTACACTCTCTACATCTATTTAATCCGGATGCTTTTGATTTTCAAATCATATTTCATACATTATTTTTTTAAAAAAAATAATATACATGCGTTTTTCTCTCTCTTTTTTCACTTTTATTAAGGTGAAATTTGTCATTACGAACAACAATTCAATATTAATTTTTATCACTATATTTAATTTAATTTAATTACACTACTTTCAATTTCTTGATTTTTAGAAAAAAAATTACAACTTTTTTAGAATATTGCGCTAAAGAAAATTTCATAATTTTCACCCTACTTTTAATATTGTTGATTTTAAACTATGTTTGGCCAGCAAACGGCATTTAAGAAGTTTTTAAAATTTATTTCAGACTTGCGGTGGTAGGATGCTGTGAATGGCGGCGTTGTAGTGTTCTCAACAGGACTTCGTGAAACTCAACGTAGATGCCTCGGTTAAGTCTGTCTTTCAGCTGTGGATAGAGTATGACGAGATTCCTATGGTCAATGGCTGTTTGGTTTTCCTAGCAAGCTAGGCTGGTGTTCTATGCTGTTTATTCTGAATTGAGTGGTGGGAATTAGGTTAGCAGTCGGACTCCTTGACAGCTGTAACATCCAAAATTTTGAAATTCAGACTAACTTTTTCATTTTAATTACTATCTTTCCCATTCAATTAGTCAGTATCGATCGGTTTGCATTCGGTGTCAATGTAAGTTCATTTTACAATTTTCATTACAATTTATGAACATGCTTTAACTTAACATCACACTATTTACATCCCATCGCAAACACATCTGCTGTACATTTATAAATCCGAATATAAATATAAAATTCTAGACATATACCTGTTCACTTGATACCTTAAACTTCTAATGCATTCTTCAACTAACCCGGAGGCAGCAGATATCATGTACACTGATGGGCTATCTGGGATGGTGAGTAAGGAGGTGAGCTTTGGGAAAAGCTCAGTAAGAAACATATATAAAAGCGCGTATAAAATGCAGTTAAATAAAAAATCACTTATTTTACTAATTAAGAGAAAAGCATATTAAATACACGCTTAACGTTTTATGCAATGCAATTTCAATTCATTAATCAGTCTAAAACAATTAATAATTCATATGATACTATTTCAAATCACTAAACGATATAAAACATTTTATAATTTATGCGATGCACTTGAAATCATTAATCAATATATAAGCCATTTATGTAAGCGATGCTATAAAACAAATTTCAGTATGCAACTTCGGTAACAAGTTTAAATGTCAATATAAGCAAGATTTTCGTCTTATACAGTAAAGCAAATCATTTAAGTTTATCACCTTCGATCATTTGATTTCAAACTTTTCTTTCTTTCTGTCAGATCAGTAAATCAGTATTCAAATCATTTAGAAATCAATTCATTCAGTATTCAAAGTATTTGGTATTTATTGGGAGGGCCCGAAGTACCTTACGGGTCATTCATCACCTCACTCAATTCGGTATTCAAATCATTCAAATACAATTCAGTGGAGACAGTCACGTCTAATAGAATCATGCATAAAACAATATCGGTATCCCCGAAGGGACGATCGGTAACGAATGACCATCGTTGAACGGTCACAGTTCGCACTGGTCAGGTGCTAGCTGAGTAAATCTGTGGGTTTGACCATAATAATCCCACAGCCGGTAGTCAGTATGTCAGTAACCTGCGGACTTGATCAAGGTCTCGCAGTCGGTAACAGTATGCATGATCACTAAGGAACGACCGTCTCAAAACATTTCCTTAAATCATATAATTCAATAGCAGAAATCATTTTAAATAGCAATTATCTTCAATCAATTCAAAATCATATAAAGAATAGTTATTAAATTTGGTAGCCATAAATTCATTAGAAACTAAATGAAAACTTTAAATATACAATTAACTCATTGGCACATAATTAATAAATCTTCATTTATGCCATTTACTCAATTCATGTAAACCATTTCATGTAATTTACGTCATGTAATTCATTTCATGTAATTCATTTTATGTAAATCAATCCATGTAAATCATTTCGTGGAAATTAATTCATATAAATCATTTCGTGTAATGTAATTCATGTAAATCATTCCATTTAAAGCGATTCATGTAAATCTTTTCATGTAAGGCAATATTTGGATCTATAGAAATTTAAGATAGATTTCTATTTTTCATTTGGGAGGATTAAGTGAGTAAACGGTTATGATTCAGTATCCAAAAATTTTGAAATGCAAGTAAAGATTATTTTATGCAACTCCTATACATGTTCCTTACCTCTACTTTCGCGCAGTATAAAAATCCGGTAGCTCTACTTGTGCCTCTTTATCTCTCGTACCCCATACTGCACAATAAATCTAAATTATATTCAAAATCCTATATGACAAATTCTAATTCTAATAAATATTCCATCATTTGCTATTTTCTATTGATTTTCACTTCTTTTTTTTATTTAAAATCTCATAATTAACTCGAATGAATATTTTCATAATTTCTATGAGAGCTCATAAATTAAGCTTTGACCCCAAATTTATATTTGCCAAATCCTTTTTTTTTTTCCAACTTTAGTTTTACAATTAATCTTAATTCATCATTATATTAATTTTATTAGTACCATTCATCAAATTATATTAACATTTCCTTTCTTTTCTTTTCTGATCGAATCTGTCTCCTCCTTCTACACTCTTAATTAATTCAATCGAAGACTATAATCATCTCATTCATGCATAAAATAAGCAAATACCATAGTAGAATTAAGCAAAACATTACCATATGAATTTACCTGCCCCAACCGAAACAGAACAGCCCCTATATCAATTCTGAATTCTTCATTTTAGCCCACTAATTTCCAAGTTTAAGACGTCCTTGAGGTGGGTAATAAGTTTCCTATATCCTCATGATTTTCATCCTTCAATCCACTCTACTTTCATGAACCTCTTTTATTAACTTAGGATTATCAACAAACACCTTCAACCCATAAAAACACCATCACCATCGTCAGCCCCTGTTCCAACCAAACTACACCCATGTTCACGCCACCATCACTGTTTTGCATGAATCATCACCAACCACACTTCAACCAAGTCCACTCATCATTTTCTACCAAATCCTACCTAAGGCATATTAAAATCATCAAGATTTTATCAATTCCCTTTCATGGCCGAGACTTACATAAAGTTGTACATTTAATTCTGCTGCAATTTAAAGTTGTAAACATGCTTTATTAACTCTATACAATTATAAACACTAATTAAACTTGAAGGAAAGTTTTTCTTTTCTTACCTTATTCACTGACCAGAACAGGGCAGCATCAAACCACGTACGATTTCTTCAGTTCAGTCTCTAAAAATTCTGGATTTACAATGTTCTTAAGGTGTACCAGTTCCATGAAGAATGATTGGTATTTTAGTGGTGAAAAGAACGGATTTACTAAGGAAATAAGGAAACGTGCAGCCAAAATGGCGAGAGGAAAATGTGCAGGGGCTGAGTCGGTGTAATGGCTGATGAAGATAACCCATTTCTGCTATATTTTATCATTTTAATATTATTATAGTATATAAATATCAGCCCCTTGCAAATTAACAACTTTATCCTTTTAAATTTTCCAATATTTACGCTTTTACCATTAGAAATATCTCTTTATTTATTATTTATTAATATATACACTTTTATATTTGTACATATATATAATTATATATATACACATATATTTTTATACTTGAATTAAATTCTTAATTATTAAATTTTTTTTTATCGATTGATCAAGTATTATAATTTAAAATATTCCAATCTTTTAATAAATTTATTTATTTCAACCAATCTATTAACATCTAAAAGTTAAATTTTATAGATACCTAACTCCAAAAATAGGAGGATTTGCGGTTATCACATTCTCCCCACCTTTAAAGAATTTGGTCCTCCAAATTCAATACTGGTACTTCGACAATTTCAGTCCTGTAAGATTTGTCGATTTCTATATCTACTTTTAGCAATATGTCATTTTACTCATTACTATGAATATTCTTATACACTGTTTACATGATTCACTATCAATCCTCTTACCTTTATCGATCCATATCGATCTCTACATCAATTATATCATATACAATCGTCCTATTATCATCAATTAATTACATACTTTGATAAATTAGTCTCGATCATTCGATATCTATCTTATTCCTTTACAGTGATACACGATTTTCTATACAATGTTTATACCATTCATCAACAATCCTATTGCATCCCTTCTATTCTCATCAATCCCTATACTACTCATATCCTTTATAATCATTTGATCACTTCCAAACAACCCCAATTTTATCATTACACTTAAACCATACCTCTCATCATACACATAATTTATTCTCTTTCCAGTATACTGACACCAATACTCTTATAAATTTTGCCATATTCATATTTCGCCTCATACATCATCATTTTAGGGTCTCACTTCAATCTGGACAGAGAAAGTCCTGGTGGGGCCCTCACCGAGTACCTCTCTGAACCTTATTGAAGGGATCCTTCATTAAATATTTTAAAAATAATTTTTTTTAAATTCCTCCACTTTGTAGTTTATATCGAATATAAGAAAATTTGGGATCCTCCAAATTCGATACAAGTAATCCGACAATTCAGTACCTGGAGACTTATCATTTTCATAACTACTCGTTGCAATTCATCCTATCACTCACTCATATCAATATTCTTATACTATGTTTACACCATTTTCTATCAATTCACTTGCCTTTGTTAATTCACATCGATCTCCAGATCAACATATTCCATAAGATCATTCTATCGTCTCCAATTGACCACAATGTTATCAATCATTTTCGATCACTTAATACCTATCTCATTCATTTATATTCGTACTTTCGTATAACTTCTACATTATTTGCTAACAATTTTTGTTTCTATTTGCACCACTCATCTCCAATATAATCGTTCTATCATCTCCAATTACTCGGAAACCACCAATCACTTTCAGTCACTCTTACTTAATCTGAAGCCTTTAATCATTATCAATTATCTCCGATTATTCAATATTTATCTCCACAATAATTCCATACTATATTTATATCTACCCTTCTTGTTCCTTCCATTACTACCAAAATTTTTCTATTTATCGACATCTTGTTCCATTCTCTAACTATTCTTTACAATTTATATTCAGACTATGCACAGCAACGTGGGATGTAAATCAATTTCAACTTACTTACACTAACACGTACTAGGCAAACCTTGCTCTGATACCACTTTTGTAACATCCAAAATTTTGAAATTCAGACTAACTTTTTCTTTTTAATTACTATCTTTCCCATTCAATTAGTCAGTATTGATCGGTTTGCATTCGGTGTCAATGTAAGTTCATTTTACAATTTTCATTACAATTTATGAACATGCTTTAACTTAACATCACACTATTTACATCCCATCGCAAACACATCTGCTGTACATTTATAAATCCGAATATAAATATAAAATTCTAGACATATACCTGTTCACTTGATACCTTAAACTTCTAATGCATTCTTCAACTAACCTGGAGGCAGCAGATATCATGTACACTGATGGGCTATCTGGGATGGTGAGTAAGGAGGTGAGCTTTGGGAAAAGCTCAGTAAGAAACATATATAAAAGCGCGTATAAAATGCAGTTAAATAAAAAATCACTTATTTTACTAATTAAGAGAAAAGCATATTAAATACACGCTTAACGTTTTATGCAATGCAATTTCAATTCATTAATCAGTCTAAAACAATTAATAATTCATATGATACTATTTCAAATCACTAAACGATATAAAACATTTTATAATTTATGCGATGCACTTGAAATCATTAATCAATATATAAGCCATTTATGTAAGCGATGCTATAAAACAAATTTTAGTATGCAACTTCGGTAACAAGTTTAAATGTCAATATAAGCAAGATTTTCGTCTTATACAGTAAAGCAAATCATTTAAGTTTATCACCTTCGATCATTTGATTTCAAACTTTTCTTTCTTTCTGTCAGATCAGTAAATCAGTATTCAAATCATTTAGAAATCAATTCATTCAGTATTCAAAGTATTTGGTATTTATTGTGAGGGCCCGAAGTACCTTACGGGTCATTCATCACCTCACTCAATTCGGTATTCAAATCATTCAAATACAATTCAGTGGAGACAGTCACATCTAATAGAATCATGCATAAAACAATATCGGTATCCCCGAAGGGACGATCGGTAACGAATGACCATCGTTGAACGGTCACAGTTCGCACTGGTCAGGTGCTAGCTGAGTAAATCTGTGGGTTTGACCATAATAATCCCACAGCCGGTAGTCAGTATGTCAGTAACCTGCGGACTTGATCAAGGTCTCGCAGTCGGTACCAGTATGCATGATCACTAAGGAACGACCGTCTCAAAACATTTCCTTAAATCATATAATTCAATAGCAGAAATCATTTTAAATAGCAATTATCTTCAATCAATTCAAAATCATATAAAAAATAGTTATTAAATTTGGTAGCCATAAATTCATTAGAAACTAAATGAAAACTTTAAATATACAATTAACTCATTGGCACATAATTAATAAATCTTCATTTATGCTATTTACTCAATTCATGTAAACCATTTCATGTAATTTACGTCATGTAATTCATTTCATGTAATTCATTTTATGTAAATCAATCCATGTAAATCATTTCGTGGAAATTAATTCATATAAATCATTTCGTGTAATGTAATTCATGTAAATCATTCCATTTAAAGCGATTCATGTAAATCTTTTCATGTAAGGCAATATTTGGATCTATAGAAATTTAAGATAGATTTCTATTTTTCATTTGGGAGGATTAAGCGAGTAAACGGTTATGATTCAGTATCCAAAAATATCGAAATGCAAGTAAAGATTATTTATGCAACTCCTATACATGTTCCTTACCTCTACTTTCGCGCAGTATAAAAATCCGGTAGCTCTACTTGTGCCTCTTTATCTCTCGTACCCCATACTGCACAATAAATCTAAATTATATTCAAAATCCTATATGACAAATTCTAATTCTAATAAATATTCCATCATTTGCTATTTTCTATTGATTTTCACTTCTTTTTTTTATTTAAAATCTCATAATTAACTCGAATGAATATTTTCATAATTTCTATGAGAGCTCATAAATTAAGCTTTGACCCCAAATTTATATTTGCCAAATCCTTTTTTTTTTCCAACTTTAGTTTTACAATTAATCTTAATTCATCATTATATTAATTTTATTAGTACCATTCATCAAATTATATTAACATTTCCTTTCTTTTCTTTTCTGATCGAATCTGTCTCCTCCTTCTACACTCTTAATTAATTCAATCAAAGACTCTAATCATCTCATTCATGCATAAAATAAGCAAATACCATAGTAGAATTAAGCAAAACATTACCATATGAATTTACCTGCCCCAACCGAAACAGAACAGCCCCTATATCAATTCTGAATTCTTCATTTTAGCCCACTAATTTCCAAGTTTAAGACGTCCTTGAGGTGGGTAATAAGTTTCCTATATCCTCATGATTTTCATCCTTCAATCCACTCTACTTTCATGAACCTCTTTTATTAACTTAGGATTATCAACAAACACCTTCAACCCATAAAAACACCATCACCATCGTCAGCCCCTGTTCCAACCAAACTACACCCATGTTCACGCCACCATCACTGTTTTGCATGAATCATCACCAACCACACTTCAACCAAGTCCACTCATCATTTTCTACCAAATCCTACCTAAGGCATATTAAAATCATCAAGATTTTATCAATTCCCTTTCATGGCCGAGACTTACATAAAGTTGTACATTTAATTCTGCTGCAATTTAAAGTTGTAAACATGCTTTATTAACTCTATACAATTATAAACACTAATTAAACTTGAAGGAAAGTTTTTCTTTTCTTACCTTATTCACTGACCAGAACAGGGCAGCATCAAACCACGTACGATTTCTTCAGTTCAGTCTCTAAAAATTCTGGATTTACAATGTTCTTAAGGTGTACCAGTTCCATGAAGAATGATTGGTATTTTAGTGGTGAAAAGAACGGATTTACTAAGGAAATAAGGAAACGTGCAGCCAAAATGGCGAGAGGAAAATGTGCAGGGGCTGAGTCGGTGTAATGGCTGATGAAGATAACCCATTTCTGCTATATTTTATCATTTTAATATTATTATAGTATATAAATATCAGCCCCTTGCAAATTAACAACTTTATCCTTTTAAATTTTCCAATATTTACGCTTTTACCATTAGAAATATCTCTTTATTTATTATTTATTAATATATACACTTTTATATTTGTACATATATATAATTATATATATACACATATATTTTTATACTTGAATTAAATTCTTAATTATTAAATTTTTTTTTATCGATTGATCAAGTATTATAATTTAAAATATTCCAATCTTTTAATAAATTTATTTATTTCAACCAATCTATTAACATCTAAAAGTTAAATTTTATAGATACCTAACTCCAAAAATAGGAGGATTTGCGGTTATCACAACAGCAGTCAGAAGCTACTACAACATCCAATGAATGTGCAGCCTTCTTGGTAAACCTGGCTACATTGTCCTCCGGTTGGTTAAGGTATGTTGTAATGTTTTTAATAATGGAAGCAAAGAACAGATATTTTCAGCGCGGCCGGTTATATTTTGTTCTTCTTCATACGTTATTGAATCTTAGCCTAGCAGTTTGCTATCTTTTAATCGGAATGCTACATTTTTCTATATTTTAACATTAAATGGAAATTTTATAATTATTGTTTAGAATGAGTTGCAAATGGGTGAAGCCTATAAATAGGAGAGCAAACTTCAAACTAGAGATTACACCAATTCTGTTCACTTTTTTACACACATACCTTTCACTACTAGAAAAAAAATGTAAATTAAGACTGTGACTACTCAAAAATATTAATTACAGTTACTTGCAGTCTAATATCTTTAATTATAATTTTGTTAAATTGTAAAAGTTACAAAATTTTAGATAACACAGAAAACAGACTTAATAATAAAATACGGTTTATAAAAAATACAATTTTTAACTATTACGTACTTTAATCTTGAAGAATTTACATTTCAGTAAAAAGTTTATTTTAAATAGACTATGGTTATGTGTCGTTGCATGTAGTCTATTTTGTAAAATAATACATTTTTTAAACCAAAGATTATGTTGAATTGTAGTCTATACTATATAAATTCAATAGAAGCACTATGAATTTCTTAAAAATCATAATATTAGTTTATATTTATTTTCTTTCGTTTTTTCAATGCACTTTCTAAAATCAAATAAATTAGATATAGATTACGTTTATGTCTTTAACTGTCATTTTTTTTTAAATGCTATCTTTATACTAAAGACTAGAGTTAATGTTGAATCATAGTCTATACTATATTTTCTTTAGATTAAAAAGATTATGGTTTTCTTAGAAATGTAGTCTTAGTTTATATTTATTTTTTCTTGTTACAAAAAAAAGAGACTACGTTTATTTTTTTAACAGTCAACTGTTTTAAGAAAATAGACTTTTCTTTATATTAAATGTCGCAACGATTTTCGGCCGGGGACTTGATCGCTAGACGATTTTGAAAAAAAACACAAAATGGAGCCGCCACCAATCTTTTTTTGGCTAGGTGTGATTGGCCACCTAAAATCATTTATTTATTTATTTTTTCAATAAAATCTTAAAATTAATTAAGGTTTATGAAAAAAAATAATTTTTGGTCTGCGAAAACAAAGTTTGGGTTCGGGAGTTCGGTTACGCATGGGGAAGGATTAGCACCCCTACATCGCCCGTTAGAAAACGGTACCACTTAATCATGTATTATCTTTTGATCTTAATAAAATGGTCTTAATTAAACATTTAAAAAGAAATTCATTTATTTTGAAATCAATTTGTTATTTGCTTATTATTTGAAACATTAAATTTTATTTTTCTTTATGTTAAATTTATTTTTATTTGAAATACATGAGAATCTTTTGTATTAAAAATTATTCCAAAATACCCCAATACTTTTGGTAGCATTTCGGATAATTTCCTCACCTAGAGATTTCTTAAGAATCGCTACTTGCGATTTCTATAGAATCCCATCCTCGGGAGATGCACACTTATTTTTTTGAAATTTCATGAATGCAAATGATACAATCAAAATATGGATGATGTACATGAGAAATCCATTATTTCATTTTATTATTTTTTAATTCATAAATTTTAGTTTTTATAAATGAAAATCCCTTATATTGAAAATTATTCCGAAGTACCCCAATACTTTTGGTAGCATTTCGGATAATTTCCTCACCTAGGGATTTCTTAAGAATCGCTACTTGCGATTTCTATAAAATCCCATCCTCGGGAGATTCGCATTTAGTTTGGAATTACAATGAATGCAAATGATGCAAACAAAATAGATGTGATGCACGTAAGAAATTTTATTTTATTTTTATTATCTTTTAATTCATTTATACTTATATTATTATTTTGTAATTTATTTATATTTATAAAATCTTACTTTTATTGAAAAATCATACTAAATATTCCAATACGCTGGTAACATTTAGCATATTTCTCTCACCTAGAGATCAGTTAGGAATCACTACTTGTGAATTCCGTAACATCTCATCATCGGACATTATTTATATCTTATTTACTTTTAATTATTATTACTCTTTATTTCCGAACACATTTTCAATCTTGTTTATTTATTTGTTTAAAAATTATTTATTATTAGTTTATTTCATACAAGTTAATTATATTAGAAATCTTAATATCGAAGTAAAATTATTTGAATACCCCAATACGCTGGTAATATCCAAATAATTCATTTCGACCCTAAGGATTATCAAAGAATCACTACTTGTGATTTCTAAGAAATCCTATCATCGGGGATCCTTTTATATTTAAAATGTATATTCTTATTTATATTTGTTTTAATTTATTTATTTATTTATTTTAATTCTTAGATTTTTATCTACTTAAAATTTATATTCCTATTCACTTACTATTACCTATTTTATATTCTTATTTTTATTATCATTTTTACTTGTTTTATTTTTTATTTATATAGGGCAATTTTTGATATCGGGATAAAATCGATTAAATGTCCCAATACGCTGGTGACATTTAAGGATTTTATCTAGATCCTAAGGATTGTCAAAGAATCGCTACTTGCGATTTCTAAGAAATCCTATCATCGGAAATTCCTTTAAAATTTTATATTTTTTTTATTAATTTCATTATTTTAGTGTTTTATAAAACTTTCTTTTCATATTTTGTTCATTTATTCTTTATTTACTTTTATCTCTGTTTTTTTTAATGATTCATAGCTATATGTATATATTTAATGTATGCAAACAAGAATCACCAAAGTGCTTCAAAAGAAGCAAAATATCCATTAAAATTCTTTAGAAACCTGACAAGCTAGTTTTTATCACCTAAAAAAAACGTGTGTATATATATCCCTTATTACTTTATTATAAGTATCACAAAAGTAAGAACAAAAGAAGCAAAATATACCTTAATATCCTTTAGAAACCTGACAAGCTGGTTGGCGTAGAAACAACATGCATGCAGAAAGTGATAATTCTATGCAGCCGTGGCAAGCAAGGACACGGGCAGTGCAAGGGAGCTGACACACGATTTAGGCACTGGTGTAAGGCTGAAGTAGCTGTGGTGGAGGCGAAATGCAGCAAAATGGTGGTGGCGTTGTAGACAATCGCAGCAGAGATGCAGAGCAGTGGGGATGTTCTTGAACTTTCTTTCCCGTTTGTCTTTTTCCACGTTAGTTTCAGCTTGGTTTGACCTTCCTAGTCGTCAACCCTGTCTTCCTCCAGTATCCATTCCTGTCACGGTTTTGCTTAGCTCTTGTTCAAGTACAGGATGCCAACGGCTTGGTGGTGGCTGGGGTTTGCAGACAGCTAGCATACAGGGATGAATGATGGTGAACGCAGCAGAAGACAATGGATAGAAACCCACACTCAGCAACAGCTTCGAGCAGCGGTGGGACTGGCGGCAGCAGGAAATTGAACGTATGTAGGTAGAGGCGTGTTTGCTGCTGCAGGGGACACGTAACAGAGCAGCTTGTTGATGCAAGTGGCAGCAGCTTGCTACGGTGGCAGGATACAAACAAAAGGATGCGGCACTACTGGGCGTTCAAGGTGGCAAGAGTTGTGATGCGGTGCAACAGGTGCAAAGCTAGATAATGTATTTTGCGACAGGTGCAGGGCTGGTCGAATTAGAGGTAGCGATGGTGGCTGTGCAATCGGGAAAGGATGGTATGGCTTGTTGGCAGGAACGGTGGCTGTAAGGGTCTTCAAGTTGGAACGATGCAGTGAAGAAGGGAAGCAGCAATGGTGATGAGGAAGCGATGGTGGCTGGGAACGATGGTGAAGGTGGCCCTAGGGTTTTTCCTATCTCCCGTGTCCTTTTTTCCTTTAGGGTTTCTAGGTTTTTTCAAGGTTTTTTTTTTTCAGGTTCCCCCTTTTTCTGTGTAAAAGTCTCCTCCTTTTAAAACCTAGCCGACCCCCCATCTTATGCAATGGCTTTAGATGGCCACTTAAAGAAAATCCTTTAATTTTGATTTTTCTTTCCTTTTCTTTGCAATTTTTATTTCATTAAATTTTTGTGATTGATTTTCTTGACAAATTACATCCCTAAGTTTAAGTAATTGACTTGGGTATTAATTCATTCCATTTTTGCCGTTAATTTCATTTATTTATGGTAACAAAAATCAACATTGGTCAACCCATGATATGCAAATGATATATATGGTGTTCACACGGGAGATTTTAGGGTTTGACCAAAATTTATTTCATTTCATTTTTTTATTTTTTAATTTAATTTAAAAAAAAAAATTACCCGGACAAAATTCGATGTCTACAGCTGCCCCTCTTTGCACATTGCTGAGAATCAGGAATAGGGCAAAGACTTTAGACAACAATTTTGGCTGAAGTCATTTTTTTTTATTTTTTTGGGAAAATTTAATTTTGATTCTTGAAAATAATACCTTGACTCCATACCAAGGCTCGACCCATGAGAACAATGGATTCGATTTGAAATACATAATATCTTGACTCCCTATCAAGACTCGATCTACTTGGAAGGAGTGAATTTGACTTTGAAACACAACACCTTGACTCCATACCAAGGCTCGATCAACTCTGAAAAGATGAATTCAATTTTGACAAATGAAACCTTGGCTCCTTACCAAGGCTCTATTCGATTTTGAAACACATGATACCTTGACTCCATACCAAGGCTCGATCCACTGTGAAAAAGTAAATTCGATTTTGAAACACATGATACCTTGACTCCCTACCAAGGCTCGATCCACTGTGAAAAAGTGAATTCGATTTTGACACATGAAACCTTGACTCCCTACCAAGGCTTGATCCACTGTGAAAAAGTGAATTCAATTTTGAAACATGATACCTTGACTCCCTACCAAGGCTCGATCCACTTCGAAAAAGTGAATTCGATTTTGAAACACATGATACCTTGACTCCCTACCAAGGCTCGATCCACTTCGAAAAAGTGAATTCGATTTTGAAACACATGATACCTTGACTCCCTACCAAGGCTCGATCCACTATGAAAAAGTGAATTCGACTTTAAAACATAATACCTTGACTCCCTACCAAGGCTTGATCCACTGTGAAAAAGTGAATTCAATTTTGAAACATGATACCTTGACTCCCTATCATGGCTCGATCCACTTCGAAAAAGTGAATTCGATTTTGAAACATATGATACCTTGACTCCCTACCAATGCTCAATCCACTTTGAAAAAGTGAATTCGATTTTGAAACATAATACCTTGACTCCCTACCAAGGCTTGATCCACTGTGAAAAAGTAAATTCAATTTTGAAACACATGATACCTTGACTCCCTACCAAGGCTCGATCAACTCTGAAAAGATGAATTCGATAAAAGAATATTTATTTTTTTTTACAGAAATTCGCATATTTGGAGAAAGAAAAGATTCCATGATCCTCAAAATTTTTGAGATTCGCATCTAAAAAAAACTTGAAGATTTACATCATAAGAGATTCGCATCTAAACTTGAAGATTCACGTTCTAGGAGTTTCACATCTTGATTTGAAAATTCACATTCCAAGAGTTTCTCATCTTGACTTGAAGATTCACATCCTAAGAGTTTCCCATCTTGACTCGGAGATTCATATCTCAAGAGTTTCACAACTTGACTCAAATGTTTGCACTAAGAGATTCACATCTTAAGAGTTTCTCATCTTGACTTGGACATTCTAAGAGTTTCTCATCTTGACCTGGAGATTCGCATCCCAAGAGTTTCACATCTTGACTTGGAGTTTCTCATCTTGACTTAGAGATTCACATCCCAAGAATTTCTCATTTTTAGAACTTCACATCTTGCCTTAGAGTTTCTCATCCTAAGTGCTCATTGGTTTTGTAAGTTGAATCTAGAAGATCTAAGTCTTATCATGCATCAATTTTACAATGAAGCCAACTAAATCTCATTTACTCATAATCTAATTTCATTGGGCTTGAAACCACCTAACAATGCCAGTGACATTAGACTTGCACCATTTTTCTTTAAAGAAAATTTTCTTACTCTTCAAGGAACAACTAACCTCATTGCATTCCTTAATCATTCATTTTCTTTTTTCTTTTATTTTTTTTTTCAATGATGCAAATGCAAAATGCATGCCCCTAAAAAATGTCTATCACAATGATGGTAATGCAAATGCTTTCTTGAAATATGCCCCAATGTAATAGTTTTAAAAAAAAAACCATGATGCATGCGTCTTTTAGAATGATGTGAATGCCTAAATGACAGAAGTCTCTTTTTTCTCAAAATTTCTCCTTTTTTTTTCGGTGCCGAAAATCCATGGCTTTCTTCATTAGGATCGTTTCTTCTTCTCACAAAGATTCTCTTCTTTATTTCCGATCTCGTTCGTAGAAGCACATATGTCAACTACAATCAACATTCTTGCTCTCTTTTTGTATATGGCCCTTTGTCATCTTTAGAATCTTTTCCAAAGTAATGCCAAAGATTTTATGTATAATTGTCATTTATTTATTATCATTCCAATTCCATGAGAAATGCAATTCAGTCACCAATTTCCTCGATCCATTTTGGGAAAGTAAAGACACTAGAAGGTTTGGCGAGAATAAAAGAAATGTAGGAACAAACTTGTCAAAGTATAGCAAGAAATTAGACAATTTGGGGTGAATAACAATGATAGGTTCTCAATTAAGTAATTGGATATGACAATGATAGATTCTCAATGAAAAACAGACAATTTTGACAAACTAGTCAGGATTCTTTGAAAAATCTATTCAATTGACATTCTCGATCAAATTGAGTTGCCCCCTACACCATGAGATCCTCAAATGATGCTGGTTCTCCTTATGTCAAACCATCTTCCCAAATCTTCAACTAGATTATCATTCTTTTAACTTAAACCGCCCTTTCGGGTTTTCAATTTGAGCTTCCCTTTTTTATCCTTCTTTTCTTTTTTCCTTTCTCTTTTTTCTTTTTTGTCTTTTCTTTCTTTTTTTTCATTTTCTCATTCATTCTTTTTTTTTCAACTTCACTAATATTCCCAACAAACAAATCGCAATCTTGTTGTTTCTTGGTGGCATCATAAGTATGTCCAAGTTCAATGCATGATTCTCCAATTTCAAGTGTTCACATTTGATCAAAATGGACTTTTAAGGCACGTAATGTAGGCTCTGGTGATGGGTTATGAAAAAAATGGATATAATCAGGCTCAAAATTTGTTTCTTTAAGGGTCAAAAACCAAAGGATCATTTATCATCATGCAAAGCATGCTTGCTACTTTGCCTTAATTGATTTTTATTTTCATCATTTTCTCTTCTTCTTCCATTTTTCTTTTTCTTTTTTTTTTTTTACAACTTTTCATTTTCACCCCTCTTTTTCTTTTTTTTTTTTACAAGAGGACTCAAACACCAAAAGGTATTTTCTCTTGAGATTTTTCATAACTCATAACCTGAATTTCTTCATTTGTCGACTGGTTTTTTTTTTTGCAAAATTTGCCCCTCAATGTGAAGGGTGATCCTTGGTGGGTTTGTTTTGAAAAATCATAATAGGCTCAATGGGGGTGGTAAATGGATAATTTTACTCATGCACGAAGGATAGATCAAAGACGGCCAATTCTCATCTCAAATGTAAATACTCTTATTGAAGAACATTTATTGAACAAGAACAACAAAATGGATACAAGAGCTTCACTTCTTTCTCATTTCATGCGATTTTAACTTCTCTTGATAGGAGCTATCTTTTTATTGCTTCAACAATTTTAGCAATTTAAGGGACAAGAATGATCACTGACTTTGTCAATAGAAATAGAATTTTTCAAAATAAAATCCCAGACTATCGTCATAATTGACTGCTCATTCATTTTTTGGGAGTTAAGTGTGGCTGAAATACAAAGAGATGTAAGCAAAGATTTGTATGGAAGAGGATATGTAGTGCAAATGCATCTGTCATTTTATTCAAATGATAATAGATAAACTAACTCATGCATAAAAATTTCCCCAAAGCTTATAGGCGTAAGCATTTAAGGAATTTCATTACTTTAGAATAACTCAAAAGTGACAAACTTTGGCATTTCCTCATAGAACACTTGTCCTCCAAAATCTATGCCTTTTTGCAGTGAAAGGTTCCCACCAACATTTTACTTTCCTTCTTATCAAAATTTAGCAAGCCAACATTGATCAAACTCTGCACCTTGTATTTAAAAGCAGGGCAAGTCTCTATGGAGTGGCCTACATTCCCACAATGATAGTCACATCGAGCAGTGGCATCATACCATTTAGGATATGGAGGTTTTAATGGTTCCAGATAAACAGGTGCAACAAGATTATCTCTCACCAATTGTGGAAATAAATCTGCATAGGTCATAGGAATTGGGTCCAAAGAGATTCTCCCTTGATTGTTCCTCACCCTTTTTTGACTACCCACCGGTTTGTTTGATTGAGTAGGGACTTGAAAATTTGATTGTCAACTTGGGTGATAAACAAAAGGATTATGGGTAGTGTTGTATATAGTTGGATAATAAGGATATGGGGGATGTGCAGTATGGGGTTGAAAAGGAACGAAACTCCTTGGTGGTTGATTTTCAATGGTAACAGCTTGTGTTTCTCCCTCTTTTCTCTTATTTGCCCCAACTCTATTTGAAGTAGAAGTATCATCAATTTTATCACTCTTAATGGCATTCTCTATCATTTCTCCAGAAATTACCAAGTCAGCAAAATTTTTTGTAGCACTCCCCACAAGCCTATCATAATACAGTGATGGCAAAGTATTAACAAACAATACCTTGGTTTCCTTCTCAGTAAGGGGAGGCTGCACTTGAGATGCGATGCCCCTCCACCTTCTTGAGACTTTCAAAAGGCTTCATTTCCATATTCTGCAAAGACAATCTATCTGGTGCCATGTCAGTCATATGCTTATATTGGGATAAGAAGGCTTTTGCCAGGTCATTCCACTTGCGAACATGACTTCGATCTAGCTGATTGTACCACTTGGCTACTGTTCCAGTTAAACTATCTTGGAAGCAATGGATGAGCAACTTATCATTATTTGTATACCTAGACATTTTTCGACAAAACATAGTGATGTGAGCTACTGGGCATGTGGTCCCATCGTATCTCTCAAATTCAGGTACTTTAAATTTCGGTGGAATTACTAGATCTGGGACCAAACTAAGCTCATTAGCATCTATATTTCCAAAGAAATCCATTCCTTCAATTGCCCTTAACCTTTCATCTAACAGTTCATATTTTTGTTGTGACTCGCCACTCTCTTTCCTCAACTTTTCTTGCTCCATGGATCATGTAAATTTGGAACAACAATAGGATCAACAGGGCTAGATCTCGAGTGCTGTCCTCGATCTGGTTGTTGATTCACAAAAACATGAGCTTGGGGATAAGCTCTTTGGGAAGTTTGAGTTTGAGGGGCTATAAACTTCGATGGGTACAATAGATTCTCTCTCATAGGTTGAGGCTCATTTCCTGATCCTTCCGTGACCTCTTTGCCTTTCATCAAAGTCATCATCATCTCCATCATCTTCGACATTTGCTTCTGAGATTCTTCTTGAGATTTAGCTAGCTCTTGTTGAATTCTTTCCATCTTTTCCATTTGCTCAAAATGTTCATTTTCCATGGTTTTGGTCTTTGATTGACTACTGTAACAATGTCTAATAAGTGGTTCAGAATGCGGTGGCTTCTTTATTTTGGCACCTCTGACATTTGTTTACCATAATTTAGAGCATATTATTGTTTGAAATTGTGCCATAAAAGAAAAGACTATTAAAATCATCCCAATACGCTGGTGAGGATTTTAAAAATCTTAACTTTTTACTTCCAAGATTTGATGTCATTACTTATGATCACCAAAAATTTTCATAAGTGGGCACAAGATGGAATGTATGTATGCATGCTAAATGCATGTATGTGCATGAAATTCAATAGCTATTGCACATGTGATGAGATGCATATATCAGGTTTAAAATCTTACAAAAACACCTTCTTTTTTAGAATCTGCATGCTGTTGAAACCACAAATAAAATTGAATGAGAAGGTTTTTATTTTTATTTTTATTTTTTTCACAATTTCAATATTCACTTTATTATATTTCCCATAAAGGTGTTACATAAAAGTATTCATTCATATGCCATAATTTAAGGTAACCCCCACAAAAGGCTGGTATGGCTCTAGCTAAGGTTAGTTTCTCTATGGCTCAATACATGCTTGGTTTAAGTCTCTAAAGGGTAAAAGGTTCTCAAATTGTTCCTTACTGACGTCCACACTAGACTAGTAAGGCACCCCAATCCTCACCCATGACAGGCTACAAACGGAAAGGGTTCAACTTGAGTGAGAGTATTTTGCTTGCCATTGCGGAGGTTATCACCTCACGAGAGCAAAGGTACTATACTCTCTCCTAAAAGGGACAAACCCGGGTGTAGGGTTGATATATGCAATGAATATGTCATGTATGCAAAGGAACAAAATTTAAAGTGCATCCCAACAAAATGCAAATGATAAAGATGATTCACACAATTTTTTTTGTATTTTTTTTGTTTTTTAATTATTTTTTATGAAAAGTTTTATTAAATATTTATCAAGACCATTAACTAAGATTTTGGATAAAACATGATTAATCATGGTTCGACTCTCTAATTTCCCCAGCGGAGTCGCCAAGCTGTCGCAACGATTTTCGGCCGGGGACTTGATCGCTAGATGATTTTGAAAAAAAACACAAAATGGAGTCGCCACCAATCTTTTTTTGGCTAGGTGTGATTGGCCACCTAAAATCATTTATTTATTTATTTTTTCAATAAAATCTTAAAATTAATTAAGGTTTATGAAAAAAAATAATTTTTGGTCTGCGAAAACAAAGTTTGGGTTCGGGAGTTCGGTTACGCATGGGGAAGGATTAGCACCCCCACATCGCCCGTTAGAAAACGGTACCACTTAATCATGTATTATCTTTTGATCTTAATAAAATGGTCTTAATTAAACATTTAAAAAGAAATTCATTTATTTTGAAATCAATTTGTTATTTGCTTATTATTTGAAACATTAAATTTTATTTTTATTTATGTTAAATTTATTTTTATTTGAAATAAATGAGAATCTTTTGTATTAAAAATTATTCCAAAATACCCCAATACTTTTGGTAGCATTTCGGATAATTTCCTCACCTAGAGATTTCTTAAGAATCGCTACTTGCGATTTCTATAGAATCCCATCCTCGGGAGATGCGCACTTATTTTTTTGAAATTTCATGAATGCAAATGATACAATCAAAATATGGATGATGTACATGAGAAATCCATTATTTCATTTTATTATTTTTTAATTCATAAATTTTAGTTTTTATAAATGAAAATCCCTTATATTGAAAATTATTCCGAAGTACCCCAATACTTTTGGTAGCATTTCGGATAATTTCCTCACCTAGGGATTTCTTAAGAATCGCTACTTGCGATTTCTATAAAATCCCATCCTCGGGAGATTCGCATTTAGTTTGGAATTACAATGAATGCAAATGATGCAAACAAAATAGATGTGATGCACGTAAGAAATTTTATTTTATTTTTATTATCTTTTAATTCATTTATACTTATATTATTATTTTGTAATTTATTTATATTTATAAAATCTTACTTTTATTGAAAAATCATACTAAATATTCCAATACGCTGGTAACATTTAGCATATTTCTCTCACCTAGAGATCAGTTAGGAATCACTACTTGTGAATTCCGTAACATCTCATCATCGGACATTATTTATATCTTATTTACTTTTAATTATTATTACTCTTTATTTCCGAACACATTTTCAATCTTGTTTATTTATTTGTTTAAAAATTATTTATTATTAGTTTATTTCATACAAGTTAATTATATTAGAAATCTTAATATCGAAGTAAAATTATTTGAATACCCCAATACGCTGGTAATATCCAAATAATTCATTTCGACCCTAAGGATTATCAAAGAATCACTACTTGTGATTTCTAAGAAATCCTATCATCGGGGATCCTTTTATATTTAAAATGTATATTCTTATTTATATTTGTTTTAATTTATTTATTTATTTATTTTAATTCTTAGATTTTTATCTACTTAAAATTTATATTCCTATTCACTTACTATTACCTATTTTATATTCTTATTTTTATTATCATTTTTACTTGTTTTATTTTTTATTTATATAGGGCAATTTTTGATATCGGGATAAAATCGATTAAATGTCCCAATACGCTGGTGACATTTAAGGATTTTATCTAGATCCTAAGGATTGTCAAAGAATTGCTACTTGCGATTTCTAAGAAATCCTATCATCGGAAATTCCTTTAAAATTTTATATTTTTTTTTATTAATTTCATTATTTTAGTGTTTTATAAAACTTTCTTTTCATATTTTGTTCATTTATTCTTTATTTACTTTTATCTCTGTTTTTTTTAATGATTCATAGCTATATGTATATATATTTAATGTATGCAAACAAGAATCACCAAAGTGCTTCAAAAGAAGCAAAATATCCATTAAAATTCTTTAGAAACCTGACAAGCTAGTTTTTATCACCTAAAAAAAACGTGTGTATATATATCCCTTATTACTTTATTATAAGTATCACAAAAGTAAGAACAAAAGAAGCAAAATATACCTTAATATCCTTTAGAAACCTGACAAGCTGGTTGGCGTAGAAACAACATGCATGCAGAAAGTGATAATTCTATGCAGCCGTGGCAAGCAAGGACACGGGCAGTGCAAGGGAGCTGACACACGATTTAGGCACTGGTGTAAGGCTGAAGTAGCTGTGGTGGAGGCGAAATGCAGCAAAATGGTGGTGGCGTTGTAGACAATCGCAGCAGAGATGCAGAGCAGTGGGGATGTTCTTGAACTTTCTTTCCCGTTTGTCTTTTTCCACGTTAGTTTCAGCTTGGTTTGACCTTCCTAGTCGTCAACCCTGTCTTCCTCCAGTATCCATTCCTGTCACGGTTTTGCTTAGCTCTTGTTCAAGTACAGGATGCCAACGGCTTGGTGGTGGCTGGGGTTTGCAGACAGCTAGCATACAGGGATGAATGATGGTGAACGCAGCAGAAGACAATGGATAGAAACCCACACTCAGCAACAGCTTCGAGCAGCAGTGGGACTGGCGGCAGCAGGAAATTGAACGTATGTAGGTAGAGGCGTGTTTGCTGCTGCAGGGGACACGTAACAGAGCAGCTTGTTGATGCAAGTGGCAGCAGCTTGCTACGGTGGCAGGATACAAACAAAAGGATGCGGCACTACTGGGCGTTCAAGGTGGCAAGAGTTGTGATGCGGTGCAACAGGTGCAAAGCTAGATAATGTATTCTGCGACAGGTGCAGGGCTGGTCGAATTAGAGGTAGCGATGGTGGCTGTGCAATCGGGAAAGGATGGTATGGCTTATTGGCAGGAACGGTGGCTGTAAGGGTCTTCAAGTTGGAACGATGCAGTGAAGAAGGGAAGCAGCAATGGTGATGAGGAAGCGATGGTGGCTGGGAACGATGGTGAAGGTGGCCCTAGGGTTTTTCCTATCTCCCGTGTCCTTTTTTCCTTTAGGGTTTCTAGGTTTTTTCAAGGTTTTTTTTTTTTTCAGGTTCCCCCTTTTTCTGTGTAAAAGTCTCCTCCTTTTAAAACCTAGCCGACCCCCCATCTTATGCAATGGCTTTAGATGGCCACTTAAAGAAAATCCTTTAATTTTGATTTTTCTTTCCTTTTCTTTGCAATTTTTATTTCATTAAATTTTTGTGATTGATTTTCTTGACAAATTACATCCCTAAGTTTAAGTAATTGACTTGGGTATTAATTCATTCCATTTTTGCCGTTAATTTCATTTATTTATGGTAACAAAAATCAACATTGGTCAACCCATGATATGCAAATGATATATATGGTGTTCACACGGGAGATTTTAGGGTTTGACCAAAATTTATTTCATTTCATTTTTTTATTTTTTAATTTAATTTAAAAAAAAAATTACCCGGACAAAATTCGATGTCTACATTAAATACATTTGTTGATGCTGAATTGTGGTCTATAATATATTTTCTTTAAATAAAAAAGACTATTCTTAAAAACATAATCTTAGTTTATATATATTTTTCCTCGATTTTTAGCGCATATTTTTTTTATCAAATCAATTATATATAACTATGTTTAAGTCTTTAACCATCATCTATTTTTTTAAAAAATACTTTTTATACAAAAGACTATGATTAATATTGAATCGTAGTCTATACAATATTTGTTTTAGATAAGACTATGGTTTTCTTAGAAATGTATTTTTAGTTTTGTATTTAATTTCCCTCAATTTTTTTCATTGCTCTTTCAGAAAACATATTCATACCTGCAATTTCATTTTCTAAGCTTGTTTTTGTCTTCTCTTCTGCTATCGATCAAAAGATTAAGGTTAGTTGTGGACTCGCCCCTCAGCTCGCCCTTGCATCTCTACTATTGATCTCTTCAAGTTAGTATTTGTATTGTATATTTATTACTTTAATTATTTGCTCTAGTTTTTTTCAAAAATGTGTCTAAATGGTATAATTGCTGAATATTAAATATATATATTTGAATAAAAAATATATATTTTTTTTACTATGAAATAGAAAAATATGGATAAATCTTGGTTATAAATTGATAGATGATCAACAAAATACAAGAAAATGGGTGGAGATATGTTTACAGTTTGCTTCAAAATGCAAATGATATGGAATATATAAACAACCCTTGTAATGAGTGTGGGAATATGAATTTGAGGAATATTCAAAATGTTACAAGTCACCTTTATTTTAATGGTGTTCGTTAAAGTTATACCGTTTGGAGTTTTCACGAGGAAACTAAAACAAATGCATCACCTACATCTATAAATAAAGAAATAGAATTGAGACTTGATGAAAGTTTCGAATCATTTGATGAAACTATAGAAATGGTACAAGTTGCACATGATTGTTGTTTAGATGATCATGGGAAACCTGACCAGTTGTTTGAAGATGCAAATTAGCGATTGTATCATGGTTGTAAGAAATTTACGAGATTATTCGCATTGGTCAAATTATATAACTTAAAAGCAAGAATATGTGAAGTGATCAAAGTTTTTCGGATTTATTTGGCATGCTAGTAGAGATGTTTCCAGAAGGTAGTTCATTCCTTAATCAATGTACGAGGCCAAATGATGTTGTCTTCGGTATGAATGGATTATGAAAAAATTCATGCATATACTAATGATTGCATATTATATAGGAAGGAGTATGAGGATGTGAAAAGATGCCCTATATGTAATGAATCAAGATGAAAGATTAATGAAAATGCATGTGTTAAGAAATAATGTGTGCTAGCCAAAGTTTTGTGGTATTTCCCTCTCATACCAAGATTTTGTAGAATGTTCGGTATGAAACAAATAGTAAAGATTTGACATGGCATCACTACTAGAAAAAATGTAGAGACTACAGTTATGTAAAAATATTATGTACAATTTTTGAAATCATGCACAGTCTAATATATTTAACTACGATCTTAAAATCTGAACTACTTTCTTAGCTTCAGATTTCACGACTCTAACTATGTTTATAAAGTGTAGTCTAAGATAATAAAAGACTACATCTTACTTAAACTTAACTAAATAAAAACTATGGTTTTTAACGAATTTTATTCTTTAACTATTAAAAGTATATAAATTTACATTTTTATAAAAGTTATAGAAAAAATATGATTTATGAACAGGCATTTTGCTGTTTCAATAAATTAAACTACGGTTTTTATTTATTCATAGACTATGGACGTAATCTTTTTTATCTAATGCTTTGTCTTTCGAGATTCACGCACTTGCAATATTGAAAAGGTTAATTTACTAATGTATCATTTTAGATTAAGCATGCTGAAATACTTAAAGTTCAAAGAGACATCTATCATCTATCACTTTTACTCAGCACTTTTTCTTTCTCTCTATTTTTTCTCTAAAAATATTGGCTCTCTTTCTTTTTACTCTAAAAAATTAACCATGAAAAATAAAACTATCAAGCAATGCAACAATATTATTGAATCCTTTCTCTAAGTGATCTTGTTTTTTATTCTTATACATGTGGTTTCCATTTCAATTACTAATTTTGCAAATATTAGCATTAGTTGTAAGGCTTTTAACAAAGCCTCAAAATACGAGAACTTCTTTGAGAATGTGTCATTGAATAACTTTAGCTTTTCACCAAGACGGACTGAAACAGAGAAAATCTTTTTTAAAAGATACAAAGATGTCGGTAATGCAGAGGTATTATATAAGGAATGGCCAATTATTTTAGTTGAAGGAAAGCCGAGTCAAAATTGTGTGACTTAAAGCTAGTAGTCAGAAAAGGTCATGCACTTGTTTGTATGGTATTATATTGATTTGCTTAGGGCTGAGCAAAGGGAACAATGGTTTCAAGTTTTGTATTTAATGTAATATAAGTTTATCTATTGAATAGTATAAATACTTAATTAATCAAATCTAATTTGTTGTGTTTCAAATATATTGTTCTCAAAATATAATTATTTGTTTTTAAATAGTTAAATATTAAGTTTTAATTTTTATTACGCATTAATAAAATTTCATTTGAATAAATTTATTAATTTTTTAAATATTAAAGATACTTTTAAGTATTTATTATTAATTTATATTTTTAATTTTGTTGATTTTAAACTTTGTTTGGCCAGTAAACGACGTTCAAAAAGTTTTAAAATTTATTTCACACTTGCGGTAGTAGCATGCTGTGCATGCTGGTGTTGCCTTGAGACAGCCTTGTATAATTGCATTGTAATGTTCTCAACATGAGTTCGTGAAACTCAACGTAGATGCCTCAGTTAAGTCTTTCAGCTGTGGATAAAGGATGGCGAGATTACTGTGGTCAATGGCTGTTCGGTTTTACTAGCAAGCTAGGCTGGTGTTCTATGCTGTTTATTCTGAATTGAGTGGTGGGAATTAGGTTAGCAGGGTGTTCATTGAGTCGGACTCCTTGACAGCAGTCAGAAGCTACTACAATATCCAATGAATGTGCAGCCTTCTTGGTAAACCTGGCTACATTGTCCTCCGGTTGGTTAAGGTATGTTGTAATGTTTTTAATAATGGAAGCAAAGAACGGATATTTTCAGCGCGGCCGGTTATACTTTGTTCTTCTTCATACGTTATTGAATCTTTTTTTTTTTTTGCTAAATCATAAAGTTTATTAATCAAAAGAGGATGGTACAATCAGGCTTCCCTAAATTAACCAGCTGGCACAGCAAAGACTCACAAAACTAACCCAAATCATCAAACACAATCATCAAAAGATCATGTTGGAAAAACCAGAAACAAACAGAAACAGGACCAAATAGAAACAAACAGAAACAGGACACCCCAGCAGCTAAAGTTGAAAAAACCAGACTAACACACAGCAGCCACGACACGAGACAATAGAATCTCGCAACACCCCTGCAAAGTCAATATAAAAATCTGATGCAGCATTACCAATCATAACTCAACCTAGGACAGAACAATCCCCAAACTCAATAAGAGTGGCCACCCACACTGGACTACCACCAAGCCTTGAACATTTCATCTCTGTTGACGCCGGACTTAGCAAGAAAGTCAGCCATTCCATTCGATTCTCTGTAGATGTTGACCAACTGAACATGCTGCAATTCCTCCCATAACATATCAATCTTAAGAAACAAATCCCATAACCTCCAAGGCCGAGACACCACATTTTGACACCATCCAACTGCAACTCTAGAATCTGACTCAACAATTAGGCCCCTGTTACCTTTCCAATCTGTTTTGGAAAATACCTCCATAGCATAGTAAATCGCCCATACTTCAGCAACATTAGAGTCCTCAATACCAACCGGTCCGGAAAACATAGCTACAATAACACCTTGCCCATTTCGCAGTATCCCTCCACACCCTGCAGGTCCTGGTTTTCCTTTGGAAGATCCATCAATGTTAAATTTTAAAAAACCCCTGGGAGGAGGAAGCCATTGTCTAAAAGGTCGACTGGAACAAGAAAGTTTTGAGGGAACACAGATAGCAGGATTAAACCACCAAGAATTTTCAGAAATAACAATGTCCTCCCAAGTAGCCTTAATCCAAATAAGAGATCTCAATTTAACCAAGAATACAATTTCCTCCATGGATAAAGATTTATTGTCAAAAACGAGATCATTCCGTGCCAACCACAATGACCATAGTGCAGCAGAAACCGATGCAAGCCACCACGATTTCAATATACGACTAAAAGGGACATCAAGACAAAAAAGCAGAAACTCCCTAAGAGACTTAGGATGACACCAACAATGATTCCACCAGTAAAAAAATTTGTACCAAAATGTACAAACCCAAGAGCACCCAAAAAGAACGTGATCTGTAGTTTCCATTACCAATTTACACCAGGGACAAAGACTTTGAGCATGAGAGATTGGAATTCCTCTTTTCAACAAGAAACTTTTTGTTGGAATCCTATCCACCACAACTAAACAAAGAAAGCATTGGACTTTTGGTGGCACCTTAATAACCCACAATCTGCAGAACTCAAATGAGGAAGCAGAGTTAAGAAAAGAGTTCATGAGAATTGATATCTTTTTAACAGAAAAGGCGCCGGCCACATCGTGTTCCCAAACAATTCTGTCAATTCTGCTTGGAAACAACACAATCTTATCCACCTTCGAAACTACTTCTTTAAGCAAAACCTCCTCCCAATCGAACAAGTCTCTTCTAAAGAAATCCTTCCAATGACCATGGTTAAAACCACAATTTCTTGAATAATCGAACACCTTAGCATATTTATTAATAGCTAATGAGAACAACCTTGGATATAAGTCTTTAAACGACCTGTCCCCACACCATCTGTCCATCCAAAATAAAGTGTCAAATCCATTTCCCACCAACCAACGACATGAGTCCTTCCCAATGAAGTTCTTCACATGCTGAATAGAGGAAAGATTAACTATGTCACTCCAAACCACTGACATACGTCGAGAACTCCTTTCACTTGGAAGCCAACTTTGAATATTATCACCATATTTAGCAATCACAATTTTTCTCCATAATGATTGCTTCTCAGACGCATATCTCCACCACCACTTTGCCAAAAGAGCTTGATTTTTTACATGTAGGTCCTGAATCCCAAGGCCACCATATCTCTTTGGTCTACATACGTTAACCCACTTCACCTTAGCGATTTTCTTCTGTAAATCAGCTCCCCCCCACAAAAAACTCCTTTTAATCTGATCTATTTTCCTTATAACTCCCTTTGGTGATTTAAAAATTGAAATATAATAAATTGGTAGACTAGATAAAACCGAATTAATCAAAGTTATCCTACCCCCAAACGATAATAATCTTCTTTTCCAAGTAGCTAACCTTTTCTGGATTCGATCAATAATTGATTTCCAAACCCCCACTCTCCTAGGATTAGCACCAATAAGTATGCCAAGATACTTAAACGGAAGACTTCCTCTAAGACATCCAAAAATTTGAATAGCTTCGCTCACAATCAAGTCGTTGACTCCAATGGGAATTAAGATAGATTTTCTAAAATTTAATCTCAATCCTGAAGCCAATTCGAAACACTTAAGAATCTTCCTAACATTCACCATTCCTTCCACGTTAGCCTCTAAGAATAACACAGTGTCATCCGCAAATTGCAGGTGTGAAATCACCAAGTTTGACGAGAAGCAAGATATTCCTCTAAACAACTGAAGACATTCGGCCTTCAAAAGCATCTGATGTAAAGCTTCTGCAACCAGAACAAAAAGGAGAGGAGAAATTGGATCTCCTTGCCTCAAACCCCTCTCCATGTGAAATTGATTAGTGGGGGACCCGTTAACCAAAACAGCCACCCTAGTTGTAGAAATACATTCCCAAATCCACTTCCTCCAAGTACATCCAAATCCCATATCTTCCATCACTTTAATTAAAAATCTCCAACACAAACAATCATACGCCTTTTCAAAATCTAATTTTAAGATGATCCCTCCCCCACGATCCAAATCTCTTTCTTTTTTAATTGCATCAATGATCTCATTAGCCAAAAAAACACCATCCAAGATTTGTCTACCTGCTATGAACGCAGTTTGTGTATCACTCACAGTTTTCTCCAAAACATTCTTTAGCCTCCTAGCTAAAATCTTCGACAGAATCTTGTACAAGGAGCTGATCAAACTGATCGGTCTATAGTCTTTCAACTCCACAGGATTATCCACCTTAGGAACCAATACAATAAAAGAAGAATTAATTCCTTTAACAAGCCTTCCTGTAACATAGAATTCCTCCATGAACCCCTTTACTTCATCCTTGATAAAAGGCCAGCTTTTCTTAAAAAAGGTAAGATTGTATCCGTCTGGGCCAGGTGCCTTCTCACCATCACAACTCCAAATAGCTTCATAAATTTCCTCCTCAAAAAAAGGAGCTTCCAACGCAGAGGCATCTTCAACTGAAAGCCTTTTGAATGAAAGACCGTTATCCAAATTCCACCCAGGGTCGTGGTCCTTAAATTGGTTCTTGAAATACTCAAAACCAAATTTTTGACCTCTCTCGGATCAAAGATCCACTCACCATTCATCCTCAATCCTGGAATGAAATTCTTTCTAGCACGAAATTTAGCTTGACTGTGGAAGAACCTAGTATTCTTATCCCCTTCTTTTACCCACAACATTCTGGATTTTTGTCTCCATAAAGACTCTTTCCTCCTTAGTCCCTCCCATAGCTCCTGAGTCACCTTTCTTCTTTCATCTAATTCATGTGGCACCAAATCCCTCACTTCACTAATCTTATCCAGTTGCTCAATTCTATCTTCAGCTTTCCTAATCCCACCTTCAATATCACCAAAGACATTCCTATTCCAATTTTTCAAAAAAGATTTCAATATATTCATCTTTTTGTTTAAACAAAAGCTAGCACTTCCATCAACACTCAAACCTTTCCATTCCTTCTCCACATCATTCAAAAAATCTTTCTTTAACAGCCAGCAATTCATGAATCGAAAAGGTCTAGGACCCCATTCAGCACCTTCAGACTCAAGAATCAAAGGAATATGATCTGATAAGGATCTTTTTAATCCTCTTTGACACAAATTTTTACATCTATTTAACCAATCAGCCGACACCAAGAAACGGTCAAGTCTGCTTCTTCTGTTTTCCAGACCATACCAGGTAAATCTCTTGGAATTCAACGGCAAGTCAATTAATTCCATTTCTTGAATAAAGTCATTAAATTCATCAGACCCTGAAAGAAAAGCACTGCATCCCCTCCTTTCTTCAGCCCATCTGACTGAATTAAAATCCCCTGCTAAACACCAACTGCCACCCCTTGCATTCCATTCCTCAATGATTTCTGCCCACAACAATATTTTTTCTTCATTTACGCAGGGTGCATAAATGTTACCGATCACACAGTCGAACTCCAATTCAATCCAACATCCACCCAAACAAATCCAGTTTTTCTTGAACGTAGCTAATGACTTTCGAAAACAACTCTTGTCCCACACCATTACCAACCCACCAGAATTACCTTCAGCGGCACTGAAACACCAATCGAAATTACCATCAGGCCATAATCTTTGGATCAAACTCTCGGACATTACTTCCATCTTCGTTTCCTGTAATAAAACCATATTAACCTTATAACTACTAACAAGCTTTCTAACCACCCCTCGTTTTGCTGGACTTCCCAAACCTCGAACATTCCACGATAAAATCCTCATGATACTACAACCACCCAAATCACACCCTAAATGCCTACACCTCGACAGAGAACAACATCTAGAATAAGCAGTGATCCCTTCTTTCCAATTCTTGAAGCTTTTTAATTACTAACTCATCATCACAATCAGCTCTCATACCCAATAACTTCCCAACCTCCCAGGTAGATACAGCCTCTTCTCTACAAAGAATTCTACTTCTAGTTCTTAGATCTTCATCTGATAAAGAATCATTAACAATTCTTGTGACATCAATCCTATCCACCTGGAGCTTTTTACTTTTTTTTTACATTTTTCCTCTATTCTTTCCTTTCTTATCAATCTTTGACAGTAAATCCTCTTCAATCTGAGTAAGGCTTCTCGATTTTCTTTCTCTTCTCCTAACAGAGACCCTAAAACCAATATTATCAGTACTTAAATCTATCTTTCCCTCCAATCTATCTTCAAGTGTTGGATTTGCCCCAACCTGATTAGTAGGCCCGATATTGAGCCCATCATCAAAATTCACTTCTGGCCCAACATTCTCCACAGAATCCTCCACGCTATTTTCATCATCAGCTTTAGGCCCCTCGTCAGCCTTACTTTTTGAATTTGAACTGAATGACCTTTCTACTACTTCTGCCATATTCTCAACAATTAAAGTGCCAGCTTCGAAAGTATTCACCTCAGAATTCACCAAATTGATTCTCTCAACCTCCATGCAATCCTCATCAGTTTCTGCCACCCTCTGACTTCCCAGCTCATCCAGCCCAACCTCATTTATTGCATCGACCTTAGCCTGAGAAGATAGTTCCTCTTCCATATCATCGGATCCTCCATTACCATCACCAATAAGAACATCATCGGATAAACCAGAGGACTTAAGGACTACCGCTCCTTGAGAACAACTTTGAGTATTTTGAACCACAGTTTCAAGGTTAACCTCTGTTTCAAAAACTCTAATAGAATAGATATAATTTCCACAGCTTAATTCAATCACTTCGTCGATCTTCTGGATTTGCTTCGTTCTAATCTTAAAGCTTCCTTTTACAAAATCTTCAAATAACAAAGTACACTTATCAAAACATAGAAATTCTCCCCAAATATCCGCAATATTCTTAAAGGACTCTGCATTCCAAGCATGAAGAGGAACACCATAGCATGATAACCAAACATCTCGTGAATATTCTTGAGGATCAATAGACCAATCCTCAATCTGGGCAAACCATTTTTTCAACCATGCCCAACCTGAATCTTTCATAGATTGTTTGATAGCAGGATCGCCAAATTCTATTAAAAATCGATCAGTTGAAATATTTTTAATAGAAATATCCTCAATTCCTTCCTTCTTGAACTCATCCATCAACGTTTTCTTGTCCATGTCACCAATTACAGACCCCACAAGGCACTCCTGCAACCAATGTAGTGCCTCATTGTCAATGATCCCTGCACACCTCTTCATTGCCGATTCCACATGGTCACTCCAATTCCCTGAATCATCTGTCTTACCATCAAGGAGATTAGGAGACACACCTTTCATCAAAACTTGACGATACGAACTTCTACCACCATATTCTTCAAGCTTATTCTTACTACCACCTTCATTTGCGGAGTCCACAACTCTAACTTCTTCTTTTTTGGATCGATTGCTGGTTCCAATGAGACCCAAGTTTCTTCCTTGTTCCGGACGATTTTTGATTCTTCTCCAATATTCTGTTCTTCCGTTGAAACGAGTTACATTCACTCCAATGCGATAATTTAAGAACCAAGCACCGTTCAATTTTGAAGCCGCTTCCAAAGCTCCTCTTCTATCTGCAAATCTAACAAAACCAAACCGTTTCCCCAGTTTACTTCTTTTCTGTGGAATAAAAACATCCACTACTCTGCCAAATTGTTGAAAGACACGCCTCAACCATGTCCAATGAATCTGCAATGGAATATTATTAACAAATACTGTAGAAATTTGTTCCCTCCTCCAATCCATTTCTTTTCTGTCCTAGGAACATTTAGCGTTTGAAGCTTCTACGTTATTGAATCTTAGCCTAGCAGTTTGCTATCTTTTAATTGGAATGCTACATTTTTCTATATTTTAACATTAAATGGAAATTTTATAATTATTGTTTAGAATGAGTTGCAAATGGGTGAAGCCAATAAATAGGAGAGCAAACTTCAAACTGGAGATAACACCAATTCTATTCACTTTTTTACACACATACCTTTCACTACTAGAAAAAAAAATGTAAATTAAGACTGTGATTACTCAAAAATATTAATTACAGTTACTTGCAGTCTAATATCTTTAATTATAATTTTGTTAAATTGTAAAAGTTACAAAATTTTAGATAACACAGACAACATACTTAATAATAAAATAAGGTTTATAAAAAATACAATTTTTAACTATTACGTACTTTAATCTTTAAAAATTTACATTTCAGTAAAAAGTTTATTTTAAATAGACTATGGTTATGTGTCATTGCATGTAGTCTATTTTGTAAAATAATACATTTTTTAAACCAAAGATTATGTTAAATTGTAGTTTATACTACATAAATTCAATAGAAGCACTACGAATTTCTTAAAAATCATAATATTAGTTTATATTTATTTTCTTTCGTTTTTTCAATGCACTTTCTAAAATCAAATCAATTAGATATAGATTACGTTTATGTCTTTAACTGTCATTTGTTTTTAAATGTTATCTTTATACTAAAGACTGGAATTAATGTTGAATCATAGTCTATACTATATTTTCTTTAGATTAAAAAGATTATGGTTTTCTTAGAAATGTAGTCTTAGTTTATATTTATTTTTTCTTGTTACAAAAAAAAAGACTACGTTTATTTCTTTAACAGTCAACTGTTTTAAGAAAATAGACTTTTCTTTATATTAAATACTATTGTTGATGCTGAATTGTGGTCTATAATATATATTCTTTAAATAAAAAAGACTATTCTTAAAAACATAATCTTAGTTTATATATATTTTTCCTCGATTTTTAGCGCACATTTTTTTATCAAATCAATTATATATAGCTATGTTTAAGTCTTTAACCATCATCTATTTTTTAAAAAAATACTTTTTATACAAAAGACTATGATTAATATTGAATCATAGTCTATACAATATTTGTTTTAGATAAGACTATGGTTTTCTTAGAAACGTATTTTTAGTTTTGTATTTAATTTCCCTCAATTTTTTCATTGCTCTTTCAGAAAACATATTCATACCTGCAATTTCATTTTCTAAGCTCGTTTTTGTCTTCTCTTCTGCTATCGATCAAAAGATTAAGGTTAGTTGTGGACTCACCCCTCAGCTCGCCCTCGCATCTCTACTATTGATCTCTTCAAGTTAGTATTTGTATTGTATATTTATTACTTTAATTATTTGCACTAGTTTTTTTCTAAATTGTGTCTAAATGGTATAATTGCTGAATATTAAATATATATATTTGAATAAAAATATATTTTTTTACTATGAAATGGAAAAATATGGATAAATCTTGGTTATAAGTTGATAGATGATCAACAAAATACATGAAAATGGTGAAATATGTTTACAGTTTGCTTCAAAATGCAAATGACATGGAATATATAAACAACCCTTGTAATGAGTGTGGGAATATGAATTTGAGGAAGATTCAAAATGTTAGAGGTCACCTTTATTTTAATGGTGTTGGTTAAAGTTATACCGTTTGGAGTTTTCACGAGGAAACTAAAAAAAAAAAGCATCACTTACATCTATAAATAAAGAAATAGAATTGAGACTTGAGGAAAGTTTCGAATCATTTGATGAAACTATAGAAATGGTACAAGTTGCACATGATTGTTGTTTAGATGATCATGGGAAACTTGACCAGTTGTTTGAAGATGCAAAATTAGTGATTGTATCATGGTTGTAAGAAATTTACGAGATTATTTGCATTGGTCAAATTATATAACTTAAAAGCAAGAATATGTGAAGTGATCAAAGTTTTTCGGATTTATTTTGCATGCTAGTAGAGATGTTTCCAGAAGGTAGTTCATTCCTTAATCAATGTACGAGGCCAAATGATGTTGTCTTCGGTATGAATGGATTATGAAAAAATTCATGCATATACTAATGATTGCATATTATATAGGAAGGAGTATGAGGATGTGAAAAGATGCCCTATATGTAATGAATCAAGATGAAAGATTAATGAAAATGCATGTGTTAAGAAATAATGTGTGCTAGCCAAAGTTTTGTGGTATTTCCCTCTCATACCAAGATTTCGTAGAATGTTCGGTATGAAACAAATAGTAAAGATTTGACATGGCATCACTACTAGAAAAAATGTAGAGACTACAATTATGTAAAAATATTATGTACAATTTTTGAAATCATGCACAGTCTAATATATTTAACTACGATCTTAAAATCTGAACTACTTTCTTAGCTTCAGATTTCACGACTCTAACTATGTTTATAAAGCATAGTCTAAGATAATAAAAGACTATATCTTACTTAAACTTAACTAAATAAAAACTATGGTTTTTAACGAATTTTATTCTTTAACTATTAAAAGTATATAAATTTACATTTTTATAAAAGTTATAGAAAAAATACGATTTATGAACAGGCATTTTGCTGTTTCAATAAATTAAACTACGGTTTTTATTTATTCATAGACTATGGACTTAATCTTTTTTATCTAATACTTTGTCTTTTGAGATTCACGTACTTGCAATATTGAAAAGGTTAATTTACTAATGTATCGTTTTACATTAAGCATGCTGAAATACTTAAAGTTCAAAGAGACATCTATCATCTATCATTTTAGATTAAGCATGCTGAAATACTTAAAGTTCAAAGAGACATCTATCATCTATCATCTATCACTTTTACTCAGCACTTTTTCTTTCTCTCTATTTTTTCTCTAAAAATATTAGCTCTCTTTCTTTTTACTCTAAAAAATTAACCATGAAAAACAAAACTATCAAGCAATGCAACAATATTATTGAATCCTTTCTCTAAGTGATCTTGTTTTTTATTCTTATACATGTGGTTCCCATTTCAATTACTAATTTTGAAAATATTAGCATTAGTTGTAAGGCTTTTAACAAAGCCTCAAAATACGAGAACTTCTTTGAGAATGTTTCATTGAATAACTTTAGCTTTTCACCAAGACGGACTGAAACAGAGAAATTTTTTTTTAAAAGATACAAAGATGTCGGTAATGCAGAGGTATTATATAAGGAATGACCAATTATTTTAGTTGAAGGAAAGCCAAGTCAAAATTGTGTGACTTAAAGCTATTAGTCAGAAAAGGTCATGCACTTGTGTGAAGACTATGAATTTTCGAAAATAAATAGTGAATATTCAAAAAAAAAATTAATTTGGATAAGTTGTAATCCAAACTAAATAAGAAATGAAAATGAAAAAATAAATTGGATATTTAGAAATCCAAACTTAATAAGAAATAAAAATATGTATTTTGATATATTTATATAATGATATTATATAAATATACTTTGAATAAATAGATATATAATTTTTGTACATGAAATATATGTATATATTATATGTTTTATAAAAACACATATATGTTTATGTATTTTATATATATACATATATATAAATATAAATATTATTTTATGTTAAAGGGTAAAAGGTATATATATACATATAATATATATATATATATATATTTTGATATAAAATATGTATTTAAATACATATTATAAATAGTGTATATTACATATATATATATATAATTGTAAATATTAAATATATTTATAATATAAAAAAAGGGGGGGAGGAAGCTTGTCCCGGTTTGCAAAGTCTGCTCAGCAGACTGACATCTGCTGAAGCAGACAAAAAAAAAGATAAAAATAGTAAATAAAAAAAATAGTACAAAAAATATAATATATAAAAAAAAGACCTTGCTTTAGCAGAACGCGTCTGCTAAAGCAAAAGTCTTTGTTTTGCTTCAGCAGACCACGTCTGCTGAAGCACCAAAAATAAAAAAATATATATAAAATGAAAGAAGAAAGCAACGAGAAGAAAGGAAATGGGAGAGTAGATCGGGGAGGGAGGTTGGAGACGTCGCCGGCCAAGAAGAAGAAAAGGCTGACCGGCGACTGTGAGGAAAGGAAAGAGAATGAACAGATCGAAAAGAGAAAGAAGAAGAGGAGTCGCCGGCTGCCACCGACCAAGGCAGCCCAGATCGACACCATGGAGTGATTCCGGTGACGAGGAGGAGAAAGGTTCAGACAAAAAAAAAAAGAGAAAAAAAAAGAAAAGAAAAAAAAAGAAATGGTAAGGAAAGTAAAGGTTTTTCTATATTCTGTAAAAATTTATAGAATTTATTTGGATTACTTCTTAAGTGAATATATATGTGTTAAATTATGACAGCTTGAAAATGAGGCTAGTGGTGGATTTCAACTAGGCTTGGAAACACGCTAAGCTTTGGCAAACAAGTAAGATACTTTTATAAAGCATTAGTAGCATTATATTGTATGTGGGATTACAATTTTATATAATGCATTGATTGAATTGTTGTTAAAATGCTAAGAGGACCCACAACTGATGGTGGCGGTCTTAGTAAGAGATAAAGAAAATGTGAGAATCAATTATTGAAAATAAACATTGAAAGGACTTTATGGTATTACCGAAAAAGTTTGATATTGAAAAAGATGAGAAGATAGATCTTTGAAAACGATAATGTGATGAATTATATGGTTTAAACATTATAGAATCGATAAATCAAGTAATTTTAATATCACAAATGGTATCAAGTTGAGAGTGAGGTGATATTATTTATTAGACATATCACGAGTAAAAGTGATGATAATTATATGATATAACTTGGAAGAGAAGATCACAGTTGAAATTTCGATGGTCGAGTGATTGAATTATGAAACTATTAATGGAGAATGATTCTAGAATTCATCGAATTGATCTCTTGATCTTGAAGTAGTTCGAATGTGATGATATGATTAATTCAAGAGGTCGGTGCTGAAAGGATTTCACAGTATCACACCATATTGTTGGATATATGTGAGATAATCAATGAACCTATACTAGTGGTATGGGTCTTAGTATTAATACTGTGGTACACGATGGATAGTTATGATACTGAGCCATAACGAATGTATAATGTATGCAGACATAATTCTATTGAAATTGAGGTTGAATTACGACACAATCCGATTATTTATAGATTTAAATAAATGAGTGATGAAATATGTGAATATGTGGTTTACTTATAACCATAGAATAGGCTTTGAATAATAAGATTTGACAATTTCATAATTTTAATATTAAATTATACAGGCCATATGAAGAATTGATTGGAGGATTGTGATTTGATTTTGTGATAGTGAATGAAATTGAACCTCAAGTCGATAATTATGAAAAAGGATATTGAATACCGAATGGTTTGAATACCAAATGAATTGATTATTGAATAATTGGAGTACTAAGCAATTTGAATCCAGAATGAAATGAATATCGAGTGATTTGAATATTGATTTATTGATTTGACAGAGAGAAATGAAAAGAATAATTGATGGTGATAAATTTAGACAAATTACTTCACCGTATTAGACGAAAATATTGCTTATATCAATATTGGAAAATAATATCGAATTTACCTATTAGGTATGATCTGATTGAAATCAAAAGGATGAAAATGAGAGAATTGGATTATAGTTAACACTATAATTAAATGATATATTTTATAAAGATGATAGTTCATTATTTGAAAACTCATGATTGAATCTGCATCGCATTTAAGCATGCCTTCTTACAACTTGAAACATTATAATAATGTTTATATGAATACTGAAAAGTATTGATTTGTTTTGAAATGAAAAGTATATGGTAGATATATATATTTTAATATATGAAATTTCATACAAAATTTTACCATATGCTTTACATGATATTGAAAAGAAAGCTATAGATTTAAATGTTTTATGAGACTGTAGGTACCCTAAAAGAATTAAATTCAATAAAGCATAGTGGAAACCGCCTAATTGGAGCTTGGCTCATTAGGCAGAGATGCTTGTCCAACAATAGTCGTGGACAGGTCTCAATCACGCCTGATCAGTAGGGCTGAGAAAGATGAGGTCTATGGCCATAGATAGCGCCCTAGTTGGTTTCTAGGGGACGATGACATGATTTTCACTGCTAGCTACAGTGATTTAAGTCTTTATTGATAGAGATGATAGGGATCTAGCCTAGTCTCTAACTGATATGATATGAAGTCTAGAGTATGATTTTATTGATATGAACTCTAGACTTGACATGATTTATACTGTACATGAAACAAGTTTGAAATTAAATATGTTTTGAAACAGTACATGTTTTAAACATGTTTTAAAAGTTCATGAGATATGATTTCGACACTTATATGATTTATATCTGATTTTGTGTCGAACATGGCATGATATGTGGTTAAGAGTATAGTTTGATTTGATATGAACTCTAGACCTGATATGATTTACAGTATATATTTTAAAAGTACATGATAAATGATTTCGACACTTATATGATTTATATACGATTTTGTGTCGAATTTAAAATAATATGCGGTCTAGAGTATAGATTGATTTGATATGAACTCTAGACCTGATATGACTTATAGTATCTGAAAAATGTTTTAAAACCGCACACGTTTTAGACATGCTCTGAAAACGAATACATGAATTGAAATTGAACATGTTTCTATCTTGCCTTAAAGGTAAATTTGAAATGAATTGAAAATTCATATGTTGAGCATGTTCTAAAGTATATATGATATGATTTGAAATGATAGCGGTTTATACAGTAAAATTTCATACATTGCATATTAAACCCAGACACGATAATATGCCCAGTACATGAGAATTCCATGAAGAATGTCATGACTCGACGTTAATGATGTTTCATCTATACGATGACATGACATGATATGATATGATATATGAACATAAGATTGATATGAAGAGAATTCTGATCTTACTTCATCGTGATCATAAATTCCCAGACGATAAGTGATATGAATTGATGTAATACGGGAATATTATTGTTAAATGTAAAGTGAATTCGATAGGAGATCTCAATTAAACATGAAGAATATATGAGGAGTGTCATGACTCGGTGGTAGCGATAATTCATCTATATGATGTCATGATATGATATGAAACATGAATATAGAAATACACGAAGAGAATTATGACTTCGTCCCGCCGTGATCATGATCCACAATTTGAGAATTGATAAGAGATGATAGAATATAGAAGTATGATTATGAGATGAAAAGTAAATATGAGAATTGATATGAGATGATAGAATACAAAATTATGATTCTGAAATGAAAAGTGAATATGAGAAGTGATAATGAGATGTTATCGATGAGAAAGGATTAACTGTAATTGCATCCTTGCAAGTTTTAAGCATTGCAGTTTAAGACAGTATAATCCTACTCTTGTATTATAGAATAGATTAATCTTGGCCGGTTTTCTCAACCCAGGTGAAGCCACGTTTTTGTCTTGTCTGATGAACACGTTTTTGTGCTTTCCTATTGCCGCGTGTCCATTTTTTTTGCTGTTCTCCCAATTTTGCCTCTTTGTTCTATTGTTTTTTGTTGAGCATTGATTGTGCTTCAGTCTTTTTTCTGCAGCATTAATTGGGCGGCGGACGGCTCTTGAAAAAATAAACAGACAACAAGAGCAGAGAGAAAAAAAAACCCAAAAATGAAAAGAGTGAAAGAGGAAGGAGACGAGAGCGATGGCCCGGCATGGTATCACCACCACCGCCCTCTCCCTCTGGCGTGTGAAAACCTGTTGGTGCCAATGAGGAAGGAGACGTGAAAAGAGTGAAAGAGGGAGGAGACGTGAGAGATGGCCCGGCATAGTATCACCTCCACCGCCCTCTCCCTTTCTGCTCTAAATCTAACCTCGAGACGTCTGCCATTTACAGACCAAGTTAATAGAGGAAGCTTCTGGAGACTGAACTCTATAGGCTACAACTTTGATTTTCTTCACTCTGGAAATCCTAATATTCTTTCCTCTACAAACGCAGCTCTCTCTCATATTTGATCCACCTTCCCTGGCAGGGAAGAGAACGAAAATAGGCTGTGAATGGTGGTCGTCAAAAGTTCGAGGATCTTACGAGGCGGATTTTCGTTCTTCTGGGCGCGGCGGAGAGAACCCCTTTGTTCCCTACTTTTCGATGGGCGTGCCCGCTCGGCCGTTGGTGGCTGAACTGCTTGGTTCTGGTCAGTTTGGATGCTTTAAATTTATTTTATTCGTCTTTGTTCATACTGGATTTTCATTTTTTGGTTTCTTAGGTTGTAAATTTTTATTTGATTTATATGGACAGACTCATACCAGTCCTTACAAAAAGAAAGCAATTATTTATTTATTCTTTCGTTGATAAAAATCTCCCGTGCCCTTTTTGGAGAAGCATTGGAACATTCAAAATCTGCAGATCGAGTTGTGTCTGCAACTTTTCCCATTTGATCCTAGCAATAAATATTTATTTATTGTAAGATCCTACAGATCGAGGGTACTTCCATCAATTTAAAATTTTGGCATTTTATAATTATTTTTGGAATAATATTAAATTCAAGATGTGCATAGTTTTGGAGGGATTGAGTTCATGATTGAATCAGTAACTATAGATTTCAGTGAAGCAAAACGTGAACTACAAACATTCTCTCTTCTATTCTGACAACTTGGCCATGGAAGTTTCTTTGCAAGTACAGAGACCATTGAGTTGCAAAGCTGTGTTTAACAACACGACTGATTGCTTCAAGATCAAACCTTTTCTGGGTTCCTTTCCTTTTGCGAGAGCTACACAGGTAAACTTGCTATGTTTTTTTCCGTTTGCTTGTTGGGTGTTCAATTTTAGTGTTCTTGTTTGATTTTGAGCACAAAGTTTGGTTTTTTAGGTGTATCTAGACTGAAAGACTCGTGGGTTTTTTGTTCTTAATTCAAATGATAGATGGTACTAATTATTTGTCTTCTGTGTTTGTGTTCATTGTGTTGGGTTATTAATAGCATTCCGCCATTGTTTTTAGCAGGGTATTTTGGTTTCATTTTATTATTTTACGTGGAAATATCATTTCATTTTCATAATACTTGCTCTGGCAGTGTTCTGACTATGTGTAGCATTACTCTGAGTAAATAATTTGAAGTGGAATTGTATCCGGATTGCTTTTACCTCTTATGCTTGTTCTAATTTTGATTATGAAGGGTAATCTGTATGTTTCTGCAGAAAGAGTAAGCCTTTTGAAGTGCAATCTCTCAGATAAATGGGGAATGTTCGAATTTTTATACCTAGGTAATTCATTAAAATTATGTTTGTGTTTCTACTTTGGGTCTTTGATTGGGTTCTATAAATTCATTTGAATCATAAGAAAATTATCCAATGCCAAGCCAGAAAAATACAAAACTAGGGTTAGACTTTTTGCTATGAGGTGATGGGGTAACTATAGCTCTTATTCTGTATTGTGTTTTCTGTTTTGATATGCATCATACTTTTTTTTTTGTTATTAGATTAATGCTTGCTAATACTGAGATGTTTAGCTTTTTGATGATTTATTTTGAGAATGAGCTGATTGGCAATGTGATATTCCTTTTCATTTTAAAATCTTTTACTTAGATAACAAGGGCTTTTAAATGCATATAGATGTATATCATTACTTACCAAACCTTTTTAAGACTTAAAACAAATGTCTTTTTCTTTTCTCCAAATTCTGTTTATCCATGTTTAAGATGTCTTGGTTTGTCATTCTGCATTTCTTTTTATTTGCATGGTTATATGGTTGAGTTGTATCATCTAATGTCTCAAATAATTTATTTCAACATCTTTATTGTGCATGATTTCTTAAATTAAGGGTATTAAATCTGTAGTGGTGTTATTAGTTGTCATTGAAATCTCATTAAGGTAGAGTTTCTTCATTGTCAATTGAATTCTTTGAATTTTTATTTATTTAAGTGATTTTAATGCTTTTGGTTTCATGTTTGTTGCAGGCAAAGAGTTGAAGGGGAAACCAAGGATTATATTGAATTCTTTGGATTGCTATTTATTTAATTGATTTTAATACTTTTGATTTCATGTTTGTTGCAGGCAAAGGGCCGAAGGGAAAATTAAGGATTGTACTGCAGTGAGCAAACTTGAAGAGGTTGACTGTGAGAAATTAAGACAAGATTGTCTTGATGGAAATTTTCTTGAGTTGGGAAATGCATTTGGTATATTTTCAATTTTCTTTAAAACATTCTATTTTATAATATTTCATAATAATTTTTTTTTGGATATTAAATTAAGAAAGTTAAAACCCTTACATGTGGCTAAAATACTTTGGTCTAAGGAGTTTTATTTGAATAAATGGTTTCTATTTGTATATTTTTAGTAGTATATTTGATAGCAGACTGTAATTTGCAGTACTTCTCTGTCTTTAATTACTGGGTTAATGTGAATTAGTATAAATAACGGGAGGCATTTTATGTGACAAGTTTGCCAATATTAGTTGAGCACGTATGGTTGGACAAGTCATAATAGATGTGATTTTGGAAAAGTCAGAGGTATGTTGTTTGATCTATTATTTTAGTTTTTGCATTGTTAATTGCATATGTTAAACCAATTGATTTCTTTAATTACTGTTTAGAAATATTTTCCAGAAAGAAACATTTTTGCTTAGTAAAAATGCTACCAGCAAACTTCATTAAGATATGAAGTAAATCTTTTAGCTTGCTTTTGTCATTGGCACTTTGTGTAAGCCCATTTGGTCATTTGGGATGTTCAAGGTAAATCAAGGGCATATGTTTTATATTGGTTATAATTGAATTGCTATCGATTTTTGAATCCTCATGCAAAATGGTAAAATTTTGTTCTTGGACAAATTTGGTTGTTAGAGATTGTGACTGTTACAAATAAAATTAATGCACTAGGTTGAACTTGATTTTTTGACATTCCAAGAAAAAGATTGAACAAAAGAATACATTTTGTTAATGCATTAAACTAATTGTGACTGTTAGGAATAAAATTAATACACCCAGGCTGAACTTGATTTTTGACATTCCGAGAAAAATATTGAAGAAAAGAATACATTTTTGTTAATGCATTAAACTAATGATGAAGTCTCTGGCTTTAAATTTTTGTGTTTTGCAAATTTCAATTTTTAGGTCAGCATTTTTTTTTTGTAAATCAATGCAATGAGGTATGTATTTGCTTATATAGCTTGCCATACTCTTAAAGAATGAGGCTTAATTCGTTATCAATGTAATGCTAACATTTGGTGTAATCAGGATGTAAAATGTAGTTGAGTATCAAGGGCTAGATCTATTCCTTTTTTGAATATTTGATGGTTGGAAGCAACTGTTGCCTTGCTTGATTTGGGAGTGTTGATTTGAGCTTTTGCTCTAATAAGCTTCATCAAGAAAAACAAGAGTGATAAGAAGTAGATATTAAAGATAAGCATTATGAGGCAAACTTATTGACAATTCAAATTCAATATTTAATTTTTTTATTTCTTTTTTCAAAATTAAATGTTAGATTATGTTTTAACATAGTTTGAGATTGATTGAACCATTAAATTGCCAGAACATATTATACTTACCTGCCATGAAAAGGAGCATCAAAAGTAAAAGAAAACCAGGGGGATTGGAATGGGATGTTACAAGTTAATTTTATGCATTAGAATTTCCTGTCATTCAAGTGGTCAAGGTCAGAACTACAAGTGTTCAACTTTTACGATAGCTACAAATTTTGTATAGAACTGCTAACATATTAGTAGTCTATTAATCAATCATGTACCAGTGTGTGCTGTATCCAGATGTCTCTGATTTAATTTTTCTTCTTTTGCTGTGAACTACCATTGTAGGTCATTGAATTACAACTTTCCTCATTGTTTAACAATTTTGACTCGTGCAGTAGCTGCTAATTTCCCATCAAGTAACTCGATTATTTTCCCCTCCCCAACAAAAGTTAATTAAACAAATGAATCTATAAAACATTTTAAAGGTGTTAATTTCGAATTTTTTTATATTTTAGGTGTGCAAGCAAATTTAGCTGGGCTTACATTTGCATTAACTGCCTGTTCTTGCAGCACACCAGCACTGGCCACTTTGCTAGGATATGTAGCCACATCAAAGGTAAACTGCATAACAGATAAAGACACAGCATAGCTGTGAATGTGATACACCTTTGAGTCTATAGAAGAATGATATCTGTCTTTATTTGGCATAAGCATGATATATATATATATATATATATATATATTAACTTAGTGAAACTAAGGCTATAATAAGTAATGTGTTAAGATTGTATAATAGGATCCACTAATAGGAGGCAGCTTACTCTTGACATACATAATTGGCTATGTTGGTCCTCCACTTCTTGCAACTTCCTTTGCTGGAGCTTTGCAGGTATACACAAAGTTATTTGTTTAGAACTGAATCCTGTTGTTTTGGATAAAATACATGCGTTTTGTCAAGATGATATACACCTCTTGGTCAAACTACAAAAATCATTGTCACTACCACGTTACTCCCTCTTTTGCAGCAAATATACTTAAATTATTATTTATCAGAAATTGTAGTAATCATATATACACTGGCAGAGTCTGCTATCATTCAGGAAGTTCTCAGCATGGATCAACCTATTGAGGTACTCTCAAAAACATTCTGATCATTCACTATCTATATTTCTACTGTTTGGCATTTAAGTTCTGTAATAGCTTTTATCATGGCTCATTGGGATTTAAATTCTGTAATAGCTTTTATCATGGCTCATGTTGAAATCAAATTTTAACAATGAGTCAGAGGGAAATTTTGCAATGTAGGAGAAATTACGATGAAGATATAAGAGGCAGCTTTTTTGGTTGTTGCATGATGTACACTAGTAGCTTTTAACAAATTGAAAACCATGCCTTCAAAGGCTAAGATGGAATGTGCAGTGGAAGTTGAAGTTCTTGCAGGGGTTAGGCATAAGGATCTCCTAGATTTAAGGGGTTACTGCGTTAGGACAGATCCAAGAAATTTCCAATGCAGGTCTTCTTATTTCCTTTTAGGTAAAAGTTTCTAACAAAAATGCTTTTTCCTTTCGCCATTTTCTTGGTATTTGTTCTTATATTTTTTTTTATTTCTGTGCTTACAGATGTATCGGCCATGAAAAGATCAAAAAGCAAAAATCAACTCTTTGAGGTAATATGTAACAAAAACCATGTCAAGAATTTCCTCTGCTTATTCTTTTTTTTCGAGTTGAAATATTTTGTTTGGTGCAAAGCATATAATTATGCTAAGCTTATAGAAATCAATACAAAAAAAAATATTGATTTGGATTCTTGGATACGTTGGAGGAGAAGAAAATTGTTTAATTATCAGATTATGGTTTATATATTAAACTGCATAGATTAAGGTTTTGTTCCGCTGATACATTTATTGTGTACACCGAATAAATGAACCAAAAAATGGGTGTGTGAAGCTATCCAAATCAAGATCTTTTCATTTCTATTCAAGATCCTACAGAATCATCAACCAGTCTAGGGTCTCAACTCAAGCTAGGAAAATTTTTTCTTTTTTCACTATTGTCATGATTTTGTTTCTCTTTTTTGTTTCATTATTTTTTTTTATTTAACCCTTTCAATGATGATATTGTTGTTTTACAATTCTTTGTTTAAGATTTTCATTTTAACTCTGTTTTTAATGGTTCTTTTGTGACTTAATTGTTATGTTCATGCAATCGAAAAAAAAATAGAGAATATGTTAAAATTAATCGCTTTGGCTTTGGGATTTAGTTAATAGCAGTAGAAAGACCTTACTGGGTTTCAAGGCCAAATCTCTAACCTTTTAATTCTTGAGAGCTAGGTTTTGGTGAAGATCATGGTTACTACTATAAGTTATTTTCAAAATTAATTTTCTATAAACATATTGAATTACACTTATAACGCATGTGACAGCACAAGTATTAGGAAAACAAACTATGAATATCACCTTTTGTTAGAAACATAGAGACTTTAAATTGAGAATACAAGACTAGCTGCTAAAATTGTGTTCTGTTTCATAGCAATTAATAAACTCTTTTATTTTTTGAAATTTGTACCATGAATTTTTTTTTTTACTTTTTGTGAAAATTTAGAATTTGTTAAGTTACTGGTTGAAATTTTTTAAAAATTTTAACCATCTTTTTTTTGCTTGAAAAAAATTATGCTTTTTTTGTTGGGTTTAGAATTTATTAAGTTATTAGTTGAAAATACCTCAAAATTTCATTTTTAACCAATGAGATACATTCAACCTGCATAAGAACATCCTGAATAGCGGTGTCAAAATTGGCAGTACAGACATTAAGTTCCTGAATTTCCAAATGCTGGCCATCTTTTCCTTTGGGAGGGATATTTCTTATCTTGATGTGAAGACCGAGAATTTTCTAAATAAATATAAGGTATCCGAAAAATTTAATTTGGACAAATTGAGATCCAAATTAAATAAGAATGAAATTGGAGAAAAATATATTTGGATATCAAGAAATCCAAATTTAATCCAAAATAAAAATATGTAATTTTATAAATTTATATAAGGTTATTATATAAATATATATTTTTCTATATATATATATATATATATATATATATACACACACACACACACACATTCCTATATGAAATATATGTATAGTATTTGAAATTAAAGTATATATATATATTTGATTTATACAAATTATGTGTATATATATATATATATATATATATTAATATATATAATTATATGAATATAATTAATATATATAATAATAAATATATATAAATTAAAAAAAAAAGAAAAGAAATAGGCGGGAATCGGGATAACCCGATTCCCAGCCTTTCTCCTCTGTTTCAAAACAGAGGAGAAATAAAAGAAACAAAAGGCAAGTGAATGGCCGGCCCCCTGCCGGCCAAGAGAGGAGGAGGAAGGAAAGGGGCGCCGCCGGCGAGACGAGGGAGAAGAGAAGAAACGGCCAGCGGCGGCCCGAAGCGAAAATAGAAGAGAGAAATCGAGAGGAAAAAGAGGGAAAAAAGAGAAAAGGAAAAGTGGCGGTGCCGCCGATCTGGCCACCGCCACCCCAACCCCGAGCTCGGCGGAGCTGAGGGGAAACAAAGGAAGACCACCAGTGATGCAAAGGGGCGGCAGAAGGAGGAAGAAACAGAAGAGAGAAGGAGCCGAAACCCACGGTCTAGATTCGCCACCGCCGGCGCCGCCGTTGGGGAAACCGAGACCAGATCCGGCATCCCTGCAACCTCGGCAAGCTGTGGAGTGGCTGAACCGTCGGAATGGGTGGCCGCCGGTGACCGAACCGGCCAGCAGAAGATTGAACCGGCGGAACCGGTCCGACCCGATCCGACCCGCCTGACCCGGTCCGACCCAATCCGACCCGCCTGACCCGGTCAACCCGAACCCGACCCGACCCGGTTCAGGAAAAAAAAAAGAAAGAAAAGAAAAAAAAGAAAAGAAAAGAAAAAGAAAAAGAGAAAGGAAAAAGAAGAAAAGAAAAGAAGAAAAGAAAAAGAAAAGAAAAGAAAAAGAAAAAGAAAAAGGAAGAAGAAGAAGAGGAAGAAATAGGTAAGGAAAATTAAAAACCTTTTTCGCTATATGTTTGGAATTTAGTAGAAATTCTTGGATTATTTTCTAAATGAAAATATACGTCAATTTGTGAAATTGTAGCAAAACGAAAATGAGACGAATGGTGGAGTTCGGCAAGGCTCAGAAATCGGAAAGTGCGCTAAGCTTGGCGAATAGGTAAGATACTTTTATAAAGCATTAGTAGCTTTATATTGTATGTGGGAATTATGATTTTACATATGATGCATTTATTTAATTGATTTTAAATGGAATTGTGATTTTTATATGATGCATCGATTTAAATTGATTTGCTAAAAATGCTAAGAGGACCTACAACTGATGGTGGGGGTCTTAGTAAGAGGTAAAATTGGAGAGAATCAACGGCTGCAAGTATAAATTGTGTTTCCCTTGCAGGAGGTTAGGGAAAATTAAGCCGTTATGCTGCCGAAATTCTTAGGAAAACGTTGAGGAAAAAGATTTAAGTTCTCACGTAAATGGAATCTTGGAAATAATTATTGAAAAATATACATTTAAAGGATTTTATGATATTACTGGAGAAGTTTGATATTGAAATCGATGAAAAGATAGATCGTTGAAACACGATAATGTGATGAATTATATGGTTTAAACCTTAAGACTCGATAAATCCAGTGATTTTAATAGCACAAATGGTATCAAGTTGAGATTGAGGTGGAATTAATTATTAGACGGATCATTGATACAGTGATGATTATAGAATTGATAAATTCAAATGAATGGACCGTTTTAGTGGTATGATTGTGATATCGATGTTAAATAGATGTGAACTGAGCTTTTTGCAATAATATGGATAGTCGCAAGGCGACTTAAATGATTGAAACACTGTTGATAATTGAAATTGGCAAATTCTTTTAAGTGGTAAATTGCCAATCAAAAAAATTGAATTGAAGATGTCTTATAGATAATTCTAGCATGATATTACATTCTACAGACCATATGGAAAGTGAATTGAGGATTGTGATTTGATTTTACGATAGTAAATGAAATTGAACCGCAAGTTGAGGATTCTGAATATGTACATATAGGTCAAACCATAAATGGATTTGATAAGCGATTATTGATCTTCTGGTTCTATAATCCTCGATGTCGACTCTGGAATAGATAACGAATGAGGATATTAATATTGCATAATTTCAGTATTTTGATGGCTATATAGTGACATGATAATTAAATATTTATGAATACTAAGAGGATTCATGCAAGTGATGTGGTCTTAGTATTAATAGTGAAAGGTAGAAATGATTGGTATAGTTTATAGCTATCGAAAAAGGATATCGAATACTGAATGACTTGAATACCAAATGATCTGATTATTGAATAATCGGAGTCCTGAATAAGTTGAAAACTGAAGGAAATGAATATTGAATTGATTTGAAAACTGAATTACTGATGTGTCAGAAGGATAGTTTGAAATCGAACGATTGATAGTGATAAAGTTAAATGAATTGTTTCACCGTATTAGAGGAAGGTATTACTTATATTGACATTTGAAATTATTACTAAAATTACATACGGAGATGATTTCATAGCATCGCTTTTAAGCATAATTTGCTATAGTTTCAGATGTCATAATAGCATTTATATAAATGCTATAAAGTATAGATTAGCTTTAAAAATAAAGTATATGGTATATATACGTATTTTTATATACGAAACCTCTTAAAGAATTGCACCATATGCTTTACATGATTTTAAAACGAAAAGCTAAAGATTTAAATGTTTTATGAGACTGTAGGCACCCTAAAAGAATTAAATTCAATAAAGCATAGTGGAAACCGCCTAATTGGAGCTTTGCTCATTAGGCAGATATGCTTGTCCGACAATAGTCGTGGACAGGTCTCAGTCACGCCTGATCAGTGGGGCTGAGAGAGATGAGGTCTATGGCCATAGATAGCGCCCTAGTTGGTTTCCAGGGGACGATGACATGATTTTCACTGTTAGCTACAGTGATTTAAGTCTTTATTGATAGAGATGATAGGGATCTAGCCTAGTCTCTAACCGATATGATATGAAGTCTAGAGTATGATTTTATTGATATGAACTCTAGACTTGACATGATTTATACTGTACATGAAACAGATTTGAAATGAAATATGTTTTGAAACAGTACATGTTTTAAACATGTTTTAAAAGTCCATGAGATATGATTTCGACACATATATGATTTATATATGATTTTGTGTCGAACATGGCATGATATGTGGTCTAGAGTATAGTTGATTTGATATGAACTCTAGACCTGATATGATTTACAGAATATGTTTTAAAAGTATATGATAAATGATTTCGACACTTACATGATTTATATAAGATTTTGTGTCGAATTTGAAATGACATGCGGTTTAGAGTATAGACTGATTTGATATGAACTCTAAACCTGATATGATTTATAATATATGAAAAATGTTTTAAAACCGCACATGTTTTAGACATGCTCCGAAAACGAATACATGAACTGAAATTGAACATGTTTCTATCATGCCTTAAAGGCAAATTTGAAATGAATTGAAAATTCATATGTCGAGCATGTCCTAAAGTATATATGATATGATTTGAAATGATAGCGGTTTAGACAGAAAAATTACATGAATTTGCATATTAAACCCTGATATGATAATATGCTTGGTATATGAGAATTCCATGAGGATTGTCGTGACTCGACGTAAATGATGTTTCACCTATACGATGACATGACATGATATGATATATGAACATGAGATTGATATGAAGAGGATTCTGATCTCACTCTATCGTGATCATAAATTCCCAGACGATAAGTGATATGAATTGATGTAATACGGGAATATGATTATTAGATGTAAAGTGAATTCGATAGGATATCTGCATTAAACATGGAGAATATAAGAGGAGTGTCATGACTCAGTGGTAGCGATATTTCATCGATATGATGTCATGATATGATATTATATGATATGAAACATGAATATAGAAACACACGAAGAGAATTATGACTTCGTACCACCGTGATCATGACCCATAATATGAGACTTGATAAGAGATGATAGTATATAGAAGTATGATTATGAACTGAAAAGTAAATATGAGAATTGATATGAGAAGATAGAATACAAAAGTATGTATGGAATGAAAAGTGAATATGAGAAGTGATAATGAGATGTTATCGATGAGAAAGGATTAACTGTAATTGCATCCTTGCAAGTTTTAAGCATTTGCGGTTAAGACAGTATAATCCTACTCTTGTATTTATATTAGTATCTTACTGAGCCGTGGTTTTGCTCACCCCACTAAATTTCATCTCTTTCAGATTATTGAAGTTAACATCTGCCATGTGAGCTGCTCAGTGGGCATCGGAGACGATGTATGGACTTGGTACTAGTCTTCTGAGGTATATGTTACTTATAAATACTTGTTTACATGTAAGACTTAAATTGATGCACAGTACATATTCTGTTTAACAAGTCGGGATGTAACTAAGAACCGTTTCCGTGTTTGTTTAATATTTAAATGGAATGACTATAGGTCACCTAGATAGTATAGTAACTACACTGACACCGAATACAAACCTTAAAAGGAAAAAGAAAAATTTAGTCCATAAATTTGTAGACTAAGAAAAGTATAAGAATCAAGTGAAAGTCGCGGTCTTCGGGTCGTGACACTTGAAGTAGACATTACTGCAAATAAGTTCACCTATGTGCTGAAAATCATCTTTATCTAGGCATTGCAGTTTAGAAGAATGTATATAGAAAATCGATCTTTCAAATGGGTTGAAGCAGTTTCCAGTAACTTGGGATTTTCTTTCAGTTTTCTGAAGAATTCTCTGCTGTACATAGGTTGTTATGAAAAATTTTCTTTAAAAGTCTGTTGTGGTGCTGATTTTTTATTTTTTTTATTTTTGATCTTAACTAAGCAGAAGCTTTCTGGATGTGAAGGGAATTGTACCTGCTGCCTTATCTCCTTTGAAGCTTCTCTGTACTGTTCTCGGTATTATCCTTCCCTTTTTTTTGGCAAAATAACCCCTGTTTGCTGTCCCTTTTTCTCTTGCATTTTCTGATGAACCAAATTGAAAGGTAAATTGACTTATAGCTTACCTCAATTTTTTTTGGATTTTACTAATCCATAAATTAAACTTAGAAAAATCATTGTCTTTGAAGAAATTTTGCGTGAGCTCGAGATCTGGACTGCAAGTTTCTTTCTCTCTATTTTATTTTATTTTGTACTTGATGCCACATTTATTATTATTTTTGGTAATATTATCATATTTTGATTGCTCAAAAAAAGAAGATAGATCACACTTTATCTCAAGATATTTCTAGAGCATAAGTTGAGAACTCGAGAACACTAAGAATGCCAATGCATTTGCATGAAAGATTAGGATTAATTTGAAATGTTGAAAAATGGACTAGAAGCGAAAAGAACAAAGAATCTTGGTTGTGAGTGAATTCCATTGAACAAAGAATCTTGGTTGTGAGTGAATTCCATTATTGTTATAGAACGGATGTAATTTCATTAACTTGATTTGAACTGTGCATGATTGAAAGTATAGGAATTGCTCTCTCCAATCCAGTTAACAAGAACCTAAGTATCATTTACTGGTCTTTAACAGTTACTAATATCCTTCTTATTGGGTTGCTAAGACATGTAAAGAAAATCCTTTTCATCTTTTATAAAACATGTAGCCAAGAATCTTCATGATGCTAACATAGACAAGGATTTTAACATTTTTTTTTTAGTGTAAATACCCCCCGGTATTGGAAGGCCACTTTAGGTCCTGATTAATCCGAAGTCAAGTCGGGTCGGACCTCACTCGGGGAAGAGCTCTCCCAATGCTATTTTCCCTATTCACAAGGCTTAAACTCAAGACCTTGATTAAGGGGCACCAAGCTCTTTCCACTTGGCCTAACAAACATTGGTAAGGCTTTTAACATTTATAGTCTATAATTATTGTCTTTGCAATGTTTTGTTTGGATTTATTCATGTATGTGAAGAAGAAATTTGTTAATTTTATCAGTTTAATTATTATTTATATTGACTCTTTGACTTTTTTATGAAACTCCTCTGGGAATGAAAAAAAGATTGATATATTAGGCAAATACATTTTTAATGTAATAATTAGGTACTGTGGATGTTAGTTGATGAGAAAATAACAGTTATTTTTTTATTGTGGGTAAGCAAGATGCAACTGATGCAACTTTCAGTTGTTACAAAGACAATAAAGGCACTTTTATCACAAAAGTACAGATAAAAGCTCCTTTTACCAAGCTATGCTCAGGTCAAATGCATTTTTAAAAACTTATTTCTTTCATGTTTTTAAAAAATCTACTATGTGATTCAATCTATGAATACCTGGAGTCATTGTGTTTTGCAATTTGATACATTGATAAAAAGGTATAGTCTTATTATCCTAATACCATTTTAGTTGGCTTTTTTTTTTTATCAACATAATTGGTATATATATGATAGATATATTAGGTTTTTGTGTATTTTGTAATATGCTATATATGATTAATTAGTTGTGATATCAAAAGTAAAATATAAGAGAGCTGAGCCTGACTTGATCAAAGAGTGTCGTGAAGTTGTTGCTTAGCAGATTTTTGGCTCCTTCTTGTGCCCTTTTCCTCTTTTTGTCTCTCACATTTTTTTCCCTTTCTTTCTATTCTTACTATATAGGTAGTCAAGGATGTAAAGAAAGTTGCTGGTTTTGTACCTCTAATGATAGTTGCTGAAACTACATCAAGAAAAGTGTAAGCTATTGTGTTTTGTACAAATTTTTTGGTTTTTTTTAGAACTTTTCATATTTATACATCAATCAAGTTCATTCGATTGTCTATGTTTATATGGAAGTAATTTTACTGCTACCGCAGCTTTGTTTTATATTGAATGTAATTCATATTCACAGCAGCTAAATAAAAGTTGGTGGATTTTTCACCACCAGGTAAAGCCACGTTTTTGCCTCCTTTGATGAATGCATTCAGTCCCTCTCTTGTACTATTAAAGTTGGAAAAAAGCCTGGATGCCAGTGCTTTTACGATTCTGGCCTCTCCAATAAACACGTTTTTGCCTTCTTCAATTGCCATGTGTCGTCCTTTTCTTCGGTGCTTGGCTTCTTTGTTGCATATTTTGAGGAATTTGGTCTTCATTTTTAGTTTTGTTTCTATTGGTGTGTGATGAGAAATGTCTTTTTGTTTTGTCCGACATTATGATTTAATAAGCATCCCGATTCATCATTGTCGAAGTCCATTCTTTTTTTTTTCTAATTTTCATTTTTGGCCTTTTGTTTTGAAACATGTTTTTTTGTTTATTTTTATTTTTAGAATCATTTTGGTCTTTTTACTTTTTTTTCTTTGTGATTCTCGCTGATGACTATCACCTCATTTTTGTGCGTTGTTCTATGAATAGTATCCTTTCTTCTATTTATTTATTTCTCCTTAAAAAGAAAGCTTTGGATGTATAAACAGACAATTAATGAGGGGAGACTCAAGAAATAATGTTTAGAGAAATGATGTGAGAATAAAAAGAAAGCTTTGGATGTATAAATAGACAATAAATGAGGGGAGACTCTAGAGATAATGTTTCGAGAAATGATGTGAGAGGATAAAAAAAATCTAGAAAAATGGAAAGAGTGAAAAAGGAAGGACAGTCGGTGATAGCTGAGGAGAATTGGCATGGTATCACCCTCTTCTCCCTCTTCGCCCTAAATCTAACCCTTACCACCCGCAAATCCGTTGCCGCTAAAAAATATCAGCCATGTTCTCCCTTCAGTTTATCCAGAGATAAGTAAGCATTTTTTTGCTTCTCAGCTTCTTGATTTATCTATTTCCAACGTTCCATTTTTTGGTAACTCTACATTTTGCTTATTATTCGTTGTTTCTTGGTATAGATTAATGAGTTTGATAACGTGGGTTGTGCTTTTTTTGAGGCTTTTAAGAACTCGAATATTTTTAAATGATAAATACAATGTAGCTCATCCATAGAAATCACGATGTGGGTTTTGCACTGTGGTTTTTAGGTACCATGTCGATTAATCTATATGCAAATATTTGTGAAATTCTTTTTTTTTTTTGGAATCTAAAGCATTTTTGTTGAATTTACAGAGGATTTCAAGAGAACTGTGACAAGTTTCAAATCAACACTGATAAACAGGGGTTGTTCTTTTTCTCTCATTCAAAACAGGTCTGAAAGATCTTTTTTTGGAGCTCTAGGTCTTTGCCGTCAAATTTGATGGGTCTTTTTTTTTTAAATTTTTTTCCCGTTTTATTTTCCTTTAATTTAACTTTTTTTTTTTCATATGACATCTCATAAAAATAATTTAAGATTTCTGACTGCTGCTCCTTGACGTTCATCTGCCCATGCTTGCAGGAACAGCGACGACAATGTTTTATAATACATATACGGTTCAAGAGAATCAGCAAAGACTTCATCCAAACCACTGCTTCTTCTCTATTCTTCTCTCTTCTTGATCATGCTCTTTTTCTCTCCTTTCAATGTCTTCTTCCTTTGGGTTGATTTCTGCTTCTTTCTTCTTTGAGGTGTTTATCTGATAAGGTATGTGGGCTATCTGGAGGTCTTAAATTTTCTCACTCTGCTCGAAAAGAACACAATGATTCAAAAAAAAATCAAAGCTTTTTGCTTGGCATAATGAAATTGGCATCATGGGTTGCCTTCACTATCCCTTTTCTAAAGTGGTTGTAATTCGATTAATTAAACAGTTTTAGTTTTGTTCGATGTTCTGTTATTTGTATGTTACTAATATTTTCTATTTCTTCGTTAGGAAAGCTTGAATGGTGATTTTGTCAAGGTTAGGCCCAACCCCAAGTTTGCCCTTGTGTCTGCATATAACTGGTATATAACGTGCAACTGATACGTTTTTGTTATGAATCAAGTTTCAATTTTTATTTATCAAACATGTACCATCACATCTAAGTATTTTTTTTTCTTTTAAATTTTTTTCTGCATACATGTCTAATGGAGATGGGAATGCAAGATTCACTTAATCAATTATTTCATTTTATTGTAAATTTAGACTGTAAACATAAATATATAAATAAATCAAATATGATGCTTTAGTTGCCCGCCAAATCTATGCATAATTAACATGGGTGGTCTATCTTAATTATTATCAATCTATACATTCTCCGACTATTTGGCTGCTTCTTCGAATGCCATTTGATGTCTTACAATTACAGAATTATCGCGATTTCACGCTCAAGTATGTATGTCTTCTTTTATTGATGAATTTAAGTTTACTATTATTATTTTGATAAATGAGGGAAACAATATGTACAACCATAATCTCATAGACTGAAATGAGATGGTTTACTTTCACCTTTTTTTTCTTCACAAGAAGTAGGTATTCTCCGATGATTATAGAGGCTCTTTTATTTTTCAGATTGTACATGTTTAATTCATTACTTGGTGGTAAAATCTAATGCAGAACCACTTCATAATCTCACAAACTAAGGTGACATGGTTTTCTATCACTATTTTTGCATGAGAAGTAAGACTACTCTGTTGATTAAAGAGGTTTTTTTTTTTTGCAAAGTATATATGCTTAATTAATTTCTTGGTGATAAAATCTATTGTATAACCACTTTGTTGAGTCCTAATCTGAAGTTCTTTATCTCCTTCACCAAATTATTATGTCCATTGATTAAAATTCTCTGTTGTCTTTTCTTAAATGAATAAGGGATAACAGAAGAAAGAATTGGTTAAAAAAATATACAGCAGTCAGAGAGTTGATCTTGCTTTAGTATTGGTCAGCCTTTGTTGTTTGGCTCACCATACCTATCACCTGGTATGTTGTTGATCCTATCTTGGTCTGTGTTATCTGTCATGCCTGAATTATTTGGCCTGCTTAACCATATACGGATTTGGATTTCTTTGTCAAGGGTATCCACTTTGGTGGTTCAAATTTGAACTATAGGAGTTGAAACTAATTGGTCTATGCAGGGTCAAGGAAAGGGAGTAAAAAATAAGTCATTCAAGTTTTCTTATGTGTATTATTATCACACATGCATAAGCTATTTCAAGATTTTGACTTGTTGATTTCAATTAAGTTTTTAGCTGATTACATCTTATTATAGCAATGGTTTTTCCCCCCTTTTTCTTCTATTTTTATTGTTGCTTTGGCAATTAGTGGAGACTAATTTTCTAACATTGATTAGTTTACTACATGATATTCACTTTTAGTGTTTTAATGCTTACGTATATAGTGCCAAGTGTCTGCATTTCAATTCAGATGCCAAACTTATCCAAGGATCTAGAAAAAGATGACAATGGGTGGATTACCACCAATTGGTCCTTCATGAGTCAAGTCTTTATCTCCCGTTACACGTAGAGATTCCATATCTGCTTTTGATTATGAAAGATTAAATTTTGAAAATGAAGTTGAATGACTTAGAGTTTTTGTCTTTGATGACTTAAAAAGTTTTTGTCTTTGGAGGTATTTGATTTGGTCTTCTTTGCCTGCAAAGGAATGACAATTAGACAGTAAAAAGGAGCTTTTATGATTCTATAATGCCATGTGGTGAAAACTGTATTGCACATGGACTTGGCAATTCCAAGGCTTTTTTAAGGTTAATGAAAAAAAGAACTTGAAGTTCTGTTTTTCACATGAGAATCAGCTTCAAATAAGAACAAAGTACTTTGGTTTTATGAAAAACAAAAGGCTGATCAGTTTTTTTTTATGCATGTGTGCTGCTGGTGTAAAAAAGAAACTGAGAGTACTGAATTTACTGCAAGCAAAGTATTAGAAGAAGCTCATGTAGCCAAGGTAGAAAGCAACTGGTAGCATTCATTTGCTCTCTTTCCATTTTTGATTCTTATTCATAATCATCAATAGAAAACCAAGTTGCTTTGTAATTCTCCTTTGAGCTCCCGAAATCTTCAGTGTAACTCTTATTTTTACAAAACTACTTTTGCTCTCTTATGTTTATCTTTTCAACTAGCTAGGTTGCAAAATTTTGACCTTAATTAACAAGTCTTCACTCTTGATGCTTTAAGATGATCAAAAGAAAAACTGAAAGTGGAAAAAAAAAGTTATGAGAAATGGTCTGCGAAGAAAACTTGATTGCATAATTGAACTATTTATGTAATTCAAATATGCTGCATCATGTGCTTTATGTTGAAAATCAAATTTCCAACTTAATTTAGAGTTTATATTATACTTATTTACACTTTGACGCAACATAAAATACAGCTTCCAGATTGATATTTTTGTACTTTACTAGATGTATCTTTGAATTTCATAATTTTCTTTGCAAAACAAAATTTGCTATTTTTCTATGTTCCTTTTGGGTGCAGCATCGGCGTTTTCGCTGAGGTACTTCTCATAACCTCTATCATCTTCATTGTTTTCGTATGTTCTATGTCTATTTTTTTGTAATTATAATTTTAGAGAATGTTCATCTACTTTTAATTCATTAATGATGTTTCATTGGATGTTTTTAAGTTATCAACTTATTTACAAACTCCTGTTAAAAAAAAAGTGTTCTTTATTTGTTTATGGAGACATATACAGATTGGTTGTTTCATGTACATTTTTTACTTTAATATCTATCCATTTATCATGTTTGGTAAGATTTTTTAGTGTGATTGCTGTAATGTTTCATACTTATAAGTTTGATTAGGCTATGCATTCTCACTACGCTGTAATCCTGACTATTTAATTTCCATGTTACATTTAAATTTTACAATTTTTTTATTTAATCACTGATTTTTGTGAATCTGAATTGAAATTGGATTGGACTTGGTTTAGGATCACACTTTAGAATAATTCAAGAACAAATGTAGGAAATCTCTGTTCAACTGTTTACATTCATGTATGGTATGATATCTATTCTTATAATTGTGCGTCAGATCAAACTGGTCAAGTATGGTGGTCTTTAGGGAAAGATTCATGCTCATTCTCTTTAAATGCTCACTTTATTTGGTTAAAAGTCTAGCTAATTAATCGAAGTTTGTGATTTTGCATTTTGGGTGCGTGAAATCACAAGGATTTCATTATATTATCAAGAAAAACAAACTGTTACGTATGCTTATTTCATATTTGGTTACCATAAGCTTTTTCAAGAATAAGAAACTTTTTCATTTTTAATATAAGTTTAATGTTTGTCTTTCGCATACATTTTGGGTTTTGAAACCAGGAGCAATTAGTCATTGTAACTGTTGTTATTCTCAGGAAAAAGCTAGCTTTGTTCTCAACTACCTCAAGGTAACGAGACTGTTAAGCCTTGATACCTAGGCAAATTATTGGTATAACTAAAAATACCTTTTTCTCAGCATGAAATCATTGTTTTGTTCAAAACTTTAGTTCAGTGCTTCTTAGATTTTTGACCTTTTTCTTTTGAAATGGCAATTAACTGATTAACTGCAGGTAAAAAAAAAGGCTTTTTTTAGTGCCTTTTTCTTTATTTCGATGGCTAAAGAGAATTTGATTGATTTCCTCCATTGGTTCATGTGATCAATGCTCGGATAGTATTGGTGACGATTTTATCTTTAGGATCCATCTACACTTATAATATTAAGGCAAAGATCATGTTCATTGTTATGAATTTTCTGTTCATATACTCATAATTGCTTAAGACAAAATGTCTTTGTGCATTAGTAATGATATGTGAATCCATAATCATATAAAAGAACTGAAACTGTCAAATTATGTTTGGCTCCTCAAATACTCATTTATGAAAATAAGGAATCAAGTCTCTTTCCTTTGTTCTATAAACATGCTTCTATATAGGCAATTGAAACTAATTTGAACCCTGACAGTAAAAAATTGGTTATCTGTTGGATTGTCTTTTCTTTGCTTTTTTGATAGTTTTAAATTTGCTGAATCAAAACAGTTCAGAGATTATTTTTATACTGTTTTCCCTTTGTTTTTCTTTCTTGACCATTCAAATTTTATAATGGATGCATCATTTTGGTCTTTTAATATATGCAACGTTCAAAGTTATATTCTTTGCATGCAACTTTGTCATTTTTCACAACATGTCAATTTTTTTACTGTTGCACCCCTGGATGATTCTTGAAAACCTTTTTTTTAGATTCACTTGCCACCTCCCATGTAGGTTCTGTAAAATGAACATTCATAAAAACTCTTTTTTCACTGCATTTCTTGATGTCTTAATGTACATGAGCTCTTACTTGACACTTACTATGACCTTTTTGATTGGCCATCCTGCGCAATGCACGGGTCTTCCCTAGTTTATATTAGTATCTTACTGAGCCGTGGTTTTGCTCACCCCACTAAATTTTATCTCTTTCAGACTGTTGAAGTTAACATTTGCCATGTGAGCTGCTAAGTGGGCATCGGAGACGGTGTATGGACTTGGTACTAGTCTTCAGAGGTATATGTTCCTTATAAAATACTTGTTTACATGTAAGACTTTAACTGATGCACAGTGCATATGCTGTTTAACAAGTCGGGATGTAACTAAGAGCCGTTTCCGTGTTAGTTTAATATTTAAAGGAAATGACTATAAGTCACCTAGATAGTATAGTAACTACACTGACACCGAATACAAACCTTAAAATGAAAAAGAAAAATTTAGTCCATAAATTTGTAGACTAAGAAAAGTATAAGAATCAAGTGGAAGTCGCGGTCTTCGAGTCGTGACAACTTGTTTGTATGGTATTATATTGATTTGCTTAGGGCTGAGCAAAGGGAACAATGGTTTCAAGTTTTGTATTTAATGTAATATAAGTTTATCTATTGAATAGTATAAATACTTAATTAATCAAATCTAATTTGTTGTGTTTCAAATATATTGTTCTCAAAATATTAATTATTTGTTTTTAAATAGTTAAATATTAAGTTTTAATTTTTATTACGCATTAATAAAATTTCATTTGAATAAATTTATTAATTTTTTAAATATTAAAGATACTTTTAAGTGTTTATTAGTAATTTATACTATAAAAAAATAACCTGAGCGATGTGGGTGTGTTTTCCGGCATGTAATTAACTTTTTCGATTTAAAAATGTATTTAATAGACACATGAAACTCATTCAAGCTCAAAATTTAAACTATCCTCGTATAACAATTATTATCCTTTATGTCAAAAGAAATAAATTTTTATACATTTATATCATATATTAGAGTTATTAGATGATATATTCTTCATAACTCATGTTCAAAACTAATAAGTCAACATTCTAACATTTTACGTCATATGGTAAGTCCATGTCATCGTTCCATAATCATCCTTTGCCACGTTATCAGCTTGTAAAATGATGGTACAGATTTTCTACTTGTCACAAAATGTTATGTAAATTAGAATATAAGTTATTAGAATTTAGCATAAAAAACACACGCCTTACAAAAATAAAAATGATCTGATCAGAAGTGATTCATCAATGGAATATCATCTGATCTATCCACTTTTTACTTTTGGTTTGACCGCATACCTTGAAATAAAAAATATATGGAAGTAGAAATAGAAATAAAAGGTAGATTTTAGATGTTATCTCTCTCAAGTTCTGAAATGGTTTATCTATTTCCAAAATGATTTTTTTTTATAAGAAAACAATAGATGAAGCAGGAAACCAAATGGTTACAAAAAAACCAAAAATGTAATCAACCCAAGAAATGAAAATTATATTATGTAGCTGATGTTAACTTGGAAGCCAAAATATGGAGTGTTTACTGTTTAGCATCGTATGTAATTGATTAGGATACTATTACTAGCCGTTCTTTGGAATCCTACAAAACATGGAAGTTTAAATCCGGAAACCATATTGTGTCACCGTCAAACATAGTCAAGAGGGCATATGCCTATCAATATTTTGTTGTTGTCTTCTTTCAGCTGTTGAAGATTCCTTGATTGAAACTTGAAAGAAATAAATATACATAGTTCGATGCTGGAAAATTTTATGACTGAAATCTCCAGAAACTTGACATATGTCTAGAGGTGGCAAACGGGCGGGTTCGGACGGGTTTCGGTCCGGGTTTTTTCGATTACGGGTTTTTTCGGTTACGGGCTTTTTTGGTTGCGGGTTTTTTCGGTCTCGGATTTTTTCGGTTGCGGGTTTTCTCGGTTTCGGGTTTTTTCGGTTGCGGGTTTTCTCGGTTTCGGTCCGGTTTCGGGTTCGGTCCGGTTTTAATCGGGCGGGCTTAGCGGGCTTAGTCAAATTATTTTAAAATTTTATAAATTATAAATATTTTATAATTTTGAATGTAATAATTAATTTAATTTTATATAGTTAAATAAAAATATAATAGAAATGCTAAATTAAATTTAAAATTTAATAAATGGGAATTGTATAATATATATATATATATATATATATATATATATTGAGAAATTTGGTTGGGATGATTTTGAAAACATTGGGAGTGGACCAATGAAGAATATAGTTATCTACAATAATAAAAGAGAACATATCATCTATAATTATTACATTATAATTAATTAATCAAAATTTAAAGTCACGTGAAATCTATCAAAATGATACATAAAGTTCGCACTTGTAAATGATGGACCAGTACATAATTTTTAATTATAATTGATTAATTATGTAACATCCCAAGCTACCGTATATTATGATACTTACTCGTAACTTATACTTACTTACCGGTTGGGCTGTCTATGATGCTTAACAACTTCTACTACATTATTCTGTAACTATGAATTATTAAAGTCTCTTCCTTAAGAAGTATATACATTCCCTTCTATTTAAAGTAGTACTGTACGACTTTACTGAATATACAACATACCTTCGATGTCGAATCTCAAGAAGGTAAATCAATTATCTGTGGAGTGGAAAAATAAGGAGTGAGCGACAACTTGCTCAGTAAGGAAAATGTATGCTGCTTTACAAAATATAAAAGCAATGTTTTCCAAAACCGATCAAACTCTTTAGAAAACAATGAATAACAGTATCTCAACAAATACTTTCAGAAATCATTTAATTGAGACAAGGCAATAATTTAAATCATACAAGCATCATAAGTCATCCGCTTTTGGGGTGCACCCGTAGGCCATCGCCCCTCACGACTAGATCTATGGCCATAATCTATACGTGGTCCTCGGGTCCACTTGCAAGTGACCTCGAGACCGTTGATGACTTGGCGGGTCCATCAGCCCTGTGACGCTCTAGAGTGCACTCATTGGTCTATTTGACCCAAGCCATCGCCCTAGATGGGTCACGCAAAGTATATGAATAATAATGCATGAACTCATGGCCTAATGTCTCAAAATCAAGTTTTATCTCATGTTATCAATTCCACCAAAGGATTTGATTTCCAAAAGGTTTTATAAAACAATAAACAGCCCGTAATCTCAACCTTTCCCGTGTGAGGAGGTACGGTTTAAACTGGCTCGCCCATGGCTAGTTCGCCCATGGTAAGCTCGCCACCACTCAACTCGCCCACTGGTCAGCTCGCCCCAATGGTCAACTCGCCCCAAAGGGTTTCATATTTCTATTTTCTTTTCAAAATATTAAAACATCTTATTTTTCGTATAAGAATTTACCCTTTAAAACTGTTCGTCAGAGTCAGCTCGCCCTTCACGGCTCGCCCCTGACTAACTCAACAATACGGCGAACTAGTATTCACCCGCCACATAGCTTTTTAAAACAAAAGCATAACCCGTTGATACGGTTCGCCCGTCTTATATTTAAAAACAAGGTTCGCCCGCCCAAACACATTAAAAAGAGTTCGCCCAACTTTGGCTTACTCGGATATTTCTTTAAAACAAGGGCACTCGCCCAGTTCTCATAAAAGACAGCTCGCTACTTGGCTCGCCCTAGTTTCTGCTTAGAACTAAGATACTTGCCCGCCAAAATCAGCTCAATCAACAAAAACAACATATGGCGACTTGTAGCTCGCCCGAGATCAAAACAGTTTATCAACCAATGCATGTCAGAAAACAAAATAATTTCTAATATTTTCTTAACACTTTTACTCCACAGGACATGCATTTGTATCATATATTACTTCCTTACCTGATTTCACGAAGTCTCGCTTCGCCCTGCTTCCTACTCGCCGATAGCAATTTCACTTTCCGGCTGCAAGTTAAAATATTAATTCCATTAATATTTTCTTTTCTTAGCAATTTATTTCTAAAACTATTTTCAACCACTTTGGCGAGGTAACAGCTCGCCATTCGCCCAACATAGCTCGCTGTCCATTAGCGGCTTATTCATGGGAGTTCGCCCAACATAGGAGTTCAACTCACCATGCTTATTACTTCAGTTCGCCACTCGTGGCTTTTCATTCATAATTGGGCTCGCCCATAAATTTGATAGCTATTGGCTACCTCGCCCTCTTGCACAACACTTTGGTGAGTTCTTTATTACCTACTCGCCTCATTAGCGATCATTCGTTCTCGCCCTTACTTCCACATTCTGATTATTCCATAGCTATTGGCGAACATGTTCTCGCCTAGCCATGCACTGCATTGTATTCGCCTCATCCTTTGGGCGAATACTCCTTGCTCGCCTATTGTTGTTCTTAATCATTTCCATCAAATTTCTTTATATATTCAACAATATTTAACTACGACCAGGCTATATCTATGATTAAATATCAAGAGAACTATAAAACTATGAAACTCACCTTTACTAAGCTGCTCTTCCAACAACAGAATGCTTTCTTGCCTTTCTTAGTTTTATTTCTCTTGTTTCCTTAGCTCTTCAACACTTTAGAAGGGTTTGGCTAACTAAAAGATAACATTGCATGGCTCATTTATGAGAAAAACGAAGGAATGAAAGATGAATTTGCAGAGAAACGGAATGGGCGAGAATGATTCTGAGGGAAATGAAGTTGTTTCCATCGATTTCTCCTCAGGAACTCTCCTTATATAGCCCAATATAACCTGTTAAAACCGACCACCTGTTTCCTTATCCTGTTATCTGTTATCATTGCACGTCTTTCATGCAATTAAAACCATGAGAATTTGGTGACAAAAGGAACGGCGGTAAGCTTCCCGTTGCAGTCCGTTTCTTCCTTACTTTTTGACAAATTTCCTCTTCCATTTATTACTTATTCCCTTTGTCAGGAGAGGCAATTGGCGAGAAGTACTTGCCGCCCCTTTCCTTGACTTTTCTTTCTTCTTTTTCTTCCCTTCTCCATGCCAAGGTCTCTTCCAGCCAACGTTGATTGGCTATCATCTCATTCATTTCTTTGTTTTGTCTTATATTCATTAATCCTTCATTTAATGCTTTCATACTATAATATCAAATTAATTCTCCTCTATTCTTTATACACCATATGTTCATTATAACATAAAATAAAAAGTGGAAATTCACATTTGATTATTCTTTAATTTCACTAAAAGAATTTATTTCCACTATCAATAATGTACACATACGGTATACAGTATAATAAAATTCGGATTTTACATTTCTCCTCACCTTAAGAAATTTGGTCCTTCAAATTTAACTTAGACCTGTCACTAAAAGAGCTCTGGATATTTCTCACGCATAAGGCTCTCTAACTCCCAAGTAGCCTCCTCCTCGTTATGATACTGCCAGAGCACTTTAACCAAAGGGATCGTTTTAGATCGCAACACCTTATCTTTCCTATCCAGGATCCGCACCGGTTTCTCAACGTAACTCATATCCTCTCTGATCTCCAGTGGCTCATGTCGAATCACGTGAAAAGGATCTGGATGATATTTTCTCAACATCGAAACATGGAACACGTTATGCACCCCTGACAACTCTGGTGGTAGTGCTAACCGATATGCCACATCTCCCACGCGATCTAAGATCTCATAAGGCCCAATGTATCGAGGACTCAACTTTCCTCTCTTCCCGAATCTCATTATACCCTTTGTATCGAGGACTCAACTTTCCTCTCTTCCCGAATCTCATTATACCCTTAGACGGTGAAACTTTTAAAAACACATAATCACCCGCTACAAACTCCAATCGTCGGCGCCTAGTATCTGCATAACTCTTTTGCCGACTCTGAGCTGTTCTGAGCCTCTCACAGATCATCTGTACATCACGAGAAGCCTGCTCGACCAAATCGGGAGCTAACAGTTTACGGTCTCCAACTTCTTCCCATGCTATCGGGGATCTGCATCGTCTGCCATATAAAGCCTCATACGGTGCCATGCCGATACTCGTATGAAAACTATTATTATAAGCAAACTCTGCCAGGGGTAAGTGATCGTCCCATGAGCCTCTAAAATCCAATGCACACGCTCTCAACATATCCTCGAGCGTCTGTATAGTACGCTTGGACTGTCCATCAGTCTGAGGGTGAAAAGCGGTGCTAAAACTCAGCTGGGATCCCATAACCTCCTGAAATCTCTCCCAGAAATGAGAGGTGAAGCGGGAGTCCCTGTCAGAGGTAATACTCACTGGAACACCATGTAACTTCACTATCTCCCTGACATACAACTCGGCCAAGGCACTAACTGAATCTGTGGATCTCATGACTAAGAAATGAGCAGACTTAGTCAATCTGTCGACTATCACCCAAATAGCATCGTACCCCTTCCGAGTCCGTGGTAATCCCATAATAAAGTCCATAGTAATATGCTCCCATTTCCACATAGGAATCGATAATGGTCGAAGCATACCTGCCGGCTTCTGATGTTCAATCTTAATCTGTTGGCATGTTAGACATCTAGCAACAAATTCAACAATGTCTTTCTTCATCTTAGGCCACCAATACACTTTCTGGAGATTCTGGTACATCTTAGTACTACCCGGATGTAACGTGTATCTAGAGGTATGGGCCTCTGATAAAATCAAGTCTCTAAGCTGTCGATCACTGGGAACACATATCCGACCTCTAAACCTCAGTATCCCATCGGTGCCAATCTCAAAGTCTAACATAACTCCCATCTGAATCTGACTGGCAATCTCAATGCAATAATCATCCCTCCTCTGATCTTCCCTGATTCGGTCCATCAAATCCGGCTCTATACGAAAACTAGCCGTAAACCCATACTGGTCAGAGGAAACAACTGTCAGATTGAGGTTAGAGAATTGCTCTATCAACTCATGCTCCCTGATCATCATGTATGATACCATGCCAACATGCTTACGGCTCAGTGCATCAGCCACTACATTAGCTTTACCTGGGTGATACAAAATCTCACAATCATAGTCCTTTAGTAGTTCCATCCACCGTCGCTGTCTTAAATTCAACTCTCGTTGGGAGAATATATATTTCAGACTCTTATGATCTGTATATATCTGAAATTTCTCCCCATACAAGTAATGTCGCCATATCTTTAGTGCAAACACTACCGCGGCTAACTCCAAGTCATGTGTCGGGTAATTCCTCTCATGATCCTTCAACTGTCGAGAACCATAGGCTATAACCCGACCATGCTGCATGAGCACACACCCTAAACCTTGAGCGGATGCATCAGTATATACCATAAATCCACCTGATCCGCTAGGAAGGGCTAATACGGGGGCACTAGTCAATCTCTTCTTAAGTTCACCAAAACTACGCTCACACGCATCATTCCACTCAAACTTTACATCCTTACGTGTGAGTCGTGTCAATGGAGCAGCAAGTCTAGAAAATCCCTCCACAAATCTGCGATAGTACCCAGCAAGACCCAAGAAACTCCGTATCTCAGTAACCATGTCAGGCCTCTTCCACTGAACAATGGCCTCTATCTTGGACGGATCAACTGATACCCCGTCCCTCGACACTACATGCCCGAGAAATATTATATGGTCAAGCCAAAACTCACATTTACTAAGCTTAGCATACAACTTCCGCTCTTTGAGGGTCTGTAAAACAATCTGCAAATGCTGCTCGTGCTCCTCTGGAGTCTTAGAATAAATCAGAATGTCATCTATAAATACTATGACAAACTTATCCAAAAATGGATGAAATACCTCGTTCATCAAACTCATAAAAGCTGCAGGGGCATTTGTCAACCCAAAAGGCATCACTAAGAACTCATAGTGGCCATAGCGAGTCCGAAAGGCTGTCTTATGCGCATCCGACTCCTTAATTTTCAACTGGTGATAGCCTGATCGAAGGTCTATCTTGGAAAACACTTGTGCTCCCCTGAGCTGATCAAATAGATCATCAATCCGAGGTAGTGGATACTTATTCTTAACGGTAGCTCGATTCAACATCTGATAATCTATACACAACCGAAGACTACCGTCCTTCTTCCGAACAAATAGTACTGGAGCTCCCCATGGTGACACACTGGGACGTATAAATCCCTTATCTAATAACTCTTGGAGCTGCTTCTTGAGCTCGTCTAACTCTGTCAGTGCCATTCTATATGGGGGTCTAGAAATCGGCTCAGTACCAGGTACCAATTCGATCATGAACTCCGTCTCTCGATCTGGGGGTAACCCTGGTAAATCCTCTGGAAATACATCTGAGAAGTCCTTAACCACAGGAATCTCTTGGATCCTTGGATGCTTCCTCTCTACATCCTCCACACTAGCAATATATCCTTCATACACATTCATACACAACCACAATTTCAGTACACATGTCATCTCACAACATAAATTCACATAATTTTTATTAATTTATAATAATTTTACAATGTACTTCTCGGGATGGAAGAAGATAATAAACTTAGTATTACAATCCAAACTAACATGATTTGCAGCTAACCAATCCATACCTAAAATGACATCAAAATCATATATATCCAACAAAATTAGGTTAGCTGTCACAACCTTCTCTCCTATAGTCAACTTACAATTCCTATATATAATATCCGTCATCTGGAAATCATTAAAAGGAGTTTTCACTCGCAAAGTATACTCTAACAACTCCGGCTCTACTGGGGTCCTGTTAGCATATGCAGGTGATAAGAATGAATGGGTAGAACCCGGGTCAATTAAGGCAATTACTGGAATATCAAAAAGATAAACCTTACCTTTGATCACATCTATAGAGGCGTCGGCAGTCTCCTGATCTAATGCGTACACCCGACCCTGAGTTACAACCTTCTTTCCCTTCTCTGCGGCTGTCGCCCGCCTAGGCTGTGAGGGTGTCTGTGACGTCCTCGTCACTAACCAAATAACAACTAACTTCTAACTCAAATAACAAATAAATCGACTAGTTTGTCCGATGTCAATCTCCCTTACTCTTATGCTTTAGGCATTTCTATCAGAGTATAATATTCGTTTTCACATGCATAAAAATTTCATTTATAAACATGTGCCATATACAACAGGATCTCAAATATTCATACACCCTAATCCCCAACATATACAAAACTGTAGTATTGTACTGTACATTAGCCTAAGTAACGGCCGACTAAATATACCTTCAAAGGATAAATAGGAAGCGTGCCTCGAAGGTATCTCAAAAATCCCAAAAGATACTCCTCTATCCGGAGCGGAATTACTTCAAGTAATCTGTATGAAAAATAATTGTAAAAGAGTGAGTTTACGCTCAGTAAGAAACTTATGTAAAAGAGCGTACTATATCAGTTATGCAGTTTTCCTGCTTGGCTCTATAATGTCATGTAAAATCATTATAAAGCATAGTGCTTATATTTCTTTCGCAAATATCAAGTACAAGTAAATCATGCTTTCAAATATTTCCACGGATCTCAAATCACGTGAAATCAAGTAGACAAATACAATTATTTTCAAATAGATGGGAGACAATTTATATCCAACAGATTCATGCACCAAGTAATTCTCATCATGGATACAACAAATATATCCCGTAAGGGATAATCCAGAGAGATAATGGATACAGCAAATATATCCCGTAAGGGATAATCCAATATAAAAATCTCAAGAGGATACCGCAAATATATCCCGTAAGGGATAATCCTGAGAGATATCAAATAAATGGCGTACCCACGTATGGGCCAGGGATCCTCCCCAAAGCCGAATCAAATAAGAGACTCATGGCCATTGTCTATAGCCCACAGTTTCACTAGTCAGGTGCCGTACTGCGGGTCTGAGGGCTGGACTAGAGCTCCTCAGTCAAATACAAGTAACAAATAATGTGCATGCTCTTTTGAAAGATTTATAGTCTCCAAAACCTTGTTCATATAGGTTTTAAACAAGTATGAATATCCTTTCTTAAAACAGGTTCTCAAAACCTTTCTTTCAAATAGGCAGTCGACTGGTCATATATGGCAGTCGACTGCTACCCCATGTTATGCCTTATTGAATTTCTTTCCCTTTTGAAATTCAATTATCATATTTTTCAAAATATAAATAGGGCAGTCGACTGGCCCCAAATAGCAGTCGACTGGTTTTGAAACAGAATGTTTCCCGAGAAAAGGCAGTCGACTGGCCCCCTGGGCAGTCGGCTGGTTTTGAAACAGAATGCTTCTGGACAAATAGCAGTCGACTGGCTCCCCCTGGCAGTCGACTGGTTTGCATCGATTTTCGAAAAACGGCGTTTTTGATGTCTCTAGGCAGTCGACTTCCCTCCATGGCAGTCGGCTGCCCCTAGCCTAATTGGTACTAGGAGACAAGTCCGAAATTGTCATTTTCCTGCAAAGAAACAGCTGGTACTTCTCTCCAATTCACATCCAAACATGATAAAACATGCGGACATAGTCACCCTACGTCCGTTACATAAATTCCTTACCTCAATTAGCAATTAATCCACAAGTTGATTGCACCAACACTTGTCCTTTTTCTTTACTCTTCAAGCTGTAAACATCATAACAATTAAAAGCTCAATAAATCTACTCTACCAACTCCATACAATACCAAACCCTCAATAAAATCAACTAAAACCTTCTAACTTGCTTACCTTTGTAATTTACCAATTCTTTGGATTTTGAGATCTTCTTAACCACTTGGATTCACTCTCTCATATTAAAGGCATAGGTTAAGCTATCGATAAGGATCGTTTTTCGTTAGAGAAGCTTAACGAATCGATGACCTGAAATGGTGGTTTGTCAAGGTGAGAAGCTTGGACACTTAGAGGAAAAATGGAAGCAACGAGAGGGAGAGGAAGATGGGCTGCCGACCTTGGCTGGTAGAGATGATGATGAGTCATGCAATTCCATTAAATGCCCATTAATGCATGTTCATCATCTCAGCCATTGACCACCTCCTTTGACTCTTTGACCTTTGATTGTTTGACCATCAATTGCCTTAATTCCCTTTATGTCCCATGCATCATATATATATATATCAGAAATTCATATTTATTCCATTAATTCAAGTTGAAAACTGTACAAGTATGAGAAAAATTACAGAAAATTGGGGATTTCACATTCTCCCCACCTTAGAGAATTTGGTCCTCCAAATTCAAGTAAGGTTGTGTCTTAAACAATTCCGGATATCTCTCTCTCATTAAGTTCTCTAGTTCCCAAGTAGCTTCTTCTGTCGTATGGTGTTGCCAAAGAATTTTAACCAATGGAATCGTCTTTGATCTTAACACCTTATCTTTCCTATCCAAAATCCGAATCGGTTTCTCTACATAACTCATGTCTTCTTGAATCTCCAAGGGTTCATATTCAATGACATGAGATGGATCCGGATTATACTTCCGAAGCATCGATACATGAAAGACATTATGTACTCCCGATAACTCCGAAGGTAGTGCCAACCTATAGGCCACATCTCCAACACGATCTAGGATTTCAAATGGTCCGATATAACGTGGACTTAACTTACCTCGTCGGCCAAATCTCATAATCCCTTTGGATGGAGAGACTTTCAAAAACACATAGTCTCCAACCAAAAACTCAAGTGGCCTCCGTCGAACATCTGCATAGCTCTTTTGTCGACTCTGAGCTGTCTTAAGTCTTTGACAAATCAGTTTAACATTCTCAGAGGCTTGCTCGACTAAATCTGGAGCCAACAACTTGCGCTCGCCCACTTCTTCCCACCCAATCGGTGATCGACACCGTCTTCCATACAAAGCCTCGTATGGTGCCATCCCGATGCTTGCATGATAGCTATTATTATAGCAAACTCAGCCAATGGCAGATGGTCGTCCCATGAGCCTTTAAAATCCAAAGCACATGCTCTCAACATATCCTCGAGCGTCTGAATAGTGCGCTCGGACTGCCCATCAGTCTGCGGATGAAAAGCTGTGCTAAAATTCAGCTGAGATCCCATGGCTTCCTGAAAATGTTCCCAAAAGTGAGAAGTAAACCTGGAATCTCTATCCGACGTGATGCTCACTGGAACACCATGTAGTCTGACGACTTCTCTCACGTATAAGTCTGCCAAAGCGCTAAGTGTATCTATAGACTTCATAGGTAGGAAGTGAGCTGACTTCGTTAACCGATCCACGATCACCCAAACACCGTCATGGTTCCTTTTGGTCTTGGGCAATCCCATAATGAAATCCATCGTAATGTGTTCCCATTTCCACATAGGTATAGGTAGAGGGTGCAGTAATCCTGCTGGCTTTTGGTGCTCTACCTTAACTTGTTGACATGTGAGACATTTTGTTACAAACTCAGCTATGTCTCTCTTCATGCCAGTCCACCAATACACCTTGCGAAGATTGTGATACATCTTCGTGCTTCCCGGGTGTAATGTGTACCTAGTGGAATGTGCTTCTGTTAGGATCAACTTCTTCAATTCATTATCCTTAGGAACACATATACGGTTATTAAACCTCAACATCTCATCCTTACCCATATGAAATTCTGAAGTCATACCCGATTGAATCTCATCCATAGCTTCAATACACTGAGTATCCTCTCTTTGAGCAACCCGGATTCTATCCATCAACTCTGGCTCAACTCTTAAACTAGCAATCATTCCAAATTGCTCATTAGGCATAACATTAAGGTTGAGGCTTGTGAATTGCTCAATTAGTTCATACTCTTTTATCATCATATAAGACACCATACTAATATACTTCCGGCTCAGAGCATCCGCCACCACATTTGCTTTCCCCGGGTGGTACATGATCTCACAATCATAATCTTTCAGAAGCTCTAGCCATCTTCTTTGCCTCATATTCAATTCCTTCTGGGAGAACAAATATTTCAGACTTTTATGATCCGTAAAAATCTGAAATTTCTCACCATACAAGTAATGTCTCCATATTTTCAGGGCAAATACTACTGCAGCTAACTCCAAATCATGAGTCGGGTAGTTCTTCTCATGGTCTTTCAGTTGTCAAGAACCATAGGCTACTACCTTACCATGCTGCATTAACACACATCCCAAACCTTGCCCTGAGGCATCACTATATACTGTAAATCCTCCTGAACCACTAGGAATGGTGAGGACAGGTGCAGTCGTTAACCTACGCTTCAACTCTTGGAAATTTTGCTCACAAGCTTCATTCCATTCAAATCTCACCTCCTTGCGCGTCAGTCTCGTCAATGGAGCAGCTAGCTTTGAGAAACCCTGTACAAATCTTCTATAGTAGCCAGCTAAACCCAAGAAACTTCTAATCTCCGTTACCGTCTTCGGTCTTTCCCATTGGACCACCGCTTCAATCTTTGATGGATCAACTGAAACTCCATCTTTACTGATCACATGACCTAAAAAGGAGATATTATCAAGCCAAAACTCACATTTACTTAGCTTGGCATACAGTCCTCGATCTCTGAGGGTTTCCAAAACAATCCTCAAATGCTGCTCATGTTCTTCCCATGACCTCGAGTACACCAAGATGTCATCGATGAAGACAATGACAAACTGGTCTAGGTATTGCTTAAACACATCATTCATTAAGTTCATGAAAGCTGCGGGTGCATTTGTCAGTCCAAACGGCATCACCAAGAACTCGTAGTGACCATACCGTGTTCTGAATGCAGTCTTAGGGATATCTTCATCTCTGATCTTCAACTGATGATATCCCGATCTCAAGTCTATCTTGGAAAAGACTTGTGCACCCTTGAGCTGATCCAAGAGGTCGTCTATCCTGGGAAGAGGATACTTGTTCTTGATGGTCACTTTATTCAACCACCGGTAGTCAATGCACAATCGCATACTACCATCTTTCTTCCGAACAAATAGCACAGGAGCACCCCAAGGGGATACGCTGGGTCGTATGAATCCCTTGTCTAGCAACTCCTGAAGCTGCTTCTTAAGTTCTTCTAATTCTACCAAAGCCATCCGGTAAGGAGCTCTTGATATAGGCTCAGTCCCCGGCACCAATTCTATAGTAAATTCTACTTCTCTATCCGGAGGAAGTCCTGGAAGATCATCCGGAAATACCTCGGAAAATTCCTTAACTACTGGAATTTCATGAAGTGTGGGACGTTTCTGATCTACGTCTACCACGTGTGCTACAAACCCTTCACATCACAAATATGTTTTATCAATTAAGTCTCAATTAAACCAAACAAGTAATTATACTTTTGCATTACATATTTGCAAAATTTACAACATAGCTAACGGGAGAGGAGAAAATCACACTCTTAGCATGGCAATCTATTATCACATGATTTTCAGCTAACCAATCCATTCCTAATATAACATCAAATCCAGACATATTTAATAGGATTAGGTCAGCTATTGACTCTTTTTCTCCTATCCGTAGCTTACAATTACGATACACTATGTCCGTCATTTGGGATTCCCTAAATGGAGTAATTATTTGTAGCAATCCTCCTAACTGCTCAGGCTCAACATTTAATCTCCTAGCAGCCATAGGGGAAACAAAAGAGTGCGTAGAGCCTGGATCAAATAAAGCAAGGACATATGTATCATTAAGGTAAATCTTACCCTGAATCATCTTTGATGAAGCATCAGCGGACTCTTTATCGATGGCAAATACCTTTCCCTGAGTCACTGGTGCCTTTCCTTTCTCTGCAGCTGTGGCTTTACGTTGGGGTTGTGTGGTCTTAGATTGTGGTTGAGGGGTCTTTTCTGACTCTTCAGGTGCCCTCTAATTTATCTTGGGACAATCTTTAATTCTATGTCCCTGTTCACCACACCAATAGCACGCCCCACTCGCCAACCGGCAAGGCTGTGCCCCATGGAATTTCCCGCATTGCACACACCTCGGCATCATACTCCTTGGTGAGCTAGCGGTACTACCAACCGGATGTTGGGATCTTTCATCACCTATTTTGATCCCGGTGGATCTAGGAGTTCCTACATCATAGTCACCATAACTCCTATTTAACACAATTCCATATAACTATTAAATGAAGACAATTTATTTTCTTATAATAAACTTGCTTACCTATTGAGGCTTTATCATAAGGCCTATTCCTCCTAAATGGATATCTATCCCTCGAGGCCTTCTCATCTGACTTCCGCTTCATAGGTTCTTTACCCTTATTCCTTGCTCGGAAGTCTGCCTGATGAAACTCATAGTCCTGCTCACATAGCTGAGCCTTACGGACTGCCTCTCCATAGGTGGTGATGTCCAACGGGTATAACTTAGACCTAATGGAAGGTCTCAATCCCTCCATGAATCTGTAGGTCTTATGATCCTCTCTTCTCAGTACCTCAGGATCAAATCTGCTCAGTGTAATGAACTTCGACTCATATTGGCTAACCGTCATACTTCCTTGAGTCAAATTCAAGAACTCTACTTGTAATCTCCTCTGAGCAGTACGTGGGACATATTGTTCATTAAAAGCTTCCACAAATCTATCCCACGTCACTTCAGTATGCTTAGCCTCTAATACTGTCTGAGTAGCCTGCCACCATGGCTCGGCCTCATCCACTAGCAAGTAGGCGGCTAATCCCACCTTCTCTTTCTCAGTACAAGCCATGTATCCGAATGACTTAGTAACCGCTTTCATCCAATTCTCCGCGGCTACTGGATCACTGTCCCCTTTGAACTTTGGCGGATCCAGCTTCTTAAACTCCTTTATTAATGCCACACTACAGTAAGCTGTAGGATCTCGCCTCTCACTAGCTGGAACTGGTGGAGGTTGTACCACCGGAGTAGGAGGTACTGTAGGGGTAACTGCCGGTGCACTAGCGGCCACGTCCGGAAATTTAGCCATAAACTGGGTGAACATGGCGGACATGTTTTCCATATATTTCTCCATTTTAGCTAGCCTCGTATTCGGGCTATGCGGTGGAGATGGAGGAGAAGACTGTGTTGGGGGCGGTTCATCACGACCCCGTCCTCGTCCTCGCCTAGTACCCCTCCTTCGAGTACTCATTCTGTTAAGATCATGATCAAATAACATCATTTAGTATAACCTTGAGCCGTTATACTACTCAAAATCAAGTAAGCTAGTACAGTACATTGGGGAATTACTCTAATTCTAGCTTATTGACATCGACAAACTTCAGTCGAATCTGCTCTGATACCAATCTGTGACGTCCTCGTCACTAACCAAATAACAACTAACTTCTAACTCAAATAACAAATAAATCGACTAGTTTGTCCGATGTCAATCTCCCTTACTCTTATGCTTTAGGCATTTCTATCAGAGTATAATATTCGTTTTCACATGCATAAAAATTTCATTTATAAACATGTGCCATATACAACAGGATCTCAAATATTCATACACCCTAATCCCCAACATATACAAAACTGTAGTATTGTACTGTACATTAGCCTAAGTAACGGCCGACTAAATATACCTTCAAAGGATAAATAGGAAGCGTGCCTCGAAGGTATCTCAAAAATCCCAAAAGATACTCCTCTATCCGGAGCGGAATTACTTCAAGTAATCTGTATGAAAAATAATTGTAAAAGAGTGAGTTTACGCTCAGTAAGAAACTTATGTAAAAGAGCGTACTATATCAGTATATGCAGTTTTCCTGCTTGGCTCTATAATGTCATGTAAAATCATTATAAAGCATAGTGCTTATATTTCTTTCGCAAATATCAAGTACAAGTAAATCATGCTTTCAAATATTTCCACGGATCTCAAATCACGTGAAATCAAGTAGACAAATACAATTATTTTCAAATAGATGGGAGACAATTTATATCCAACAGATTCATGCACCAAGTAATTCTCATCATGGATACAACAAATATATCCCGTAAGGGATAATCCAGAGAGATAATGGATACAGCAAATATATCCCGTAAGGGATAATCCAATATAAAAATCTCAAGAGGATACCGCAAATATATCCCGTAAGGGATAATCCTGAGAGATATCAAATAAATGGCGTACCCACGTATGGGCCAGGGATCCTCCCCAAAGCCGAATCAAATAAGAGACTCATGGCCATTGTCTATAGCCCACAGTTTCACTAGTCAGGTGCCGTACTGCGGATCTGAGGGCTGGACTAGAGCTCCTCAGTCAAATACAAGTAACAAATAATGTGCATGCTCTTTTGAAAGATTTATAGTCTCCAAAACCTTGTTCATATAGGTTTTAAACAAGTATGAATATCCTTTCTTAAAACAGGTTCTCAAAACCTTTCTTTCAAATAGGCAGTCGACTGGTCATATATGGCAGTCGACTGCTACCCCATGTTATGCCTTATTGAATTTCTTTCCCTTTTGAAATTCAATTATATTTTTCAAAATATAAATAGGGCAGTCGACTGGCCCCAAATAGCAGTCGACTGGTTTTGAAACAGAATGTTTCCCGAGAAAAGGCAGTCGACTGGCCCCCTGGGCAGTCGGTTGGTTTTGAAACAGAATGCTTCTGGACAAATAGCAGTCGACTGGCTCCCCCTGGCAGTCGACTGGTTTGCATCGATTTTCGAAAAACGGCGTTTTTGATGTCTCTAGGCAGTCGACTTCCCTCCATGGCAGTCGGCTGCCCCTAGCCTAATTGGTACTAGGAGACAAGTCCGAAATTGTCATTTTCCTGCAAAGAAACAGCTGGTACTTCTCTCCAATTCACATCCAAACATGATAAAACATGCGGACATAGTCACCCTACGTCCGTTACATAAATTCCTTACCTCAATTAGCAATTAATCCACAAGTTGATTGCACCAACACTTGTCCTTTTTCTTTACTCTTCAAGCTGTAAACATCATAACAATTAAAAGCTCAATAAATCTACTCTACCAACTCCATACAATACCAAACCCTCAATAAAATCAACTAAAACCTTCTAACTTGCTTACCTTTGTAATTTACCAATTCTTTGGATTTTGAGATCTTCTTAACCACTTGGATTCACTCTCTCATATTAAAGGCATAGGTTAAGCTATCGATAAGGATCGTTTTTCGTTAGAGAAGCTTAACGAATCGATGACCTGAAATGGTGGTTTGTCAAGGTGAGAAGCTTGGACACTTAGAGGAAAAATGGAAGCAACGAGAAGGAGAGGAAGATGGGCTGCCGACCTTGGCTGGTAGAGATGATGATGAGTCATGCAATTCCATTAAATGCCCATTAATGCATGTTCATCATCTCAGCCATTGACCACCTCCTTTGACTCTTTGACCTTTGATTGTTTGACCATCAATTGCCTTAATTCCCTTTATGTCCCATGCATCATATATATATATATATATATCAGAAATTCATATTTATTCCATTAATTCAAGTTGAAAACTGTACAAGTATGAGAAAAATTACAGAAAATTGGGGATTTCACAGTGTCGCTTTCTCTGGTTCACTCTGAGCTGCCGGGGCCGCTATCTGAGGTAATGCAGGGGGTCTAGTAGAAGCAGTTGACTCTCTGGACATCAGGCAATTCTTGATAAAGTGCCCCGTCTGTCCACATCTAAAACATACCCCAGTCATTACAGGACAAGGGCGCGATCCATGCGACCTTCCACAATGTCTACATAAGGGCGCAACACTTCTCTGAGTGGTAGTGGGGCCACTAGCAGGGGTAGAAACTGCTGGTCTATCAAATCTGCCCTCTGAAATCTGTATGCCTGAAGATCTGGTCTTCTTAATCTGCTCTCTACCTGGTCTATCCTCCATAAACCTCTTAGCCTTTCCTTTTGCTTTACTTTTAGTTTTACCACTGAAATCGAGCTGGAACTGCTCATAATCCCTCTCACATAGCTGAGCCCGTTGAACTATCTCATCATAAGTCTGTATAACAAATGGGGCTAGCTTTATTCTGATGGATGGCCTCAAACCAGCTCTAAATCTCGAAATCTTATACTGGATATTTGCACTAGTCTGTGGATCAAAACGGCTCAAGGTAGTAAATTTGGCCTCATACTCATTCACCGACATACTACCCTGTACTAATTCCATGAATTCCTGCTGTAACTTTTCTTGAGCAGTGTCAGGAATATACTGCCTTCTAAAAGCTTCCACAAACATATCCCATGAGAGATCCTGATGCTGAGCAAATAATACCGTCTGGGTGGCCTTCCACCAATGTCTCGCATCATCTGCCAGCTGAAACACAGCTAGGCCTACTTTCTCTGTCTCTGAACATCTCATAATCTCGAGTAATTTATCAATCTCTATAATCCACTGCTCTGCCACTAATGGATCCCTAGTACCCTTAAACTTAGGTGGATCCAACTTCTTAAATGATTTCACCAATGCCACATTACAATATGACTCTGCATTTCGTGGCTGCTGAATCAGTGGCTGTGGTGGAGCTATCGGTGGCTGAGGTGCTGGTGGTGGAATAGGCTCAGGCTCAACTAGTGCCGGCTGTGGCGGTGCTGGTGCCTCTACTGGGGCTGCAGGAGCTGTAGCTCTCTCCCTCTCTGCCCTATCAGCGGCTCTATCCGCCTGATACATAGCCATAAAATCTGCTATTAGCCTCTCCACCTGAGTTACACGATTATCAATGCTCTCTAACTGTATAGGACGTGGAGGTCTTGGGGCAGGTTCCTGTGTCTGTGGTTCCGGAGTCTGTGCCGCCCTACCTAGGCCTATACCTCTCACTGAGCGCATCTTCCTCCTTCCACTCATATCTGTACCACAGAAATCATTTATCACTTATCATTAATACATCAATTATATATTCAGTTTATACAGTACTACAGGGGAATGTATACTATTTCACCATTTACTTAAAGCATCACTAGACATTCGACCAACCCTGCTCTAATACCATTAAATCTGTAACATCCCAAGCTACCGTATATTATGATACTTACTCGTAACTTATACTTACTTACCGGTTGGGCTGTCTATGATGCTTAACAACTTCTACTACATTATTCTGTAACTATGAATTATTAAAGTCTCTTCCTTAAGAAGTATATACATTCCCTTCTATTTAAAGTAGTACTGTACGACTTTACTGAATATACAACATACCTTCGATGTCGAATCTCAAGAAGGTAAATCAATTATCTGTGGAGTGGAAAAATAAGGAGTGAGCGACAACTTGCTCAGTAAGGAAAATGTATGCTGCTTTACAAAATATAAAAGCAATGTTTTCCAAAACCGATCAAACTCTTTAGAAAACAATGAATAACAGTATCTCAACAAATACTTTCAGAAATCATTTAATTGAGACAAGGCAATAATTTAAATCATGCAAGCATCATAAGTCATCCGCTTTTGGGGTGCACCCGTAGGCCATCGCCCCTCACGGCTAGATCTATGGCCATAATCTATAGGTGGTCCTCGGGTCCACTTGCAAGTGACCTCGAGACCGCTGATGACTTGGCGGGTCCATCAGCCCTGTGACGCTCTAGAGTGCACTCATTGGTCTATTTGACCCGAGCCATCGCCCTAGATGGGTCACGCAAAGTATATGAATAATAATGCATGAACTCATGGCCTAATGTCTCAAAATCAAGTTTTATCTCATGTTATCAATTCCACCAAAGGATTTGATTTCCAAAAGGTTTTATAAAACAATAAACAGCCCGTAATCTCAACCTTTCCCGTGTGAGGAGGTACGGTTTAAACTGGCTCGCCCATGGCTAGTTCGCCCATGGTAAGCTCGCCACCACTCAACTCGCCCACTGGTCAGCTCGCCCCAATGGTCAACTCGCCCCAAAGGGTTTCATATTTCTATTTTCTTTTCAAAATATTAAAACATCTTATTTTTCGTATAAGAATTTACCCTTTAAAACTTTTCGTCAGAGTCAGCTCGCCCTTCACGGCTCGCCCCTGACTAACTCAACAATACGGCGAACTAGTATTCGCCCGCCACATAGCTTTTTAAAACAAAAGCATAACCCGTTGATACGGTTCGCCCGTCTTATATTTAAAAACAAGGTTCGCCCGCCCAAACACATTAAAAAGAGTTCGCCCAACTTTGGCTTACTCGGATATTTCTTTAAAACAAGGGCACTCGCCCAGTTCTCATAAAAGACAGCTCGCTACTTGGCTCGCCCTAGTTTCTGCTTAGAACTAAGATACTTGCCCGCCAAAATCAGCTCAATCAACAAAAACAACATATGGCGACTTGTAGCTCGCCCGAGATCAAAACAGTTTATCAACCAATGCATGTCAGAAAACAAAACAATTTCTAATATTTTCTTAACACTTTTACTCCACAGGACATGCATTTGTATCATATACTACTTCCTTACCTGATTTCACGAAGTCTCGCTTCGCCCTGCTTCCTACTCGCCGATAACAATTTCACTTTCCGGCTGCAAGTTAAAATATTAATTCCATTAATATTTTCTTTTCTTAGCAATTTATTTCTAAAACTATTTTCAACCACTTTGGCGAGGTAACAGCTCGCCATTCGCCCAACATAAGAGTTCAACTCACCATGCTTATTACTTCAGTTCGCCACTCGTGGCTTTTCATTCATAATTGGGCTCGCCCATAAATTTGATAACTATTGGCTACCTCGCCCTCTTGCACAACACTTTGGCGAGTTCTTTATTACCTACTCGCCTCATTGGCGATCATTCGTTCTCGCCCTTACTTCCACATTCTGATTATTCCATAGCTATTGGCGAACATGTTCTCGCCTAGCCATGCACTGCATTGTATTCGCCTCATCCTTTGGGCGAATACTCCTTGCTCGCCTATTGTTGTTCTTAATCATTTCCATCAAATTTCTTTATATATTCAACAATATTTAACTACGACCAGGCTATATCTATGATTAAATATCAAGAGAACTATAAAACTATGAAACTCACCTTTACTAAGCTGCTCTTCCAACAACAGAATGCTTTCTTGCCTTTCTTAGTTTTATTTCTCTTGTTTCCTTAGCTCTTCAACACTTTAGAAGGGTTTGGCTAACTAAAAGATAACATTGCATGGCTCATTTATGAGAAAAACGGAGGAATGAAAGATGAATTTGCAGAGAAACGGAATGGGCGAGAATGATTCTGAGGGAAATGAAGTTGTTTCCATCGATTTCTCCTCAGGAACTCTCCTTATATAGCCCAATATAACCTGTTAAAACCGACCACCTGTTTCCTTATCCTGTTATCTGTTATCATTGCACGTCTTTCATGCAATTAAAACCATGAGAATTTGGTGACAAAAGGAACGGCGGTAAGCTTCCCGTTGCAGTCCGTTTCTTCCTTACTTTTTGACAAATTTCCTTTTCCATTTATTACTTATTCCCTTTGTCAGGAGAGGCAATTGGCGAGAAGTACTTGCCGCCCCTTTCCTTGACTTTTCTTTCTTCTTTTTCTTCCCTTCTCCATGCCAAGGTCTCTTCCAGCCAACGTTGATTGGCTATCATCTCATTCATTTCTTTGTTTTGTCTTATATTCATTAATCCTTCATTTAATGCTTTCATACTATAATATCAAATTAATTCTCCTCTATTCTTTATACACCATATGTTCATTATAACATAAAATAAAAAGTGGAAATTCACATTTGATTATTCTTTAATTTCACTAAAAGAATTTATTTCCACTATCAATAATGTACACATACGGTATACAATATAATAAAATTCGGATTTTACAAATTACCGTAAAAAGAATTACAAGTAAAATACTCGAAGACGCAAAAGACATTGAAAAAGTTTTAAATCTTGCATTGCATTTGCAAGAAATAAAAGCACTTTTGCTATTGTAAACTTCTACCTTGGAAGCATCTGAATTTCAGTACTAATTAATTTTTTTGTCCACAAACTCCAACTACTAAAAATCATCTTTGAATTGTCAACAACCTCTTGGCCTAATGGTTAAAGATGAGTTGTGGCACATTGTAAGTCTTGAGTTTGAATCCAACACCCCCATCCTCAGTTATTTAATATTTCCCTTGTAATAAAAAAAATCATCTTTGAATTTCGATTATAATTAAAACGATTATAATAAACATTACATTATATTAGACTTAATAATTCGTATATATATATATATATTGTATTCATATTGCATCAAATATATTTGTATCATATAAAATATAAAAATTATTGTATTAAAATTTATATTGATATACCAAACACAATTTTTTTTTAATTTTTATCAAAATTTGATCCAATGTCACGTTCATTTTTTTTTTTAATTATCATATCTACATAGCATAACAGTATATTGAGATAAAGATATTTCAAAGTTTGCTTTTGAAGTTTTTTCATGTGATTCTCAAGGGAGGGAAAAGGCATATTCCCAAAGAATTTGAAATTTTTTGGTAATGTGGGAAAAGCTTGTTTGGAGGGAATTGAAAAATGAAAATCAAACAGATCTCCTTTCACACGAAACTCTCATAAATAAAATATTATTATTCATTATTTTTAATTTCTTTTATTGTTTTGACTAAATTTATATAAATATAAATTTTTACATTTTAATGTTTTTATTACTTGATAATTATTATTTATTTTTTTTAATTTCTTGTGATATTTACATTTTTATAAAATATATAATTATATATTAATAATTATATAAAAATTTATTTTTTAAATGAGCCAAATATATATAGTAAAACTAAAAGAAAGTGAAAATCCAAAAGATTAGCTATACAAATAAATAACTAACAAATTATAAATAAATCACACTAAACAATTAAACATTTATATAAATAGCTTTATACTCTTAACTATAACTTATTGAGTCATTGTGTTTTTTTTTTTGGGTCAATATTGGGTCATTGGAATTTAGGTACTCTTAGTTCAATAAATTTCTTTTTTTTTTTTTACTTTGTTTAATTAGCTTTTTTAATAATTATATTATATTTTTAATAAAATTTAAAATTTTTAAGAATCTTTTTTATATTTATTTTGTCTTTTAAATACCAACATAATTAGTAATTAAATTAAATTTAATCGCATAACTAGTTAACTAATTCTTCAATTATAATGTTGAATAAAATTATAGTATACGTTAAAAAAATAATTAATATTATGAATAATTGGTCAATTAATTATCTCAATTTTATATTTATTTTGTTTTTAGTTTGTACATAAATCATAATATAACATTATTTTTATTAAATATAATCATACTCAAACACATTAATTAATCAAATATGTCATTAAAAATTTAGAACGTTAAATTAAACAAGTTATATACACCAATTGACATTATATTATAGATAATAACATTTGATATACTGTACAAAAAAAACATTTGATATAATGATGTAAATGGGTAATATATAATCAGATACCTGACACTACTCGACTCTATAATCGAATAATTATAGGATTCGGATAGTGTTCTTATTACCCGTATCGGATTCGGGTAGTACCCTTAGGGTACGCTATACCCGATTAACTTTTGATCAAGTAGTATCTGGTACCTGAACTTGTTCCTAAATTATATGAAAGTAATCAAAATTATATGCTTGTACAAAGATTTGAACCATGGCCTCTTCTATTTATTGTTATATGTTTAACCACATGAGCTAGATTGGGAATTTGTTATATTTGTTGTAAATTTTATTTTTATTTTAACACAACTTGCAATTTAAAATTTAATGAAACATTGTTGGCCAAAAAAATAGTTTACTGAATAATAATAATAATAATAATAATAATAATAATAATAATAATAATAATATATTCTTAAGATAATAAGATTTTAAAATTTTAGACATAAATTACTAAAATTAAATTAATAGAAATTTCATAATATGTTAAGATACAATTCTTAAGATATTGATAATTTAACATATATGACATTTTATTATAATGTAAATCTTAATTTATATATTATATTATGTTTATTATTTTATTTGTAACTCATTATAATAAATTAAAAAAAACACTTTTTTGACTAAAAAAGTAGTTGAGAAGGTCAATATCTATTTAATCATCCAATATTATGATTATTAATTGATCAAGTTAAACTAAATTACATAAATACATCATAAGAGATTAAATATTTGAAATTAAAAACAAGAGTATATTCTAAAAGCATGATAAGAAATTGGAATGAAAAATGTCTGAAATTAAAACTATAATATGCTGTGAGAGATTGTTTAATTTATTCTATATTACATGGTAAGAAATTATTATAATGTAACATACAAATCATTATGATAAGATAAACATATTAATAATCTATTTTATATAATTAAGAGCTTGTATAGTTGATTATATATCACATGATAAGATATTATTTTTAAAGTTATAATAACATACAAATTATTATGATAAGGCGTTATTTATTAACTATATTATGTATTTTATTTGCTATCAAAAAAACTATTCCAAATTGAGTACTAATTTTTTTTCATATTCACATTAACATAATAATATTAGATTAACATAATAATATTATATATACACCAATTGATTGAATATCTAATTAAAATGTTAAATAATAGATATTACTAAATTAATTAATATAATGCTAGTTATTTAAATATAATTAATAATAATATTAACAAAGTATAAAAAATAAATTTTGTTAAAATTACCACTTACATAGTAATGCAACTCTAATATATTATTAAATTACACTTTAATTTACTATTAGAATTATTATTTTTATCCGCACTTTAATTTTACATTTAATAGATAATAAATAAATTATTTTTAATAAATACTTAATTTTATCAAAATAATACTTACACACTAAGAGATTATATAATTTATTCTTAAAAGATTATTAAATATAATATACAAATCATTATTATAAGATACCAAATTAGTTTATTCATGTATAAGATTATTATAATATAATAAATAATTAATTATCACTAGCTTGATTTTTTAATGTCTTTTGTTTTAAGGCTAAAAATAAAATTACCACTATAATTTTCTCTTTTAATGATACCCAAGTATAAAAAAATTGTACTTGTATTGTTTAATTTAATTACTTAACTTTTTCTAATCTTAAAAACTTGAATTTTAATTTTAAGATTAGGTTTTTTTTAATCTAAATTTAATATCTTTCTATACTTAAAATTTTAAGAAAATATAGTTTAAATTTAATTTTATTAAAAATATTTTTAACGTGTTGCACAAAATATCAAATTCAAAGTTTCAAACAAATATTGAAATTATATAATTTTTATATATTTGATTTATTATTGTATTAAAATTTTATTATAAATAAAAATAATAAAATGTTAAAATGATTTTTATAATAAAATCAAATGTCAAATTAATAATATATTTATTATTATAAATGCAATAAGAATAATATTAAAGATTATTTGATATCATATATTATATCATATATTATAGTGTTTTAAATTAATTTAATTTAATTAAAAAGATTCAATATTTATTATGCTGGTAATATATAATTGATAAAATTTTATAATAAATAATAATTGTTTTCAAATTTTTAAACTTTTTAATTAAAAAAGTGTATCAATTATTTATTTATTTTTAAATAATAATTATATAATTATAATTCGGGTTTTTTCAGGTTATAAATTCGGTTTTTTTCGGTTTTCAGTTCGGCTCGGTCTCGGTTTCGGATCGTATCGGGCTCGGGTTATGTCGTGCTCGGGTTGTGTCGGGTTCGAGCTTTTTCGGTTTCGAGTTTTGTCACGACCCGAAGACCGCGACTTTCACTTGATTCTTATACTTTTCTTAGTCTACAAATTTATGGACTAAATTTTTTTTCTTTTTCCTTTTAAGGTTTGTATTCGGTGTCAGTGTAGTTACTATACTATCTAGGTGACCTATAGTCATTCCATTTAAATATTAAACAAACACGGAAACGGTTCTTAGTTACATCCCGACTTGTTAAACAGAATATGTACTGTGCATCAATTTAAGTCTTACATGTAAACAAGTATTTATAAGTAACATATACCTCAGAAGACTAGTACCAAGTCCATACATCGTCTCCGATGCCCACTGAGCAGCTCACATGGCAGATGTTAACTTCAATAATCTGAAAGAGATGAAATTTAGTGGGGTGAGCAAAACCACGGCTCAGTAAGATACTAATATAAATACAAGAGTAGGATTATACTGTCTTAACCGCAAATGCTTAAAACTTGCAAGGATGCAATTACAGTTAATCCTTTCTCATCGATAACATCTCATTATCACTTCTCATATTCACTTTTCATTTCATAATCATACTTTTGTATTCTATCTTCTCATATCAATTCTCATATTTACTTTTCATTTCATAATCATACTTTTGTATTCTATCTTCTCATATCAATTCTCATATTTATGGGTCATGATCACGGTGGTACGAAGTCATAATTCACTTCGTGTGTTTCTATATTCATGTTTCATATCATATCATGACATCATATCGATGAAATATCGCTACCACTGAGTCATGACACTCCTCATATATTCTCCATGTTTACTGCAGATATCCTATCGAATTCACTTTACATTTAATAATCATATTCCCGTATTACATCAATTCATATCACTTATCGTCTGGGAATTTATGATCACGATAGAGTGAGATCAGAATCCTCTTCATATCAATCTCATGTTCATATATCATATCATGTCATGTCATCGTATAGGTGAAACATCATTTACGTCGAGTCACGACATTCCTCATGGAATTCTCATATACTAAGCATATTATCATATCAGGGTTTAATATGCAAATTCATGTAATTTTTCTGTCTAAACCGCTATCATTTCAAATCATATCATATATACTTTAGGACATGCTCGACATATGAATTTTCAATTCATTTCAAATTTGCCTTTAAGGCATGATAGAAACATGTTCAATTTCAGTTCATGTATTCGTTTTCGGAGCATGTCTAAAACATGTGCGGTTTTAAAACATTTTTCATATATTATAAATCATATCAGGTTTAGAGTTCATATCAAATCAGTCTATACTCTAAACCGCATGTCATTTCAAATTCGACACAAAATCTTATATAAATCATGTAAGTGTCGAAATCATTTATCATATACTTTTAAAACATATTCTGTAAATTATATCAGGTCTAGAGTTCATATCAAATCAAACTATACTCTAGACCACATATCATGCCATGTTCGACACAAAATCACATATAAATCATATAAGTGTCGAAATCATATCTCATGGACTTTTAAAACATGTTTAAAACATGTACTGTTTCAAAACATATTTCATTTCAAATCTGTTTCATGTACAGTATAAATCATGTCAAGTCTAGAGTTCATATCAATAAAATCATACTCTAGACTTCATATCATATCGGTTAGAGACTAGGCTAGATCCCTATCATCTCTATCAATAAAGACTTAAATCACTGTAGCTAGCAGTGAAAATCATGTCATCGTCCCCTGGAAACCAACTAGGGCGCTATCTATGGCCATAGACCTCATCTCTCTCAGCCCCACTGATCAGGCGTGACTGAGACCTGTCCACGACTATTGTCGGACAAGCATATCTGCCTAATGAGCAAAGCTCCAATTAGGCGGTTTCCACTATGCTTTATTGAATTTAATTCTTTTAGGGTGCCTACAGTCTCATAAAACATTTAAATCTTTAGCTTTTCTTTTTAAAATCATGTAAAGCATATGGTGAAGTTCTTTAAGAGGTTTCGTATATAAAAATACGTATAAACCATATACTTTCTTTTTAAAGCTAATCTATACTTTATAGCATTTATATAAATGCTATTATAACATCTGAAACTATAGCAAATTATGCTTAAAAGCGATGCTATGAAATCATTTCCGTATGTAATTTTGGTAATAGTTTCAAATGTCCATATAAGTAATACCTTCATCTAATACTTTGAAACAATTCATTTAACTTTATCATCATCAATTATTTGATTTCAAACTATCCTTTTGACACATCAGTAAATCAGTATTCAAATCATTCAGTATTCAATATCCTTTTTCGATAATTATCGACTATAATAATCAATTGTACTTTTATTACCGATACTAGAACCACCTCATCAGTGTGAATCCTCTTAGTATCTATCAGCATCAAATATCATGTTTCCATATAGCCATCAGGATACTGAAATTATGAAATACTAATATTCTCATTCGTTATCTATTCCAGAGTCGACATCGAGGATCGTAGAACCACAAGATCAATAATCGCATATCAAATCCATTTATGGTTTGACCTATTGGTACATATTCAGAATTTTCGACTTGCGGTTCATTTTTCATTCACTATCGTAAAAATCATATCACAATCCTCAATTCACTTTTCATCTGGCCTGTAAAATGTAATATCATGTTAAAATTATCCATAAACGTCCTCAATTCAATTTTTGATTGGCAATTCACCACTTAAAAGAATTTGCCAGTTTCCACTATCAACAGTATTTCAATCATTTAAGTCGCCTTGCGACTATCCATGTTATTGCCAAAAATCTCAGTTCATACCACTAAGACGGTCCATTTATTTGAATTTATCAATCCTATAATCATCACTCGATTGATAATTCCGCAATTCTATCATTCGACCATCTAAATCACAACTTCGATTTTTCTCTTTTAAGTTGTATCATATAATTATCATCACCTTTATCTGTGATCCGTCAAATAAATAATTTCACCTCAATCTCAACTTGATACCATTTATGATATTAAAATCACTTGATTTATCAATTCTATAAGGTTTAGACCATATAATTCATCACATTATCGTTTTCGATGATCTATCTTCCCATCGATTTCAATATCAAACTCTTCAGTAATACCATATAATCCTTTTAATATTTATTTTCAATAATTATCTCCAAGATTCCATTTATGTGAGAAACTTAATCTTGTTCCTCAATTATTTTCCTAAAAATTTCGGCAGCATAACGGCTTAATTTTCCCTAACCTCCTGCAAGGGAAACACAATTTATACTTGCAGCCGTTGATTCTCACCAATTTTACCTCTTACTAAGACCCCCACCATCAGTTGTGGGTCCTCTTAGCATTTTTAGCAAATCAATTTAAATCAATGCATCATATAAAATCACAATTCCATTTAAAATCAATTAAATAAATGCATCATATATAAAATCATAATTCCCACATACAATATAAAGCTACTAATGCTTTATAAAAGTATCTTACCTATTCGCCAAGCTTAGCGCACTTTCCGATTTTCGAGCCTTGCCGAACTCCACCATTCGTCTCATTTTTGTTTTTGCTACAATTTCAATAACTGAGACATATTTTCATTCAGAAAATAATCCAACAATTTCTAATAAATTCTTTAGAAATATAGCAAAAACTTTTAATTTTCCTTACCCATTTCTTCTTCTTCTTTTTCTTCTTCCTTTTTCCTTTTCCTTTTTCTTTTTCTTTTCTTTTCTTCTTTTTCTTTTCTTTCTCCTTTTTTTTTTCCTTTCTTTTTTTTTTTTTTGAACCGGGTCGGGTCGGGTCGGTTCGGGTCGGGTTCGGGCCGGTTCAGTTTGGCTTGGCCGGTTCAATTTTTTGCTGGCCGGTTCGGTCACCGGCGGCCACCCATTCCGGCGGTTCGGCCACCCAATAGCTTGCCGAGGTTGCAAGGACTCCGGATCTGGCCTCGGTTTCCCCAGCGACGGCGCCGGCGGTGACGGATCTGGCGGTGGTTTGCGGCCTCTTTCTCCTCCTCTTTTCTCCCTCTTTTCTCTTCCTCCTTCACCGCCGGTTGTCCCTTTCACTTGGCCTGACCTCGCCGACGTCGAAGGCAGCGGCGGTGGCGTCCGGATGGGCCGGCATTGCCTTTTCCTTTTTTTTCTTTTCTTTTTCCTTTCTCTTTTCTGTTTTCCGTTCGTTTTTCTCTTTTCTTCTTTTTTTTTCTTTTCCGCTGTTGGCGTTGGCGCCGACGTCAGCTTCCTCTCCTTGGCTCACCGGCGGCGGAGCTGCCTCCTTTTCCTCCCGGCGCCGGCCGGCTCTCCCTTGTGTCTCTTATTTGCTTCTCTTCTGTTTACTAAAACAGAAGAGAAGTGTGGGAATCGGGTTCCCCGATTCCCACTTCTGTTTCTTTTTTTTTTTTTAATCAAATATTTATAAATATACTTAATTAATAATAACATATATACATTATAATTATACATATAATTATAATTATATATAAATGCTATTATAATATGTATTTAAATACATATTTTTGTATCATAATATATATTTATATATATACTTTTACACTTTTAACACAAAATAATATTTATATAATATCATTATATAAATATACCAAAATATTTTTATTTCTTATTAAGTTTTGGATTTCTAAATATCCAAAATTATTTTCTCCATTTTCTTATTTAATTTGGATTTCCATTTATCCAAATTAAATTTCCTCCTTCATTTCTTATTTCCAAATTTAATTTCCCTTTTAATTTCTTATTTGATTTTGGGTTTCAATTTGTCCAAATTAAATTTTCCGGATACCTTATATTTATTTAGAAATTCTCGGTCTTCACAAGTTTTTTCGGTTACGGGCCTTTGACTTTTTTGGTCAATTCAGGCTGATCCCGATTCGGTCTCGGGCGGATTCGGGCGGGTTTTCAGGCTCGGGCCAATTTTTGCCACCTTTACGTATGTCAGGACTAACTTGTGTTGTAAAACGCTTTCGGAAATAATCTTAAGAGGTGTCATAGCAGCAAAAAGAAGAAAGAAAAAGCATTGATCATGGCAACGGCATTGGCTGGAGATGACCTTGCCAGGTCGATCAGCAACCGTTCAACGAGCCGGAGAACGAGTCGGGGATCAGGAAGCGGAAGAGGTTGGGCTTCAGCTTGTATACGGGAGGCATGGAATAGCGAGACAGATGTTTTCCAGAGAAGTGGGAGGGAAGAAGATGAGGAGGAGCTGAAATGGGCTGCCATTGAAAAGCTTCCAACTTATGATCGTCTGAGAAAGGGAATGCTGAAGAATGTTTCGGACGAAGAAAAGTTGGATATGAAGAAGTTGACATTACCAATCTTGACACGCAGCACAAGAAGAAGCTCATGGAAAGTATACTAGGGGTAGTCGAAGAAGATAATGAGAGGTTTCTTCTTAGACTTAGAAAGACGACTGACAGGTGACTTTCTATGCATAACAACCTTCTTCTTTGGCATTGGATTATTGCTTTGAAATGATTTCAATTGCCTACTAAAATATGTTAATCTTTCTCCGAGAAGGGTGGGAATTGAGATTCCGAAGATTGAAGTTCGGTTTGAGCATTTATCCATCGAAGGGGATGCTTATCTTGGAACCAGGGCTCTTCCAACTTTGCTGAATTCGACATTAAACATAATTGAGGTGATTTCTCCTCTCCCAGAATGCTCCAGTAAATCGGTTTCGGTTTATCTCTAAGCTTATCTTTACTTGGATAATCTTTTGAAGAAATTATGAATATGTTTCAAGGCAAGTTTTGATTTAAATTGTGATAAACAGGGAGTTCTTGGATTAATCAAGCTTTTCCCTTCTAAGAAAAGAGTTGTCAATATACTCCGTGATGTAAGTGGAATAGCGAAACCATCAAGGTATTGTTTTCATTGTTCCCAGAAGTACAGCACCAAGTTCAATTTCAATTACCTATTAATTGTTTCTACATCTCACTTCTCATGGTGTATAATTTGACAGGTTGAGCTTTTAGATGAACTTAAATTCCTGGCAATTTAACTCATTTTCTTTCTCTTACACAGAATGACACTGCTTCTAGGACCTCCAGGGTCAGGAAAAACTACATTACTTCAAGCACTTGCTGGGAAGACCCAGACTGATTTAAGGGTTTGTTATAAAATTCCGTGGTTTTTTTTTTGGATATACAATAAACAACTGTGTTTTTTTTTATTCCTTGACTTTTCTATAGTTATATCATGATTCATATAAAGATTAAAAAAAAACCCTTTTGTTTCTTTCTTTCCTTGTCCTTTGCCCTTCTGAATCCTTTCTTGAAGTTGCTTCCGAATTTATGTTTTTCTTTTAGCATTTTGATTGCCAGTTCCTGTAATAAATTCTTAATGAAGTTGTTTTCGGTTTAGTTTAGTGATGAGCAATCTTCAATCTTTGAGCAGGTATCAGGAAAAATCACTTATTGTGGTCATGAATTTCACGAATTTATCCCTCAAAGGACTAGTGCTTATATAAGTCAACACGACCTTCACAATCGTGAGATGACTGTTAGGGAGACACTGGATTTCTCAGGGCGGTGCTTGGGCGTTGGAACTCGATATGACCTCTTGGCAGAGTTATCAAGGCGAGAAAAACAAGCAGGTATCAAACCAGACCCTGAGATTGATTCTTTCATGAAAGCTACAGCAATGGCTGGCCAAAAGACTAGTTTAGTTACTGATTATATGCTCAAGGTTTGTTCACTGCAAGCCTACCTCTCTTACTGGTTTCAAGTCTTTTACTTTCCTGCCCAACAATATTCTCCTAAATTAACTTCTTAACTATGATGTTATCACAGATTCTGGGACTGGATATCTGCTCTATTTTGGTGGGTGATGAAATGAGAAGGGGCATATCTGGTGGACAAAAGAAACGTGTAACTACAGGTAAAATTGAAGCATTTTATCACTTTTAAAAGTCCTTGTTGCCATTTCACTTTGTAAGAACAGCCCAAACGGAGCTACTTGTACGAAATGCAGGAGAAATGTTGGTTGGACCTGCCAAAGCTCTTTTCATGGATGAGATTTCAACTGGTTTGGATAGTTCTACAACTTTTCAGATTGTAAGGTATATGAAACAGATGGTTAATATCATGGATATAACTATGATAATATCTCTTCTGCAAACGGCACCAGAAACCTATGAGCTTTTCGATGACATCATCTTACTTTCTGAGGGTAAGATAGTGTATCAAGGACCACGAGAAAAAATTCTTGAGTTCTTTGAAAGTGTGGGATTCAAATGTCCTGAAAGGAAAGGAGTAGCAGATTTCTTACGAGAAGTGACTTCCAGAAAGGACCAGCAGCAGTATTGGTGCAGGGAAAATGAACCTTATCAATATATATCAGTACCAGAGTTAGTAGAGCATTTCAATTCTTTCCACATTGGTCAAAAGCTTGATGATGAACTTAGGACTCCTTGTGATAAGTCTACAACTCATCCAGCTGCTTTGGTCAAAGACAAGTATGGGATCTCAAACTGGGAACTTTTCAAGGCTTGCTTTGCAAGAGAATGGCTACTGATGAAGCGCAACTCTTTCATATATATATTCAAGACCACCCAAATTACCATTATGTCTGTCATTGCTTTCACAGTGTTTTTTAGGACAAAAATGAAGACGGGTTATATATCAGACGGAGTGAAATTTTATGGTGCACTATTCTTCAGTCCCGTTAAAGTTTTGTTTAATGGGGTGGCAGAGCTTGCACGGACCATATTTAGGCTTCCAATATTCTTCAAACAAAGGGATTTCTTGTTCTACCCAGCATGGGCCTTTGCCTTAGAATCCCCCTCTCTTTGCTGGAGTCAGGGATATGGATCATCCTCACATATTACACAATTGGCTTTGCTCCAGCTGCTAGCAGGTATGGAAATGCACAACATACTGTGAGCTATCAGCTATGTCAATCTATAATTGTATGCATCGACACATCAACAACATTTCAGGTTTTTCCGTCAATTCTTGGCATTGTTTGGTATTCACCAGGTGGCCCTCTCTCTCTTCCGCTTCATTGCTGCAGTTGGAAGAACACAGGTTGTAGCAGGCACGCTTGGTACCTTCACCTTGCTGGTGCTTTTTGTCCTTGGTGGATTTGTTGTTGCCGAAGGTTAGCACTTTTTATCTTTAAATTGGTTATACTTGCGTCCAGTTGAAATGAGCCAGTTCCATATTTGGTCCAATGCATTTGTTTATGGTTCGATGAATGGTAATGAGAGATTTAGATAATCAGGTTCCTGTGCCATTATTGATATTATTGATCTCATAATCATAGCAACTTTTCTTATCTCCTTCTGCAGATGATATCAAGCCATGGATGATATGGGGCTACTATGTCTCTCCCATGACATATGGGCAAAATGCCGTCGTCATCAACGAATTTCTTGACAAAAGATGGAGTGCTGTAAAATCTCCTAAGATAAGCAAATAATTTCTCTATAATTATACAGAGTATAAATGTAACTAGTTTATCTTGATATTTTCCATACTTCACTATTGCAGCCATATCCTTAGCCGTCTAATAAATCCACCACAGTAGGGAAGATTCTTCTCAAATCCAGAGGCATGATACAGAAGAGTTCTTGTATTGGATTTGTGTCGCAGCACTCCTTGGATTTTCTCTGCTTTTCAATCTCTTTTTTATCGCAGCATTGATCTGTTTGAATCGTAAGCTGCTAAACTCATGCTTATATCCATTATATGTAGCAAAGTACAATTCCTGTTTCGAAATTGATATGAAAACCAAATGCAGCTTTTGGAGATTCCAAATCTGTTATTCTGAATGAAGATGATGAGGGTAAGAGCAAGAAGCAGCCTTCTTCCAGTGGAAAGCATGAATTGAAATCCATAGAAATGAGTTCACCATCAACTGCTCAAGGTTTGACATGTATTAACCTGACACTTCTATTCTGAAAATTATCATTACTAAAAATACATTTATTAAATTATCCTAACTAGAAACAATCTCCTACAGTCAATATTGGTTCAGAAAAGAAATTAAAAAAAGGTTGTTTTCCTTTCTTCCATGTGAGTAATACGGCCCTGTTTATCAGCTCCACTTCAGTAAGTTTAAAAATGATTCTTTAATTTTATCAGAATACTCATGCACCACAGAATATTGTTTTGATCATATTTTAAAGACGCCTCATTTCTTCGTGGTTTTAACCTTACATTTGTACATTGGAAAGAACATTGGAGCTTACAAGTTAAAAGTAATACAATAAGACATGTTCTTGCTTGTGGTGAAATGCTGAAGTGAATGATGGCAGAAATAGACATGGCAGTGAAGAATACTACTGAAAACTCAATTCTTTGTGCTGCAGATCAAGCACCTACAAAGAGAGGAATGGTGTTACCCTTCCAACCCTTGTCACTTGCATTTGAACATGTGAATTACTATGTTGACATGCCTGCCGTGAGTCCCTTCTCCATATTTCTACTTCTATAAAGCAATTTTACAATGAGATGAAAATGGTGAACATCATTCAATAAATGTGATCTAAAGATAGGTTTAATCGGATATTGGCAATGAAACAAATTCAAACTCACATTCGTCCTAAGACTGGAGTGTGTTCTTTTTCAACAGTTGATCCTTGTTGCTTCATAGCGATTTGTTTTCTGCAATGTGTATTTCCAAAGAAGGAAATTGCTATATTTCATTGATATCGACAGAAGGATAATATTGATGGTAAAAAGTGCTATCCTTTTCAGGAAATGAAGAGCAAAGGAATTGAAGAGACCCGTCTTCAATTACTTCAATATCCTTTTTTGGTTTTTTATTTAATGTTTATTTAATTCTTTAATTTTCTTGTAGTAGAGTAATTATTTATTTTATATAATTCAATTAATTTCAGGAAGTTATAAAAAAAATTTTCGGAAGTTTTTATTTTTTATTTTCTTGATTTTTGACATTGGCAAATGATGGTCACAATAATGTACAACAACAAATACTGAAATCCCAAAATTGAGTTGATGAAATGAAATAATTTTTTAAATTTATCCAATAATTATTATATTGTTATTAAAAAAATTTAAATCGAAATCTTCTTGATGAAGTAGATAATTGTACTATATACTAAAATAAAAACTTACTAATTTATATTTTAAAATTAAAAAACTCTAAGCTTCACGTAAATGGAGAGGCACATATTATTTATATCTATAAATGCATTTATACTATGTAAATTATAAATAAGTACTTTTAACCTAGTTAATTTATTATTTTTTAAAATATTATTTAATTTAAAATGACCTTTTATTGTTACACTGATTAAACAAATTTATACTATAATATATTTTTGTCTCCTCCTCTTCCTTTGAGTGACACTTGTTCATTTATTTTTTTTGCCCTAAAGAACTTTTTTTTTTACTTAGGTCCTTTTATTTTTTTTTTCTCAACAATTTTTTAGTTAAATCCTTAACATGTTTTTTGTATGGCTCTTTAACTCTTTTTAATCCAGTCCTCTATTATTGTTTTATGGTATTACTTTATATTTTTATCTATTTGTTTCTTTTATTGACATATATTTTGCTTTCGAATAAAAATTATTATATGAAAGGGTTTTTACCTCTAATTTTTTCAGAAAAAAATACTTTTACTTTGCATATTGTACTTTGTAGTAAATATAAATAATTCAATTAGTTATTTTTAAAATAAAAATGCTTACAGATGAGTTTAAAACCTTATACTTGATTAATAATATGAACAAAGCATTCTTAGCTAATTTTTCTTACTTCTTCGTTAAATTGTCTGAATCACTATGTCGTATATATATTTTGGTGCTTTTACTTTTTATTGTTATTGCATCATTATCTTAATTTATTTGTTTCTAGAACAGATTATCTGTTTGTCATACTATTAAACTTAAGTATTGTGTATTTTTTTAATTCAAGCTAATCCAATTTTCTCAAAAAATTATTTTTTTGACATTTTGTTTGACATATAAACTCTATCTTTAGTAAACATGTTTTTCTTTTGTACTAAACAATATGAAGAAAATAAATATTTTTATGACCAATAACTTTTATCTAATAATTAATTTTACAAATTTTAAAAATTATAAAATAAAAATAGACTTGCAGCATCGTACAGGTCTGTGTCTAGTTATAAATATTTTAAATGATTATGCTTAGCGAAGCGGGGGCTATTGTTCTAGTGTATATATATGACAGGTGCATCAACGTTGACACTATGCACTTTAATAGCTATTTTATAAAACTCTAGCTTGTTAATTAGGCTTTATCTCTTGAAAGAAACACTTGTCTTTAATCCTAATTTTGGCTAATCAAAGGGAATAAATATATATGAACCACAAATATATATCCATATGTTACTTTAAAAATATATATCCGTACCATTAGAAATTAACCATAAAATACAGGTTTCTTTTAGCTTTTCTTTTTTTTTTCCTTGCATAACAAAATACTTTTGTTTAATAAGAAGAAAAGGAGCAAAATAATACTATAAATAGAAATTTTAGTTCTTTTTCTTATTAAAAGAAACCATTTACTCAATCTTTTGGAAACAACTAAGGAGCAACTGCAAAGATTCCAACTGAAAGATGTCACATACTTAGACTCTTTGAGAATCAAAACAAAAGAAAAAAAAAATTATAAATACCAAGTTTATCAGCTTTTAAATGAATCCATATTCTTTTAGGATAAAAATTTATATAAAATTAAAAAAAAATTACGATAATGCATACCTTTACCTAAAATATACCATATGGATAGGTCTGAAGTTTTGCAAGCCCATAAAGATTATCTACTTTCCAGTGCATGAGTAATAAAATAGGAATTCAATCCTTCTTCTAATCTGCCCGTTCTATGAAATTCCTTCAACAACCCCATTAGCTATGAATTTACGTCGTATGTTGAGAAAATTGAAATTGAAATCAAATCATCTGGACCAATTGCTTTGAAACCCTTGCAATCCCAGATAGCATATTTAAGTACAAATAAAAATGGAAGCTCTAAAAATCATCACTACGCGCAAGCAATCTTTGAAAGGCTGAGCTGTAACCACGTCTTTCTTAGCTGTAAGATTCAAAATCGTTTTGCAAAACTCAAATATTTAGGGATAGTTTGTTTTTGTTTTTATTTCCTATTTTTGTTTTTAGTTTTTTTAGAAAAGAAACAGAAAACATGTTTGGTAACATGTTTTCGTTTTCAAAAAATGAAAACGAAAACAAGAATTTCTTGTTTTCATTGTTTTCGGAAACATATTTTCATTTCTGTTACTGTTCATAAGTAAGTGAAGAGAGTTTATATATTAATATAATATTAATTTTTTATAATAAAAAATTAAATAAAATTAATTAATTTTTAAATAAAATAATATTAAATTTTAATATAAAATATTATTCAATATTTTAAAATTAATATATTTATTTTAATATAGAAAAGTTGAAAATATAAAAAGCAATTAAATAAATATTACATTGAACTATAATATTATAATATTATTTAATTTAAATTTTTATAATAATTTATTGAATATATTAAATACTTTAAATAATATCATTTATTATAATTTTGATATGTTAATAATTAATATTATTATCTAATATAATTAATTTTTATTTTACTAAACAATATTATTATTTAATATTATATTCTATCTTATTTTTAAAATATATCACTACTACTATTAAATAAGTTAATATTATTAAATAAGTAAATACTTAACATTAAATAATATTATTTATATTAAATATAATATATTTTAATAACTATATAATTTATTATAAATTAATTAGTTAAATATTTTATTTAATAATGTAATATTATTATTATTACAATTAAATAAAAATTATTATTAAATATAATTTATGATTATTACAATTAAATTCAATAATATTATTTTATTTAATTATAAAATTATTTAAATTATATTAAATTTTTATATGATTAAATAAAAATATTTAATATTAGTATTAAATAATATAAAATAATATTATTTAATATTATCGACATATATATATTTAATAAATATATTATTTTTATTTAATTTTTAAAATTTTGTTTTGTGAATTGAATTATTATATCTGAATCAGTTTAAATATTTATTTTCAAAACATAACAGTATTAAACAAACATATTTTCTGTTTTCAGAAATTGAAAACAAAACAAAATAAAACAAAAACAGAATTTTCAAAAACAGAAAACAGAAAACGATACCAAACGACCCCTTAGTTTTCACATTCCTTGGATCCAACATGCAAACACCATTGTATTGTACCTATTTTATGAAATTTAATTATTAGATCTAACCATCTTTTGATGCATAACAAGTATGGTAAGTTACAAGCCTTTCCCACCCAAACATAAAATTCACTTTATCCTACTGTTGTAGACACCTACATATAATATAGTTGTAACTACATACATCATAAGATAAATGTATGCTTCAATGACTAGATCAGCCAACTCTTCATTTTCTTATAAATTGGAGAACTTATCCATAAATGATTTAAAATTTATTTTAATTAAGAATAGGTTATTGCTACCATACAAAGATAAAGACTAGAATTACAAATATGTTCAATAATTTGTGTACAAAAGGAAATCCAGTCCCATATAAAACTTGTTATAAACATAAAATTAACATATTTTACGATCACAATCACAATTAGAGCCATTTCTTCATTTTCCTATCAAATATCCCAGGTCCATATGTCGACATAAATACCGTAACAAGAAGTGGAAACTGAAACCACACGAAGATACAAATGGGAATGGCTGCTAGAAAAACGATAGGAAAAACTATCTCCAGTTGGCCTTTTAGCATGAGAAAAACTGTGGAGCAAAAAGCTACCATCATTGCCGCAATAGAAATAAAAAGGGCTAAAAGTCCGATAATCAATTTCGTGGGCAACGAGGTGAGGAAATCTTCCTTTGAATATCGTGATGTGAGAAGGCCAACGGATACCAACACCGAAGAGGAGGAAGCAAAGAGAGAAATAGCATCCGAGATTATGAATACCGTAAAAAGCTTTTTGGTTAAGAGTAAGGGAATACCAGTCTCTTGATTGTTGCCTCCTGGAACGGTGAAAAGAGCAGCGAACATAATGGTGATGATAAGACTGCCAACAATCGTAGATGATTGTGCTATTCCCTTTATCCATTGCTCCCCTTCTTTTACCAAATTAGCATGACTTCGATCAAATACTTCGTAAGGAGTTTCCCCCTCCTTATTTTTTTGTTGTTTATACGCTGGTGGCATAATGCTTTCTACCTCCTGCATTCATAATTCATCAACCCCTAAAACCATGACACTTTTTGCAAACCTTTTTGGATTGAGACTATAACATGATTTAACTTTATGAAATAAGAATAGATGTATAATAAGTCAAAAGATTTCTCATCATATTTATTTTTTAATTATACATAGCATACCTAATCTTTTTATCCACAACGACCACAGCCTATTAAATAATTTGTTTAAATATATCTATTTCATAATCCTTTGGCTTTGCTAGAATTTAACACGTCAAATTTTGTTTACAAAAATATTTTGTCCATACTTATGAATCAAATGGAAATTTTCATTTATATTTATAAATGCATTTGAACCAAATAAAAAAAATAATAAGTAAAAAAACTATTTTTATGTCAGGAATAAAGATGAATATTATAAAAACTAAAAGATTAATTTAGACTATGTTTAGTGCATAGGATGAATGATAGGATAGGATAATAAAAAATTATTAAAGGATTAGATTAGATAAATATCATCTTATATTATGTTTTGAGTGTACAATGATTAAAAGTAATATAGGATGATTTTTATTAATTTTTCATCGTATTTTCTATATGTAAAATCAAGAACACAATAAAATGATTTTGTTTTTATTAATCAAAAGTACTTTTGTTTAAAGTAAATATAACTAAAATTTATTATTTTTCTTATAAATATAATTCAAAGTTTTTTAGCCAAAAAATAAATAATTATAATTTCTATGTCAACAGTTAATTTTTTTTAAAAAAAAATGATTTTTCAATGAAAACTGATTTTTATTTAAAAATTTAATTTTTTATTAAAAATATTTCTCTCCATTTTTTCACTATTTTTTCTTTTTATGACTTAAAATTAAAATAATTTCTATGATTTTAAGTTAAATATATATTTTAGAAAAAAGGACTTTTAAAAAATATAAGTTAATTATTTTAAAAAAAGAACATTGATTTAAAAAAAATCATGATCATCACCATTATTATCATCATCATCTTTTTCTTCTTGTTCTTGTTCCTGTTCATCTTCTTTTTCTTTCCTTCCGGCAATAGAAAAAGAAAAGAAAAGAAAAAATTTTACAAATAAAAATAAGAGAAAAAAAATTCAACAAAAGGAAACAATACTAGCTACATTTAATAATTCAAAATTTTATAAATTTAAAAATATAATATATGATCATTTTAATGTAAGAGTTAATTTCCTTAAAAGAATTGATTTTAAAAATCAATTATTTAAAAAAATCATTTTTGAAAAATGTAATTGTTTTAAAATTATTATTTTATCTAAATTATATTTTTATTCAAAATGAAAAAAAAAAGAGAAAGAGGAAAAAAAGAAAGAAAAGAGGAGGTAAGAAAAAGGAAAAAGGGAAAAAAAGGAAAAAACCGGGATTGCCCAATTAAAAAAAAGACCATTTTCATCTTATTAAATGATTAAAGTAATTTATAAATGTAAATTTTGAGAAATAAAATATAATTATCTATTAAATAATCACATGAGATTAAAAATAATTCTTTCTTTCATATAGATCTGAATCATTCTACACAAAGAAAATGATTATTCCTTTTTACAATCCAATCTTTCATTTTATGTATGCACAAAAAATAAGATAGTACGATAATTATCCTATTTTATCATTCATCTTATGCACAAAAAAATTTACAATTTACCCAAAAACTTCATTAATCTTCAAAGATATAATGAATTATCAAAGAGAGAGAATAATGATTACCTTAAACCATTGTAGTTCCCTTTGCATTTGCAGAGCTGCTCCTGAGATTTTGTTAAGCTTAAGTTGGGCTTTGGGTTCTAATTTCCCTGCCGAATGTAACATACTATTATTGTTCTTATCAGTGTAAGTAGGAAAATCATACTTCATAACCTTATGCCCGTATATGAGGCTGAAAAGTTTTTCTTGTCGACCTGCAACTGCAATTTGGAAAATTGTCTTCCCGTTATGGTCACCACTAGCAGTCAATAAATCTGGATTATTTTTAATGATTTCGACAATAAACTCCGTCATTCCCCGTCGAGAAGCGTTGATGATTGCATCAATCACAAAATATTGATCAATTTGTTCATAATCTAAACCAGCAATCGTCTTAGACATCAAAAGCAGAAGCTCATGTGCATAGAAATGGGTCAGCTTTAAATCATATATTTGCTTGATTCCTGCACAAATAAATATAGGTTTTAACTAACTAATTACCAGAATAGAAACAATGGTTGCTAGAATCAGAGTTGGATATATATATATATATATATATATATATATATATATATATATATATTTATATATGAAGGGATCTACTTACACTTGTATAAAACTCAATAGTTTTATACACTTTTTTGATCTTTGATTGAGTTAAATGAATGACTTAGATCAAAATCTCTTATACGGAAAATTAAATGTAAAAATAAATGAAAAAATATTTTAATCTTTCCTTTTTTACGTTCTCTATTCCACCTCTCTTCTTCATGGCAGCCTTCTCTTTCCCATCACTCTTACACCATTGCAGTCTTCTCCATCTCTCTTTCTCTTCACATAACCACCCAAATTCAAGGCAGTCCCTATAATTACCTCACCAGGATTATAAGTTGATAAGTCCAGGACTGGGAGCCACACGATTTCATACTTCTGCCCATCATTCTTTTGGTACATTTGGTCATTTTACAGCAAGTTAAGAACCTTAATCTCTTCAATGGAGATCTCAAGATCAGATATGAGAAATAACACTTGCCTGTTTATCACTTTTTCAGCAGCATGGTTTTGGTTTTGTAGAAGAAAGAGAGAAATAAATCACCAAAAATCCAATTTTAAAACAAGAATTCACCAATATGCAATGGAAGCTGCAGTGTAATTGAACTAACTTCAATCTTCATCTAATAATTAATTTTAGAGATAACTGTCGAAATGCTGATTTTAGAAATACGGATGGTAACATCGTCATACGGATTTTAGAAATGCTGATTTTAGCAAGGATAGACCAAATTTATTGAGACTAAAAACACCAAATGTTCTTTTCAAAATAATAAATGTCACTAAGTAGTAGCAAGGAGTCATGGAACAGAATAAATGATCATTGAAAGAACAAGAAAAAGTGACAAAAGAGGGAACAAATTCTAGGAAGCATAGTACAAATAAATGGGCATCGTTTAGTTCATGCATCTTTATTTACATCGTTTGTAAAACATTACGGAGACTACCGTACATGATTTTCAAATGCCTTGAGTTTGGGTGGTGAGGGAATTATAGGGACAGCCTTGAATTTGGTGGTTATGTGAAGAGAAAGAGAGATGGAGAAGACTGCCATGGTGTAAAAGAGATGAAAAAGAGAATACTGCCGTGAAGAAAAGAGGTGGAAAAGAGAACATGGAAAAGTGAAGATTAAAATATTTTTCCTTTTATTTTAACATTTAATTTTCCATATTAGAGGTTTTAATCTAAGTTGTTCATTTAACTTAATCTAAAGGTCAAAAAAGTGTGTAAAACTATTAAGTTTTACACAAGTGTAAGTGAATCCCTTTCCTATATATATAAACACACACAAAAGCCACTTAATATATATATATGTGTATATGGATAATTGTTCTATATACCGCTACAAGTAAGGTTAAAATGATGTCATAGGTCCTTTAAAATATTAAAAAAATAAATAAAATAATATATGTATCATCATCTTAATCTAGGTTATGGAATAAAAGAAACTCCACTAATTGTTTATAAAACAATTATCTTATATGTATATTACACACACAAAAGCCACTTAATATACACCCAAACACAAGCCACTTCACATACACGCACAAACCCTTAAGCGATCAGGTAACATACCAAAGAATTTCAATAGATTTGACCACAATCCAAGTAGTTTCCCCTTCCCTGCAAGAGTAAAGTAGTAGTATTTACCGTTATTTTATTAACTCTTGAAACATTAATAATTTAATATATTTTATAATGCTAGCGCAACAGTATTATAGATACAGAGCTTGTAACTACATTTTTTTATTCTATTTATCCTACTACTAAATACATCCCAATCTTTTATAAAAATAAGCTTAATGGCCAAATATATCCTTAACCTTTAGTACAAATTAGATTTAAGTTCTCAACTTTTAATTTTATTGTAAAAGTCTATAAAATTTATTTTACTATAAATAAACCGTCAACTTTTCAAAATAATATAATTAAGTAAAATAAATAAGAGGATAAAGTCTTATAAGCCCTTAATCCTTCAATTTTATTGTAAATTTATAACTACTTTGGACTTAATTGCATTATTTGGAAAGCTTAAGGATTTATACAACAAAATTTAAGGTTAAGGCCTTGTTTCTATTTTGTGCAAAAGATTAAGGATATATTTAACTATTAAGTCATAAAAATACTCTTTACACCTTTTGAAATTTACATAAAAATTAAAAATACCCTATATATCACAATTAACTGTGTCAAGCCTCAAGCACCCAAGCTTGCCCCAGGCCTTTAAGCTCTGCAAAACCCAAGTTGCACGAGATTTGTTTTTTTTATAATTTATATAATTATAAATTGATAATTTTATTAATGTTTAAGGTTTTTTATATATTGATAATTTATAATTATAAATTAATAATTTTATTAACATTTAGGGTTATTAATGTTTAGAGTTTTTTATTTATAGAAAATTTTAATTTTTAAAAAATATAATTTTATAAAAAATAATTATAAAAATATATGAAATGGATTTTATATGAAAATTTTATAAAAATCATTATAAAATTATAAAATATCTATATATGAATTATATTATCTACATAAAAATATCTTTTTATAATTTATAAATTTATTAATTATAAATTATCAATATATAAAAAACCTTAAACATTAATAATACTAAACGTTAATAAAATACCAATTTATAATTATAAATTATCAATACATAAAAAAACCCTAAACATAAATAACCTTAAACATTAATAAAATTATCAATTTATAAATTATAAAAATACAAGCCTCAAGCAATCTAGGTTGGGCGAGGCTAAGCACGGGGTGTTCTTCAAAGAGGTTAAAGTGTCTTTTTATTCGAAAATATTTTTGTCTTAAAAAATTTAAAGTAAAAGTGAGGCAAGAGAGCAAAAAATGTGATGTATTTCAAAATTCTCTTATAAATATATATTTTATAAATTATATAGTATAGATAAATAAATAAAAAGTATTTTGTATAATTTTGATGGAATTGAATCTTGAGCATTGAAGTTAAGACCACACTTGATCACAGGTAGGTAGGGTTGTAAACGAACTGAACACGAATGAATAAATTGATGTTTCTATTCGTTCGTTTGTTTTTTTTTGTGCTGTTTGTATTCATTCGTGTCCGTTAAGAAGTGCGTTCGTGTTCGTTTGTTTGTTTGGTAGGAATTGTTGGTTAATGTTCGCAAATGTGAACATGTAAACGAATGTATTTGCGAACACATGTTCATGAACAAGTATTCATAAGAACAAACTAAATATTAAATATTAAAAATCCTGCATAAAGATTAAATCTCATATGCAAATTAAAATCATGTAATACAAAATCTTAAATACAACACAACTCAACTCAACTCAACAATGTTTTATTAAAATTGATAATTACTCTATTCGTTCGTTTGTTTTTTGGTGCTGTTTGTATTCATTCGTATTCATTAAGGAGTACGTTCGTGTTCGTTTGTTTGTTTGGTAGGAATTGTTGGTTAATGTTCGCAAATGTGAACATGTAAACGAATGTGTTTGCGAACACATGTTCATGAACAAGTATTCATGAGAACAAACTAAATATTAAATATTAAAAATCCTGTGTAAAGATTAAATTCCAAATGCAAATTGAAATCATCTAATACAAAATCTTAAATACAACACAACTCAAGTCAATAATGTTTTATTAAAATTGATAATTACTCTTTTAAGTACAATTTGTATCATACACATATACATATATTGGAATACATGTATATTTGTGTGTGTATATACACATATGTGTAATATGTGTGTGTATATACACATATGTGTAATATGTGTGTGTGTGTGTATACACATATGTGTAATATATATATGTGCATGTAAACGGTCAATGGATAATATTATAAGAATGAGATTTTAACTTATTATAAGACTTTTATTAATTTTATTTCAGTACATTATGTTAAAAATTTTAAAAAATAATTATTTTAAATATAATTAACTAATTTATTTTATAATTATTTTATTTTTATATTTATTAATTTTTTAAGCCAACAAATTTATATTGTATAAATATGTATAAAAATTAGGTACTAATTTTTTAGGTTAATGTCTTAAAAATAGGGTATATACTATATAACTTATATAATATACATAATTTTAGTATTTAATTAATAACAAACGAATAATAAACGAATAATAAACGAACAACAAATAACATTTTAAATGAACGAGTTATAAATGAACACTAAAATGTTGTTCGTATTCATTCATTAAGCTTAATAAACGAACAAAAATGAATAGAAACTGATCGAGTTCACGAACGGATCGTCGAACGTTCTGTTCATTTGTACCCCTATGGGTAGGCTCGGGCCGGATTCGGGGTGGGATCAAGCGAGTTTTGGCCAAGCCCAAAGCATATAATAATGGCTTATGTGCAAGCCTAAGCTCGGCCTAGCCTAGGAATACGGGCTCGACTTTTAGTCCAGGCTTATTTTTTATTTTATATTGCAAGCCCGAAGCTCAGCTCACCCAAATACTATTTTATTTTTTTTATATTTTAATTTTTGTTAATCTATTTTTACTCTTTTGTCCCTTTGAAGTTTAATTTAATTTGTCAAAATTTGCATATCAATTTTCATATTAAATATATATAATCATGTTTATTAATCAATAAGGTTTTATGTACATATAATTATAATATAATTAGTAAATATATTTAAAAAGAACTTTAATTTTAAAAATGTTCAAGCTGGACCAAGCCAAGCTCAGGCTTCAAAGAGTCAAGCCCGACTCGGCCCATTTTTTGATCAAGCCTAAAAATTTTGCCCAGGTTATTAAATACATCCTATATTTTTGTCGAAGCTCGACCAAATATCGAGTGGACCTTCGGGTTTGGGCAAGAGAATAACTCGGCCGTTGAGCAAATGTAGTTAAGACCCCTCTAGTTGGTAATGGGAGGGGAGAGGTCTGGTGGGAAAATATTTCACATTTTATTCTTTTGAACAATTTTTTTTAATCACTTAAATTTTTATTAAAATATTTTTATTTAAAAATTAAATTAGTTTTATTAATTAGCTCACTTTCTCATTTATATTTATTATTTATTATTTTAATATTTTTTTATTTATTTGTAAGTTATATAGATCACACTTTATTTTGTATTTACAATATATAATTATTAATTTTTTTATTACTTTAAATCCTAAATACAATGTGTATCTATTTAACAACAAAAGTATTATTTGAACTAAAATATTAATAATTTAAATTTATCAATTTATCAATATTTTTATAATTATTTTATTAATTTTAAATATAAAATATATTATAAATTTTAATCTAATATATTTAATTGTCATTTTCTCTTTTCACTACATTCACTCCACTGTTATTACTACAATTATATCTAAACATATATCAACAATAAATTATCTAATCTAATCATTGTAACAGTAATTAATCTCACCACCACCGCTGCCTTTAATTTCATCAAAATCAATCTCACCATCCATCTAAATCTAAATTAATCCTAAGTCTATAAAAATTTATTAATATTACATAAAACTTAAAATTTATAAGTAGTGGATCCCAAAATGATTTTAGAAAATTGAGAAATTATAATAAAAAAAATTATATGTAAATACCCTCAAGATATAATATAATATAATATAATATAACTAGTTAACTACTAATTTTATTTCCACTAAAAATAAGCATGCGTATTACAAAAGAGACCTTAATAAAAAGAAATTATCGATGATCATCAGAAAACCAAATGTTAAGAAATGAAGAACATACCTTGCATCATGAAGTTTTTCGTTTCCTTTTGACATTGTCGTTCGTGAGCATTTACACGAACGTCGTCTGCACTAGACAAAGCTTCCGACTGTTTCACCTTTAAACCTTCAATAACAATGAACTATTTTAGTATTGTTGTACTTCACCACTACTTTTTCTTCTTCTTTTCATAGGTTCAAACTCATTTGTTCTTTAAGAATTTTTTGCATTTATTTTGTCTTTCTAAAATCAAGTTTTGGGCTTGAACTTTGCACAATTTTAAATTTTAGGACCGCATGTTGTGTCCCATTTATTCAATTAAGGACAAACTTTTTATGCCATGTGGATTTCTTTAGCAAGGTGTACGTAAATGACATGGCATGTGAACAGTGATGGTAAATTTACCTCCAAAAATAGGGACAGAGTTAAAAAAAAATAGAAAACATAAAGTAAAATAAATAAATAAAATGCAAGAAAAGAAAACTAAAATCAATGAAAATTTTCTCGTTTGCATAAACAAAATAATAAAATCTAGAAAATAGATTATTCAATTAGTAAAATATGCTAGTTGCATGCTAGTTTTTATTTTTCCTATACATATAAGAGACAAGATTTGGAAAGAATGCAGTTTGGTTGGCCCAAGATTTCAATTTCAGATTTGCGCATATACAAAATATACAAACAGAAGCAATATGGAAGAGACAATTTTCGACTTTGACAAGACAACTATTTTTTCTCAAAGAAATAACCTTTTAACTATTCAACATCTTTACTTTATATGTTTTCAACAAAAAATCATAAACTTGGAGAATCTTGTAAGATGAGGACCAGAATTGATACTGGTATAGGATGATCTCCTAAACTTCGAATATATGAAAGTTTTAAGTCCCAAGGCTTATTTCAGCCTTTTCTTTTCTCCCTTTTTAGTAAACTAAAAACTTTGAATATATGAAAGTTTTAAGTCCCAAAGCTTATTTCAGCCTTTTCTTTTCTCCCTTTTTAGTAAACTAAAATTGTTGTAATTTATTTTTTGTTTTCCTTTCTTCATAAAATTTATTAAATGAATCTATTCAAATAATAAAGATTATTCATATATATATATATATAGAGAGAGAGAGAGAGAGAGAGAGAGAGAGAGAGAGAGAGGAAACCAATTTTTGATCAAATATTCTAATGTTGATTTTGCATGCTATCTAGATGGTGGAAACCAATTTTTGGTTACATATTTGTGTTATATAGAGGAGTTATTTTTTGGAAAGTGTGAAACAAATACTAACAACGTCTTTGACTATAGAGGCTAAGTATGTAGCATGCTGAAAAGCTATATGATGGGCCATTTTGGTTGCAAAATTTCATCTTAGGGCTAGTTTTTATGTTTGCGATTTCGAAATCTTGGATGTGTACTATAGTAATGTTGCAGCACTTGTTTTTCTCTCACAAAATGCTAAGAGTTTGTACCTAATTCCTACAATTAGGAATCCAATTGTTGGAAGTATGTCTGGGCTGGCTTGGCACCCCCGAAAGTGGAAATCTTTGTATGGTAGCTCTTGAAGAGGAAGGTTGCTGTTAAACACATTCTTGTGATCAAGGGGATGATGAACAACAACATAGCCAATTATGTTTTTTGTAAGGCTGAGTGTGAAACAGTAGAACATCTCTTCTTCTCTTGTATGAAAGTTTGGAAAATTTGGGCTTTATGGTGCCACTACTGGGGCATTTGTTGGATTTGCCATCAAAATCCAACATCCTTTTTCCTAGCATGGCAAAATGCACTTCCCAAGGGCAGGTGTGATAAGGTGTGGAGAATGGGTTTCTTCGCCATTGTCTGGTCCATCTGGTTAATGAGGAACAATGTTGTTTTCAATGGAAAGGCTGCCGACTTCAATGGTCTTATGAACGTGGTTAAACTTAGAGTTGCTTGTTGGTTTAAGGAAAAATGGCCTTCCAGCTCTTCCTCTTTATATGATCTTGTTCAGTTCCCTTCGGTGACAGTAGCACCTTCTAAAAGTAAAAAGCCTAGGCTAGTAGTACAGTGGACCCCTCCTGCTGTTGGTCCCCTCAAATTCAAGGTGGATGGTTCTGTCAAAGGTAAACCAGGACCTACCGGTATTGGTGGAGTTCCCAGAGACGAAAAAGGGGATGCCAAAATCTTATTTTCCAAGTCCATTGGAGTGGTTGATTCCAACATCGTCAAGGTTTACGCCGTGTTTAAGGCAGTCGTGTTATTTGCCAAATCCAAGTGGGCAATTTCCCACTCCCTAAATATTGAAAGTGACTCGATCAACTCTATTAAATGGTTCCTTCCCCTGATGTAGCTTCCTGGAAACTCAAAAACATCTTTGCCAGAGTTGAAAACTTGAAACGTCTCCTTGTTGGTTTTAATATTTATCACATCCCCAGAGAGTGCAACAAATTTGCTGACTCCCTTGCCAAACAAGGTGTGAACAGAGTGGCTGAGTTGTTGGTGTTTAATGATTAATACTTCAATTGAATTCCTGGTCTGCTTTAGTTGGTCGATGTGTTCTATGATAGAGCTGCGGCTATTGTTCTGACAATGCAACTCGATGAGACTATGTTTGTGTGGGGCGTTGATGACTCCTTTAAAACGTCGGACTTTTTCTCTCTTGGTCTGGTTGTCGCGGATTTCCTAGATTGATTTGGTTCTCTGTTTGGGCATTTTTTGTTGTTCTTTCTGGTTGAGTCGTTGGTTCTGATGTTCTTGGCTCTTGGTTGTTTGGGTCTTGCCCATTAGCTGTTTGTACTTTTGCCTCTTTCTGTGAGAGGAGTTTTATCTTGATCAGTCTTAGGTGCCGGGTCATTGCTGAATGCCCACACGAGACTCTTGTCTTTTGCACAAATTATAATAATACTTTATTTGCCTTTAAAAAAAATGCTAGGAGTTCTTCACGCTTCAAATAAATAGATATCATCATTCAGTTTATTAAAGAGAAAGTAATGGAATCTATTATTTGATTAGATTGTAAAGTACATAATTAAAGAGCTCATTCTGGTTGATCCACTAACTAGAGTTTGGTTGCTTAAGTGTTTTAATGACATGACACTTATATGAGGCACATAGAGCTTTTTGATGTATTGAGTTAGTGGGAGCTCTATGTAATGAAATCACTTGCAACTGTGTTGATGGATTCCTACTTGCCATATATGCATATTCTGTTTGTGCGCATTTTGATGAATATGACATTTTATTGGATGAGACATTTTATATTTGTCTTATATGCTTCTATTGAAGCAATGCATCATTCGATTTAAATGCATAGACCTCACGAAAATGGATATTGATTCTGTTTTCATATCATTTGCAGTTCACACTTCAATACTACTATTCAGTAAAGTGTTTATGAAAATACACATTTGTACACTATCAATACAATGCATTCTGATGCTTACAAATGCTTATTGTTAGTAAAATATTTATGAGTTTACGCGTTTGTTCTTTATTGGTTCAATGCATTCTAAGGCTCATAATGTTTGTTGTTGATGAGTTATTCATAAGTCTACACATTATTAACCTCTTAGTGGTATGTATTCTAGGGCTTATGAATGCTTATGTGGTATATGGTGACTTAGGTTTACATTCATATTTGACATATTATACTCATGACCTTTTTGTCTGTCTAGATTTTGGTATGATTGATGACTTAACTGTCCAAGTGGGAGACTGTTGGAATTATTTCATTTGATAGACTAGCAAAGTCAATTTTGAATTGGACTTAGTTCCGATTAATAATGAACACTTCAATAATACTGGTAAAAATATACCCAAGTTAAGTAGTATGGTTCCAGTTAAGTTGACCTTACATTGTATGTATATTATACATGTATTAAACCTATAATGAGATGGGTTTATACATGAATTGCGTAGAGGGAGGTCCATACTCTAGCTTATATATATGAAGCTTGCCCATTGAGTTTCATAATTTCTATAAAGGGAAGAGAGTAGTAACCCCTTTCTTTTTCATTCTCCTTTTCACTTCTTTCATTTTTTCTCCTATATAGGCCCGAGGATAATCAATAGAGAGTTTTTCGAACGTGTTTCAACAACGCGATAGTTTAGTATAGTAAGATTGAGCTCTTCCTTGCATCCAAATCAATTTTGCATTTAAACGTTGTGTTTGTGACTTGGTGAGCTTATGGTTAGTTTCAACCATATATCCATAAGGAGGATATGGGAGAATGTTTCTTATTACCTTTGATGATTGTGTAAGTATGGAGGATATGAAGAAAGAAGGTTGGGTCCGAATAAACAAATGGCTTGAAAGTATAGAGTGTTGGTCAAAAAAGTTTGTCGTCAACAGGAGAAGAACTCGGATTTCTTGTCATGGAGTGCCTATCCGTCTAGGGAACTTGGAAACATTCCAAATATTGCCAGGATGTGGGGGGAGTTTGTTTGCATGGATGAAGACACATTAAAATTACATTCTTTTGCCAGGGGATGTATGCAGATTGAAACAGAGTAATGGTCCGTGACTAACGAAATTATCAAATTAAAAGTGGGTAGCAATTATTATTCTATTGCAGTTAGAGAAGTGACAACGGAAGATAGTTCGTGCTTGCCTTGTTGTTATAACCATCAGAATCAGTTTGGCAATGGAAAGAAAGATCGTTGTGAGAATTTATGTGTTCAGGTTATGAGTAGTTCAGGACATGACAATAGTTCTAGCCATGCAAAAGACGAAGAGGAAGAAGAAGAAGTGAATTCTGAGAATAAGTTATTAAATTTAAAGGAATTGATTGAAGAAGTTGGTGAAACTAATGATGAAGATTATGGAGAGAAGGAAAAAGAAATAGGAAATAGAGAAGGCATGGAAGACAAAATAGTTATTGAGAAAGGAGGTGACTTACTCAGGGAGAATGTAAACAGTATTACTAGCCGCTCCAGTTTCAACAGTAGAAATTTGAATAATCAAGTAGGTGACGAAAGTGGGAATAATAAAGAAACAGCTGTTGATAGTTGGCTTAAAAGTGCAGAAGAAAGCAGTTTCAAGACTGGGCATTTAGATAAAGCCCAAGAAGGGGATGAGTTAAAGGAAAAAGGTGAGTTACACATGACCCATGTTTCAGAAACAGAGGAAAATGAGGAGAATGCAGCCAAAAATGATACATTGGAGAAGATATGCTGAAATCGAAGAAGCGATTCTGAGTAAAGCTGCAAAGAAAGGAAAGAAATTTAAACAGAAGAGCAAAAGAAGAAAAGCGATAAAGTCCAACCCAAAAAATGTGAGTCCTATTGTAAATGGATCACCATCAGATAGGTATTTTCTTGTTGTCTGGCAGAGAGACTATTTGAAGGAAGCAAGGGAAATTTTGAAACTTAGAAAGCAATAAGGATTAACAGAGGGTGGGCTTGAATAAACCATGCTAAAAAATTGGATGCAGTTAGAAGGTAAGAGGGGAACACAACAAGTTTAATTTTTTCTTCCTTTATCTGTAATATACTTATTAGTGTTTTAACTAGTAATTGTGTAAGCAAGAAATTTAGCTAGTAATTGCAATTTATGGTGGTTTGAGTAAATATGCGATTGAAAATTAATTATCAAAGTTTTTGAGATTGCTAGGGATTGATTTTTTCTTATTTAAGTATTTATGTTGGTTTTTTGTGAGGTTGATTGATATTTGGCGAGTGTTTGCCTGGATGGTCTTGATTGTAAGATGTTTTTGAGGAGTAAATCGATTGAACTAAGGGTGATTATGGAAGCTAATTGGTGTTTTCAAAGGAAAACTAAATATAATGAGACGTTATGAAGCGAGGTTAATAAAAAGGAGTAGGGGTTCTTGATTTTTAATTCCTTATTTTATTAAGGTGAAAGGTGTTTGACTTGGGAAATGACAATGTTTGTATGTATGTTTTTGTATGATTGAAAAAGTTTTGTTCTAGTTCATGTGAAGTTTTGTCTAAACCGTAAAGTTTTCAGAGGATGGGATGTTATGGACTAATGGGTGTTTCTAGAATTGTACAAGATTTTGAATCTCACTATGAGATGTTTTCTTTGAAAGCCTATTTTGATTGTGATTTGTGTTCTCTGCTCTTGTAAAAAAAGATGGTAGTATTAGTAAGATGTGGTTAGGTGGGTTAAAAGAGATGGTTGTTCGTTTAATATACTTCATTGTATAAAGATTAAAGAGAGGTGGTTGGCTGGATTAGAAGAGAGGGTTGAACTGTTGAGTGTGAAACTACTATTTGATTGGATTGCATGGAATTGATAATGAGAGGCGATTGGTGATGGATTGAAACAAAGAAATTGATAATGAGACTTCGGTAAGCGATTGGTATGGTAGAGATTTGTACATAATTATAGAAATTCTCATTTAGCTGCAGCTTTTCCTGTCAAAATTAGAGTGGATTGATATGAAGGGATTGAACTGCTATAACACTATTACCTAAGGAAATTGATATTATGGCTGAGAGAAAAAAAATGAAAACGACTATAATAATTAACAAAAAAATCTTGTACAAGTATAACAATTAACAAAAAATCTTATACAGAGATTGTTTTGTAATTTTTCGGTAAGTTGTTAGGTTTGAGTTGTTTTTGCATCTTTAGCATACATAATTATTTCTTTATAAGATTATTGTTAAATTGGAATTGAACAAAAAAAAAATGTTAATTAATAGGGAAGGAAAATTAGAACAAAATAATAACTCAACCTATTACCTATTTGTCCAATATCTACTTTAAAAATACACTTAGGCTGTGTTTGGTACAGCTGAAAATAGGAAGAAAAGAAAATAATGGAGAGAAAAGTGAAGAGAAAACAAATTTGAAGATGGTTTGGTAGGACAGAAAATGAGAAGGAAAGAAAAGGCGAAAGAAAAACGTTTTCTGTCCTCTCAAAAATATAAATCCGTCCAAATTGAACAGAAAAGCAGAAAAGTGAGTGGGGAGGGAGCAGTGGTGGTGAAGAAATCGAACATGATGAGGGTGGGGAAAGTTTTATGGCACGAGCGGGTGACATGTGTAGAACTAGTTGTGACCTGTTTTAACATTGGTTTGAGAATTGGTTAACCGAGAGCGCACCTAGGGCTCGTCTTGGTGTGCATGGGCTGCAACTTGGAGGTTAATGGTCCTTATTTACGATCCTCGATCGGGATTTAATTACTGCTTTGTCCTTTGCCTTTACTAAATAACTAATAATAATTATTTTATATATTATCAATAAAATATTTTTATTTCACAAACGATATTAAGATCGTAACACGTATTTTATAAAAATTTCAAAAAATAAAAAATAAATAAAATAAGATATGTATCACGATCCTAATATCGTTCATAGAATAAAAATATTTCACTGACAGTGCATGAAATAATTATATTTTTTTTATACTATAATTTTCAAATTATTAAAGCAAAAATTTTATTGAGCCTGTGACTAAAAAAATTATTAAGCCTAATACAATCATTATATCTAATCCAACACAATTTCATGTCATAAATCATAAACTATTCTAATTCAAACTTGAATATTTATATTCTATAATCAATTTTACAGATGCAATTTTTTTTCATTTTTATTTTTATGTTCAACTTTTTACAATAATCAATTATAATATGCTAAATATGTCTTTTTAATTTAGAAGCATATAATAAATCAATATATTAAATTAAATATACTTTCCATCCATTTTTCCATCTTTCATACCAAACACATCTAAAGAAAAAAAAATTAAAGTTTTCCATCTTTCCAATTTTTCCTCCCTTCAATTTCTTTCTTTCCATTTTTCTTTTCATCTTACCAAGCAAAACCTTAGGTTTTGCTTAGTAAAAGGATGGAAAGAAGTGGGAATGGAAAATTTGCTAATCTAATAGTTAAGCTATAAAATAGGAAAGTGATTATGAAACCTAACTATTAAATTAATAAATTTTTCATATTCATTTTTTTTCCATCATTCCTACTAAGCAAAGTCTTAGTAAAATTGTTTTTTTGTTTTATGGAGCAAAGGAAACGAGTGTCGTAATTAACAAGAAATCTGATAGCTAATTCGATAGTGAGAGAGGGAAATGAGATACTGACAATTATAGATCATGCGTTGCCAAATTGAGAGCTCACTGCCGCTAAGGAATAAACAAGGTTGATAAGATAAATATTCAACAGCATTCCGAGCTCCATCCTCGTATTTAATAATTGCTAACTCTGAGCAACGACGGAGCAGATCTGTAGCAACATCTGGTGAAGTGATCATATAAAAATTAATATGGACTTTTAAACTGATTTAATTATAATTAAAAATTTCAATCGAAATTAGATTAATTAATAAAATATCAAATTTATTCAATTAAAATATTTAAATAATTTTTTTCATTTATTATGAGAGGAGATTTTATGATTATAATTAAGCTACGTCAAAATTCATGATAACCGTCATGAATCTAGTTAATAAGATCAAAACTTCACAAGATGTATTAAAGAAGAAATGTTTACCTAAGAAGTTGTTTTCAACACAGCCACAGACGACCAAGGCTGCAAGACTTCGTTTTTCTGGTGAGAGTAGATATGCTGGTGTGGTCATGTTATAAAGGTAATGAGTCATCTCCTTATGGCCCGAAATACATGAGGAAATAAGTGGAATAAAGCCTCTGTTCTCTTGAATAGCAAGTAATTCCTTGTTCTTTCTGATCAATGTTCCAGCAATCTCGGTGTGTCCGGTGGTCATGGCGGCATAGTGAAGAGCTGTACGACCAAAGCTATCTTGCACTTTCACGTCTTCTTCCGACATGTTGCTTAGCAATTCATTAATAATTTCCAGGTTACCTAGCCTGACTGCGACATGAAGCGGGTAGAATTTCGGGCCTCTAGGCTTGCTTAAATGCGAGTTCGCTGTCAAGAGATTTTTTGTGGTTTCCAAGTCACTTTTGTTAATGCATTTGAGGAAGTCCAGAGCATGAGTGCGTTCAACAACCTCAGCCACTGTCACCAGTTATAATATAGAAGAAGAATCATACAGCCCATTATTTTGGTTAAAATGTCTTATTTATATACCGTATTATCTTATGAATATGTTTGGTTAATTATGATGAGAATAATATATATAACAACATTTTCGACATTTTTCTTAATGTCTTCTTTTTGGTGAAAAAAATATATGTTCTCCAAAGAATTTGAAATCATTTTTTCATATTTAGATGATTAGGGTTTATGTCTTAATTTTTTTAAATACTATATAAGATAATTATAAATATGTGTATTTGCGTATATGTATTTATGACGTAATTATCGTTATGACAAAATTATCACTACATATAGAGAATTTTTTCTTCAAAATATAGAAAAAAAGTAAAGTCCTTATGACAAAATTACCATTATATTTAAAGAGAAAATTTTACATAATTATCCAAGTTTAATTTTGGAAAGAAATAGTAAAATAGTAGTTGATGTTGTTGTATTTTTTTTTTTTTTGGTTACATGATGTTGTTGTAATTGTACCTTATAATTCAAGGGCAGTTTACAATAGTAGAATTGTGAATGCAGTTTTATCGCCAAAAAAAAAAAGTAGGATCATATACATTATGGAAATAAGAAAACCCTTCCATTTTAAGTTCCCTGTTTGACTTTCACACTATGTATTTAATGTTATAAATGAATTTTAAGTTTTAAATATGGAGGAAAAAATAAGTATAAAGTATTAAAAAAAGGGACATTCCAAAAAGGAAAGATGACATTTGAAATGGGAGAAATCGATAACTATTATTAAGTTGTGCCGTTCAAAAATTTTGCTTAAAAAGGAACTTTTTTTCATATCTGCTTAATTATTTTTTTTATAAACACACTATAATTTAAATTGATTTTTGTCAAAAGATGTTATTAATATTTATAAATAATATTAATAAAAATGGATATAATTTTTTGTTGATGCATGCTGGCTCTATTTCGAATAGAATATCCATGTTGGCATGTAGATTAAGAAACATATTGACTTGAGAGTGATATTTTTAATATATATATATATATATATATATATATATTTATATATTTATATATATAGCATTTATGACTGAACTATCTTTTCATTACACATTTTCTTATCTTATTTTATCCCCTGCAATCAATATTGCTAATTTTAGTAATCAATCAAAATATAGTGTTATTCAAATATTTTTGTCAACAACTTATGCTTTATTTAAAATATTTAAGAGTTTATAGTTCCACAACATATAATTTACTTGTGCGATGCACGAATTAGTTTTAAGTATCTAAATTTATAAGTATATAGAATAATATTATTTAATTTATTTATTTAAAGTATATATAAGATATATATATATATATATATATATATATATATATAAAATCAAGATATCCAATCATAAAATAATTAAATATTTAATTAAAATTTTATAATATTCAAAATATAAGATAAACAAATATTAGAAAGGATAAAAAAAATGAAGACATATTATAAATAATATGATTAAGGACTTCAACAAAATGTTAAAATATAAATTAAAAGTATATTTTAACAATTTTTAGGCGTTAGAGGAACATTTTGAGGTATATTTTTATTATTGACATAAAATATGCATTTTATGTACTTATAATATATATAGATATATATATGTATAAAAGAATGATTATAACATAAATGTATTTATATTTATATCTGAAAGCACAGTAATTTGTGCAATGCATGAATTAATTTTATCTATTTAAATATGTAACATATATATTTATAAATTTAGATGTTTTATACAAGAAATTTTTTTTAACCACAGATATCCTCATCCGTTTTACAATTTAAGATTAACTTGTTCAGGCCGGAAGTAGTAAACGGTAAAGCTCTTCTAACTATGGCAATTCCAAGATTCAGACCTTGTCCAAATGCCTAGGAATAAATCTACTTCCACTTCTTCCAACCACTTGTTGGTATGTTTTATACATGAATTTTATTTATTTATAAAAAAAAAAGAATTTTAAATATTTAAATAATATACATTGTAATTGATATCTTATTTTTATATTTTTCAATTTTGTTAATAAAATATTTTTTAAAAAATTAAAATTATTTATTTTATAATATAAATAGATATTAATAAATATTTTATTTATTTTCCAAATAGATAATATTAAAATTATATGTTTTTAAATATTTTTGATTAGATAATTAGTATTTAAAATTATTTTAAGATTTTTTTTAAAGATATAAAAATTTTAGGAATTGGAAAAAATTTAGGAAAATGAAAAAGTGGAGAAGTTAGTAATTATTATTCCTTTTGACTTAGATGGACATAAAATTTATGAATGTTTACGTGTCATTCAAGAGAATATCCATGTAAACATCTTATAAAATTTACTATGTACCTTGTAATATAATATTTGTTTAATTTTCCAAATAGATAATATTAAAATTATATGTTTTTAAATATTTTTATTAGATAATTAGTATTTAAAATTATTTTAAGATATTTTTTTAAAGATTGAGAAATTTTAGGAATTAGAAAAAAATTTAAGAAAATGAAAAAGTGGGGAAGTTAGTATTCATTATGAGTTTGTCTATAATGCCCTGACAGTATATAGTTTCTATACATTGTCAATGCATCAGAGGTTGATACCTTATCAATTGGCAAATTAAAAAATATGTCAAGCTCTTAAAAGTAAATATAAATAATTTTTTTTAATTTGCTCATAAGGGCTTATTGATGAGATGTCAACCTCTGGTGCATTGACAGTGTATTGAAACTATACATTGTCAGTACATCATATATAAATCCATTTATTATTTCTTTTGACTTAAGTGTGTATGAAATTAACGAATGTTTGCATGTCATTCAAAGAGAATGTCCATGTAAGCATCCATGTAGACATCTTATCAAATCTACTATGTACATTGTAATATAGATAGATGATAGATATATTTATATATGATACACTGACAATATGTAATTTCTATACACTATCAATGTACCAGAAGTTGACACCTCTTCAATAAACCCTTATGAGCAAATTTTTTTTAAAAAAATTATTTATATTTACTTTTAAGGATTTTGTATATTTTTTTAATTTACCAATTGATGAGATGTCAACTTCGAATGCATTGATAGTGTATAGTTTCTATACACTATCAGTGTATCATTTACAAACCCTAGATATATATATATATATATATATATATATATATATATATATTAGATATGACTAATGAGCTAGAAAAACATGTTTGCTTAAAGAGAATACCAATCAATGAATCTTATATGACTAATGAGCTAGTAAAACATGTTTGCTTAATGAGAATACCAATCAATGAATCTTGTAGGCATTATAAAACAATAAAAGAATGCATTAATCAGAATACTCCACAAAACTTGGGAGAACCCCACTTTACTAAGTAAAAATTAAAAATTGTAGTAGATTGAAATTGGTCAAAGGCTTGTTTCGTTTTAAGATAAAATATAATTTGGGAGAAGTGGAATGAAAACAATTTAATTTCCGGTGGCTTTATCTAAATCCATTTATTACTAATACTATACTAACATGTATAATTCATATATTTAAGTGCAATGAGAAATATTTATCATGGAGACACAAATGCCCTTATTTGTTTTTGGTTGAAAACTTGTCTGCGAGAACTACCTACAGCCTCTCGGCCATCACCATGCCACCACCAATACATAGAGGTGGCAAATGGATGAGTTAGATCGGGTTTTTGGGTTATCTTAGATCGGATCAATTTGAGTTAAGAAAAAAATCAAATCATTTCAGATTCAAGTCAGATCAAGTTTGTGTCAAGAAAAATTGATCTATTTCAGATTCGGATAATTTTGAGTTCGGATCAGGTTAGGCTTGAGTCAATTTGAATTTAGATCAATTAGAGTTCGGATTAGGTCCAATTCGGATCATTGACTTTTTTAGTTAATTTAGGTTAGTCAAATTTGGATTCGGGTTGAGCTGGTAGATTTTTCGAGTTAGGCCTTAGTCATCTCGATGTGATTTGTCTAGTATGAAAATGAATTGAAACCCTATTTCTAAAAATCACAAAACTCATGGAAATAAAATTTTCTTCTTGCATGACTTATAATAAAATTGGGATTGAAATATTCAAAATATTTAATAATCTGTATGATAATTTTCTTTATAATATATTTACCAATATTTATAAATTAATTACATATTTTTCATTTTATTTCTATTATCCATAATAATTGTTAACACTATGCATCAAAGTTGTTTAATAATCCTTACTAAATATTATAATACACTAATATACATCTCTTTAAATTCTCTTAATTTTTTATAATTGGAGGCATTAAGTGTAGGTGATGCAACTTTTATAATTTGTAATAGATTAGCCATTAAATAATTATGCATTAGCTCTTGTAAAATTTTGTTTTTGGTTAGATTCAAATGAATAAAATATAAAAGTGACTATTTAAGTTTAACCAAATTCAAAAAAACATAACATTCGTATTTTTTTACTATAATAAAATACTTTGATAATTAATTTTGTCGTTTAAATATTTATTGATAATTTTAAATTTTTGTTTGAATCTTTTCGAGTTTTGGTTAATTTGAACTCTGATCAAGTTGGGTTTAGATCAATTCAGGTTTAGATCAGGTCGGGTTTGGGTTAATCTAAATTAGGATGAATTTGGGTTTGAAATAATTCGGGTTCAGATTATATCAGGTTCAAATCAATATGAATTCAGATGAATTTAGTTTTGGATCAATTTGGATTCCGATCGAATTAGTTTTTCGGGTTGGATCAATTTTTACCACCTTTACCAATACCATCCATTTTTTTTGACCAGCCAACACCATCCAATTATAGCTTACCATCCAATTATAGAACAAAAACGAAAGCAATAATTGCATGGTTAAAAAATTTTATATGTATATATATATATATTTATATTTATATTTATATTTATATTTATATACAAATATATATATATATATATATATATATATGTGTGTGTGTGTTTGTGTATTAAAGAGAGAGAGAGAGAGAAAGAAACCTGGTTGTATTGGTGCAGACGGGGTAGGCGGCGGTTGGTACTTTTGGGCCAAAGTCTTGCTTCTAATATAAGAAAGCACGGTTGGAGCACACGAAATTTGAATAGCATGTAAAGCACTCACATTGCTTTTCCGCCAAGGCTTCAAATGAGCCTCGTCACTAATATCTTCCGGTAAATTTTCTCCCACAACGACGTCCCACAGATCTCGAACCTTCAAATAGTTCCGTATGCAGGCTCTCCAGTTTGCGTAGTTCTCTTCTCCTTTAAGAACTTCACCAGTAATTGCAGTCGAATAAATATTATGGGCATCCATCTTTCATTTTCAAACAAATGAAAAAATAAATGACTCGATCGAAGTGAATAATTTAACATAACTAATTACAAACATGAAAAATACAAGTTCGCCAAGCACTTACAAAAAATGAATTTCTTTTGATTCACGACATTTAGTACGTGAAATTCATAAAATGGTTAAAATAAAAACACTCAACTTACGGGAGTAAATAAAAACGAGAATTGTTACTCTTCTGATTGCAGTTGTCAATTAACACTCGATAACTGTTGTTGATTAGACGAATGCACATTGTTATATATAATTGAATTAATTGCAGAATATTATTAAATGAATTTTTTAATTTACTACTTTGTATTATTTTATGGTTTGATTAAGTGATCCCCCAGCGTTCACTTTCTGTCCTATTCACCTGCAACACCATATTAATATATTAATATAAATTATGACGTACGCTCTCCCACTGTGGGGAGACTTTAAACGGGTGCACCTCCTGAGTGCAATGGAAGCCACTAGCCTTCGGTCATGGGCCCTTCTTTATCTTTCATTGGCTCCGTCCAGGTAAGTAGATGTATTCCTTATTTCTTTTTTTGGTACAATATAAATGTATTCCTTCACGACGAAGCAAACAAAAAAAGTATTCCTTTATAATGAAACATACAAAAATAATATAAACACGCTATTCAGATTTTTCTTTTCTTTGAATATGTTGAAGATTGTTTCAATCATGGACAACTTTTTCCAAAAAAAAAAACCTACAACTTTGACTATATTTAATTTTTTAACAGTCGTGGGCAATTCTATGATAAATTTATAATTTTTGACTTTATAATAATGTCAGTGAATAAGAGCTTTTAGATTAATAATATTTAATTTAAACTATTGATTAATTTTTAAAGGTAAAAAAAAAGTTTAAACTTGTTAAACTATTTTTTAAAATTATGATTATATATTAAATATTAATAAAAAATATAATAATGTATTACTACTTTAACCTTCCTATATTAATAATTTATATAGTAGTGTATTACTAATTTAGCATTCCTGAATTAATAAAAAAAATATAATAGTGTATCATTAATTAACCTTCCTATATTTTGTTTAACTTTTACATGCTCTAAGTATAATTGTAAACAGAAAAAATTGAAGACGAAGGGCAGTCAACTGCTATTTGTATGCAGTTGAATGCCCAATGCCTTTAAATTTTCTATTTTATAACATTTCTATTTTGATATTTATTTTTCTTTCCAGTAATATCTTTTTTAAAATAAAAAACCTTAAAACAACTCCAGGTTATGTACTAATTACATTAAAATATAGATTTAATTGAATTATAAGGCCTTGAGTTCCAACCAAAAATTTAGAAGACCAAGGCCACATAACCGCTGTGAATATCATTGCATCTTACATCAAATTGTGTCTGGTTCATCAAGCTACTGTGGTCACTTTTTTCTTACGGTTGTCGGCATTGTTAGTTTATTTTCTATTCATCTAGCGGATTAATCTTACAATCCTTGTCCATAATTCTAGTCAACTTGGCTTATAATGGATGCTTGGTTATATTTTGCACTCCATCTTAGTATTCTTAATTAAATTAGTTAGCCAAAATCAAATCTAAACCTGGATATGAATCAATAATTTACTTAAGCTTTGTTTGGTAAGGTAGAAAGAAAAGTTAATAGATGAAAAATTGGAAAGAGAGAAAAATGAAGAGATGGAAAACAATTTTTTTCCCTTATCCTGTGTTTGGATTAACAAAATGTCAGAGGAATGGAGGAAGAGTGTCTTAATACCTTTATATAAGAACAAGGGAGATATTCAAAGTTGTGCCAACTACCGAGGCATAAAATTGATGAGTCACACAATAAAACTATGGGAGAGAGTGATAGAACGGAGATTAAGAAAGAATGTAGAGATATCGGAGAATCAATTTGGTTTTATGCCGGGTCGATCAACTATGGAGGCAATAAATTTGCTTAGACAACTTATGGAGCGCTTTCGAGTAATGGGTAAAGATCTCCATATGGTCTTTATAGATTTGGAGAAAGCATATGATAAAGTGCCTAGGGAGGTACTATGGTGTGAAATCCCCAATTTCCTTGTAATTCCTCCATATTTGTAAAATATTTCAATCTGAAATAAGTAAATAAATATGAAGTTTGATGTATGAATGATGTATAAAACATAGAAGGAATAAGAGAATTGATAGCCAGTTAGTCAAAGAGCTTATTCTATTATTATGGAAATGATTGGAGTATAAAGAAATTCATATCAGAAATTTAATTGGTAATTAAATGCATGAGTCATGTGGAAGAGAGAATACAACTTAATTGGTGGTCAAATGGGTCAAAGGGTCAAGGGGAAGATTTATGGCTGAGATGATGATGGGATAAAGAAGCATTTAATACATCTTGCATGACTCATCACCCTCATCATCCATCACCCCCACGGCAGCAAACCTTCCAACCCTTCCCTCACGTGTTCTCCAAGTTTCCAAGTTTTCCTTCCATAGTTACCTTGACAAGCTACCTCAATCCCCCATCGATTCAACTAGTTTGTTAAATGAAAATCAATCCTCGTCACTAGACTAAGTGATATCCGAAGTTTGGTGGATTGAATCCAAGTATTGTAGGAGATTTCAAAGTTTGAGATTTTAGTCACTAGCAAAGGTAAGAGAAGAAGATGATTCTTCCAACTTTGTTTATGATTTGAGTTGTTTTGAGTGGGTATGATATGTGTATGATGATTGTTTAAAGATTTGATTTGTATGATGTTTATAGATTTGAAGAAGTGAAAAGCTAGGGTTGACGCAACAAGTGATTTTGCGTTCTCGAAAGAATCGAGGTAAGGAATTTATGTAACGGACGTAAGACAGCTATGTCCACATGTTTTAATATGATTTTGAACTGCTTTGGAGGAGAAATACCAGTTGTGTTTTGCAAGAAAAGTGCATTTTCGGACTTGACTCCTAGTAACAATTAGGCTAGGAGCAGCCGACTGCTGTAAGTAGCAGCCAACTGCTTAGAGACAACGAAGCGTAGATTTTTTCGAAAACCGAGAAAAACCAGTCGACTGCTATGTAAACCAGTCTACTGCTATTTCCCAAGAAGCATTCTGTTTCAAACCAGTCGACTGCTATATGGGACAGTCGACTGCTATTTGCTAAAATGCATTTTGTTTCAAAACCAGCCGACTGCCTATAAGACCAGTCGACTGCTAAATTTCCAGAAGCATTCTGTTTCAAAAACAGTCGACTGCTATATGACCAGTCGACTGTTATTTCTTAAGAAGCATTCTGTTTGAAAATCAGTCGACTGCTATATGGATCAGTCAACTGCCCTTATATGTTTTCAAAGATGAAAATATCGAAATTTTAAATGAAATTAATTTCGATAAAGGAAGTTATGAAGCACTAGTCGACTGCCCTATGAGGCCAGTCGACTGCCCTGTATGAAAAAGAGAATTCAAAGCCAAAATTTAGTTTAAACACAAAAGTGTTTTCTGAAGAAGTACATGATAAATGTTTTGAAACTATGGACTACATTATGATCATGCATCCCTGTATTTAGTTAAGTGACTCTGATCAAGTGCTCAGTATTATTATGTTAAGTGAGGAACCCTAGTCCGGTCCTCAAGGCCACAAGTGACACCTGACTAGTGTTCACTGTGGATTACCAAAGGCAGGACAGAATCCCTGACCTTTACATGGTGCACCACTGTACTAATATAGGAATAAAGTCACATAAATGGGTATAAATGATTTATGTGATTAGAATCATATAAATAGGTATAAATGATTTATATGATGATGCAATCGCTTGAATGAATGTACGTGGTCTCCTTCTGTTTTAAAGTATAAGATGTATGTTCTAAAGAAGTATATGATGTATGTTTTAAAGCAAGTCTATGAAGTATGCCTGTATATGATGTTTTGAAGAAAATATATGACGTATGCTATTTTAAAGAAGCATACAAAGTAGGTTTGCCATGCCATTTGAAAGAATTATGTATGTTTGCAAATAATGTTTGAAAGAAGTACATGATGCATGCTTTATAATGCATTACATGACATTATAGAGCCAAGTAGGAAAAATGCATATAGAGGCATAGTACGCTCTTTTACATATTTTTCTTACTGAGCGTAAACTCACCCTTTTACAACTATTTTTCCTATAGATTATGTGAAGTGAACCCCACTCCGATTAGAGGAGCTCGCTTTCGAAATATTTGAGTGTACCTTTAAGAGACGCTTCCCAGTTAGCATAGAAGGTATACTTATATGTTTATGTAAAGTAAATTGTAATTCAGCTATGGTACAGTACAAGTAGCATTTATGTATATAAGATGTCGAGGATGTAAGTTAAGATGATGTGTAAGGTCCTGTGGAATGGAATGATATTTATACATATCATTATTATGTTTATGGAAAAATAAATTAATTTTTTATGAGGTATTAGATATTTAGCTTAAGGGTAAGGAATGAATGACATTGATGAACTAAATCAAATTTAAGTCGTATAAGATAATAAGGAAAAAGTTAGATGATAAGATGGAGTGACAGGGACGTCACAGATTGGTATCATAGCGACTTGATTAGTGTTTGTCAGTGTCAAGAAGCTAGCAATAAAGTATATCCGCAATTGTACTGTACTTATCTAAATATAAATGCATAGTATAACTGTTTATAGTTATACTAAAGAGCTCAATGGTGATTATATTTACAGCATGAGCTCATGTCGAAGAGGTACAAGTAGAGGAAGAGGATGGGGTCGTGAAGAACAACCCCCAGTTTAGTCTCCCTCTCCATCTCCACCGCATAACCCGAATACAAGGCTAGCGAAAATGGAGAAGCATATGGAGAACATGGCCACTATGTTCACACAGTTTATGTCAAGTTTTCTGAATGTGGCCACAAGTACCCCAACAGCTACACCTGCTATTCCTCTTACAAAAGTTGTGACATCCTCGCCACTAACCAAATAACAACTAATTTACTTCAAATAACAAATAAATCGACTAGTTTGTCCGATGTCAACCTACTTTATTCTTATGCTTTAGGCATCTTTATCAGAGTATAATATCTAATTTCACATGCATAAAATTTTTCATTTATAAACATGTGCCATATACAACAGGATCTCAATTATTTATACACCCTAATCCCCATCATATACAAAACTGTAGTATCGTACTGTACATTAGCCGAAGTAACGGCCGACTAAATATACCTTCCAAGGATAAATAGGAAGCGTGCCTCGAAGGTATCTCAAAAATCCCAAAAGATGCTCCTCTATCCGGAGCGGAATTACTTCAAGTAATCTGTAGGAAAATAATTGTAAAGGAGTGAGTTTACGCTCAGTAAGAAACTTATGTAAAAGAGCGTACTATGTCACTATATGCTGTTTTCCTACTTGGCTCTATAATGTCATGTAAAACCATTATAAAGCATATACTGCATATCTCTTTTGCAAATATCAAATACAAGTAAACCAGGCTTTCAAGTATTTCCACGGATCTCCAATCTCGTGAAATCAAATATCTTTTATATACTTTCAAATAAATGGGAGACAATCGGTATCAATTAAAGTCATGCACCAAATAGTTCTCATAATGGATACCACAAATATATCCCGCAAGGGATAATCCAATAGAGATGATGGATACAGCAAATATATCCCATGAGGGATAATCCATACTGGATACAGCAAATATATCCCGTAAGGGATAATCCAATATATCAAATAAATGGCGTACCCACGTATGGGCCAGGGATCCTCCCCAAAGCCTAAGCAAATAAGAGACTCATGGCCATTGTCTATAGCCCACAGTTTCACTAGTTAGGTGCCGTACTGCAGGTCTGAGGGCTGGACTAGAGCTCCTCAGGCAAATACAAGTAACAAATAATGTGCATGCTCTTTTCAAGAGATTAATAGTCTCCAAAACCTTATTCAGATAGGTTTAAAACAAGTATAAATGTCTTTTCTTAAAAACAGGTTCTCCAACCTTTCTTTCAAATAGGCAGTCGACTGGTCATATATGGCAGTCGACTGCTACCCCATGTTATGCCTTATTGAATTTCTTTCCCTTTTTTAAATTCAATTATTATATTTTTCGAAATACAAATAGGGCAGTCGACTGGCCCCAAATAGCAGTCGACTGGTTTTGAAACAGAATGTTTCCCGAGAAAAGGCAGTCGACTGGCCCCCTGGGCAGTCGGCTGGTTTTGAAACAGAATGCTTCTGGACAAATAGCAGTCGACTGGCTCCCCCTGGCAGTCGGCTGGTTTTGAAACAGAATGTTCCTGGACAAATAGCAGTCGACTGGCTCCCCATAGCAGTCGACTGGTTTGAAACAGAATGGTTTCTGGAAAATGGCAGTCGACTGGCTCCCATGGCAGTCGACTGGTTTGAGTCGGTTTTCGAAAAACGGCGTTTTTGATGTCTCTAGGCAGTCGACTTCCCCTTTATGGCAGTCGGCTGCCCCTAGCCTAATTTGTACTATTAGACAAGTCCGAAAATGTCATTTTTCCTGCACTTAAAGCAACTGTTGTTTTTCTCCCAAAATAGTTAAAATAATTGAAAGCATGCGGACATAGTCACCTTACGTCCGTTACATAAATTCCTTACCTCAATCAGCAATTAATCCACAAGTTGATTGCACCAACACTTGTCCTTTTTCACTTCTTCAAGCTGTAAACATCATGATAATTTAAAGCTCAATAATTACACTCGATCAACTACATACAACTCCAAACCATCCATAAAATTAACCAAAACCTTCTAACTTGCTTACCTTTGCAATTCACCAATTCTTTGGATTTCTAGATCTCCTTATTCACTTGGATTTACTCTCTCATATTAAAGGTATAGGCTAAGCTATCGACAAGGATCGTTTTTCGTTAATGGAACTTAACGAATCGATGGCATGAGATGGTGGTTTGTCAAGGTGAGAAGCTTGGACACTTAGAGGAAAAATGGAAGCAACGAGAGGGAGAGGAAGATGGGCTGTGTCGTGGGGTGCAAGAGATGATGATGATGAGTCATGCTATCTCATTTAATGCCCATTAATACATCCCAATCCCCTCATCATCCTATCTCAGCCATTGACCATCCATTGACCCCTTTGACCTTTGATTATTTGACCATCAATTGCCTTAATTCCCTTTATGTCCCATGCTATATATATATATTATATCAGAATTTCATATTTATTTCATTAATTCAAGCTGGAAAACTGTACAAACATGGGAAAATTACAGAAATTTAGGGATTTCACATTCTCCCCACCTTAGAGAATTTGGTCCTCCAAATTCAAGTAAGGTTATGTCTCAAACAATTCCGGATATCTCTCTCTCATCAAGTTTTCTAGTTCCCAAGTAGCTTCTTCTGTCGTATGGTGTTGCCAAAGAACTTTAACCAATGGAATCGTCTTTGACCTCAACACCTTATCTTTCCTATCCAAAATCCGAATCGGTTTCTCCACATAACTCATATCTTCTTGAATCTCCAAGGGTTCATATTCAATGACATGGGATGGATCCGGATTATACTTCCGAAGCATTGATACATGAAATACATTGTGTACTCCCGATAACTCCGGAGGTAGTGCCAACCTATAGGCCACATCTCCAACACGATCTAGGATCTCAAATGGTCCGATATAACGAGGACTTAACTTACCTCGTCGGCCAAATCTCATAATCCCTTTGGATGGAGAGACTTTCAAAAACACATAATCTCCAATCAAAAACTCAAGTGGCCTCCGTCGAACATCTGCATAGCTCTTTTGTCGATTCTGAGCTGTCTTAAGTCTTTGACAAATCAGTTTAACATTCTCGGAAGCTTGCTCGACTAAATCTGGAGCCAACAACTTGCGCTCGCCTACTTCTTCCTATCCAATCGGTGATCGACACCGTCTTCCATATAAAGCCTCATATGGTGCCATCCCGATGCTTGTATGATAGCTATTATTATAAGCAAACTCAGCCAATGGCAGATGGTCGTCCCATGAGCCTTTAAAATCCAAAGCACATGCTCTCAACATATCCTCGAGCGTCTGAATGGTGCGCTCGGACTGCCCATCAGTCTGCGGATGAAAAGCTGTGCTAAAATTCAGTTGAGATCCCATGGCTTCCTGAAAATGTTCCCAAAAATGAGAGGTAAACCTGGAATCTCTATCTGATGTGATACTCACTGGAACACCGTGTAGTCTGACGACTTCTCTCACGTATAAGTCTGCCAAAGTACTAAGTGTATCTGTAGACTTCATAGGCAGGAAGTGAGCTGATTTCGTTAACCGATCCACGATCACCCAAACACCGTCATGGTTCCTTTTGGTCTTGGGCAATCCCATAATGAAATCCATCGTAATGTGTTCCCATTTCCACATAGGTATAGGTAGAGGATGCAGTAATCCTGCTGGCTTTTGGTGCTCTACCTTGACCTGTTGACATGTGAGACATTTTGTTACAAACTTAGCTATGTCTCTCTTCATGCCCGTCCACCAATACACCTTGCGAAGATTGTGATACATCTTCGTGCTTCCCGGGTGTAATGTGTACTTAGTAGAATGTGCTTCTGTCAAGATAAGCTTTCTCAACTCATCATCCTTTGGAACACATATACGGGTATTAAACCTTAAAATCCCATCACCACCAATATCAAACCCCGAGAGCATACCTGATTGGATCTCATCCATAGCCTCAATACACTGAACATCCTCTCTTTGAGCAACCCGGATTTTATCCATCAACTCTGGCTCAATTCTCAAGCTAGCCATCATTCCAAATTGCTCATTAGGCATGACATTAAGGTTGAGGCTTGTGAATTGCTCAATTAGTTCATGCTCTTTTATCATCATATAAGACACCATGCTAATATGCTTCCGGCTCAGAGCATCCGCCACCACATTTGCTTTCCCTGGGTGGTACATGATCTCATAATCATAGTCCTTCAGAAGCTCTAGCCATCTTCTTTGCCTCATGTTCAATTCCTTCTGGGAGAACAAGTATTTCAGACTTTTGTGATCTGTAAAAATCTGAAATCTCTCACCATACAAGTAATGCCTCCATATCTTCAGGGCAAACACTACTGCAGCTAACTCCAAATCATGAGTCGGGTAGTTCTTCTCATGGTCCTTCAATTGTCTGGAACCATAGGCTACTACCTTATCATGCTGCATTAACACACATCCCAAACCTTGCCCTGAGGCATCACTATACACTGCAAATCCACCTGAACCACTAGGAATGGTGAGGATAGGTGTAGTCGTCAGCCTATGCTTCAACTCTTGGAAACTTTGCTCACAAGCTTCATTCCATTCATACTTTACCTCTTTGCGCGTCAGTCTTGTCAATGGAGCAGCTAGCTTCGAGAAACCCTCTACAAATCTTCTATAGTAGCCAGCTAAACCCAAGAAACTCCTAATCTCCGTTACCGTCTTCGGTCTTTCCCATTGGACCACCGCTTCAATCTTTGATGGATCAACTGAAACTCCATCTTTACTGATCACATGACCTAAAAAGGAGATATTATCAAGCCAAAACTCACATTTACTTAGCTTGGCATACAGTCCTCGATCTCTGAGGGTTTCCAAAACAATCCTCAAATGCTGCTCATGTTCTTCCCATGATCTCGAGTACACCAAGATGTCATCGATAAAAATAATGACAAACTGATCCAAGTATTGCTTAAACACATCATTCATTAAGTTCATGAATGCTGCGGGTGCATTGGTTAACCCAAACGGCATCACCAAGAATTCATAATGGCCATACCGTGTCCTGAATGCAGTCTTAGGGATATCTTCATCTCGGATCTTCAATTGATGATATCCCGACCTCAAGTCTATCTTGGAAAAGACTTGTGCACCCTTGAGCTGATCCAAGAGGTCGTCTATCCTGGGAAGAGGATACTTGTTCTTGATGGTCACTTTATTCAACCACTGGTAGTCGATGCACAACCTCATACTACCGTCCTTCTTCTTGACAAAAAGCACAGGAGCACCCCAAGGGGATACGCTGGGTCGTATGAATCCCTTGTCTAGCAACTCCTGAAGCTGCTTCTTAAGTTCTTCTAATTCTACCAAAGCCATCCGGTAAGGAGCTCTTGATATAGGCTCAGTCCCCGGCACCAATTCTATAGTGAACTCTACTTCTCTATCCGGAGGAAGTCCTGGAAGATCATCCGGAAATACCTCGGAAAATTCCTTAACTACTGGAATTTCGTGAAGTGTGGGACGTTTCTGATTTACGTCTACCACGTATGCTACAAACCCTTCACATCACAAATATGTTCTATCAATTAAGTCTCAATTAAATCAAACAAGTAATTATACTTTTGCATTACATATTTGCAAAATTTACAACATAGCTAACGGGAGAGGAGAAAATCACACTCTTAGCATGACAATCTATCATCACATGATTTTCAGCTAACCAATCCATTCCTAATATAACATCAAATCCAGACATATTTAATAGGATTAGGTCAGCTATTAACTCTTTTTCTCCTACCCGTAGCTTACAATTACGATACACTATGTCCGTCATCTGAGATTCCCTAAATGGAGTAATTATTTGTAGCAATCTTCCTAACTGCTCAGGCTCAACATTTAATCTCCTAGTAGCCATAGGGGAAATAAAAGAGTGCGTAGAGCCTGGATCAAATAAAGCAAGGACATATGTATCATTTAGGTAAATCTTACCCTGAATCATCTTCGATGAAGCATCAGCGGACTCTTTATCGATGGCAAATACCTTTCCCTGAGTCACTGGTGCCTTTCCCTTCTCTGCAGCTGTGGCTTTACGCTGGGGTTGTGTGGTCTTAGTTTGTGGTTGGGGGGTCTTTTCTGACTCTTCAGGTGCCTTCTGATTTATTTTGGGACAATCCTTGATCCTATGTCCCTGTTCACCACACCAATAGCACGCCCCACTCGCAGATTGGCAAGGCTGTGCTCCATGGAATTTCCCGCATTGCACACACCTCGGCATCATACTCCTTGGTGAGCTAGCGGTACTACCAACCGGATGTTGGGATCTTTCATCACCTATTTTGATCCCGGTGGATCTAGGAGTTCCTACATCATAGTCACCATAACTCCTATTTAACACAATTCCATATAACTATTAAATGAAGACAATTTATTTTCTTATAATAAACTTGCTTACCTATTGAGGCTTTATCATAAGGCCTATTCCTCCTAAATGGATATCTATCCCTTGAGGCCTTCTCATCTGACTTCCGTTTCATAGGTTCTTTACCCTTATTCCTTGCTCGGAAGTCCGCCTGATGAAACTCATAGTCCTGCTCACATAGTTGAGCCTTACGGACTGCCTCTCCATAGGTGATGATGTCCAACGGGTATAGCTTAGACCTAATGGAAGGTCTCAATCCCTCCATGAATCTGTAGGTCTTATGATCCTCTCTTCTCAGTACCTCAGGATCAAATCTGCTCAGTGTGATGAACTTCGACTCATATTGGCTAACCGTCATACTTCCTTGAGTCAAGTTCAAGAACTCTACTTGTAATCTCCTCTGAGCAGTACGTGGGACATATTGTTCATTAAAAGCTTCCACAAATCTATCCCACGTCACTTCAGTATGCTTAGCCTCTAATACTGTCTGAGTAGCCTGCCACCATGGCTCAGCCTCATCCACTAGCAAATAGGCGGCTAATCCCACTTTCTCTTTCTCCGTACAAGCCATGTATCCGAATGACTTAGTAATCGCTTTCATCCAGTTCTCTGCGGCTACTGGATCACTGTCTCCTTGGAACTTTGGCGGATCCAGCTTCTTAAACTCCTTTATTAATGCCACACTACAGTAAGCCGTAGGATCTCGCCTCTCATTAGCTGGAACTGGTGGGGGTTGTACCACCGGAGTAGGAGGTACTGTAGGGGTAACTGCCGGTGCACTAGCGGCCACGTCCGAAAATTTAGCCATAAACTGGGTGAACATGGCAGACATGTTTTCCATATGTTTCTCCATTTTAGCTAGCCTCGTATTCGGGCTATGCGGTGGAGATGGAGGAGAAGACTGTGTTGGGGGCGGTTCATCACGACCCCGTCCTCGTCCTCGTCTAGTACCCCTCCTTCGAGTACTCATTCTGTTAAGATCATGGTCAAATAACATCATTTAGTATAACCTTGAGCCGTTATACTACTCAAAATCAAGTAAGCTAGTACAGTACATTGGGGAATTACTCTAATTCTAGCTTATTGACATCGACAAACTTCAGTCGAATATGCTCTGATACCAATCTGTGACATCCTCGCCACTAACCAAATAACAACTAATTTACTTCAAATAACAAATAAATCGACTAGTTTGTCCGATGTCAACCTACTTTATTCTTATGCTTTAGGCATCTTTATCAGAGTATAATATCTAATTTCACATGCATAAAATTTTTCATTTATAAACATGTGCCATATACAACAGGATCTCAATTATTTATACACCCTAATCCCCATCATATACAAAACTGTAGTATCGTACTGTACATTAGCCGAAGTAATGGCCGACTAAATATACCTTCCAAGGATAAATAGGAAGCGTGCCTCGAAGGTATCTCAAAAATCCCAAAAGATGCTCCTCTATCCGGAGCGGAATTACTTCAAGTAATCTGTAGGAAAATAATTGTAAAGGAGTGAGTTTACGCTCAGTAAGAAACTTATGTAAAAGAGCGTACTATGTCACTATATGCTGTTTTCCTACTTGGCTCTATAATGTCATGTAAAACCATTATAAAGCATATACTGCATATCTCTTTTGCAAATATCAAATACAAGTAAACCAGGCTTTCAAGTATTTCCACGGATCTCCAATCTCGTGAAATCAAATATCTTTTATATACTTTCAAATAAATGGGAGACAATCGGTATCAATTAAAGTCATGCACCAAATAGTTCTCATAATGGATACCACAAATATATCCCGCAAGGGATAATCCAATAGAGATGATGGATACAGCAAATATATCCCATGAGGGATAATCCATACTGGATACAGCAAATATATCCCGTAAGGGATAATCCAATATATCAAATAAATGGCGTACCCACGTATGGGCCAGGGATCCTCCCCAAAGCCTAAGCAAATAAGAGACTCATGGCCATTGTCTATAGCCCACAGTTTCACTAGTCAGGTGCCGTACTGCAGGTCTGAGGGCTGGACTAGAGCTCCTCAGGCAAATACAAGTAACAAATAATGTGCATGCTCTTTTCAAGAGATTAATAGTCTCCAAAACCTTATTCAGATAGGTTTAAAACAAGTATAAATGTCTTTTCTTAAAAACAGGTTCTCCAACCTTTCTTTCAAATAGGCAGTCGACTGGTCATATATGGCAGTCGACTGCTACCCCATGTTATGCCTTATTGAATTTCTTTCCCTTTTTTAAATTCAATTATTATATTTTTCGAAATACAAATAGGGCAGTCGACTGGCCCCAAATAGCAGTCGACTGGTTTTGAAACAGAATGTTTCCCGAGAAAAGGCAGTCGACTGGCCCCCTGGGCAGTCGGCTGGTTTTGAAACAGAATGCTTCTGGACAAATAGCAGTCGACTGGCTCCCCCTGGCAGTCGGCTGGTTTTGAAACAGAATGTTCCTGGACAAATAGCAGTCGACTGGCTCCCCACAGCAGTCGACTGGTTTGAAACAGAATGGTTTCTGGAAAATGGCAGTCGACTGGCTCCCATGGCAGTCGACTGGTTTGAGTCGGTTTTCGAAAAACGGCGTTTTTGATGTCTCTAGGCAGTCGACTTCCCCTTTATGGCAGTCGGCTGCCCCTAGCCTAATTTGTACTATTAGACAAGTCCGAAAATGTCATTTTTCCTGCACTTAAAGCAACTGTTGTTTTTCTCCCAAAATAGTTAAAATAATTGAAAGCATGCGGACATAGTCACCTTACGTCCGTTACATAAATTCCTTACCTCAATCAGCAATTAATCCACAAGTTGATTGCACCAACACTTGTCCTTTTTCACTTCTTCAAGCTGTAAACATCATGATAATTTAAAGCTCAATAATTACACTCGATCAACTACATACAACTCCAAACCATCCATAAAATTAACCAAAACCTTCTAACTTGCTTACCTTTGCAATTCACCAATTCTTTGGATTTCTAGATCTCCTTATTCACTTGGATTTACTCTCTCATATTAAAGGTATAGGCTAAGCTATCGACAAGGATCGTTTTTCGTTAATGGAACTTAACGAATCGATGGCATGAGATGGTGGTTTGTCAAGGTGAGAAGCTTGGACACTTAGAGGAAAAATGGAAGCAACGAGAGGGAGAGGAAGATGGGCTGTGTCGTGGGGTGCAAGAGATGATGATGATGAGTCATGCTATCTCATTTAATGCCCATTAATGCATCCCAATCCCCTCATCATCCTATCTCAGCCATTGACCATCCATTGACCCCTTTGACCTTTGATTATTTGACCATCAATTGCCTTAATTCCCTTTATGTCCCATGCTATATATATATATATATATCAGAATTTCATATTTATTTCATTAATTCAAGCTGGAAAACTGTACAAACATGGGAAAATTACAGAAATTTAGGGATTTCACAAAAGTACCCCCACCAGTCCCAGCTACTGGAAGGCGAGATCCTAAGGCCTATTGTAGTGTGGTTTTGATCAAGGAATTTAAGAAGTTGGATCCACCCAAGTTTAAGGGGGAAAGAGAACTGTTGACCGCAGAGAACTAGATGAAGGCGGTCGTGAAGTCTTTTGAGTACATGCCCTGCTCCGAAAGGGAAAAGGTAGGCTTGGCCGCGTACTTGTTGATGGATGATGCTGAGTATTGGTAGCAAGCCACTCGAACCGTATTGAAGGCCCGATATGAGGAGGTTACGTGGGATCAATTTGTGGAAGCCTTTAATGAGCAGTACATCCCACGCACGGATCAGAATAGGCTGAAGATAGAGTTTCTGAGTTTGACTCAAGGTACGATGACGGTAAATCAGTATGAATCAAAGTTCATTACCTTGAGTAGATTCGATCCAGAGGTCCGAAGAGATGAAGGACATAAGATCTACCAGTTCATAAAGGGTTTGAAGTCCCCTATTAGATCTAAACTATATCCGATGGATATTACCACTTATGGAGAGGCTGTCCGTAAGGCTCAGTTGTGTGAGCAAGACTATGACCTTCATCATGCTGACTTCCGAGTGAAGGGCAAAGGCAAGGAACCGATGAAGTGGAAGTCGGATGAGAAAGCTCCGAGTGATAAGTATCCTTATAGGAGAAGTAGACGATCTGAAGGAGTCTCGATAGGTAAGTAAAGTATAGAAAGATGATCTTCAATTTAATTAAATGTTTCTATGGAAATGCATTAAATTTGGAGTTAAGATGATGATGATTCAGGAACTCCTAGAGCTACTGGGATCAAGATAAGTGATCAAAGATCCCGACACCAACAGGAAGTACCACTAGCTCACCGAAGAGTACAATGCAAAGATGCGAGCAATGCAGAAAATTCCATGGATAGCAGCCATGCCGGTTGGCAATTGGCGCATGTTTCAGATGTGGTAAGCAGGGACATATGATTAAGGATTGCCCTAAGAGGAACCTAAGGGTACCCGAGGAATCCGATAAGACCCCTCAACCACAGCCTACGACCACTACTGTCGAGAAAGGAAAAAAAGATGTGACTCAAGGACGAGTGTTTGCCATCGACGAAGAGTCTGCCAATGCCTCGTCCAAAGTGATTAAAGGTAAGATTTACCTTTTTGATATAAGTGTCACTACATTATTTGATCCAAGCTCTACGCATTCTTTTATGTCACCTATGATTGCTATGAAAGTGCCTGTGGAGCCTGAGCCTTTAGGACACTTATTACAAATAAGCACACCTTTTAAGGAATCTCAAATGACGGAATTAGTGTATAGAAATTGTAAGCTACGGGTAGGAGAAAGAGAATCAATAGCTGACCTAATCCTACTGAATATGTATGGATTTGATGTTATTTTGGGTATGGATTGGTTAGCTAAGAACCATGTTATATTATATTGTTATGCTAAGAGTGTAACCTTCTCTTCACCCGTTAGCTATATTGTAAATTTTGCAAGTGAGTAATATGAAAGTATGTTTACTTCTTGATTTAAATGCAAATGAAAGTAATGAAAAGCATGTATGGTTATGTGAAGGGTTGATTGCTTATGTGGAGGATGTAGAAGAGAAACATCCCGGACTTCCTGAAATTCCTGTAGTCAAGGATTTTCCAGAAGTATTTCTGGATGATCTTCCAAGACTTCCTCCGGATAGGGAAGTAGAGTTCACTATCGATTTGGTGTCAAGGACTGAACCCATTTCGAGATCTCCCTATCGGATGGCGTTAGTGGAATTGGAAGAGCTAAAGAAGCAGCTTCAGGAGTTACTAGACAAGGGATTTATACGACCCAGTGTATCCCCTTAAGGTGCTCCTGTACTGTTTGTCCGGAAGAAAGACGGGAGTATGAGGTTATGCATCGATTACCAATGGCTGAATAAGGTAACCATCAAGAACAAGTATCCTCTTCCCAGGATTGATGACCTATTTGATCAGCTCAAGGGTGCACAAGTCTTTTCCAAGATAGACTTGAGGTTAGGATATCATCAGTTGAAGATTCGAGATGAAGATATCCCTAAGACTACATTCAGGACACGGTATGGTCACTATGAGTTTCTAGTGATGTCGTTTGGTTTAACCAATGCACCCGCAACCTTCATGAATTTGATGAATGATGTGTTCAAGTAGTACTTGGACAAGTTTGTCATTGTTTTCATCAATGACATCTTGGTGTACTCGAGGTCTCGAGAAGAGCATGAGCAGCACTTGAGGATAGTTCTGAAAACCCTCAAAGATCAAGGATTATATGCCAAGTTAAGTAAGTGCGATTTTTAGTTGAACCAAATCTCCTTTTTGGGTCACATAATCAGTAAAGATGAGTTTCGGTTGATCCATCGAAGATAGAAGTGGTGGTTCAATGGGAAAGACCAAAGATTGTGACGGAGATTAGGAGTTTCTTGGGTTTAGCTGGCTATTATCGAAGGTTTGTGGAGGGTTTCTCAAAGTTAGCTGCTCCATTGACATGCTTGACGCGTAAGGAAGTGAAGTATGAGTGGAATGATGCTTGTGAGAGTAGCTTTCAAGAGTTGAAGCGCAGGCTGACGACTGCACCAATCCTCACCATCCCTAGTGGTTCTGGTGGATTTGTAGTAAATAGTGATGCCTCAGGGCAAGGTTTAGGATGTGTACTAATGCAGCATGGTAAGGTGGTTGCCTATGGTTCTCGACAACTAAAGGACCATGAAAAGAACTACCCCACTCATGATTTGGAGTTAGCTGCAGTAGTATTTGCTCTGAAGATATGGAGGCATTACTTGTATGGTGAGAAATTTCAGATTTTTACGGATCACAAAAGTCTAAAATACTTGTTCTCTCAAAGAGAGTTGAACATGAGGCAAAGAAGATGGCTCGAGCTCCTGAAGGACTATGATTATGAGATCTTGTACCACCAGGGGAAAGCCAATGTGGTAGCGGATGCTCTGAGCCGAAAGCATGTAAGTATGGTAGCCTATATGATGGTGAAAGAGTATGAACTAATTGAGCAGTTTGCGAGCCTCAGCTTAAATTTTATGCCTAATGAGCAATTCGGAATGATGGCTAGTTTTAGAATTGAGCCAAAATTGATGAATAGAATTTGGATTGCTCAAAAGGAAGATGACCAGTGTATTGAGGTTATGAGTAAGATTCAATCAGGTATGACCTCAAAGTTCAATATGGGTAATGATGAGATTTTGAGGTTTAAGAATCGTATATGTGTTCCTCATGATGATGAATTGAAGAAGTTGATATTGACAGAAGCACATGCCACTAAGTACACGTTGCATCCAGGAAATACGAAGATGTATCATAATCTTCGCAAGGTGTATTGGTGGAATGGCATGAAGAGAGACATAGCCGAATTAGTGGTAAAATGTCTCACATGTCAACAGGTTAAGGTAGAGAACCAAAAGCCAGCAGGATTGCTACACCCTCTACCTATACCTATGTGGAAATGGGAGCATATTACGATGGATTTTGCTATGGGATTACCCAGAACCAAGAAGAATCTTGACGGTGTTTGGCTGATCATTGATAGATTGACGAAGTCAGCTCACTTCCTACCTATGAAGGCAACAGATACACTTAATGCTTTAGCAGATATGTATGTAAGAGATGTCGTAAGACTACACAATGTTCTAGTAAGCATCACTTCTGATAGAGATTCCAGGTTTACCTCTCACTTTTGGGAGCATTTTCAAGAAGCCATAGGATCTAAGTTGAATTTCAGCACAGCTTTTCATCCGCAGACTAATGGACAGTCTGAGCGCACTATTCAGACACTCGAGGATATGTTGAGAGCTTGTGTTATGGACTTTAAAGGCTCCTGGGATGACCATCTGCCATTGGCTGAGTTTGCATATAATAATAGTTATCATGCAAGTATTGGGATGGCACCATATGAAGCTCTATATGGAAAAAGGTATCGGTCTCCGATCGGGTGGGAAGAAGTGGGCGAACGTAAGTTGTTGGCTCCAGATTTGGTCGAGCAAGCATCAGAGGATGTTAAGCTGATTTGTCAAAGGCTTAAGACAACTCAAAGTCGACAAAAGAGCTATGCTGATACTCGACGGAGACCACTTGAGTTTATGGTTGGAGATTTTGTGTTTCTGAAAGTTTCTCCATCCAAAGGGATCATGAGATTTGGCCGACGAGGTAAGCTGAGTCCTCGCTATATCGGTCCATTTGAGGTCTTAGATCGAGTTGGTGATGTTGCCTATAGATTGGCATTGCCTCCGGAACTATCGGGAGTACATAATGTGTTTCATATATCGATGTGTCGAAAATATAATTCGGATCCGTCTCATGTTATAGAGTATGAGCCCTTAGAGATAAGGGAAGATATGAGCTATGTAGTGAAGATGATTCGGATTTTGGATAGAAAAGAAAAAGTTTTGAGGTCTAAGACGATCCCATTAGTGAAAGTTCTCTAGCAATACCATACGACGGAAAAAGCTACATGGGAGCTAGAGAGCTTGATGAAAGAAAAGTATCCGAAGTTGTTCACTTGATAAGCCAATCCAAATTTGGAGGGCCAAATTTTCTAAGGTGGGAAGGATGTGAAATCCCCAATTTCCTTGTAATTCCTCCATATTTGTAAAGTATTTCAATCTGAAATAAGTAAATAAATATGAAGTTTGATGTATGAATGATGTATGGAACATAGAAGGAATAAGAGAATTGATAGCCAATTAGTCAAAAAGCTTATTCTATTATTATGGAAATGATTGGAGTATAAAGAAATTCATATCAGAAATTTAATTGGTAATTAAATGCATGAGTCATGTGGAAGAGAGAATACAACTTAATTGGTGGTCAAATGGGTCAAAGGGTCAAGGGGAAGATTTATGGCTGAGATGATGATGGGATAAAGAAGCATTTAATGCATCTTGCATGACTCATCACCCTCATCATCCATCACCCCCATGGTAGCAAACCTTCCAGCCCTTCCCTCACGTGTTCTCCAAGTTTCCAAGTTTTCCTTCCATAGTTACCTTGACAGCTACCTCAATCCCCCATTGATTCAACTAGTTTGTTAAACGAAAATCAATCCTCGTCACTAGACTAAGTGATATCCGAAGTTTGGTGAATTGAATCCAAGTATTGGAGGAGATCTCAAAGTTTGAGATTTTGGTCACTAGCAAAGGTAAGAGAAGAAGATGATTCTTCCAACTTTGTTTATGATTTGGAGTTGTTCTGAGTGGGTATGATATGTGTATGATGATTGTTTAAAGATTTGATCTGTGTGATGATTGTTTAAAGATTTGAAGAAGTGAAAAGCTAGAGTTGACGTGCCAAGTGATTTTGCGTTCTCGAAGGAATCGAGGTAAGGAATTTATGTAACATACGTAAGGCGGCTATGTCCGCATGTTTTAATATGATTTTGAACTGCTTTGGAGGAGAAATACCAGTTGTCTTTTGCAGGAAAAGTGCATTTTCGGACTTGACTCCTAGTACTAATTAGGCTAGGAGCAGCCGACTGCCTTAAGTAGCAGCCGACTACTTAGAGAAAACGAAGCGTAGATGTTTTCGAAAATCGAGAAAAACCAGTCGACTGCTATGTAAGCCAGTCGACTGCTATTTACCCAGAAGCATTCTGTTTCAAACCAGTCGACTGCTATATGGGACAGTCAACTGCTATTTGCTAAAATGTATTCTGTTTCAAAACCAGCCGACTGCCTATAAGACCAGTCGACTGCTCAATTTCCAGGAGCATTTTGTTTCAAAAATAGTCGACTACTATTTCTTAAGAAGCATTCTGTTTGAAAACTAGTCGACTGCTATATAGACCAGTCGACTGCCCTTATATGTTTTCAAAGATGAAAATATTAAAATTTTAAATGAAATTAATTTCGATAAAAGAAGTTATAAAGCAGCAGTCGACTGCCCTATGAGGCCAGCCGACTGCCCTGTATGAAAAGGAGAATTCAAAGCCAAAATTTAGTTTAAACACAAAAGTGTTTTCTGAAGAAGTACATGATAAATGTTTTGAGATTATGGACTACATTATGATCATGCATCCCTGTATTTAGCTGAGTGACTCTGATCAAGTACTCAATATTATTATGTTAAGCGAGGAACCCTAGTCTGGTCCTCAAGGCCACAAGTGACACCTGACTAGTGTTCACTGTGGATTACCAAAGGCAGGACAGAATCCCTGACCTTTACATGGTGCACCACTGTACTAATACAGGAATAAAGTCACATAAATGGGTATAAATGATTTATGTGATTAGAATCATATAAATGGGTATAAATGATTTATATGATGATGCAATCACTTGAATGAATGTACATGGTCTCCATCTGTTTTAAAGTATAAGATGTATGTTCTGAAGAAGTATATGATGTATGTTTTAAAGCAAGTTTATGAAGTATGCCTGTATATGATGTTTTGAAGAAAATATATGACGTATGCTATTTTAAAGAAGCATACAAAGTAGGTTTGCCATGCCATTTGAAAGAAATATGTATGTTTGAAAGAAGTACATGATGCATGCTTTATAATGCGTTACATGACATTATAGAGCCAAGTAGGAAAAATGCATATAGAGGCATAGTACGCTCTTTTACATATTTTTCTTACTGAGCGTAAACTCACCCTTTTACAACTATTTTTCTTACAGATTATCTGAAGTGAACCCCACTCCGATTAGAGGAGCTCGCTTTTGAAAGATTTGAGTGTACCTTCAAGAGACGCTTCCCAGTTAGCATAGAAGGTATACTTATATGTTTGTGTAAAGTAAATTGTAATTCAGCTACGGTACAGTACAAGTAGCATTTATGTATATAAGATGTCGGGGATGTAAGTTAAGATGATGTGTAAGGTCTTGTGGAATGGAATGATATTTATACATATCATTATTATGTTTATGGAAAAATAAATTAAATCTTTATGAGCTATTAGATATTTAGCTTAAGGGTAAGGAATGAATGACCCTGATGAACTAAATCAAATTTAAGTTGTATAAGATAATAAGAAAAAAGTTAGATGATAAGATGGAGTGACGAGGACGTCACATATGGTGGTCCTTAATGAAGAAAATAGTTCCTTTGAAATATATTAAACTAATTAAGGACATGTATAGAGATGTAAGGACACATGTGAGGACAAGTGGGGGGCAAACAAGTGAGTTTCCTATCACAGTGGGATTACACCAAGGGTCAGCGTTGAGTCCCTTCTTGTTTGCAGTAGTTATGGACGAACTGATAAAATCCATCCAGGATAAGGTGCCTTGGTGTATGATATTTGCAGATGATATTGTCATATGCGCAGAAACTAGAGCGGAGATCAATAAGTTGGAATTATGGAGACACATTGGAATCAAAAGGATTTAAACTAAGTAGAGTGAAGACTGAATACATGGAGTGTAAATTCAGTTCTAATCGAATGGAAGAGCGTGATGTAGTGAAGTTAGATGGGGTGGGGATACCTAAGCGGGATCAGTTTTGATACTTGGGATCAATAGTACAGATGGATGGAAAGATTGATAGTGATGTGACCTATAGTATCTAGGCTGGATGGAGTAAGTGGAGAAGTGCTACGGTGTGCTATGCGATAAAAGAATTCCTACATGGTTGAAAGGCAAGTTTTATAGGACAGTTGTTAGACCAACATTGTTATATGGTAGTGAATGTTGGGCGCCTAAGAGGCTACATACACAAAAGATGAGTGTAACTGAAATGCAAATGTTATGGTGGATATGTGGATATACAAGAAATGATAGAATGAGAAATGATGGTATTCGTAAGATGGTTGGAGTGGTACCTATCGAAGACAAAATGTGTGAAAATCGTTTACGTTGGTTTGGACACGTAAGACATAGACCTGTAGATGCTCCAGTTAGGAGAATAGAGGCTATGGATGTTGAGAGAAGGGTTAAGACTAGAGGAAGACCGAAAAAGACGTGGAAGGAAGTAGTTTGGAAAGATATGGAGGTTTTAGAATTAGATAAGCAAATGGCTTTGAATAGGAATCTATGGAGGAAGAGAATACATATGGACGATCTAACGTGATTTTAGATATTGGTTCATATAGCCTACCCCAATCTCTTGGGATAAAGGCTTTGATGATGATGATGATGATGATGATGATGATGATGATGATCCTGTGTTTGGATTGGGGGTGAGGAAGGGGAAAGAAAAGAAAGTTCAATAAAACAATGAAAGGTTGAAAACCTTTCCCTTATTTGAAAAAATTTTTTAGCTAAGGAAAAGAAAGAAAGAGGAAGTGAGCACTCCTTACTTTCTCTTGACTTAATTTTTTTAAAAACCCTAATTTAGAGTAAATGAGAAAAAAAAAAAGAAAACTTGAAAAAATTTTAACAAGTAAAATATCAAATTTAACCTTATTATATTATAAAATTAAAAACAAAAAAGATTATGATTGAAAAAAAATATAATGAATCATTTTCTTTCCTTTTCATTACTTAACCAAATAATGATTGTTAAGATTACTTTCCTTTCCTTTGTTTTATTAATTTTTGCTATCCAAACAAAGCATACATGTACCCTTTCCTTTCCTCCTTTTCCCTTTAGTTTACATTTCTTTTCTTTTTTCCATTCCTTTTCTTTACTAATGACTATTCAAACATAGTGTTAGGTGTGCTTGGTAAGAAAGATGGAAAATATTAAAGAAAGTATAATTTTCTTTCCTTCCATTGCTAGGTAGAGTTGAAAAATGGAAGGAAAGAAAATAAAATTATATTAATTTACCATTATACCATTAATAAGATATGATAACAAAATAAATTAAAAGAATAAAGGATAGTTTTGTAATTATACATACTTGACTCATACCTCTCTCATTTTCCTTTTACTAATCTTTTCAATTTGGAATGATTTGGTTTTGTTAATAAGAAAAGAAAATTATAATTTTTCATTTTTTCTTTCCTCACACTTTTATTTACTGCCAAGCACTAACAAAAACAATTTTCTTTCCACTTTTCCACACACTTTTTTCCATCCTTCCACTTTTCCACCCTACCAAGCATACTCTTAAAGATATAACCAAGAGGTAGGCCCACAAAATGGCTTCTTTGAAGGTTACATGAAAAACATTTCAATTTCTTTCTGCATGCCTACATTAACAGTAGCCTATTAAACTTTCACAACTTGCAAAGGGTAGTCGACTGCCTCAAATAGCAGTTGGGTACCTATATGAATAAAAGTTTCTAGTTGAATATATTACATAGGTAGTCGAATGCCATTATCGAGCATTTAACTACCCAAAACTAAAATTTTCAAATTTAGGGAAATTAATCGTAAAATTGATTATAATAAGCGTAAAATGAAATAAAATAAGCGTAAAAATACTAGAATAAGCATAAAAATATGATAACTATTCATAAAATTTATTAGATTCGTCGTAATCCTAAAATTTATGACATTTATCGTAAAATTTATGAGATTTCTCGTAAAATTTATGATATTCATTGTAAAGTTTATGAGTTTCTTTGTAAAATTTATGATATTTCTCGTAAAATTTATTAAATTCATCATAAATTTCATGAGATTTATCGTAAAATTTATGACATTTATCATAAAATTTATTAGATTCATCATAAAATTTATTAGATTATAGTAAAATTTATTACAATAAGCATAGAAACACTAGAAAAACATAAATCTATAATACTTAATCATAAAATTTATGAAATTAATCGTAAAATTAATAAGAATAAATGTAAAAACACTAACATTTTGTGAAAACAAATAAATTATGATATGATAACAATTAATTTTTCATTAACAACATCATTTTGTTAAAAATAACAACATGAAAAAGTGGTCAATATTAATGTGTGTAAATATAAATGGATTTTTTATTTAAAAGAGAAACAGATTATATAGGATGAAACAAAGTTTGCTTAGGTCGGAAGGTGTGAAATCCAATATATAAGACATGTTTACCAACAAGTGATTGGAAGAAGTGAAAGTAGATTTTTTCTTCAGGTATTTGGATATGGTTTGAATCTTGAAGTCGTCATTGTTGGGAGGATTTTACCGTTTACCACTCTCAATCCAAACAAGATTAAAATGGATGAAGCTACTTGTGGTTACACCAAAAAAATATATAAGACATGTTTCTTTGTAACCATTTTGCCCTTACTAGCAAAAGATATAAGTGAACATATATTCATAATAGCCAAAATCAAATCTATACCTGGATATTTGAATCAATAATTTACTTAAAAATATAACCAAGAAGCACTACAAAAATCTATGCTTTTACTGACACTTTTTTAGTAAGGGTTATAAAATGTGCTGTTATTTGTATGCATTAAGGGCACAAATTTATAAGCCGATAATAGTGAAACATTTAACGACACTTTTTAAATTAAAACCTTTTAATTTTCTCACTTTCCTTATTGAGAAATTCTAATCACACCCTACCAATTGTTAAACACATCCTAAATACTAGAAAACCTTAACCCCATTTCTTCTCTCTTTATTTCATCTTGACAAACCCTAAATTTTATCTTCTTACTTCTAAATTACCCTCACTCTCTTCAAACCATAATCATAGCCTACCCCTCATTTTCATTTCTCTCAACTTTCAGTCTTTCAAAACTCTTCAAATCTTAAAGTTTGGCAAGATTATAAGGTAAATATAGTTTACCTCTTCATTGAAATATATTTACTATTGTTTTTTTGGCATCTAAATCTTCTAATATGCTTATTTTTGTGAAGAAATTGTGAATACTTTTGTGAATAATTGAGTATGGGTCTCCTTCCTTGCCACAGGCTTTAAACTGTGCGTGACAAGGAGTTACCGCACGCTGTTCAAGCCCTACAGCAATTCCTTGCCACAGAGCCTGAAGGGCTCGCGACAGACCCTAGCCGTAAGTCAATTATCTCTCACAACACCAAGTTGCCATGAAGCCTGTTTGGCTTGGAGCAAGTAGGTGCTGTTAGCCTTTAAAATATGATTCTTTTATGTTTTTACTAGTATTTGTGTTTTTAAATAAGGTTAGCTTACATTTTATATTAAAATTAATTTGTGCAACGTTTTATTTGAGTGTGACTATGTTGTTATTGCGATTTTAGTGATAGTTTGGATACTTTTAAGCAACTTAAGATTGTCCTCTATACATATGATTTGGCTATTTGATGTGAAATAATTTAGGTGATATAGATTTGTTTAGTACATGTGAATTAATTAAAGGCATCTGAATTAGTTTATTTGAAGTGAATTTGTTAAGGGCATGAGAATTGTTTCTTACATGTGAAATAATTTTGTTGTATGTTGATACAGATGCCACCACGTAAACATAGATGTGATCATAGCTGTCCACCCACTGATACATCAAGGTGGCAGTCCACTGCATCTGAAGGAAATGCATCGCATCGGAGGCATTATTTGAGGACATAGCAAAGGAGAGCCTGCATGCGACTATAGCTAGTGTTGCACTACTTCCTAAATAGATGTGACATGCTAAGGTAGTAGCTGCGAAGGAGATGCTACATGCCAGTTCATCTGCTGAGACACTAGCTGTGGCGGATAGGCAACAGGCCAGTACATCTGTTGAGGCACCAATTGCGATGGAAAGGTAGTAGGCCAGTACATCTGTTGAGGCACCAACTACAAGGGATAGGCAGTGGGCCATTACATCTGTTGAGGTACCAATTGCGGCAGGCAGGCAGCGGGCTAATGCATTTGCTTAGGTAGCAGTTGAGGGGAATAAGTAGCAGGCGAGTACATTTATTGGGGCAGCAGCTATTAGTAGACCATATCTTGGTGGTCCAATTGATCCATTCCTTTTGATCAGCTATTGAACACACGTTGCTGTAACTATTTGGTACTGAAAGGTATATTTGAACATTATTACTTATTTATTGTAATATAAATTAGACTTAATAATATTCTCATTATTTGTTTGGTTTTCATATAGGAGCAAGAAGAGTTGAAAGTTCTTAATCACAGTCCTAAAGTTGGTACATGGTCGTTAGATACGAGTCAATCACGCATCTTGGCTTTGATTGAGCGATTAGGGTTGGCTCCACTCATGCGGTGTAGTTATCTCACATGCAACAAGACAATAATTAACGCATTTATAGAGAACTGGCAGCTAGAGACAAACACATTTCATATGTCTTTCGGAGAAATGACCATCACTCTAGATAATGTGTCTGTGCTACTTGGCATCCCAGTGGTTGGGAGGATGATATCATACAACACTATCTCAATTGACGAGGCAAATGAGATGCAAGTGCGGCTACTTGGGGTCAACACAGATAAGGCAAAGGAAGAGAAGGCCATCACTAGAGGACCACATGTTAACATTCTAACCTAAGGCTCTAAGTATTTACAAACTAAGCATGTACAAGCTAAGACTATACCTAAGCATAAGTTCTCCAATATTAACTAAGGTTTGCCCAGTCCCCAGCAACGGCGCCAAAAACTTGTCGACCCTAAAAGGTATTTACACGCAAGTGCACGTGGTCTCAAGTAATACGGAGGTGAGTCCGAAATATCGTCCCACAGAGACTGGTAGTGCGAAGCTTAGCTAAATACTAGATACTATTATCTATGGTATATCCTAGCAAATTATGAAAGTTTGTTTACTTGGGTGTGATCTACAAAGGCTAACAAAGCAAAATAAAATAAAATAAAAGTAATTGAAATTAAAAAGCAAATAAGAAATACTTACAGTAGAAATGATGAAAGTAAAATAACTGCAAAAGAAAGAAACAAAAATGCAAATAAGTAAAATGGAAGGGTAAAAATGTAATTTCCTAACTATATCGGTCTAAAATGCAAATAATGAAAATATGCATGAAAATCCTAAAATGAAAATAAAAATGCATGAACATGTAAAAAAAAAAAATCAAAACTAATGCAATTGAAAGAAAAATGAATTAATGCATGAAGTTCCTAAACTAATGCATGGAAATGCCTAAGTGAATGAACTTGAAATTAAATTAAACTTTACCTAATCAAAGAACTATATGAATACTACCCTATGACACCTAAAATGTACCTAAAACAATACCTAAATGCATAGAACTAATGTGAATATAAAGCCTGGACAGAATTGAAATTTAATGCTAAATGAACCTAAAAATGCAACTAAATGCTTATGAAGAAATTATCTAACTTAACCTACACTTAGACCACTAATTATATGAACCTAAAATGGACTAAATATGATGAAACTACCCCTAGAAGACTCCTAAAACAGCAGCTGATCTATCCCAGCAGTAACGCCTAAGTGGCCTAAAACAGTGCAGTAATATGCTGGAAAAAATTTAGAAAAAATGCTATGAAATGCTATCTAAATAATCCCCAAAATTATCCCTAATTTGTATGACCTAAACCTAACTTAACCTTAATAAAATATAGCCTAATCTAGTCCAAAACAGCCAAGGAAACTGACCAAACAGATTTCACAAAACTGATCAGGAAATTGCAAATAACATGAATACATGAGAAGAAATGACTAAGCATACTATGCCAATTAAATTCTAAAAATTTCCTAAAAATAATATGACCCTAATATGACAAAAAGCTACTGGAAATGCACTGAAAACAACTTAAAATCAGCCCCTAAAAATTCTTACAAGTCACGCCAAAAACTGAGCAGAAAGAAACAAGTGCCTGACATCAATACTGCTAACCTATGCCATTCAACACACATGTAATAAATATGATTCTTAAACTAACGAAATGCATGCACAACTACAAGATACTTAAAAAGACCATGAACATACTCCAAAACAGTAGCCAATCTCGCTCAGAATCAAAATAACAGAAACTGAAAACGTGAAAAGCAAAAATAAACCAAGAGAGGCCATTCACGTCAACTTCATCGCACTACTCCATTGTGAGATTTTTTTTCTCTTAAAAGAAACACTTAAAACCAAAAATATAACATTAAAGTAGACATACAAAACAGTAAAAAAAAAATATATAAACTACAGAAATAATGCTGGAAAACAGTAAATAAAATATCACTAAAGAAAAGTGTAGACAAAGTTCTAGAACAAGAACTATGGAGGTATTGTTTCAACCTTTTTAATTCCCATTCTCATAGAACCTCATCAATAACCAAAATATAACAAAAAGAAATAGTAGAAGAAGGTATCATTGCAAGAAATATAAATGAACACTAAGATTAAAAGAGAACTTGAAAGAACTTTACTGAACTTAAATGAAATATCAACAAAGTAAGTAACTTGCATAAAAAAAAGGAAAGAGCTTGAAAAAACGTGAAAGATGGCTGCTTCTAAATTTCTTAAGACTTAAAAATGCTGGAAAGTAAAATAAAAATTAAACCCTAGGCAGCTCCCCTTTAGGTTAGGTCTCATAAAGTTGCTTATATAGTCATTTAGCTTAGGGATACAATGGTAATTCCTATCCTAGATGAGTTGGCATTAATTGCCAATTGTCTTCATGTCCTTGGCTCTTCAAAGTAGATATTTCCATGTCATTTAAATGCTCACATCAGCCATGGACATCTCATCCCTTCTAGCACCTTCCTTTTTGTCTTCTAATCCACATAAGCATCCAAGGTGGCAAAGGCATGTGTCTTCCATGTGTTGGCATGTGTCTTTTGTTTTTATCCACTAAGAGTGAGTAGGATGATGACATGTGGCATGCTAGATGTCAAAAGATGAGAGAGAAAATGAAGAGTCATGCTCCCTTGTCTTGTAGTGGTCCAGTCTCCTTTCTTGCCCATTTTCAGTCTATTTTCTACCGAAAAGACTGAAATTCATCTAAAATTTATTTTTCTGCAAAACATGAGGAATTTAATAAAATTAGGGGAATAATTAATAAAATAACGGAGGAATTAAATAATTATTAATCAATAAAATACTAAAATAACTCTATTTTCATAGAGTTATCATCGCCACTAGAGGACCACAGGTTAGGATGAAGTGGTTGAAAGATACGTTTTTCATGATGACGACTCTAATAGCATTGAGAGGATAGAGTACGCGGCTCGGGCGTTCTTATTATTTCTTATGGGTTGCACCTTTTATGTTGATAAGAGTGCAACGCGAGTTCTAGTTGCATTCTTATCATTTTTAGAAGATATTACGACTGTTGATGAGATTGCGTGGGTTGCAGCTTGCCTTACTTACATGTACAAACAATTGGGCCTTGCTAGCAAAGTTGAATTTTATTCGATAGCTGGTTATATGACACTGATTTAGGTATTTAATATTTATTTAATAAAAATCATATTGATTTCTTTAATCTTTATTAGCTTATGTTTAATTATAAATGTTCCTTTTGTTTTACACAGGCATGGATCTATAAGCATTTTCCCTTATTAGATCCAGTGCAGGACGTGTCATACAAAGAGAGGCAACCTCATGCTCGTCCATGGAAACCACTCAGCTGCAATATGCAGCTACAAATACTAAGGAAGCGACTTGATGACTTTCAGTATCATCAAGTCAGTTGGGATCTATACGCAAATAGAAGACAACATCATCTTTTGCCGAAGATTGCTTTCTTTTGTGGATGCATTATGTTCGATCAAATCGTGAAGCCTTACCATACGGATATAGTTCTACGACAGTGGGGTTATATGCAGATTGCGGAACGAGGAGCCAAGCTAGTTAACTATGATGTGCATTGTAGCATTCAGCCTAATTACTAGGATAACTGGGACTACCATTTGATCACTAAGAACTAGACAGGTGCATGATGCAAGACCCCTAGACAATGTACAATAGACTATCTGATTTGGTATATCAACATTTCTCATAGGTATGTCTAAAATCTTGCATATATCGATAAAGCAGCACACAACGATCGATTGCAAAGTAAGTTCTTTGGTTATTCAAAAACTTACTAATAATGCTTTATTATCTCGAATTTGATGTATTTATACTATTCTTATTTCATAGCACATCGTGGAGCATATACGTAATCGCCTTGAGACAGAGGAGTTGGGTAGAGACAATTAGGATGTGGGTGTTTGGCTGCAAGCTATGCATGATGGGTATGCCATGGTAGTGAGATTGCCAAGGCGTGCACCAGTGCCTACATGTCCAATAGCAGCATCGCCCCCACCTACAACATCTTCATCTCTGCCTCCACATCCACCTCTATCCTTAGCAACCCTATCTTCATCTCAACAGCTTCTCATTCGTTTGCTAATATCAACATCACCTCCAGCTCCACTAGCAATATTGCCACCAACAGCACCACCACTACCTTCAACTCCACCCAGAGCAGTACCACCTCTAGTAACACCGTTAAGAGCAGCACCACTACCTCCAGCTCCATTAGCAACGCCACCACCATCTCCAGTAGCACTAGCTTCAGCTTCACCACCTCTAGCTTCCCCACCACCTCCTACATCTTCATCAATATATGTCAGAAATAAAAGGAGAAGGAGAGAGTAGATATTGTATTTTACAGTTTGACTTATACTTTTGTAAGAAATGGTATTTATATATTTATGTATATATTCAGGTTAATTAGATAATTAGTATTTATTTATAACTAAAATAATTAGATAATTAGTATTTTAATAATAAATTTCTAAATTGTAGATTAGGTAAATCAATTTAATTTTCATAAATAAAATAGGCTTAATCCAATAAAACACAATAATGTTTAAGTTACATAATACAATAAACAACGCCTGCAACAGCGCATTATATTTAGTTACATAATACATCATGATTCATCTAGATTGATTGTCTCTTAAGTCTCAACATCTGTGTTTGATGAGAATAATAATTTGAAATCCTCGATTCGAGATACATATGGAAAGTCCCACTCTTGAATGCATTTATATCGATACCTGTGCCAGTTGCATGCGATCGAAGGTATTGATGCTCTCGAATCCAACAAGACCCACAATAATGCGTTATATTTAATTAAATCTGAGTGAAAACAAAAAATAATAATAAATTTTCACTATGATCTATACCTGAACAAAATAACAATTGCTCACAAATCCAATAGCAATTAACCTATGTTGCAGTAAGGGAAATGCAATAGATCTAAGCGGAAGATATATCGGGCACTGTCTCAAAGATAAATGGACAAGCATGATGTCATACCGTAAAGATATCAAATGACCCATGTCTGGTAAGGTCATCCAATTATCCTTACAAGTTACCGTGTTGAAACACACCAAGGATTGCATCAATTCTTCAACACGCTCCTGACATCTGTCGTAACGATTTTTGTCTGGGGACTTAATCGCTAAACAGTTTTAGAGAACACAAAATGGAGTCGCTACCAATCTTTTTTGCCTAGGTGTGATTAGCCACCTAAAATTATTTATCTTTTCAATAAAATCTTAAAAATAACTTTTGGTCTACGAGAGCAAAGTTTGGGTTTGTGAGTTCGGTTATGCATAAGGAAGGATTAGCACCCCCACAACACCCGTTAAAAAAATAGTACCACTTAATCATATATTATCCCTTTGATCTTAATTAAATATTTAAAAAGAACTTCATTTATTTTGAAATCATTGTTTATTTGTTTTATTTTGAAACCTCTTAAAACTTTCATTTGTTTTGAAACCATTTGTTTATTCATTTTATTTGATATATTAAATGTTATTTTTTATTTAGGGGAGGGATCCACTTACACCTGTGTAAAACTTAACAGTTTTATACACTTTGTTAACCTTTAGATTGAGATCATATGTATGGTTTAGATTAAAAGCCCTTTGCTTGTAAGTGCAAAATTAAATATAAAAATATTTTTGATTTCTTTTCTTTTTTACATTTATTTCTTTTCACAGCAGTTCTTCTCCATCTCTTTCACAGTAGTTTTTTTGTGCCAATTGTCATAACGTCTAAGTCCGTGAACCTAACCGCTAGACTTTAAAATTCTAGAAGTCGCCACCAATCATTCAAACCTAAAGTGTGATTGGTCACCTATTCTTGTCTAAAGGTAAGGCATGGTCTACGTTCAAAGAATCTAGGGTTCGGGAGTACGGTTACGTGTGGGGAAGGATTAGCACCCCCACAACGCCCATTCTAAAATGGTGCCACTTAGTTTTAAGTTTAGTCTAAATTTGCCTTTATATGTGTATTAGTTTCAATAATTAAATATTGGTAAAGTTTCTAAGACTATTCCATCAATCTGGCTCTAATCTTAGAAACTCCCCTCACCTCAAGATGTTCAAGGAGTACCAATCGACTTTCTTGAACTCCATCGTCGGATTGATTAAGTACATTATCAAATTCTTATCTTTAAATAATTTCTAATCTTATTTTTAAAATTCCTATCTTTTATTTCTTATCTTATTTTAATTTCTTTTTCTTGATTTTATTATTTTACGTCTTTAAAATAAACATGACATATGGTTTATTGACAATTCTTCTTAAGTATCCTATCAATCTGGCTTAACTCAAGAGGAATCCTCTCACCTAAAAATTCCAAGGAGTACCAATTGACTTTCTTGGAGTTTCATCCTCAGCATATGTCACCCTATTACCTTATTATGGTATTATTTTATATTCTTTATTCTCGATTTATTATTTTATTTTATTTTTTTATTATTATTATATTTTTCAAATGAACATGAATTATGTTTTCTTGAGAATTCTCCTTAAGTATTCCATCAATCTGGCTCAACTCAAGAAGAATCCTCTCACCTAGAAAATCCAAGGAGTACCAATTGATTTTCTTGGAGTTTCATCCTCGGCATAATTCATATTCATCCTTAGTATTTTATTTAAATTTATTTTATCTTTTATTTTATGAAGTTTTATATTTATCTTATTATATTTTCCTAAAAATTATTACCATGGATTTAATGTCCAAACAATTGATCATGCAAAAAGTAATATAAATCAAGAAATAAAAATAGTTATCATGCAAACAAATTAAATTATACAAATATAATTATTAATAACAATACCATACGTGGCATCATAAAAGTAAATGAACAATACTTACCTTGTAATTGGATTGGCCAAAGTAAAATAGTTTGAGCTTTGCAGATTACTGACATGATTTGCTCTTGGAATTGGTGGAGGAAAAGCAACACCTTTAACCCAATCCTAGCCTTACAATAGCAACAAATGCTGGGATTGTCTTTGAAAGCCAAAACAAAACACTGCTATGTAATGATATCGTCCAATTCAGAAACCCCTTCAGCAACCGTAAGCTGCCGGCTACAACCCGCCACTGCTTCGTCTGCCTTGTATATATTTTTTTATTTTTTCTCTGAAAATCCTCTCCTCTTTTTTTTTTTTGCTTGATGCAGGCTGCTTTTTTCTATGAATTTTTTCTCTCCCCTCAAACTATGTGTTCGACCCGTTTTTATAATCACAAACTTGTTAGATTACTAATACAACTATATCTATTCTATTAATTATCTCATATTTTTCATATTTTATCTATTTAATTCTTATGTTAATTCTAATCTAACTCTAATCTAAAAAGTCTGATTTTAATCTAACATTAACTCTAAAATAAATTATCCTAAAAATCTAATTATCCTATCCTAAAATTAATTTTATTTTTATTTCTTTTTATCTTTTCTCTCTCCCTTTTTTTTATATTCCTAAATCCTATTTTAATTTTAATTTCCTAATTAATGTTAATTCTAAATCTAAAAATTCTAATTTAATTCTAGCCTAATTCTAAATTGTTAAATTAAAATACAATGTCACCCAATCTAATTAATTATTTATATAAATTAAGACTTCGGACAAAATAGGGTGTCTACACCAATTTCACAAAATTAGGATTTAGAGTTTTGCTTCACTGGCTTCCAAACTGTTCTTACTAGTAATTTAGCTTTAGTACTAATTTTTGTTTATTTTTCTGACTACAAGGAAGAATAGTGGATGGAGAAGTTTGATTTCTTCATTGATTTCTTCTTTCCATTGATTTAATTGTTTACTGATTAGTTTTTTTTTTTAACTAGTAATATTTCATTCTCCAAAAAACTGGAGAAACCTACTACTGCTACTGAGTGACAATACGTAAAATTTCCCAATTATGATCTAATGGAAGGATTTTTTTGTGTTAAGCAACAGTTTCATTAATTATAGAAAAATATTATACCATCGCCTTAATCAAAATAGGATAGAAAAAACCAAGCAAAAGTGTCCTAACTGAAACAAAAAAGCTTCCTAAAAAATAAGGGACCCTTCTGCACGGACACAAAGCTTCAAAATGAATGCCCCTTAAAAGACACAGGAAAAGGGAACACTAACAAGGACGAACAAGCCAAAGGACCCTTAAAAAAAATGTATAAAAGCGCCAACAAAAACAAAAGCCAGCACCTTTAGAAGCCTCAAAAAACAAGGGCACTATTACAAAACTCCTACTGCAACCATATAAAACTCCAAGGGATATAATGGCATACTTGAAACGTCTGAGAACAAAAAATGTCGCATACAAGGAGAACGAAAGGTCCCAAGTCAAACTTCCAAGCAGTAAAGGAGACATGTCAAGGAATTAGATCATCAGCGCAAGAAAAGGTCTTGAAACTTGGATCAAAACCATTGAAAAAATCTAATGGAAGGGCTTATTGAATGTTTTACAGACTTGGGTAAATGAAACTTTAAATTAAAAAAAATGCCTTGCAATGCATATGAATGTTTTCATATGAATTGAAAAAAAAAAAGGAAAGAGAAAATGTAAAAAGGAAAGCAATCAAAAATACTTTTACATTTAATTTTACACTTACAAGTAAAAGGGTCTTAGTCTAAGTCATGCATGTGATCTCAATTTAATGGTCGAAAATGTGTGTAAAACTATTAAGTTTTACACAAGAGTAAGTGGATCCTCCCCTTTTATTTATGTTAAATTTTATTTCTTAACCTGAAATAAATGAGAATCTTTTATATTGAAAATTATTCCGAAGTACCCAAATACTTCTTGTAACATTTCGGATAACTTTCTCACCTTGAGATTTCTTAAGAATTACTACTTGCGATTTCTATAGAATCCCAATCTAGGGAGATTCACACTTATGTTAGAATTTCATAAATGCAAATGATGCAAACAAAATATATATGATGCACATGAGAAATATATTATTTTATTTTATTATTATTTATATTATTATTTTTGAAATTTATTGAATTTATAAAATTTTATTGAAAAATCATACTAAATATTTCAATACGCTGGTAACACCTAACAGATTCTTCCCACCTAGAGATCAGGTAGGAATCACTACTTGTGAATTTCATAACATCTCATCATCGGAAATTAGTTTATATTGATATTTATTTATCTTAAAATTTATATTTATATTTATATGTATTTATTTCAATATTTAAAATTATTTATTTATTTATTTTACCATTTTTATTCATTTTATTTTTTATTTATATAAGGCAAGTTTTGATATCGAGATAAAATCGATTAAATGTCCCAATTCATTGGTAACATTTAAAGATTTTCCCTCGATCCTAAAGATTATCGAAGAATCACTACTTTTGATTTTTTCGAAATCTTGTCATCGGAAATAAAAGTTACATATTTATTCATTTATTTACCTTTCCATTTGTTTTTTTTAATTATGTGTTATTATTTTTAAAAAATTGATTTATTTTATGAAATTAAGAATTTTGTTATCGAAATAAAATCACTTAGATATCCCAATACGCTGATGACATTTAAAGATTTTGTCTCAATCCTAAATATTATCAAATAATCACTACTTGCGATTTCTAAGAAATCCCATCATCGGAATAATTTTTTTTTCTTAAACTAAAGCTTTATTATTATAATTTAATTCATGACACAAACTTTAATTTTATAAATTGATTTGATAATTCTAATTTTAAAAATTCATTTTATAGACTTAATAATTATAAGTTTTATTCAATACGTCTTATTTTTCTTTATATTTCTAATGATTAAGATCCATTTTTAAAACTACAAATAAATAAATTAATGAGGCATACTACAAATAGTACAATCAAAACCAACAATTGAACAACTGAGATGAGCTGGCCCAAGGCAGACGTAAACAACTAAAACGCTAAAAAAATCCCATCAGCTTGTTGTAAATAAACTAGTGACACACCACATACCCATTGTAATAAGCCACCAATTAATTAGCAAAGAGAAACATACAATGAAAAGAATCAGGTAGTCAACATGTTAAGAAAATCTATACTTGCATATGCTAGCGTGCCAATAAACAAATAATTAAGTCAAATTAACAAGAAAAGTAAAAAAAATTGCCAAAGTATAAAGAAGATAAATGAGCAAGAGTAATCAACCTGTGAGTGCAAGGAACGTGCAGCAAGCTAAACAATATAGTGAAAGGATGGTGCTTGATGAAGGTGACAAGTCAGTAGGTTTTTTTTTTGTGTGACAAGTCAATAGGGTTTTTTTTTGTGTTCATGTCTTCATCCCTTTTGTCTACTAGCCTGCCCTTTTTTGGCTTTGCCATCTAGCTTCCTTGTATATCAGTCTTCTCAAAAGCCTTCAAGCTTGCCCGTGTACTGCCTCCTGTATATTCTTTTTGGTGCCCCCTTTAAATGGCTAAGCTCCTCTTTTTATACTTGTCAAAAATTTTATGGAAAGAAATCAAAAATTTATAGTTAATCCCATGATCATGGGATTTTTCATTTATTTTGTTTGACTTTCCCCTTTTTTTTTTTACTTTCCCTTTTTTAAAAATTTATTTCCATTTCATTTTTTATTTTTGGTAATCAATTTTCAGATTTTATTTCACTTTGATTATTTCCTTTATTATTATTATCTTTCTTATGGCAACAAATCATTGAAGTCAATTCTCTTTTATTCTATACAAATCCTTTAGTCAACTTTGGGTATGCATGGGACTTTAGTTTTTTGCATGGAATGCATGGGATTCCAATTTAAGGTCTAACCAAAATTGACTTGTTTCTTTTATTTTTTTATTTTTTATTTAAAAAATTGTTCAGACAAAATTAGGTGTCTATAACATCCATAGAGACGTACATAATCATCTCAGTGTCTATTAACTCATCCATCAAATCTCATCACACTTGTAGCCATGCATCTACACTCATACCCAACAACCCCATTACAGCTCTAAATTCGCAGTGTCCATCAGACTTGACATCAACAACATCGTGAATGAACGGACATATCTCGCCTGGAAAAGAATCCATATATCGAATTTGGCACCTTTACGATACACAGGTAATTTCTTCCTCTTCTTCGACAGTTACACTAAACTTGCCGTTGTAGGTGAAATGGTATTATCATGACCACACTCGACAATCTCAAAATAAGAAGGTTCCCATTGAGTTGATGTATCCATTTTCAATGCTTGATTACAACCCTTTATCTTAGCCTTTTCAATTGGAGGAACTAGGAATGTTGTTACCAAATCACCTAATTCTCTTAACTCTTTTTTCAAAGCTAGTTTTCTTGAAATATCATACGCATCGAATCGTTCACAATTATCTCTCACTCAGCATCTAATGTCAATTACTACACATCTTCGTTTATGGACTTCATCAAGTCTAATTTTGACCAATGTGAATGCACAGCAGATAAGGGAATTTGTCGTCTAAACCGTGCATATTCAGCAATTTCATGAGCACACGGCAACCTATATGTCATTCTCATTACATAGCCACAAGAGTGAATATCAATATTTGCATCCTTTACTCGTTCCAACTCCTTCAATATCATATGCAAAGCCATCCCTGACACCAATTCTCGTAACTTCTTAAATAATGATGGCCTTTTCTTAACCAACCAGGTGTTGAAAGACTCGGCAACATTACTTGTTACATGATCCCACCTAGGTCGTTCGAACTTGGGTATCATCCAGTGCTCAGGCTAGTTGTTTAACATTTATGCACTTAACTTCTTCTTATACTTACACAGATTGTTGCATGCAACTTCATAATCCTCTTCAATTCTGGCATACATTACAACATCCAACAATTTTAGGGATTGTTCTTTAACTTTTTTTCCTTTATACATCACTTTGCTAACCTCTGAACAAAAGTTCTCTTTTAAATGTCTATAGCAATATGTGTGGCATCCCTCTCTATATAGCTGTGCCGCAAAATTCAATTTATTTTGGTTCCCATCAAATTTAATGATGACTTTAACATGTCTAGTCATCTTGAACTTTAAGTTACCCAAGAATCACGTCCAATCCTCAAAGCTTTCGGAGCTAACTACAACATAAGCAAGTGAGAAGCGTTGATTATTTGTATCAATTGTTGATACAAACAACAAAGTTTTGTTGTACAGTCCACTTAAATGGTAGCTGTCAATAAAGATTAACTCTCTATATCCATTCAAAAATCCAATTATTGAGCATTCATATGCTACGAAAAACTTCTTAAAATGCATATGTTCATCAAAGGTTCACTCAACCTCCATTACAAGGTCTACCTCCTTCATTTCTTTACAAAACCAAGGCATTAATTTGTAGGAGTCCTTGGCTCTTTCATGAGGTAGCTTCATTGTCTGCTTTTTGCATAACCACGCTTGTTTATAGCTCAATGATAAACCACGTTCAAATTGAAAGGCAACTCTAACTTGGTGTGGTGTGGTCTTCAGCTAAAGCTTTAACTTCTTGAAGATAATTTTAACAGCATATTTGGACTTGGACAATGGTCTATATTCGATTGCATCTTGAGTGTTGTGATTATGGATATTAACAAATGTTCCTACAATCATAATGTTCGTAGATCCCATCCTCAATGCTCTCAAATACCATGGACATCCATTTGTTTTATAGTCAAAACTAATAAGAGATTTACCATTCTTCCAAAATTTGTAACTGAATCAGTAAAGAGTAAGTCTAAGAGCTTTTGCATCTTCGAAGTTTTAACCACTGTCAAGGATCTCATCTTTCCAAAGTTTGCTCATATATTAATCTTTATTAGCAACAGCACATCCAATCATAGTTGACAACTCTAAACTTTTTCCAAGCATATTTTCTCATGGACTAACACCATTCTATATTCAAACAATAGCAGCATGGATTAATATGCAAACGAAGAGATATTCAATGTTTACAAAGTGCCTATTACCATGCAGCATCTGAACTGAAAGCATTATCCTTTAATTGGTTCGAAAATGCACTTGGTTCAGCTGGAAATATGTATAATTTTGTTGATCGACCACTAAACTCGATCAAATCATTCAAACTGGCATCGTTAACCAAATCACAAATACAATACAGTCAAATTCTAGCATAGACATAAACATTGTTTTAAATTGCGGTCGCGGCTGCGTTTTCGGTCGCATTGCGTTTATCGCGGTTGCGGACATAACGGCGGTAATTACGGTCATCGCGGTCGTGAATTTTTTTTAATTTCGCAAAATTCTATATAAAGTGTAGTAATTGTAATTATAATCATGTAAAGTCTTATTTTATAGTTTTTAAAGTAATTTATGATACCTCAAGTCTATTATTTATGTGAAAAAAAGTTATTTATAATTTTTTGACTTATAATAAAACATTCATATTTAAAAAATTACTTATGATTTTTTAAAAAATAACAAATATTGAAAATAGAGATAAATAATCATGTACTAATTATTTAGCATTAATTATTTTTTGTCTAAATTATTAAGGAATTTTTTCATCTAAATTTTGTCAAATCTTTTTTTTACCTAAATTAATTATGTCAATATTTTTCTTTTTTTCTCTTCCACATGAATTTTTACAAATATTAATAATTAACAAATAGAACTTGTTAAATTCAATTCAAGGAAACTAAAAAAAATACACTTTAAATCTTACCGATTACCACATAGTGGAATGACAAGGAGCATCAAATTCTCCCTCTTCACCTTTAGAACCATGGCGACTCGATCTTCGTGACCTTTGTCCAGAATTCGAACCATATCCTTGTTCTTGATACATTTGTGGTGGTGGTGGATACATTTGGGGTGGTGGTGGATACATTTGGGGATAATAGGGCATGGGATAATTAGGATATGGCTGGGGTGGATAATAACCTTGCGGAGGTGGATAGTAACCATAAGGAGGCTGAAAATGTAAATGTGGTCTCGATGGATAATAGCCTTGACTATCAAACGATTCATTACTAGAAGCTGATCTTCGAAATGAAGAGCCTCCAGACGTATCATGTTGGTGCTTCTTGGCTTTTCCCTTTGATCGAGCTCTATCTCTACTTCTATCCCCACTAGATTCAACAGATGGATGTACTCCGTATTCTGACAAATCAAGGAATAATCCCCCGGTAGCAGCAAGCCCAAGTTCTCTGCCAAGTGGACTAAAAGTCCTATTTTCATTTGCACCACCACTATAATCAGCACCACTACCATCACCACCGGGTCCATCACCACCAGTTGGACTTGAACCCTCATCATCATCACTCTGAGTTGGTGATCGGCTTGTACTTGAGTGAGGCAGATTTTGTTCTCCTGATTGATATGATTGTTCAACATTCATTTCATCATCAGAATTATCAAGAGGCAACCAATCAAAGTTTTACCCATCTAACAAAGGATTTTCTTTCTCTTGTAGCCATTCTGAAAGTGGATCATCTTCTTCAAAGATATGGTTTAGGCTAATAGGATTGAAACTATCATTTATCTCATCAATACTCCTCCTTTTTTGATGTCTTATCCTTAGCCTCATATTGTAATAAGTGTACACCATCTTATGAAGTCTTTCATATTTCAACCTGTTTCTTTTGTTGGTATGTATATAGCTAAATGTGCTCCAATTTCTTTCACAATTAGATACAGAAGTTGTCTGACTAAGCACTTTAATTGCTATTCTTTGCAATTCAGGAACACATGTACCATATATCATCCACCATTCAGCTGCATAAAATAATTTAAAATAAATTTAATACCAATATATAAATAATATTAAAGAAATTAAAACTATTTAATTAATTATTTACCTGGATTCATTTGCTTCCAAGCTTTCTGTGCTTGTGGCGTACCGAATGTTTCTCTTTTATCTAGCTTATTCAAACAACTACATTGATAAAACATTACAATCATTAAATAAATGTAAAAAAATAATTATATTTCTGATACATAAAATAAAATTTTCAAGTATAAAATAGTAGTAAACACTAACCTGATTAGTCATCTGGATTTGATTATCCATATAAGGTTCTAGTCTTTCTATCACTGCTTTTATACCTTCTCTTGTTTCTATTAACACATCCGACGAAGATTTCACACCATATTGAAATTGGGGATTAAGATAATAACCTAAACATAGTTCATAACAATAAAAAAAAATAAGCAATAAAAAATAAATATATAAGCAATTTAAGCATATAACATAAAATTGTTATTTTAATTACAATCCACATTTTTAGTCTATTTACCAGCTGAATGCAAGTGAGAATGCATAAATGTCCATCTATTATCGATAATCCTTTCATATTCAGTGAAGTATCGACATTCTTGTTCAATTGCCCGTTTAGCTCTATCCGTTGCCTCATAAATAAAGCCCATTGTTGGTTTTTCATCACTGTCCGTAAGGCGCAATACTTTTACCAAAGGCTCATAAACTTTTATTATTTCACTTACTTTTTTCCAAAAATCTTTTCCCAATATAATATTTTTTGCTTCATAAGCAGGTCCCAACTTTTGTTGCCCCCATTAAGATTCTTTAAATTCCTGCATATTTTAAATTAAGAGTTAAACAAGATATTAAAAAAAACTAGACTTAAATAATTGTACTAATTATTAAATACTAACCTTTGAATTGAACATTTCTCTTAGACCTTGTTTATGCTTTGTTATTTCTTGTAATTGGATGAAATGGGTAGCAAATCGAGTGAGAGTAGGACGAAGTATTTGCCTTCCCTAAGTATATTTCTTCATCAAGTCAACTGTCCAAATATGATTGTATATGAAACAAGTGACTTTCTTCGCCTCGTCCAATACTTTTTCCACGCTTTGCTTCTTCCCAATATCTTCAAGGCATAAATCCAAGCAATGAGCTGCACAGGCAGTCCAAAACAAATGTTTTCTTTTCAACATTAATTTTTTTTCCAGCAGCCTTAAGTGCTGCCTCATTGTCAATGACTATTTGAACAATATATTGCTCTCCGATTTCTTCCACAACTTGATCTAATAGTTTGTAGTAAAATTTAGTATCTCTAGTCTGAATACTAGAGACATCAACAGATTTCCAAAAAATGGTCCCTTTACTATAATAAACTAGAAAATTTATTATATGCATTTGATTCAAGCTATTGGTCCACCCATCACACATTAAGGTAGCACCTACTTCACTCCAGTGAACCTTTAATCCATCAACTCATTCTTTGACTTGTTGATACTCTGATTCCAAATATACATCAGAAACCTCATAAGGTGTTGGAAGCTTTACATTTGGCCCAATTTCTGTTGCTACAGAAACCAAATTGTGCAACCATGGAGAGTTTGCTAAATGAAAAGGAAGTCGATCGTGTATCAAAAATTTAGATACTGATTCACCCAGCTTCTTTCTTAATGTCTTCATAAAAGAATCACTTAACTTCGGTTGCTTTAAACTCTTGCTTCTAACCAATTCAGGTACTGCTCCCCTTAAAGAAATTTCAGAGTCACTTGGAGTAGATTTCCTTATTCTTTGATAAAAATAGTCAGCAACTGAGCCATGAGAGCTTCGTCCCTCTTCATAAGTACTATTAAAACCACTAGTTTTTTGCCTAAATTCTTACCTCATATGCCACTCACGTTGTGATTGAACACTTTCTCGCATGGCTTGTCTCATAGTAGCATCTTCGTCTATGAATCCTTCAGAATCATAATCTTCCTTTCCTCTTAATTGAGAAAAGAATTCATCTTTTCTCTTTTTGTTATCATTTTTTTTCTTTTTACTTTCTTGGAGGAGTTTCATCATACTTTCTCTAACAGTACCTTTTAATAATACAGTTAAGAAAAATAAAAAAAATTAGTTGTACATGTTAATGTAATTTTATAATCTTTATTTAAAAATTAACATAATATTTATAACATACCAGTAACATTGGGGCATGGTGCAACATTGCCAGTCTTATGAGCAATATGCTCCTTGAAGCGTGTTATTCCTCCTCTTACAATTTTCCCACAAAGTTTACATGACACATTTCCTTTTGAATTTGGTACAGGTATTCCGAAATGCCAACCTATATTAACACTTGGCGCACCTTCTAGTCCCTTACTTGGAAAAACCTCACTTCATGGTATGTTTGACATTTTCTGTTAAACAAATAAGTATAAACAAATGAGATAGAATTATCACATTTTTTTATACAAAAAAATTGAATCTGAATCATTAATTAACCACATTTTCAACCGTTTAAGAAGTAATAATAATTTAATTAATTACATTTACATTATCAATATTTTTCTTTAATTACAATAATGTTCGACTATATCAAAAAATTAATATTAATTTGCCACAATCAATTAACTTAAACAATCATATTTATATATGAACATCAAATTATCAATATTAACTTTTTCTTAAGTTATAATAATATTTAATACAATATATTAAATTGCACTACAAATTTTACTTTAAAAATTAAATTAATAATTTAAATTCAACCTTATCTATTTTTTTTTAAATTCAAATTACTCATTTCATAATTTTTTTTAATCATGATTCATCCATTCTTAAACTTTTAATTTAAAGCCCATCACTATTAGTACATATTAAAACAAATTTTTTTTTGGTTTGCTGATGATGATTGATGATGGCAACGACAGTAGCAAATCTGCAAATGATCAAAATAAATTCTAGCTAAAAAAAAATGCTCAAAATAAATTCTACCTAAAAAAAAATGCTCAAAATAAAGATAAAAAATAATATGCTAAATAAAAGTAAAGACTAATTAAAATTAACATGATATTATATCTCAAAAAAATCTAAACCTATAACCAAAAAAAAAATTCTAAACCGGCTCTAACCCCTTCAGTCTTCTTCACTCTTTCACTTCACTACCCAACCCAACCGACATAGTCCCCGACTCTCCACCCACCCAAGTTCCTTCCGTCTCCCAACCCAACCCAACCCTCGGTCCTCCTCAATCCTCTCAGTGGCTCAGTAACAAGCCGCCGGCAGCCTCCCTCAGCCTCCTGATCACGCCCTCAGCCCTTCACCTTAGCGGCTAGCCTCCTTTTTTCCTTTCACCTCCCCTCACGCACGGCCTCACGTTAGCGCCTCAGCCAGCTGCCAGCCTCACGACGCCAGCCTCAGCCTCGCCTCTGTCTCCGTCAGCTTCGTTTCGACTTTCACCGCGACTCCCTCGGTCCCTCCCTCACCTTCTGTCACGAATCCAGCCGCCATGTCCGTCGGCATCAGCGACGACGCCTCCTTTCCTTTCGGCGCCAAATCTGACTCTTCTGATCTGATCTAATCTCAGTCTCTCAAAGACTCAAACACCCACACCACCCTTGCCATCACCCACTGTCCCACGCCATCCCCACTGTCCCAACTCCCACGCCTTCAGCCTTCTCATTCTCTGATCTGATCTAAGTTTAAAAACAAAATGCTTAGTTGCTTACCTTTCAAAGATCTTGCTATGTTGTTGTCTGTGAGTTGTGACTCTGTGTGAGTGATCTCTGTTTGCTTGAGGGATTTTTCTTTGTTGTTAACTTGTTGTCTCTCTCTGTTTGCTTGTGAGTTTTGTTGTAAACTGTTATTTGTGACTTGCGAGTTGTGAATTGAGTTGTTGTGTGTGACAGTTCGTGTATGTTGTGAGAAACTGAGAATGAGACTATGGTCTGTGTTTGTGAGTTTTGTGAACTTGTGAATCTGTGACTGTGTTGTGAGCCTGATGACTGATGAACTTGTGTTGTGAATTGTTTTTTTATTCGAAGCTGAATATTTTTTAGGTTGATGATTGATGTTTGAAAGCTTGGGCATTATACTTGGGGAATCTGATTCTTGCTGTCAGGCCGGCTACTCTGCTTCTGAAATTTTTTTTCTTTTTTTTTGTCTTCTGTCTGAAAGGTAATGGTGATAGCGGCGATAACGGACCGCTATCACCGCTAACCTCCGTTATGGCGTTATAAAACGCCCGTTATCAGCCGCTATGGGTGTGAGCCATTCTCACACCCGTTATACCTGCAATAGCGGTGGCGGCCACCACTGCTACCTCGAGATAGCGGCCGCTATTTGAAACACTTGACATAAAAAGTTTTCCAACTAATACAAAATTCCTTGCACTAGGTTTGGATGGCTTCAATATTTTCTTCTTGTTTTTTTGTACAGATGAGTAGTATAATAGATTACTTAACCTGGAAGTGCCGGAACTATTCTAGATCTACCAAAACCCTTGCAATCAATTTCTAGGATCTTTACAACACTCTTCGGGGGCTGCATCATAACAGTTGTCTGCAATCTAGTTGCTTGAACCATGTTGGCAAAGCTATCAACACAAAAATTAGCCTCACAGTAAATATGATTCAACGAATAGCACCAGTCTTTGTTTACCAACGGTTGACAGCTCTTGAGAATCATGTGTAAAATGTCACAACCTTTAAGCTTCCCTTTAACTCTTTGAACGACTACTAAGGGGTCAGATTCCAATTGAACTTTCTTGAACCCCATATCCCAAGCCAACTGTAAACCAGTGTAAATAGCAAAAACTTCAACCTTAAACATCAATCCCCAACCTAACCATCTAACAAAACCCTAGATCCACTTGCCAGTCTCATCTCAAAGAAGACCACCAATTGCCGACTTACCAAGGTTTGAAAAACTTGAAGCATCCACATTTATTTTAATAAAACTAGGAAGAAGAGGTAACCATTTAATAAGAAGAATTTGATTAGAAGAAACACTCCGTAAGCCACCCGTATATTGTTCATATCCCTTAACATTTTGCAAAAGGATATAAGTACCAATCCTAGGCCAAGTAAACCCTTATTCGTAGAGAGACTTATTCCTCCATGACCATAGAACCCAACAAGCATAGCCAAATACCATGGGCCAAGATATACCAGCCTCTACGATCCTCAAAGTCTGTTGAAGGTTAGAGCACAACCAATTCTATAAATCTAATGAATTAAAGGAGTCCAATTCTACACCATGCAGCCAGTTTCACCATAACTCCTGGGATATAGAACAATCCCGTAAAGCGTGAATAGTTGATTTAGCCTCAACATTACATCTTGAACACATAACGTCCATTGTTAGCCTCTTTTGCAAACAAGCTACCTTTGTCAATAGTTATCATGTACGGCCAACCAAATAAAGGTTTTAACTCTAAAAGCTACATTCAGTTTCCACACCTGCTTCCAAATAGCATTAGGATCTATAACTTCCACATGCATTATAAGCAAACTTAATAGAAAATTCACCCAATGAAAAACCAATCCAATATCGCCTATCTTCCTCTAGTAGTGAAATATCAACTAGTTTCAACGGCTCCTTCACATCTCTAGGTAGAAACTCCAACTGAGATCAATCCCAACTACCATTAACATCTATTAAATCACAAACTTTATCATCCAATACCTCTATTTGGAGACCACAATCTCTAAATTCAACAAGAGGTTTATCACACTACAATTGACCTTACCAAAACAGTGTCTTCCTACCTTCCCAACTAACCATGCACTTTCCTTATGTACAATTGGTTTACTTGCAATAATTCCCCTCTAAGTAGTGGAGACTGGAAACCCCTTTTTTAATTGAGGCTTTAAGAAAAGACGTCCCACTAAAATATTTTTACTTTAAGACACAAGCCCATAAGCCAGAGTCACTTACCTTTAGTTTCCAACCAAGTTTAGCAATCATGGCATTATTCATATCCTTTGTTTTTCATAATCCTTAACCCCCCCCTTCTCCTTTGGCGTACGTACATAATCCCATTTAAGCAATGGCACCTTTCTTTTTTCACCTGTAGATCCATATAGGAAATTCATATTAATTCTGTCAATATTTTTAGCAATAGCCACAGGAAGTTGAGTAGTTTGTATAGTGTATGAAACAATGCTGCTTGTGACAGACCGGATTAGTATTACCCTCCCGACAAAGGATAATTGAGAAGCCTTCCACAAGGTTAATCTATTTCTAACTTTGTCAAGCACATATTGGTATGTAGAAATGTTCACCCTCAGAGAATGAATAGGAACACCTAGATACTTACCAAACTTTGTACAATGTTTCATGCTTGTTAATTGTTTAATACTATTTACTTGACTTAAAGTAATATTTCGAGAAGTATAAAAGCTAGACTTACTCGAGTTTACTTTTTGGCCAAATAGTGAACAAAACAAATTTAAGCATTTCATAATTACTCAACATTGGTTAATTGTAGCCTTACCAAATAACAATAAGTCATCAGCAAAGAAGAGGTAAGAAAGTAAGGAACCTCCCCGAGAAAGATAAATTGGCTTCCAATATCCATCATCCATAGCTTTGTCTATCATAGTAGATAATTTCTATAAACACAAGACAAAAAGATACAGAGAAAAGGGATCCCCTTGTTTAAGACCTCTAGAAGGTTTGAAATAAGAAGTCAGCTCCCCGCTCCGCAAAATATTCATCTCAGTTGAAGATACACAATACATTATCAAATCTATTAATGAAGTGGGTAATCGAAAATCTGAAAGAACCCATCTTAAAAAATCCCAGTCAATCCGATCATAAGTTTTCTTCAAATCAATCTTTATAATTAAATCTCCAACTCTACCTCTTTTTCTTTTTAAAAGAATGAATTACTTCCTGAATAACCATAATATTATCAGAACTACTTCTCCCAAGAATAAAGCTACTCTATGAAGGAGAAATAATCTCTGTCAAGTAAGGCCTAATCTAGTTCACAATAATCTTCGAGATCAATTCACTAGTACGTTACAAAGAGTTATCGGTCTAAATTGGGAGACATTTATCGGATGCTCAATTTTAGGGATAACGACAATCAAAACCTTACTCAGTTCAGAATTGAAACAACCATTAGCAAATACTCCTTTATAAAATTGCACAAAGAATCTTTCACAATATCCTAGTTAGCTTTATAAAAGTTAACTGGAAAACCATCTAACCTTGGAGATCGAAAACAAGGCACAAATCAAAGGGCTCTCTAAATTTCTTCCTCATATGGGCCATGTCCTAAATAACCCGAATCAAAATCATCAAATGTGACTCGTGCACTTGGGCACGTGATTTCTACATCATCCGCCTTAGCTTCAGCCATATATAACTCTTCGAAATAAAAACCCACCATAGATTTCAACTCAACCTGATCATCACACCAAGAGCTGTCACTTCTCTTTATAGCCACCACTCTGTTTCTACTCCTTTTAGTTACTGTCGTAGCATGAAAAAATCGAGTATTTTTGTCACCAAATTACACCCACCTTGATATGGATTTTTGAAAACAAAGAACTTCCTCTTGTAACAAAACATTATCATACTCCTATAGCAGCTCTTCCTTAAGCTTTGACAACGAGGATTAACCCACCTTTCCAAGGACCTTTGTGTAAGACCCGAATTTTATCATACTATATAACATATTTGTACATAATTGATAGTGGTAATAAATTCTTTTAGTGAAATTAAAGAATCATTGAATGTGAAATTTCACTTTTCATTCTAAGTGGTGATTTATAGTATGGTGTATAAAGAAAGAAAAACAAATATTAAAGTACTACTTTAAATAGAAGGGAATGTATAAATATTAGTAAGGAAACAATTTAATAATTCATAATTTTATATGATTTACGAGGAATAAGAGTACAACATCTTATTAAAGTTTTGAGAGTTGTTAAGCGTCACAGACAGTTCAACCGGTAAGTAAGTGTAAGTTATAAGTAAGTATCATGTTATACAGTGGATTTGAGATGTTACAGATTTAATGGTATCAGAGCAGGGTTGGTCGAATGTTTAGTGATGCTTAAAACGAAAAGAGAATAGTAAACATTCCTTGTAGTACTGTATAATCTGAATATGTAATTGATATATTAATAATAAGTAATAAATGATCTCTGTGGTACAGATATGAGTGGAAGGAAGAGGATACGCTCAGTGAGAGGTATAAGCCGAGGTAGAGCGGCACAGATTCTGGAACCGCAGACACCAAAACCTGCCCTAAGACCTCTACGTCCTATACAGCCAGAGAGCATTGACACTAGTGTGAGCCGAGTGGAGAGGTTAGTAGTCGATTTCATGGCTATGTATCAGGCAGATAAAGCCGCTGATAGGGCAGAGAGGGAGAGAGTTGCAGCTCCCGCAGCCCCAGTAGAGGTGCTAAAACCGCCACAGCCGGCACCAATTATACCTGAGCCTCAGCCTATGCAACCACCGGTACCTCAGCCACAGGTAGCTCCACCACAGTCAGTGATTCGGCAGCTTAGAGATGTGGAGTTGTATTGTGATATGGCGTTGGTGAAATCATTTAAAAAGTTGGATCCACCTAAGTTTAAAGGTACTAGGGATCCATTGGCAACAGAATAGTGGGTTATCGAGGTTGAGAGATTACTTATGATTATGAGATATTCGGAGACGGAGAAGGTAGGCCTAGCAGTGTTCCAGTTGGTAGATGATGCGAGACATTGGTGGAAGGCCACTCAGACTGTATTATTTGCTCAGCATCAGGATTTGTCCTGGGATATTTTTGTGGATGCTTTTAGGAGGCAGTATATTCCTGACACTGCTCAGGAGAAAATTACAGCAGGAATTTATGGATTTAGTTCAGAGCAGCATGTCAATGAACGAGTATGAGGTCAAATTTACTACTTTGAGCCGTTTTGATCCACAGACTAGTGCAAATACCAGGTATAAAATTTCAAGATTTAGGGCTGGATTGAGACCATCTATCAAAATGAAGCTAGCCCCATTTGATATTTCAACCTATGATGAGATAGTTAACGAGCTCAGCTATGTGAGAGGGATTATGAGCAGTTCCAGCTCGATTTCAGTAGTAAGAGTAAGGGTAAAGCAAAGGGAAAGACTAAGAGGTTTATGGAGGACAGATCAAGTAGAGAACAGCTTAAGAGAAGTAGACCTACGGGCATACAGATTTCAGAGGGCAGATTTAATAGACCAACAGTTTCTACTCCTGCTAGTGGCCCCACTACTACTCAGAGAAGTGTTGCGCCCTTATGTAGACATTGTGGAAGGTCGTATGGATCACGCCCTTGTCCCTTAATGTCTGGGGCATGTTTTAAATGTGGACAGATGGGGCACTTTATTAAGAATTGCCCGATGTTCAGAGAGTCAGCTGCTTCTACTAGACCTCCTGCATTACCTCCGATAGTGGCACTAACAGCTCAGAGTGAGCCAGAGAAAGCGACACCCTCACAGCCTAGGCGGGTGACAGCTGCAGAGAAGGGTAAGAAGGTTGTGACTCAAGGTCGGGTGTGTAGACACCTTATTTTGTCCGGAGTCTTAATTTAAAAAAAATAAAAAATAATTAATTGGATTGTGTGACATTATATTTTAATTTAACTAGAATTAAATTAGAATTTTTAGGTTTAGGATTAACATTAATTAGTAAATTAAAGTTAAAATAGGATTTCGGAATGATAAATAAAAAAAAGAAGAAGAGATAAGAAAAGAAAATAAAATAAAATTAATCTTAGGATAGGATAATTAAATTTTTTAAGATAATTATTTAGATTAATATTAAAGTTGATAGAGTTAGATTAGGATTAGCATAAGAATCAAATAGATAAAATATTAAAAAATAAGAGATAATTAATATGATAGGTTTAGTTGTATTAGGACTCTAATAAGTTTATAACTATAAAAAGGGGTTAAACCCCATAACTTGGGACAACAATTCTCAGAGAAAAAGAATTCATAGAAAAAAAGCAGTCTGCATCAAGCAAAAAAAAAGGAGAGTTTTCAGAGAAAAAATAGAAAAATATACAAGGTAGAAGAAGCAGTGTTGGGTTGTAGCTGGTGGTGTACAGTCGCGAAAAGGAATTAAAAGTCAGCTACTGGTAGCAATCGAAGAGGAGGTTCCAGACAGAATTGGAGCAACAGTACGTATAGCTGCAAGCTTTGTTGATTCCACAGAATACCTTCAATATTCTACTGCTGTTTTAAAGGCATTTGTTGGGTTTAGAACTCTTAAAATCCCAGCTTATTATCGAGACCCACGTCCATATGTTGAAAGGCCTATTGCAAGTTTATGTCAAGAACCCAAGTAAGGATATTCTTTTTTGTTTGTTTTGCTTTATCTTCCTGTTTCCATGTGATAGGCTTTTATAAATCATTAAATGTTATACTTGACGTATTATTTTGTTGTTCTTTAGAATAAGATGAAAAGTAAAAATAAAATACGTAGAAGTAAGTAGGAATAATACATTGGAGGATAACGAAGTTAGAGAGCAAATTAAATAAAAAAGAAAGGTATTAAATAAGAAATAAGGTTAAAAAATAAATTAAATAAAAATATAATAAAGAATAAATAATATAGATTGAATAACTATGATAATAAAAATGAATAAAAATAAATAAAATTAGAGGATTTATATTAATATTAATAAATCACGGTATAATAAACAGTGAGGATGAGTTAGACCTTTCTGATGATGGAATCCTCGAGGCGATTGCGAACAAGTAACACTCGAGGAATTCCTAGGTAAGAGAATCCTTTTACGTCTATCCAGAATGATGGAAGATTTATAAGGTATTTTCAAAAAATGAAGGTTAAATTTTATTCTCCAAATAATTAAAATAGAATAATACATAAAAATCATAGTCGTAAAAAATATAATAATAAACATAATAGTAAAATTTTTAGGATAATAATAAATAAAAAATAATAAATTATACAAATAATTCCGATGATGGAATCTTTGAGGCGATTACGAATGAGTAACACTCGAAGAATTCTTAGGTGAGAAGATCCTTGTAAGTTTATCCAGAACGATGGAAGACTTAGAAGGCATTTTCAAAATAAACGAATAATAAATAAAGATAAACATAATAAATAATAGGAATAATAGCCAAATAAGCCCTCGACCTTGAGCCCAAAATGGAATTAAGCCCTCAACGTTTTATTTCATGACAATCAGTCCATAAACTTTTATTTCAGTGGAAATAAACCCTCAACCTTCTAAAATTATGCAATTAAGTCCAAATCTGTTAAATGACTCTAACTGCCGTTAGTGAAAGCTGACGTGGATAGCTTACTTGGCTGCCACGTGGCATGCCACGTGTGCAATACTAACGGTAGTTAGTGTCATTTAACAGATTTGGACTTAATTGCATAATTTTAGAAGGTTAAGGGTTTATTTCCACTGAAATAAAAGTTTATGGACTGAATTTCACGAAATAAAAGGTTAAGGGCTTAATTCCATTTTGAGCTCAAGGTCAAGGGCTTATTTGGCTATTTTGCCTAAATAATAAAATTTACATTCTAATAAAGATAAAATAATAAATAATAAATAAAGTTAATATATAATAATAATTTCGATGATGGAATCTTCAAGGCGATTGCGCATGATTAACACTTGAGGAATTCCTAAGTGAGGGGGTTCTTCTAAGTTTATCTAGAATGATGGAAAATTTAGGAGATATTCTCAATATTAAATACCAAAATCCTAAAAATATTAAAAAATAATATTTAAAATAAATAAATAAATAAATAAAATAATTAAATAAAAAATTTAGGAATAATGAAATTATAAAATACTTCCGACAACGGAGCCTCTTCAGGGGAGTCGAATGGTAACCCTTGAATACTCTTGAGGTGAGAAGAGTCTTTTAAGAGTTCATCCAGAATGATGGAAGATTTTTAAAAGAATTTTCAATATTTAAAAAAAATTAAAAGACCACATAATTAAGACTAAGTTAAAATAACACAAGATTAAAATGGTACCAATATTGGGCGTTGTAGGGGTGCTATAACCTTCCCTACACATAAATGAACTCCCAAACCCAAAACTTAAAAATGTAGACCAGTCTTTAGAGTCATTTAGGTGGCCAATCACACCTTAGTTAAAAAAGATTGGTGGCGACTCCATTTGATTAATGTCTAGCGTCCTAACCCTAGGAAACGTTATGACAAGGTGTACGCGTTGGATCAAGAGACTGTCGACGCCTCTATCGATGTGATTAAAGGTAAAGTTTATCTCTTTGATATTCCCTTAATTGCCTTATTTGATCCGGGTTCTACCCATCTGTTCTTATCGCCTATATATGCTAACAAGACCCCAGTAGAACCGAAGTTGTTAGAGTATACTTTACAAGTGAAAACTCCTTTTAATGATTTCCAGAGGACGAATGTTGTATATAGGAATTGTAAATTGACTATAGGAGAGAAGGTTATGACAGCTAACCTAATTTTGTTAACTATATATGATTTTGATATCATTTTGGGTATGGATTGGTTAGCTGCGAACCATGTTAGTTTAGATTGTAATACTAAGTTTATTACCTTCTCTCATCCCGAAAAATACATTGTAAAGTTATTGTAAATTAATAAAAAGTACGTGAATTTATGTTATGAGATGACATGTGTACTGAAATTGTGATTGTGTATGAATGTTTATGAAGGATATATTGCTAGTGTGGAGGATGTAGAGAGGAAACATCCAAAGATCCAAGAGATTCTTATGGTTAAGGACTTCTCGGATGTATTTCCTGAGGATTTACCAGGGTTACCACCAGATCGAGAGACAGAGTTTATGATTGAGTTGGTACCCAGTACGGAGCCGATTTCTAGAACCCCATATCGAATGGCACTGACAGAGTTAGATGAGCTCAACAAGCAACTCCAAGAGTTATTAGATAAGAGATTTATACGTCCCAGTGTGTCACCGTGGGGAGCTCCAGTATTATTTGTTCGAAAGAAGGATGGTAGTCTCCGGTTGTGTATAGATTATCGGATGTTGAATTGAGCTACCGTTAAGAATAAGTATCCACTACCTCGGATTGATGATCTGTTTGATCAGCTCAGGGGTGCATAGGTATTTTCTAAGATAGACCTCTGATCAAGCTATCACCAGTTGAAAATTAAGGAGTCGGATGTGCATAAGACAGCCTTTGGAACTCGCTATGGTCACTATGAGTTCCTAGTGATGCCTTTTGGGTTGACAAATGCCCCTGCAACTTTTATGAGTTTGATGAATGAGGTGTTTCATCTATTTTTGGATAAGTTTGTCATAGTATTTATAGATGACATTCTAATTTATTCTAAGACTCTAGAGGAACACGAGCAGCATTTGCAGATTGTTTTACAGACCCTCAGAGAGCGAAAATTGTATGCTAAGCTTAGTAAATGCGAGTTCTAGCTTGACCATATTATATTTCTTGGACATGTAATGTCGATGGAAGGGGTATCAGTTGATCCGTCCAAGATAGAGGCCATTGTTCAGTGGGAAAGGCCTAACACGGTTACCGAGATACGGAGTTTCTTAGGTCTTACCGGATATTATCGCAGGTTTGTGGAGGGATTTTCTAGACTTGCTGCTCCATTGGCACGACTCACACGTAAGGATCTGAAGTTTGAGTGGAATGATGCGTGTGAGCGCAGTTTTCTAGAGCTTAAGAAGAGATTGACTAGTGCCCCCGTATTAGCCCTTCCTAGCGGATCAGGTGGATTTATGGTGTATACCGATGCATCCGCTCAAGGTTTAGGGTGTGTGCTCATGCAGCATGGTCGGGTTATAGCCTATGGTTCTCGACAGTTGAAGGATCATGAGAGAAATTACCCGACACATGATTTGGAGTTAGCTGCGGTACTGTTTGCACTGAAGATATGGCGACATTACTTGTACGGGGAGAAATTTCAGATATATACAGACCATAAGAGTCTGAAATATATATTCTCACAGCGAAAGTTGAATTTGAGATAGCGACGGTGGATGGAACTTTTAAAGGATTATGATTATGAGATTTTGTATCACCCAGGTAAAGCTAATGTAGTAGCAGATGCACTGAGCCGTAAGCATGTTGGCATGGTATCTTACATGATGATCAGGGAGCATGATTTGATAGAGCAGTTCTCTAACCTCAGCCTGACAATTGTTTCCTCTAACCAGTACGGATTTACGCTAGTTTTCGTATAGAGTCGGATTTGATAGATCGAATCAAGGAAGCTCAAAGGAGTGATGATTATTGCATCGAGATTGCCAGTCAGATTCAAATGGGAGATGAGTTGGATTTTGAGATTGGCACCGATGAGATATTGAGGTTTAGAGGTCGGATATGTGTTCCCGGTGATTAGTAGCTTAGAGATTTGATTTTATCAGAGGCCCATACCTCTAGATATACATTACATCTGGGTAGTACTAAGATGTACCAAAATCTCCGGAGAGTGTATTGGTGGCCTAAGATGAAGAGGGACATCGCAGATTTTGTTGCAAGATGTCTAACATGCCAACAGATTAAGATTGAACATCAGAAGCCGGCAGGTATGCTTCGACCATTACCGATTCCTATGTGGAAATGGGAGCATGTGACTATGGATTTTATTATGGGATACCATGGACCCGGAAGGGGTATGATGCTATTTGGGTGATAGTCGACAGATTGACTAAGTCTGCTTATTTCTTAGCCATGAGATCCACAGATTCAGTTAGTGCTTTGGCCGATTTGTATGTCAGGGAGATAGTGAGGTTACATGGTGTTCCAGTGAGTATTACCTCTGATAGGGACTCTCGCTTCACCTCTCATTTTTGGGAGAGATTTCAAGAGGCTATGGGATCCCAGCTGAGTTTTAGCACCGTTTTTCATCCACAGACTGATGGACAGTCCGAGCGTACTATACAGACACTCAAGGATATGTTGAGAGCGTGTGCATTGGATTTTAGAGGCTCATGGGACGATCACTTACCCCTGGCAGAGTTTGCTTATAATAATAGTTTTCATACGAGTATCGGCATGGCACTGTATGAGGCCTTGTATGGCAGACGATGCAGATCCCCGATAGCATGGGAAGAAGTGGGAAACCGTAAACTGTTAGCTCCCGATTTGGTCGAGCAGGCTTTTCGTGATGTACGGATGATTTGTTAGAGGCTCAGCACGGCTCAGAGTCGGTAGAAGAGTTATGCAGATACTAGACGCCGACCATTAGAGTTTGTAGCGGGTGATTATGTATTTTTAAAGATCTCACCGTCCAAGGGTATAATGAGATTCGGGAAGAGAGGAAAGTTGAGTCCTCGATACATTGGGCCTTATGAGATCTTAGATCGCATAGGAGATGTGGCATATCAGTTAGCATGGGCGAGCTAAAAATCTAGAATGTGGAAGTGGGCGAGGTCGCCACATGCAAGTTTAATACATAGGTGAGCCGCCAATGAATAAAACAGTAGTGTCGGGAGAACTCATATGCATAGGCATGGCGAGTTGACATTGTCGGGCGAGCTGCCATGTTAGGCGAGCTCCAACAAATAAGCCAATTAATGTATGGCGAACTATTTTGGGCGAGCCCCCACTTGTAAGCCATTTGATGAATGGCGAGCTCGGTTTGGCGAGTTAGTAAGAACTCTTATGGGCAAGCTATTTCATTTTTAAGTCTTGCCAAGATGTTGAAAATATTGGAAAAAAGAAATATTAATAGAATTTTTAAATTATTTGCAGTTGGGAATTGCTATTGGCGAGCAAGAAGCAAGGCGAAGCAAGGCTTCGTAATATCAGGTAAGGGAGATGTGTGTGAAATGAATGCATGTCCTGTGGAGTTAAGTTTTATAGAAATTACTGAGAAATTGTTTTATTTTCTGACATGCATTGGTTTGATAAAGTGTTTTGATCTTGGGCTAGCTACAAAGCCGCCATATGATATTTGTTGAGCGAACTGGTTAGGACGGGTGAGCCAAGTGGGCAAGTCTCTTTTATGATATTTGATATCTTGGGCGAGTAGCTTTGTTTTAAGTAGAAATCCAGGCGAGCCAATGTAATGAACCCTTTTAATGTTATTTTTTTGGGGGGGGGGGGGGGGGAACCATGTTTTCATGGATGGGCGAGTTGACCATGGCAATGCCATAAAGGGCGAGTCTTGAGGGCGAGCCAAGTTAACTTGTTTTAGTCGATAAGGACTGGCAGGCGAACACTAGTTCACCATACTTGGCAAACTGATTTATGAGTATTTTCTCAACGAAAAATGAATTATTTTTAATATTTTGAAAATAGAAATATGAAACCTTTTTTAGGCGAGTTGACCAATGGGCGAGTTGACTATTAGCGAGCTGACTATGGGCGAACTAGTCATGGGCGAGCCAGTTTAACCCGTGCCTTTCTCACACGGAAAATGTTGAGATTGTGGGCTGTTTTACTATTCTATAAAACCTTTTAGAAATCAAATCATTTTGTGGAAATGATAACATGAGTGAAATAATTCCATAAAGGTTTTCATGAGATATAACTTGATTTTGAGACATTAAGCCATGAGTTCATGCATTATTATTTATATACTTTGAGTGACCCATCTGGGGCGATGGCTCAAGTCAAATAGACCAACGAGTGCACTCCAAGGCGTTACCAGGCTGATGGACCCACCAAGTCTTCAGCGGTCTCGAGGTCATGTGGCAAGTAGACCCGAGGACCATCATAGATTATGGCCATAAATCTAGTTGAGATAGCCGTGAGGGGCGATGGCCTATTGGTGCACCCCAAAAGCGGACGACTTGTGTTCCCTGCATGATTTAAATTATTGCCTAGTCTCAATTATATGATTTCTGTTTATTGAAAGGATCTATTGAATCCTGTTTAATGTTAACTACACTCATTGTTTTCCTAATGGGTTTGATCGTTAGGATAATTAAGTGGTTTTGAGAATATAGTTTTTTTATATTTATAAAGCATCATACACCTTCCTTACTGAGCAAGTTGTCGCTCACTCCTTATTTTCCACTCCACAGATTGTTAAGTAGGACAAATAGAATTACCTTGCCGAGATTTGATATCGAAGGTATGTTGTATTCTTTTATATATTCAGTAAAATGGTACAGTACTACTTTAAATAGAAGGGAATGTATAAGTATTAGTAAGGAAACAATTTAATAATTCATAATTTTATATGATTTACGAGGAATAAGAGTACAAAATCTTATTAAAGTTTTGAGAGTTGTTAAGCATCACAGACAGCCCAACCGGTAAGTAAGTGTAAGTTATAAGTAAGTATCATGTTATACAGTGGATTTGGGATGTTACAGATTTATTTTATCATACTATATAACATATTTGTACATAATTGACAGTGAAAATAAATTCCATAAAGGTTTTCATGAGATATAACTTGATTTTGAGACATTAGGCCATGAGTTCATGCATTATTATTTATATACTTTGCGTGACCCATCTGGGGTGATGGCTCAGGTCAAATAGACCAACGAGTGCACTCCAAGCGTCACCAGGCTGATGGACCCGCCAAGTCTTCAGGGGTCTCGAGGTCACTTGGCAAGTAGACCCGAGGACCATCTATAGATTATGGCCATAAATCTAGTTGAGATAGCCGTGGGGGGTGATGGCCTATTGGTGCACCCCAAAAGTGGACGACTTGTGTTCCCTGCATGATTTAAATTATTGCCTAGTCTCAATTATATGATTTCTGTTTATTGAAAGGATCTATTGAATCCTGTTTAATGTTAACTACACTCATTGTTTTCCTAATGGGTTTGATCGTTAGGATAATTAAGTGGTTTTGAGAATATAGTTTTTTTATATTTATAAAGCATCATACACCTTCCTTACTGAGCAAGTTGTCGCTCACTCCTTATTTTCCACTCCACAGATTGTTAAGTAGGACAAATAGAATTACCTTGCCGAGATTTGATATCGAAGGTATGTTGTATTCTTTTATATATTTAGTAAAATGGTACAGTACTACTTTAAATAGAAGGGAATGTATAAATATTAGTAAGGAAACAATTTAATAATTCATAATTTTATATGATTTACGAGGAATAAGAGTACAAAATCTTATTAAAGTTTTGAGAGTTGTTAAGCATCACAGACAGCCCAACCGGTAAGTAAGTGTAAGTTATAAGTAAGTATCATGTTATACAATGGATTTGGGATGTTACACTTTGTATCCCTTCAAGTTTAGCTAATAAAATCCTCTTTCTTTTAAAAATGTTACCAAAAACATTCTCGTTCCACCCCTTGATTGCATCTTGAAAATTTATTAAATTTGTATGGTGTTGTTCCTCGCTCCTCCATTTATCTAAAAGAAAATATTTGAAAGCGTTATGACTTTGCCAAGCATTATGGCTTCATTACTTTCTTCTTTACTACATCCAACATCCAAACTTGTGCATGGTATACCTAAAGTTAGGCCTACATCTATATTTTACAACTTTATTGCAAAATTAAAACTACAATATAGAGGATTAAATTGTTCTATTAGCCACTTACACAATAAGTGCAAAAGGGTAGAAACCCTAAGAGTCTAAAGACTACTAAAACCTATATTATTAATGGCATTAACTTTAGAAGATCATCTATAACTACTTTTTTATTAACTTAACAAATCTAGATGGACTACACCTACTTTATTTTTTAAAAGTTAAACAATTTTTTCCAAGTCAAAACTCATTTTTGTTTTCCATATTCCTTTCCACTTTCTTGTTTTTGCTTTTTCCTCTTGAGCTTACCTTATCAGTTATCAAAAACACCCTCCATCTTTCTTCACCCACCTTTACTCCTTAAGCTCAAAATACCTTTTCTTTTTTTAAAACTTAAAAAAGTTTGTTTCCTTTTAAAGAAGTTTAATTACTTAATCTGGTTTCTATATAAAGAGGTTTGGTGTAAAGAAAAAAAACTTTGTTTTACTTGAAAACCCTCTTTCCCATTTCTAGGATTTATTCTCTACAATTTTTGTACTTCCATTTTGTTAGGTTTTTAATATTATATATAATTTTGGTTTAATTTTCACTTGTGTTTGTAGATTTAACTGAGAAAGTTGTTTTTTGATCCCTCATCCGATTCTTACAAAGAAGATTCAGTTCTTATGCTATGCTTTAATAGAGAAATTGAGATAATATTAAAGTATGATAATTTATTTATTGTATTTTAATGCTTGTTAATGCCTGTTAATAATTTCTTTATGGTTTATCGGTTTCCACACAAAGTGTCATATCTCAAGTTGTGACTGTTCAGTATAACTTGTGGATGGTCGAAAAGCTTGTATACAATTGTATTATAAATTAAAATGTCATTTTTGTGCATCTTTTTGGTTTCCTTTGGGAAATCTTTGTTTTGGTCTTTTTTGTCAAAATAAGTTTTTTTTAAGAAAGAAATTTGAATTTACAAACCCGAGCTTGACCCTCATTATTTTCTAGGTACCTTATGTTGAAGATGTCTCAACTTCCTAGTAAATCTATTAGTATTAATGTAATAAAAAAAATTATGATGAGTTTCAATAAATTCATGGAGGAATTCAAGTTGTCTCCGACATAAGATAACTTGAAAATAAAGAAGGTTAAGCTTGGGTTTATAAATCCAAGTTCCTTCTTAGAAAACTTTATCTAGATAAAAGACCATAACAATGATTTGTCAAAGAAAACCATAAACATGCATATAAACGACATATTAATATATAATAACAAATTTGGTGCTTTAATTAAATTTGACTACAAGCTCATTAACCATTTGCAAATGTCATCCTCAACTGGTACATAGTTTTCTTAATTAAATTGATCAATTCTATTTATTAATATTGTTATAACAATTTCATCCAGAGACTTGATCGCTTGACAATTTTGAAAACACAAGAATAGGGAGTTGCCACCAATTTTTTTTGATTAGGCGTGATTAGTCACTTAAAAACATTTATCCTTTTAACAAATCTTAAAATTGATTAAGTTTTATTAAAAAGATAATTTTGGGCTCTACAAAATCAAGGATGGTTCGGGAGAACAATTACGCGTGACGAAGGATTTGTACTCCTATGACGCCCGTTTAAAAACGGTATCATCTTAATTATGTTTATCGTTTAATTTTAATAAAATGATCATAATTTAATATTTAAAAATATTTTTTATTGCAATTAAATTCATTTTATAAATTAAATTTTTATTATTTTTTAATTAAGAAAAAACATCATTTAAAGAAAGCTAACTTCTTTTTTTTTAAATAAATGTCAATATTTTATATTGAAAATTATTTCGAAGTACTCCAATATTCTAGTAGTATTCCGAACAATTTTCACACCTAAGGATTTTTTAAGAATTGCTATTTGCAATTTCTATAAAATCCCACATATGGAGGATTCACATTTATTTTGTAATTAAATGTGGGTGCATATGATGCAAGCAAATAACACATGATACAAATGAATTTTTATCATTGTTGTTATTATTATTATTATTATTATTATTATTATTATTATTATTATTATTATTATTATTATTATTATTATTATTAAAACTTTTTTCATTCATTTTAAATAAAAATTCGCATTATTAAAATTCACATTAAATATTTTAATACTCTGGTAATATTTAATGAATTCCTCTCACCTAGAGATCATTTAAGAATCATTACTTGTGAATTCCGTAAAATCCCATCATCGGACATTCATTTATTTAGGAATTAAAACATGATACAAACTTTTAATAAATAATGCATATGAATTTTTATGTTTTATTTCTCTTTAAAAATGTTATTCATATTTTTTAAAATAAGAATCTGGATTATTGAAAAATTGCACTAAATATTCCGATACTTCGATAGTTTTTAGTGAACTCTTCTCACTTAGAAATCATTTAAGAATTACTACTTGTAATTTTCATAAAGTCTCATCATTAGACAAATTTTATTTATTTTAAAAATTTATTAAATTTTTATGACTGAATAAAATGCACAGAAATCACAAATTTAAAATAAAACTATGCATGCTCTAAGAAATTAAAATTTAAACAAAACAAATAAAAACAATAAATTTAAATAGAGATTAAAAATTTACCAACTCTAAGCCAATTAAGACAAGTAATAATTTGTATCAAGGTGTGAGTCGATGGACCGTGTGGGCTCCGAATGATGATTTGTCGATTTGCCTTTAATTATTATTATTTTTTCTTTCTTCTTTATTACCCACTTAAGCATACTTTCAAAGCCAAAAAAATTTCTCACATCCGAAACACTCACCTAACCCCAATAGCCTAAAACCCATTATCTTTTCCGTTTTATATTTGCTAAAATATTAAAAAAGTTATTGAATTTTATTAGTTTATTTTAATAAATCTTTATATTTTTATTACATTCAAATAAACTCTTAAATTTTGATTTATATTTACATAAGCCCTTATTTCAAATAAAAAAATTACATATGAGTGAAAATCGATTCAAATCGATGTAAGTGATTAAAATACAGTTAATTCGATTCAATTAAATTAATTTTGAATTCAAGTCAATATTTTAGGTTGTTTATTTGATTAAATCGATGTCTAAAATTACTAATTAAATACAAAGTAAAAGTTATTTAACTACAAAGTAAAAGTTAAGGGCTTATTTGAATACTCAAATTAAAGTTTAAGAGCTTACTCGAATACAAATTGAAGTTTAGGGATTTATCAAAATGCAATAAAAGCATAAGAGTTTATTTAAATAAGATGATAAAGTTTAAGGATTTTTTTTTAATAGTTTAGCTTTTTATATTTTTAATTTTTTTCACACGTGGGACCAACACCTACATTTTTTTCTTTTTCTTTATTGTTTTTGAATCACGTGGGGCCCACACCCCCACTCATTTTCCTCCCTTCCCGTCAATCTCCACTCAATTTTCCTTCACATTCCCATCATGTGGGACCCATGCCTCATTTATTCTCTCTTTTTTCACCTATGACCCACATCCGACGTGCTTAACTTTTTTTTTTTCTCGTAGAGGTATAAATAAATGGATCATGAATAAATATTATTATATTCGTATTCATTTGTTTATTTTTTTTAATACTATTCGTGTTTATTAAGTTTGTTTATAAATATTAACAAATATGTTCGTGAATATTAAATAAATATGTTTGTAAATACTAAACAAAAAAATTTATACAAATAAATTGCATTCACTCTAATATATATATAATGTCAAACTAAAAAATTCTATACAAATATGTAATTTTAAAATTACATAATAAAATAATCTATAACTAAATATGTAATTTAAAATTTTATTATAATCAAATAATAAACGAATACTAAATGAATCATTAAATGAAGATATTTAAACAAATATCAAACAAACTTATTTGTGAACATAAGCAAACAACTCATGCTTATGTTCGTGATCATTCATTAAGAATAATAAACGAACATAAATTAATAAAAATTGATCATATTCACAAAAATTTCGTCAAACTTTTTGTTTTTTTTTTTGGCCAAAACGAACCTTTTGTTTATTTACACCCTTACTTCTCCAACAATTCTTCCGCCAAGCCTCTTCATTTCACATGTGGCCCCCACTCTCAATTTTTTAATTTCTTTTTATGTTTTTCTTTTTCTTTCCTGTTCCTTTCATTTTTTTTCTTTTCTCTCTCTTTCACCTTCTCTCCCTTCTTTTTACAAAAGTGGCCAGCCACCTCTAAACTTTATGATGAAAAATTGAAGTAATAAAAAAATGAAGAGATGAAAAATTGAAGCGATAGAAAAATAAAGAGATAAAAATAAAAATATGAATGGAAAATAAATTTTTTTTTATTGCTTAGTAAAGTGAAAAAGTGAGCAAAAAGAAAATTAAAAATAAGTAAATTTTACCATCCTACTCATTATACAAATATTTATCAAATGTAATTTTTTTTTTCATTTTTTGGTATTTATTGAGTTTTCATTTTCAATGAGATATTTTGTAAACAACAATTTGTCAAGATAATTAATTAATAATTAAGTCATGTAAATTAATTATTAATTATCAATAAATAAATCATTAAAAAATTAATTTATAATAATTAATTATTAATTAATTTAATATTTATTTAGTTATTAGCTAATGATTAATTAATTATTAACAATTATTTAATTAATAGTTAATAATTAATCATAGAAAATTAAGTAAATTTTAACTAATTAATTATTATAACACATTATTTACTATTAATTTATTATTAATAATTATTTATAATTAATTTGATTTTATCATCCTGCCTTTTATATAAATATTAAAGCTTAGCAAAAAAACTAGTAATGTCACAATTTTCATGCATGCAGGAATATTTTTTTTACAAGCAATTTACTATGCCAAATGCAAAAGTAATAAAGTGATGGATGTTAAATGCTCAACTATGAACAATGACTAATGCTAATAGAATCATTTTTATAAAAGAAACCTAATATGCCAAAGGTCAACCCACCAGAAAATAAAACCATGTATATTAATGCATCTTGGGTAATGAGATGGAACCATCACTACCATTCAAAAGTATTTCTTGCATTTTCATTAGTCTTCTAACAAAAACCAATCTATTGTTGTGAGTATATTAGTATTATAAACAGAAATCATTACACATAATAAAGACTATAAAATATAAACAAATAAAATGAATAAAAATATGAAGAGACCACATTCTGAAGTTGCCAACGAACAATAAATTGAAACTTTAATAGCCATCATCACTAGACCATTGCCACCACTTATCAGACGTAATGGAGCTGAATGTTTTAGCCTAAGAGTTTAGAAGCTGTTAAAGACCACGCAATATTTGAAAAGAAAGCAGGCCAAAATTTAAACTTCATAAGAAATATTTAAGAGCAATTTTAAACAAAATTACTGAAGTAAAATAAAAGACAAAAGGATAAAGCCCTGCATCTTTATCACATGTTAACTTACAAACAACATTGGAAAGTTCAAATCACATAACATATCATATTTTAATAGTAAATAAAGCCTAATTGTAATAGTACTCCTAGGGGCATGACAGTCATCTCTATGAGACAACTATTTACAACTGATTAGCCAAAATATGCTAAAACTCATAACTCAAATTTGCACTGTAAGAAACAATATGAAATGTCCTGAAAGCAGGCACCACGACCAGCTCCATCTTTGTAAAGGGAAGAAACAACTGCAAGGTCTCCACCACTTAAGCCTAATATCAAGGAGCCATATCCATAAACTCTTATGCTACAACCTAAAAACATTGATCAACACCACCTTGATGAACAGAAATAGAAGAAAATGCCATAACCAACCCTTTTACTAAAACCAGAAACCGAAACCGGGACAAAAAATAGACCAACCCTTTTACTATTTGAACTCAAAGCATCATTAATGTAAATATATCAAGTAGTTAGCACACAAAAACTATTACTGTTTATAAATTGACATGAACATTTGATTCAATGTGTACAAATCTTTTCATTCAAAGAATGTAGAGTGCTGAAGCTACCTGCAGCCAACAGTGCTGAAGCTACATGAAAAAATGGAAACAACACACTAATTAGAGGAGAAGAAATCACAGTAAATCTACCTTACCAAGAAAACAAAATCATAGTTATAAATCCCCTACAGAAATATGCAAGCACTCATAAGAAAGTTTACCAATTATTACACCCCTTCCATTTTTCTTCCTTCATTGAAAGCAAGAGGAAAACATGATGAAATTTTAAATTGTTACATTAAATTGATTCACAACTAAGGAATGAAAAATGGTCTCTCTTGTGATTAAATTAATTGCAATATTGAAATCAATGTCCCACCACTTGTAATTTAATTCCAACCAGACACCACTTGTAAAGTATAATTAACAAAACCCCAACTCTATTCACATCTGTGTATAATTTAAAGCCACCAAAAAGCAAATAGGAACATGATAGGAATTACGAGCATGGGATCCAGCGATCGCAACCCCAACTTCATTCACATCAATGCATGGATTCAAGACTAGTTAGTTTACTCAATCAATTAAACTTTTTACTACTAATAAGTTAATCTGTTGTTTATAAACTTTGATACCCATGAAGTTTGAAGCGGAAGATTCCTTTCACTAGTCAAGTAAACAATATGTTCTCAATTTTCAACTTCTCGACGGACTTTTTTGAAGGATCCATTTTCAAGATTTAAATACTTAGATCGAAACATACCTAACATACTAAGAACGATATGGAAAGAACTCGAAAAACAAAGAAGCTCTAGGCTCAAGCACTAATCACCTAACATATTGCAAACGACAATCCAAACAATGGCTCAAACAGCAGTATGGAGAGCACATCGATGACAGAAAAGGAGAGACTGGGTGACAGTGGTGATGGTTACGGGAGACGAAAGAAAAAGGGAAAGTAAAGTTGATAATTTTAAATTTTTTAAGAGCAATTTCGCCTTTTCAATTAATTTATTCCCATGCTTGCATTTTCTTTCTGTTTTTTCTATACAATTTGTACGGATTGATTTACTTAGAGGAAAGAAAACAATTTTCTTTGCTCTTTTCTTCTTTTTTTTTTCCATTTTTTATTTCCCCGACCTCAAAATTTATTTTTTTTTGCCACTTTTCCTTCCAAAACTTTCTTTCCTTCCTATTTTCAGCTGCACCAATCATAACCTTAAGCTTTTTTCGACCTCTTTCATGTTATCAAGTTATTTTTATCAAATTCAACCCCCAAAGTCCTAAATCTAGCTTACAAACTGAGACTTCAAACTCAAAAATGACCGCCTTCCACCAGTTTAAACAACTTGATTTTTTAGTATGCTCTCCCCCTCGCTTAAGCCTATCTCCTCACAAATTTTAGAGTCAAAACTCCTCTCCAAACCCTTTAAACCCAAGGTAGCCCAAGCCACCGCCTTTAACGCTATTGCCTCTTGCCACTGTAAGCAGCTGCGTTGCTCAGCGCCAGCAACCATGGTACATTGTAGCGTTGCTATCTCATTGTTTTAGCAAGGAATGAGGTTGGTGATTGTGTTTTTGTTTTTTTTTTATTGAATTTTTGGGTTAAAAAAAAAGAAAAAAATTATATATTTTCTTGTCTTTTGTATTTGGGGTTTTTAAATGGCTGTGTTGGTGTTTGGGGTTTTGTTCGAGTGAATGGAGACTGGTTGGTGAAGATGAGTGGGTGAGGTCTTGGTGAGACAGTGTAGCCAAAGTCCTCCCCCATACTGTGAAATATTACTCTTTAAGATCAAAAAACTTAGTTTAATTAATAGATGAAAGAAATGTGCTTTTCCCTTAACCATAGTTTAATATCATAGATCATACCATGATCATAAATGTAGTCTAGTATCATGCATGCATTACATTTGAAAAAACCGTAGCTGTTGTAACTAAGAAAAGACTAGGTTAGAATAGGCCAGGGTTACAAAAACGTATTCTTTTGTCTTAGACTATGCTTTTTATGCATAATCTATGACTTTTTTACTAATAGAGTGGTGTCAGGGGCATTGATACTATTGGCTCAAATACTAAATTGAGAGAGGGTGAATAAGTTTCTTTAAGCTAAGTTCTCTATGAACTATATCCTACCACAATCACAACATAATCAATTAAATGTGTAAGCAATAAATAAAAGTAAGATAACAATGATAGAAAAAATGTATCTACGATTTTATTATAAAGGTTCAGCTTCCCTTACCTCGTCCTCTCCCTTGAGCTCCCTTAAGTATTACCAAATTCACTTTTGAAATTGGACTTTGGACCTTTTTTTTTAGATTCAATAGTAACCTTTACAACCTCTTTTTTTTTTAGGCTCAATGAGAAACTTTTACCTTTCATTTTTCCTAGGCTTAAGGAAAAAACATTTCACAGCCTCAATTTTTAAGGCTCAAGTAGAAACCTCTAACGTCTACTGAAATCTCACCTTACAAAATTAGCTCACAAGGGTTTCACACCCTTTTTCAAGTGGTGGATTTTTGATAAAAGATTTACCTAATAAGAAATACCTCTTAACAAGGTTGAGTGATCAAATTATAAGCACTAGAATGAATTACAAAGAAACTAAAGAATTGTATAGTGAATCTTTGTCTCAAAACAAAAAGAAAGCTTGATAGACGAAGGCTTAATAGCTAAATATACCCACAACCTTTTGCACAAAATAGAAATAAGCTTTCAGTATTTAATTTTACCATATAAACCTCTAATCTATCAAAATAATCAATTAAGTCCAAATTAATTATAAATTTTTACAATAAAATAAAAAGGTTAAAAGCTTATAAGATCTTAATCTCTTTTTTATTTTACTTAATTGCAGTTTTTTCTAAGATTGAGAGCTTATTCATAGAAGGGGTATAAAAGGAGGTTCAAAGAGTTGAAGACTCAAGAGCCAAAGTTCGAAATCAACTGTCATTCATCTTTGGCTTAATAGCAAAATATACTCTCAATCTTTTGTACAAAATTGATTTGATCAGTAGTAGCAGAAATGGGATTTCCCTCTTCTTCTGTAGTTTCTAAAAACAACCTTAGGAGTTCCGTCCCCAACAGTTCTGCAGCAATCTTATGTGACATGAGCTCTTCGATATCAGATTTATTGCAGAATGTAGATTCATCGCAATGCTCTGCCAATGTATTGGTTATTGAACCAGACAGATGTTACAGGGAAGAAGGAGCAATTGTCACTCTAGAGCTCTTTGCATCTCAAGAATGGCTTCTTGTAGTAAAAAAAAGATAGTTCAACTAACTATGAACACAAGCCAGATAAATTTATGGGGCCCAGTTCTTGCAACCGTTTCACTCATGCTATAATTTGGACTAGGGATGATAATTGGAAGCTTGAGTTTCCAATTAGGCAGGACTGGATCATTTTCAAGGATCTTTACAAGGAATGTTCTGAGCGCAATTTGCCTGCTTCTTCTGTTAAGATGATCCCTGTGCCTGGAGTTTGTGAAGTTTCAGGGAATGAGGATAGAGGCAGTGTACCACTTTATAGACCAAATTCATATATCTCTTTAGATGGTGTTGAGGTATCTAGAGCCTTGGCGAAGAGGACTGCAAATTATGACATGGACACAGAAGATGAGAAATGGTTAAAGAAGTTCAATAATGAGGTTTTTTTTTTTTTTTCTGGAAATGGGCATTGTGAGCTTCTGCCAGAGGATTGTCTGGAGTTAGTCTTTGATGCTTTTGAGAAGGCCTATTTCTGTAGTCCAGATGATTATTCTAATGAGAATGCTGCCCATCTCTGTCTTGATCTGGGTAGTATATCAGTGGTTGAAGCTGCTCATGCTTATTGGTTGAGTAAGAGGAAGCAGAGACGGTCAGCGTTGCTTAGAGTTTTCCAGGTAAAACTAGTATAATGCCTTGTAGGAATTCTTCACACTTTTTGGAAATGGATATTGTTTCAAAATTTCTTTATGGAAATAGATCCTTTTGTAGATTCATTTGGGAAAGTAAACTCACCTTGTTGTATTTGATATAATTGTACAGCACTAGTTTTGAAAAATAAAGAAATTTTAAGCTTGTGTTCGACTATTCTTGTTCCTCGAAATTCACTTAAATTTAAGCATGGGAGGGCATACACTCTTAGAAAATTTCCTCCCACTTCGTTTGATTCCTTCATCTTTTGTCCTGCAATGAATTCACAGAATTTCCAAGGTCAAATTTGCTGTAGCAGTTTCATCAATTGCTTGCTATCATTTGAGTCAAGATATACAAGACTCTGTTTACTGCAATTACGTGTGTGTGTGTGTATGCTACAACAAAATTAACAGGGTGTGAAGCCAATTTTTGAAATTTTCCTCCTTTTTCCCATGTGATGTTGAATTAATTTCAGGCCTAAAATTTTTCTTGCAAATGGGAGATAATGGAAAGCATGCAAGTTTTCTTGCGATGAACTTTCTTTTATGTTCTGCTCTCGAAGTTAATTTTTTGAGAGTTTGAAACTTCCTTTTCTGCTGCTGCGGTGAAATGCTAGTTCCAAAACCAATTCCAACATAAAAGGAGATCATTTAAACGTCAGGCTAGTCATGGAAGAGGCAAGCAACCAAGTTTATTGCAAGGTATGTTAAATTCCGACTATAGTAGCCATTCTCAGCTGTACAGATTTGGAGTCTGATTTTGATGTGTGATTATGTTTTTGCACACCTTCCTCGATATATATGTGTGATGAATTTCACATTTCTATTGGGTAATGGGTGAGACTGTGGCATTGATGCATATATTCAGAAGAATCGCAGTTGCTCTAATAATTTTGATTTTGTTTTTTCACCATTTCATATTGTGTATTTGTAGGTGTTCATATTTCTGCTGTACTGGTTTGGTAGTAGGATCTAGTGTCAGATTTGTTACTAAAACTTGTTTCATTTGTAGCATTGGCAGCTAAACATGAAGATGAGTTGGCAGAAGAGAATGGCATGGTTAACGTTGAAGAAGCTAGAGTCTCAGCAAACAGATCTGTTGAATCGGCTATCCTAAAACGCCAATGGGCGCTGTCACTAATGCAAAATGCTGATATGGCCACGTACAAAGCCACGATGGCAGTTAGAATTGCCGAAGCTGCTCAATTTACAGAATCTTCAGATGGTGAAGTTGCTCAATTTTTTGACTGATAAGATGCCGGTGATCAGCTAATCGGGATGTTTGCCGGAATCGGTCTCATGGCTGTTTTTGAAGCCCATGGAGGACCACCTTGGAAAAAAGTAGTACTGTCAAGTTGTATAGCTAGCTTTAAATTGAATGTACATTTGTATTATTACAACTTGATGCCAAAATTTTTTGATGAAAAGAAAATCACAGGAAATTGTCTGCCCACAGTTAAAAAGATCTGTCTTGTCTTTTGACATATCTTCCTCAATAGATCGAAGTGTGTGTGTTTGTTTTTAATCACAAAATAAATAAAATAAAGATTCGTAATATTAAAAGTCATTTTTTTTATATAAGTCTTTTATTGCATTATATATAAATATATATTTATATATATATTAAATCTTTTCTTGTTGGTTTAGTTAAATTTTTAAAATTTAATCATCGATAAATTAAAAAATTTTACATTACTTTCTAGTACTTATATTTAAATTATAAGAGTCTAAAATAATTAGATTTACTTACTAAGGTTGAAAAATCGCTGTTGTAACAGTATTTTTTAAAATTTTCACTGCTTTTTGTTAGATTTTTTATTTTTGTTTTTGTTTTTTTTATATTTATCTTCATTTCTCAACTTTTTCTTAAAAAATAACTGAATTAAAACCAAATGAAAATGTGAAGTAAAATTGGGCTCTAATATTGGATTAAGACCCAACCCCTATCTAAGGTTCAATTGACAACCAAAATTTAATGTGTTGTTCAAAGCCGAATAAACTAAATAAAGTGTAGTTAACTAATTTATTAACCAAAAACTTGAAGGCAATTTTCCAGTTAAATTATATTATAAAGTTTGAATCTGAATTAAAACGAATAAATTAAATCAAGTAAACTTGCCAATGAGACCTTGGTTCAATGGCAAAGAGTAGGTCTTGAAACCATTAACAAGTAAAGAGATCTCAGGTTCAAGTTTCACCAAATGTGTGAGTAAATATTAAAATACCGTTTCTGATAAAAAAATCAACTAAACTCAAGTAAATAAAATGTATGTTATGCCCTGCCAGAAGTGCATTTGAGATTAAAATTAATAGGGAATCATTAGTGGGACTCGAATCCAACGCCACTTTCATCAAGGTGAAAAGTTTAGCAATTGAAAGGAATTTTTGTTGGTAACTTAGAGTGATATTGAGGAAGCTAGAAAGTCAATTTAACCTAAATCTTCGTAGTTGTGACTTAACACAACATGGAAGTATATAATGCAAGAGATCATAAAGTGATTTTAATTAGAGTTTAACTCTTATTATATTAGATTGGAAAAACTCTTATTATTTTATATATAGGATTATTATGTAATTCACTATTAGTAGAATTTTAGATTTCATAGACAGGATTAAGATGATTACATATATCTATCTCATTTCAATTATTTGTTATTTTTCTATATTTCATTAAGGGTATGTGTTATAATCTACTCACTTGTGAAATCTAAAAGCTTCACTGATAGTATATTAGATAATGCCTATATTATAATTAATACATAAAATTAGATTATATAAAAACTAAGAAAAAAAAAACTAACAATTTTAGTTTAGAGATCCGTATGTGTATATATATATATATATATATATATATATATATATATAGAGAGAGAGAGAGAGAGAGAGAGAGAGAGAGAGAGAGAGAGAGAGATTTTAAGTTTTTATTTTTTTGGGAGATATTAAATTGAAAATATACAATAAATCATCTTAATGCATATTTTGTGTTGTATTTGAAATTTTGCGAATTTGGAAAAAAAAAAGAATTATTGATTAAAAATATTAACACGTCATTTTATATTAAATTCTTAATATATATTTATTTGTAAGATGATATTTATTTATTTCTTTGTACCTTTTAACATATATATTATTTTAAATTTTAAGTTTATTATTCATATATTTAATATTTTAAAAATTAAACTATTTATTTATTAATTTTATAATAATATATTGACTTAGAATTTCATTAAAGAAATAAAAGAAAATTGTTGGATTGGATGAAATCCATCCCAAGATGCTAGACCGGGGCTGGAATCGACGAGATCTGGCTGACTTGAAAGGCGACCGAGTTGTAGTGCTAGTAGAGCGTGTGTTGCCTAGCCGCGACGAGTGCAAGAGCCAAGAAGAAAATGCAAAACAAGCCAAACAGAAAATGTGGGAGGAAGAAATAGTCCTGGCCGGCTTCCAGAGGTGGTGGATGGAGGACAAAAAGTAAAAGAAGAGGATGTAAAATCTCAATTTCATTATCTCGTATCGCATCGTATATGAGAAGTTATGAAAGTATTATAAATGAAGGTCATGTTTGGTGCATAGGATGAGGATAGGATAAGATAATATAAGATTATTGATAGGATAAGATTAGATTATATCATCCTATCTTATGTTTAGTGTGTACAAAAATTAAGAATAGGATAGGATGACTTTTTATACCTTTCACTATATTTTCTATGCGTAAAATTAAAAGTAATATAAAATAATTTTTTTATTACTCTTTTTTAAAGAAACATAATTTAAATTTATAAATTTTTTGTTATAAATATAAATAAAAAATTTAAATTTAGATATTATTTATAATATTAAAATTTATATTCGAATTTATTAGATGATTTTTTAATAAAAAATTACTCCTAAAAATTTATATTACGTTTTGAAAAAAATTATTTTGTTAAAAAAATGAATTTTTATAAAAAAATTCTCTGTACTTTTTCACTTTTTTTTCTTTCCTTTTTGTTTTTATTTCTTTTATATGATTTAAATTTGAAATTTTTTTTAAATTAAATATATTTTAATTTTTAGAAAATTGAGTTTTTCTAGGAAATAAGTTTATTTTTTTTAATTATATTAATTTTTCCAAAAGACCATTCTTAAATATTTTTCTTTGCTTTTATGGTTTCTTTATCTTCTTTTCTTTTTTTCAATTAGAAGGAAATATAGAAAACAAAAGAGAAAGGAAAAATACAAGTTAAATTTAATAATTTAAATTTTATAAATTAAAAAATATAATTTCTAATAATTTTATAGTCAATAGTTATTTTTCTTTATTTTTTTGAAAATTAAAAAGAAAAAAAAATTAAGAATGAAAAAATAAAAATTTAAACATAAGAGAAAACTAGTTAAAATTATATTTTCTAATAATTTTTATGTTTGAGAATTTATTTTCTGAAAAATGATTTAAAAATTTTAATCATTTCCAAAAAATAATTAAAAAAATTTGTTCAAGAAAATATTATTTTATCAAAATTATAATTTTTCTTGAATAAGAAAGAAAAAAAAAGAAAGAAAAAAAAGCAAAAAACGAAAAGCAAGAAAAATTTTGGATTAATTAATTAATTAAACAAATATTATTATTATTTTATTAAATGTTTAAGTTAATTTTTAAATACAAATTTTAATAATGAAATGAATAAAATATTATTATTTATTTCTAATCCCATGGGATTAGAAATAATCCTTACCTTTTGGAGAGGATTGAATCATCCTATACTAGGAGGATGACTAATCCTCCTTACAATCCAATTCTCCCCTTAATGTGTGAACCAAACATAAGATAGGATGATTTATCATCCTATCCTATCCATCATCCTATGTACTAAACATGACCGAAATGCGTTATCTCAGTGTCAACAAAAAATGAATCTTATTTTTGATAAAACGAAAATTATTTCTCAGACGAACGAAGTAAAGATTGTTATCTCTATTTACGCGATATAAGGCCAGTGTTAAAATTCTCTCCTTTTTTTGTAATTTATTATTAAAAAAATCCATAGAAATAATATAAAAAATACAGCTTTAAAAGCAAGTGTTGCTCTTAGGTATTAGCCTGTTTGGACAATAGACTTTCTGTTGTTAGCTATAAAGACATACGGAAACTGCCTAACTACTTGCAAAATCTGTTTCAACTTTGTTCTTTCTGCAATACATATTCTTTTATCCAAACTTATATAATTAGATTTAGTTTTAGAAGTGGACAAGAAGTTTGTTATGTAATTTTATCTGACATTTTATAATGTATCTCAAATCATTATTTAATCAAAGATAGATGCTAATCAATTAGTCTATAATTTAAATAAGGTAAAGTGAGATCGGGTTTTCGAGAGTCTAAGTAGGATCTCTCTCTACATCTATTTAATCATATTTCATACATTATTTTGGATGCTTTTGATTTTCAAATCATATTTCATACATTATTTTTTAAAAAAAAAATAATATACATGTGTTTCTCTCTCTCTTTTTTCACTTTTATTAAGGTGAAATTTGTCATTACGAACAACAATTAAATATTAATTTTTATCACTATATTTAATTTAATTTAATTTTATTACACTACTTTAAATTTCTTGATTTTTAGAGAAAAAATTACAACTTTTTTAGAATATTGCGCTAAAGAAAATTTCATAATTTTCACCCTACTTTCAATATTGTTGATTTTAAACTATGTTTGGCCAGCAAACGGCATTCAAGAAGTTTTTAAAATTTATTTCAGACTTGCGGTGGTAGCATGCTGTGAATGGCGGCATTGCCTTGTATAATTGCATTGTAGTGTTCTCAACATGAGTTCGTGAAACTCAACGTAGATGCCTCGGTTAAGTCTGTCTTTCAGCTGTGGATAGAGCATGACGAGATTCCTATGGTCAATGGCTGTTTGGTTTTACTAGCAAGCTAGGCTGGTGTTCTATGCTGTTTATTCTGAATTGAGTGGTGGGAATTAGGTTAGCAAGGTGTTCATTGAGTCGGACTCCTTGACAGCAATCAGAAACTACTACAACATCCAATGAATGTGCAGCCTTCTTGGTAAACCTGGCTACATTACAACATCCAATGTTGGTTAAGGTATGTTGTAATGTTTTTAATAATGGAAGCAAAGAACGGATATTTTCAGCGCGGCCGGTTATATTTTGTTCTTCTTCATACGTTATTGAATCTTAGCCTAGCAGTTTGCTATCTTTTAATTGGAATGCTACATTTTTCTATATTTTAACATTAAATGGAAATTTTATAATTATTGTTTAGAATGAGTTGCAAATGGGTGAAGCCTATAAATAGGAGAGCAAACTTCAAACTAGAGATTACACCAATTCTATTCACTTTTTTACACACATACCTTTCACTACTAGAAAAAAAAAGGTAAATTAAGACTGTGATTACTCAAAAATATTAATTACAGTTACTTGCAGTCTAATATCTTTAATTATAATTTTGTTAAATTGTAAAAGTTACAAAATTTTAGGTAACACAGAAAACAGACTTAATAATAAAATACGGTTTATAAAAAATACAATTTTTAACTATTACGTACTTTAATCTTTAAGAATTTTCAGCAAAAAGTTTATTTTAAATAGACTATGGTTATGTGTCGTTGCATGAAGTCTATTTTGTAAAATAATACATTTTTTAAACCAAAGATTATGTTGAATTGTAGTTTATACTATATAAATTCAATAGAAGCACTACGAATTTCTTAAAAATCATAATATTAGTTTATATTTATTTTCTTTTGTTTTTTCAATGCACTTTCTAAAATCAAATCAATTAGATATAGATTACGTTTATGTCTTTAACTGTCATTTTTTTTTAAATGTTATCTTTATACTAAAGACAAGAGTTAATGTTGAATCATAGTCTATGCTATATTTTCTTTAGATTAAAAAGATTATGGTTTTCTTAGAAATGTAGTCTTAGTTTATATTTATTTTTTCTTGTTACAAAAAAAAGACTATGTTTATTTCTTTAACAGTCAACTGTTTAAGAAAATAGACTTTTCTTTATATTAAATACTATTGTTGATGCTGAACTATGGTCTATAATATATTTTCTTTAAATAAAAAAGACTATTCTTAAAAACGTAATCTTAGTTTATATATATTTTTCCTCGATTTTTAGCGCACATTGTTTTATCAAATCAATTATATATAGCTATGTTTAAGTCTTTAACCATCATCTATTTTTTTAAAAAAAAACTTTTTTTACAAAAGACTGTGATTAATATTAAATCATAGTCTATACAATATTTGTTTTAGATAAGACTGGTTTTCTTGGAAATGTATTTTTAGTTTTGTATTTAATTTCCCTCATTTTTTTCATTGCTCTTTCAGAAAACATATTCATACCTGCAATTTCATTTTCTGCGCTCGTTATTGTCTTCTCTTCTGCTATTAATCAAAAGATTAAGGTTAGTTGTAGACTCGCCCCTCAGCTCGCCCTTGCATCTCTACTATTGATCTCTTCAAGTTAGTATTTGTATTGTATATTTATTACTTTAATTATTTGCTCTTGTTTTTTTCTAAAATGTGTCTAAAGTATAATTGCTGAATATTAAATATATATTTGAATAAAAAATATATATGTCTTACTATGAAATAGAAAAATATGGATAAATCTTGGTTATAAGTTGACAGATGATCAACAAAATACAAGAAAATGGGTGGAAATATGTTTATAGTTTGCTTCAAAATGCAAATGACATGGAATATATAAACAACCCTTGTAATGAGTGTGGGAATATGAATTTGAGGAAGATTCAAAATGTTAGAGGTCACCTTTATTTTAATGGTGTTGGTTAAAGTTATACGGTTTGGAGTTTTCATGAGGAAACTAAAAAAAATGCATCACCTACATCTATAAATAAAGAAATAGAATTGAGAATTGATGAAAGTTTCGAATCATTTGACGAAACTATAGAAATGGTACAAGTTGCACGTGATTGTTGTTTAGATGATCATGGGAAACTTGACCAGTTGTTTGAAGATGCAAATAAGGGATTGTATCATGGTTGTAAGAAATTTATGAGATTATTTGCATTGGTCAAATTGTATAACTTAAAAGCAAGAATATGTGAAGTGATCAAAGTTTTTCGGATTTATTTTGCATGCTAGTAGAGATGTTTCCTGAAGGTAGTTCGTTCCTTAATCAAAGTACAAGGCCAAATGATGTTGTCTTCACTATGAATGGATTATGAAAAAATTCATGCATATACTAATGATTGCATATTATATAGTGTCGTAACGATTTTGGTCCGGAGATCTATCGCTAGACATTAAAAATTATGGAGTCGCCACAAATCAATTTTAACTTAGGTGTGATTGGCCACCTATTCATAACTAAGAATAAGTACACTGATTTATATTCCAAAATTTGGGTTCGGGAGTACGGTTACGTGTGAGGAAGGTATTAGCACCTCCACAACGCCCGTCTAATGGACGGTACCAATTAATCATGTTTTATCTTAAGCAATCTTAATTTAAATGGTCTTTTATTCTTAATTAAAATTTTCTTTTTATTATTTAATATTCAATTATTTAAATATTGATATTTTTCGTAGGATATTTTTCAACACTTTGATCGAATTCCCAAGTAATTTTGCACCTCAAGAGTATTCACGGGACACACTCGTCCTCATGAAGAGGCTCAATTGTCAGATTAAATGTTTTATAAAAAATTAGTGAAAATTTATCATTTAATTTTAATTTATTAATTTTGCATAATTTGCAATTTGATTATTAACTTATTTAAATATTGAAAGTTTCTTTAATGTTTCTCCAACGTTTTGATCAAATATATAAGTAAATCTCAAAAGTATTCACCAGACACACTCGTCCTTGTGAACAAGTTCTACTGTCGGATTTTTATTTTATTAAAATTTATCTTTATAATTTTTAACTGATTTATTTTGTATTTTTTTAATTATTTAAATATTGAAAAATTCCATAAAGTACCCTTCAACACTTTGATCGAGTGCCTCAAGAACTTTTCTCACCTCAAGAGTATTTAAGGAAATACACTCGTTTCCCTAAAAAGGCTTTGTCATCGGATTAATTACATTTTTTATGAAAAGATTTAATTAAAATTTGATTTATAATTATTTTTTAGTAAAAACCTTTAATATTAAAATTATTCCCATCAAATTTTCCAACACTTTGGTCAAATTTAGAGGAAACATTTTCTCACTTAAAAATTTCTTGAATATTGCATACTTGTGAAATCTTATTCTAGTCAGAGTTTCATTTAGTGTGATTATCGAAAAAAATTTACATTTTTTTTATTTACGGATTATTCATTATTGTCACTTTCTTTAATTTTGAGTTGGACTAATTCACTATATTTTTATTTAATTTTTATAAGTTTTAACAAAAATTTTTCTACATCCTTCAACGCTTTGATTGAATGTAGAGGACTAAAGTTGTTAATTTTTATTCCAAATTTTCCAACACTTTGGTGAAATTTGGAAAATCATTTCCTCCTTTTATTTATTACATTTTAAGATTATAATTATTTTCGTTTCCGTGAAAATTTCTCTATATCCTTCAACACTTTGATTGAATGTAGAGGATTAAAATTATTAATTTTTATTCCAAATTTTTCAACACTTTGGTCAAATTTAGATTAGGCTTTCCATTTCTTCCTTTCATTTATTTAATTATATTTTTCAAGATTATTATCATTTTTTTAGCAATAGCAAATATATTAAAGTCTTTATTATTATTTGCCTTTTTTATGAATATTTTGTTTGCTTTTAACCTTCAACAAACACAAGCAATTATAAACACACATGCATATATAAATAAAAAAACTATTATCTATTATATAATAAAACAAGAGAAAGCCCATTTAAGGCACTTTCACGGTGAAAATCACACATAAAGAACACTATTTCAACACAATAACCCACACTCACACGTCAACATCAACTAAAATGGATAAAACTTAAATAATAAAGAAATATGAATTGAAAAGTAAAAAACATAAAGGCACAAAGCCTCACGCTCACGTTATCATCAACTAAAATAAAAAATTTAAAAAAAAGCAAATAAAACAAAACATAAAACTGATAAAAGTAATAGAAAGAACATTAAAAAAAATAATAGAAAGACCTCCTGTCTCCGTCAATCTTAAATAAACAAAACAAAATTGAAAAGCAAATAAAACAAAACATAAAAGTAATAGAAAAAAAGACTAGAAGAGGCTCACAGAATCGGGTTCTTGGCTTCCTCTCAGTTTTGTTATTCAGCTTTCTTTTTTAGCTTCAGATCGGGCTTCTCTCTCGCCACACCGCTGCAGTTCGGTCAATCACCAGTGGCTTCGTCACCTGCTCTTTTACTGGTTGCAGCCTCCACGTGATCTCCTCCCGTCGTAGCTGCTTCGCTGGTTTTTATCTGAGTTTTTGTCTTGAGTTGTTAATTCTCAGGTTTTTGGATCTATGTGGTTGTGTAAATGCTGATATATTTTTTTTTGGTGTTGAAAACACTATTCCTCTCTGTGTGTTCTCGGGTGTGAGTTTTGATTGCACACCGAGAAGATTTTTTCTCTAGCTTCTCTTCTTTACTTTCTGTTTTTCTCTATTATCTCCCTATCTCTGTGTTTTTCTCTCTATTTCCTTTTGTCTCTCTGTTTTTCTCTGTTCTTCTCTGTTCTCTTCCAAGCCATTTAATAGGCATTTTTTTTAGTCAAACAAAACGGATCCAATCCCTTAAATCCAGGGATCATAATCGATTTTACAGATGACTTTCAGGCTCTAATGGTATTTGTCAAAGGGTTGGGGGAGATACAGGGTGGCTGTCAGATTGAAAAGCCTCACATGGTGTCGGCACCGGCACTTCTCAGCCATTTTTCTTTTTTCTTCAATGTTAATCAAAAAATCATAAAAGAATGGGCTAACTTCAACTAATTTGGACACATTAAATTTTGGGTTTTAGCAAAGTCCAAAATTAATAATAACAAATCAAGGAAAAAGGCCCGGTTATTTAAGACAAATTTGGAGTTGATCTCGATAGACAAAATTCGATTTTCACGATACTTGAACTAATTAATCTCAAACACAAATTTACTCAAAGTTTATTTTTGACAAATTAATTCAAGCTCATGATTAAACCGAATTAATTAACAAGTAAATTTCAATCTCAAATTACTAAGACTGAAACGAGATTCAATCTAAATATATTTAGAGTTCCGGACAAAATTAGGTGTCTACATATAGGAAGGAGTATGAGGATGTGAAAAGATGCCCTATATGTAATGAATCAAGATGAAAGATGAATGAAAATGCATGTGTCAAGAAATAATGTGTGCTAGCCAAAGTTTTGTGGTATTTCCCTCTCATACCAAGATTTCGTAGAATGTTTGGTACGAAACAAATAGTAAAGATTTGACATGGCATCACTACTAGAAAAAAGTGTAGAGACTACAATTATGTAAAAATATTATGTACAATTTTCGAAATCATGCACAGTCTAATATATTTAACTATGATCTTAAAATCTAAACTACTTTCTCAGCTTCAAATTTCATGACTCTAACTATGTTTATAAAGCGTAGTCTAAGATAATAAAAGACTACATCTTACTTAAACTTAACTAAATAAAAACTATGGTTTTTAACGAATTTTATTCTTTAACTATTATCTATTATATAATAAAACAAGAGAAAGCCCATTTAAGGCACTTTCACTGTGAAAATCACACATAAAGAACACTATTTCAACACAATAACCCACACTCACACGTCAACATCAACTAAAATGGATAAAACTTAAATAATAAAGAAATATGAATTGAAAAGTAAAAAACATAAAGGCACAAAGCCTCACGCTCACGTTATCATCAACTAAAATAAAAAATTTAAAAAAAAGCAAATAAAACAAAACATAAAACTGATAAAAGTAATAGAAAGAACATTAAAAAAAATAATAGAAAGACCTCCTGTCTCCGTCAATCTTAAATAAACAAAACAAAATTGAAAAGCAAATAAAACAAAACATAAAAGTAATAGAAAAAAAGACTAGAAGAGGCTCACAGAATCGGGTTCTTGGCTTCCTCTCAGTTTTGTTATTCAGCTTTCTTTTTTAGCTTCAGATCGGGCTTCTCTCTCGCCACACCGCTGCAGTTCGGTCAATCACCAGTGGCTTCGTCACCTGCTCTTTTACTGGTTGCAGCCTCCACGTGATCTCCTCCCGTCGTAGCTGCTTCGCTGGTTTTTATCTGAGTTTTTGTCTTGAGTTGTTAATTCTCAGGTTTTTGGATCTATGTGGTTGTGTAAATGCTGATATATTTTTTTTTGGTGTTGAAAACACTATTCCTCTCTGTGTGTTCTCGGGTGTGAGTTTTGATTGCACACCGAGAAGATTTTTTCTCTAGCTTCTCTTCTTTACTTTCTGTTTTTCTCTATTATCTCCCTATCTCTGTGTTTTTCTCTCTATTTCCTTTTGTCTCTCTGTTTTTCTCTGTTCTTCTCTGTTCTCTTCCAAGCCATTTAATAGGCATTTTTTTTAGTCAAACAAAACGGATCCAATCCCTTAAATCCAGGGATCATAATCGATTTTACAGATGACTTTCAGGCTCTAATGGTATTTGTCAAAGGGTTGGGGGAGATACAGGGTGGCTGTCAGATTGAAAAGCCTCACATGGTGTCGGCACCGGCACTTCTCAGCCATTTTTCTTTTTTCTTCAATGTTAATCAAAAAATCATAAAAGAATGGGCTAACTTCAACTAATTTGGACACATTAAATTTTGGGTTTTAGCAAAGTCCAAAATTAATAATAACAAATCAAGGAAAAAGGCCCGGTTATTTAAGACAAATTTGGAGTTGATCTCGATAGACAAAATTCGATTTTCACGATACTTGAACTAATTAATCTCAAACACAAATTTACTCAAAGTTTATTTTTGACAAATTAATTCAAGCTCATGATTAAACCGAATTAATTAACAAGTAAATTTCAATCTCAAATTACTAAGACTGAAACGAGATTCAATCTAAATATATTTAGAGTTCCGGACAAAATTAGGTGTCTACATATAGGAAGGAGTATGAGGATGTGAAAAGATGCCCTATATGTAATGAATCAAGATGAAAGATGAATGAAAATGCATGTGTCAAGAAATAATGTGTGCTAGCCAAAGTTTTGTGGTATTTCCCTCTCATACCAAGATTTCGTAGAATGTTTGGTACGAAACAAATAGTAAAGATTTGACATGGCATCACTACTAGAAAAAAGTGTAGAGACTACAATTATGTAAAAATATTATGTACAATTTTCGAAATCATGCACAGTCTAATATATTTAACTATGATCTTAAAATCTAAACTACTTTCTTAGCTTCAAATTTCATGACTCTAACTATGTTTATAAAGCGTAGTCTAAGATAATAAAAGACTACATCTTACTTAAACTTAACTAAATAAAAACTATGGTTTTTAACGAATTTTATTCTTTAACTATTAAAAGTATATAAATTTTACATTTTTATAAAAGTTATAGAAAAAATACGATTTATGAACAGGCATTTTGGCTATTTCAATAAATTAAACTACAGTTTTTATTTATTCATAGACTATGGACGTAATCTTTTTTATCTAATGCTTTGTCTTTCGAGATTCACATACTTGCAATATTGAAAAGGTTAATTTACTAATGTATCATTTTAGATTAAGCATGCTGAAATACTTAAAGTTCAAAGAGACATCTATCATCTATCATTTTAGATTAAGCATGCTGAAATACTTAAAGTTCAAAGAGACATTTATCATCTATCACTTTTACTCAACACTTTTTCTCTCTCTATTTTTTCTCTAAAAATATTGGCTCTCTTTCTTTTTACTCTAAAAAATTATCCATGAAAAACAAAACTATCAAGCAATGCAACAATATTATTGAATCTTTTCTCTAAGTGATCTTGTTTTTTATTCTTATACATGTGGTTTCCATTTCAATAACTATTTTTGCAAATATTAGCATTAGTTGTAAGGCTTTTAACAAAGCCTCAAAATACGAGAACTTCTTTGAGAATGTTTCATTGAATAACTTTAGCTTTTCACCAAGATGGACTGAAATAGAAAAAATCTTTTTTAAAAGATACAAAGATGTCAGTAATGCAGAGGTATTATATAAGGAATGGCCAATTATTTTAGTTGAAGGAAAGCCGAGTCAAAATTGTGTGACTTAAAGCTAGCAATCAGAAAAGGTCATGCACTTGTTTGTATGGTATTATATTGATTTGCTTAGGGGTGAGCAAAGGGAACAATCGTTTCAAGTTTTGTATTTAATGTAATATAAGTTTATCTATTGAATAGTATAAATACTTAATTAATTAAATCTAATTTGTTGTGTTTCAAATATATTGTTCTCAAAATATAATTATTTGTTTTTAAATGGTTAAATATTAAGTTTTAATTTTTATTACACATTAATAAAATTTCATTTGAATAAATTTATTAATTTTTTAAATATTAAAGATACTTTTAAGTATTTATTATTAATTTATACTATAAAAAAATAACCTGAGCGATGTGGGTGTGTTTTCCGGTATGTAATTAACTTTTTCGATTTAAAAATGTATTTAATAGACACATGAAACTCATTCAAGCTCAAAATTTAAACTCTCCTCATATAACAATTATTATCCTTTATGTCAAAAGAAATAAATTTTTATACATTTATATCATATATTAGATTTATTAGATATATTCTTTTTTTTTTTGGTCGAAACCCCCCGGTTTCCACCTTCGGTGACTATTCCGGAGTCGAGAGAAGCAGAGCGTGGTTAGGCTTGTCCCCCTCCCAACACTGGCACTCTATACACAAGTCAGGATTCGAACCCTGGCCTTGCTTAAGGGACGAGGACCGCTTGTCACCCACGCCAACCAGTTGTTGGTTATTAGATATATTCTTCGAAACTCATATGTTCAAAACTAATAAGTCAACATTCTAACATTTTATGTCATATGGTAAGTCCATGTCATCGTTCCATCATCATCCTTTGCCATGTTATCAGTTTGTAAAATGATGGTACAGATTTTCTACTTGTCACAAAATGTTATGTAAATTAGAATATAAATTATTAGAATTTAACGTAAAAAACACACGCCTTACAAAAATAAAAATGATCTGATCAGAAGTGATTCATCAATGGAATATCATCTGATCTATCCAATTTTTACTTTTGGTCTGACCGCATAACTTGAAATACAAAATAAATGGAAGTAGAAATAGAAATAAAAAGTAGATTTTAGATGTTATCTCTCTTAAGTTCTGAAATGGTTTATCTATTTTCCAAAATGATTTTTTTTTATAAGAAAACAATAGATGAAGCAGGAAACCAAATGGTTACAAAAAAACCAAAAATGTAATCAACCCAAGAAATGAAAATTATATTATGTAGCTGATGTTAACTTGGAAGCCAAAATATGGAGTGTTTACCGTTTAGCATCGTATGTAATTGTGTCACCGTCTAGCCGTTCTTTGGAATCCTACAAAATGGAAGTCTAAAACCAGAAACCATATTGTGTCACCGTCAAACGTAGTCAAGAGAGCATATGCATTTCTGCCTATCAATATTTTGTTATTGTCTTCTTTCAGCTGTTGAAGATTCCTTGAAACTTGAAAGAAATAAATATACATAGTTCGATGCTGGAAAATTTTATGACTGAAATCTCCAGAAACTTGACATATGTCAGGACTAACTTGTGTTGTAAAACGCTTTCGGAAATAATCTTAAGAGTTGTAATAGCAGCAAAAAGAAGAAAGAAAAAGCATTGATCATGGCAACAGCATTGGCTGGAGATGACCTTGCCAGGTCGATGAGCAACCGTTCAACGAGCCGGAGAACGAGTCGGGGATCAGGAAGCGGAAGAGGTTGGGCTTCAGCTCGTATACAGGAGGCATGGAATAGCCATACAGATGTTTTCCAGAGAAGTGGGAGGGAAGAAGATGAGGAGGAGCTGAAATGGGTTGCCATTGAAAAGCTTCCAACTTATGATCGTCTGAGAAAGGGAATGCTGAAGAATGTTTCGGACGAAGGAAAAGTTGGATATGAAGAAGTTGACATTACCAATCTTGACACGCAGCACAAGAAGAAGCTCATGGAAAGTATACTAGGGGTAGTCGAAGATGATAATGAGAGGTTTCTTCTTAGACTTAGACAGAGGACTGACAGGTGACCTACACATAACAACCTTCTTTTTTGGCATTGGATTATTGCTTTGAAATGATTTGAATTGCCTACTAAAATATGTTAATCTTTCTCCGAGAAGGGTGGGAATTGAGATTCCGAAGATTGAAGTTCGGTTTGAGCATTTATCCATCGAAGGGGATGCTTATCTTGGAACCAGGGCTCTTCCAACTTTGCTGAATTCGACATTAAACACAATTGAGGTGATTTCTCCTCTCCCAAAACGCTCGAGTAAATCGGTTTCGGTTTATCTTTAAGCTTCTCTTTACTTGGATAATCTTTTGAAGAAATTATGAATATGTTTCAAGGCTAGTTTTGATTTAAATTGTGATAAACAGGGAATTCTTGGATTAATCAAGCTTTTCCCTTCTAAGAAAAGAGTTGTCAATATACTCCGTGATGTCAGTGGAATAGCGAAACCATCAAGGTATTGTTTTCATTGTTCCCAGAACTACAGCACCAAGTTCAATTTCAATTACCTATTAATTGTTTCTACATCTCACTTCTCATGGTGTATAATTTGACAGGTTGAGCTTTTAGATGAACTTAAATTCCTGGCAATTTAACTCATTTTCTTTCTCTTACACAGAATGACACTGCTTCTAGGACCTCCAGGGTCAGGAAAAACTACATTACTTCAAGCACTTGCTGGGAAGACCCAGACTGACTTAAGGGTTTGTTATCAAATTCTGTAGTTTTTTTTTTTTGGATTACAACAAACAACTGTGTTTTTTTTTAATCCTTGACTTTTTCTATAGTTATATCATGATTCATGAAAAGATTAAAAAAAAACCTCTTTTGTTTCTTTCTTTCCTTGTCCTTTGCCTTTCTCAATCCTTTCTTGAAGTTGATTCCGAATTTATGTTTTTCTTTTAGCATTTTGATTGCTGGTTCATGTAATAAATTCTTAATGAAGTTGCTTTCGGTTTAGTTTACTGATGAGCAATCTTCAATCTTTGAACAGGTATCAGGAAAAATCACTTATTGTGGTCATGAATTTCACGAATTTATCCCTCAAAGGACTAGTGCTTATATAAGTCAACATGACCTTCACAATCGTGAGATGACTGTTAGGGAGACACTGGATTTCTCAGGGCGGTGCTTGGGAGTTGGAACTCGATATGACCTCTTGGCAGAGTTATCAAGGCGAGAAAAACAAGCAGGGATCAAACCAGACCCTGAGATTGATGCTTTCATGAAAGCTACAGCAATGGCTGGCCAAAAGACTAGTCTAGTTACTGATTATACGCTCAAGGTTTGTTCACTGCAAGCCTACCTCTCTTACTGGTTTCAAGTCTTTTACTTTCCTGCCCAACAATATTCTCCTAAATTAACTTCTTAACTATGATGTTATAACAGATTCTGGGACTGGATATCTGCTCTGATATTTTGGTGGGTGATGAAATGAGAAGGGGCATATCTGGTGGACAAAAGAAACGTGTAACTACAGGTAAACTTGAAGCATTTTATCATTTCTAAAAGTCCTTGTTGCCATTTCACTTTGTAAGAACAGCCTAAACGGAGCTACTTGTACGAAATGCAGGAGAAATGTTGGTTGGACCTGCCAACGCTCTTTTCATGGATGAGATTTCAACTGGTTTGGATAGTTCTACAACTTTTCAGATTGTAAGGTATATGAAACAGATGGTTCATATCATGGATATAACTATGATAATATCTCTTCTGCAACCGGCACCAGAAATCTATGAGCTTTTCGATGACATCATCTTGCTTTCTGAGGGTAAGATAGTGTTTCAAGGACCACGAGAAAATATTCTTGAGTTCTTTGGAAGTGTGGGATTCAAATGTCCTGAAAGGAAAGGAGTAGCAGATTTCTTACAAGAAGTGACTTCCAGAAAGGACCAGCAGCAGTATTGGTGCAGGGAAAATGAACCTTATCAATATATATCAGTACCAGAGTTCGTAGAGCATTTCAACTCTTTCCACATTGGTCAAAAGCTTGATGATGAAATTAGAACTCCTTATGATAAGTCTACAACTCATCCAGCTGCTTTGGTGAAACACAAATATGGAATCTCAAACTGGGAACTTTTCAAGGCTTGCTTTGCAAGAGAAAGGCTACTGATGAAGCGCAACTCTTTCGTGTATATATTCAAGACCACCCAAATTACCATTATGTCTGTCATTACTTTCACAGTGTTTTTTAGGTCAAAAATGAAGACTGGTCATATATCTGATGGAGTCAAATTTTATGGTGCACTGTTCTTCGGTCTCATTAATGTTATGTTTAATGGGATGGCAGAGCTTGCGCAGACCATATTTAGGCTTCCAATATTCTTCAAACAAAGGGATTTCCTGTTCTACCCAGCATGGGCCTTTGCCTTGCCCATTTGGGTCCTTAGAATCCCCCTCTCTTTGCTGGAGTCAGGGATCTGGATCATCCTCACATATTACACAATTGGCTTTGCTCCAGCTGCTAGCAGGTATGGAAATGCACAGTATACTGTGAGCTATCAGCTATGTCAATCTATAATTGTATGCATTGACACATCAACAACATTTCAGGTTTTTCCGTCAATTCTTGGCATTGTTTGGTATTCACCAGGTGGCCCTCTCTCTCTTCCGCTTCATTGCTGCAGTTGGAAGAACACAGGTTGTAGCAGGTCCGCTCGGTACCTTCACCTTGCTGGTGGTTTTTGTCCTTGGTGGATTTGTTGTTGCCAAAGGTTAGCACTTTTTGTCTTTAACTTGGTTATACTTGTGTCTAGTTGAAATGAACCAGTTGCATATTTGATCCAACGCATTTGTTTTATTGTTCGATGAATGGTAATGAGAGATTTAGATAATCAGGTTCCTTTACCATTATTGATATTATTGATCTCATAGTCATAGCAACTTTTCTTATCTCCTTTTGCAGATGACATCAAGCCATGGATGATATGGGGCTACTATGTCTCTCCCATGACGTATGGGCAAAATGCCATCGTCATCAATGAATTTCTTGACAAAAGATGGAGTGCTGTAAGACCTCCTAAGATATGCAAGTAATCTCTCCATTATTATACAGAATATAAATGTTACTAGTTTATCTTGATAATTTCCATACTTTACTATTGCAGCCTTATCCTTTGCCATCTAATAAATCCACCACAGTAGGGAAGATTCTTCTCAAATCCAGAGGCATGTATACAGAAGAGTTCTGGTATTGGATTTGTGTTGCAGCACTCCTTGGATTTTCTCTGCTTTTCAATCTCCTTTTTATTGCGGCATTGACCTATTTGAATCGTAAGCTACTAAACTCATGCTTATATACATTATATGTAGCAAAGTACAATTCCAGTTTTGAAAATGATATGAAAACCAAATGCAGCTTTTGGAGATTCCAAATCTGTTATTCTGAATGAAGATGATGAGGGTAACAGCAAGAAGCAGCCTTCTTCCAGTGGAAAGCATGAATTGAAATCCATAGAAATGAGTTCACCATCAACTGCTCAAGGTTTGACATGTATTAACCTGACACTTCTACTCTGAAAATTATCATTACTAAAAATACATTTATTAAATTATCCTAACTAGAAACAATCTCCTACACTCAATATTGGTTCAGAAAAAGAAAAGTAAAAAAGTTGTTTTCCTTTCTTCCATGTGAGTAATATGGCCCTGTTTATCAGCTCCACTTTGGTAAGTTTAAAAATAATTCTTTAATTTTATCAGAAAACTCATGCATCACGGAATATTGGCTTGATCATATTTTAAAGATGGCTCATTTCTTCGTGGTTTTAACCTTGCATTTGTACATTGGAAAGAACATTGGAGCTTACAAGTTAAAAATAATACAATTAGACATGTTTTTGCTTGTAATGAAATGATTGCAGAAATAGAAATGGCAGTGAAGAACTCTACTGACAACTCAATTCTTTGTGCTGCAGGCCAAGCACCTACAAAGAAAGGAATGGTGTTACCCTTCCAACCCTTGTCGCTTGCATTTGAACATGTGAATTACTATGTTGACATGCCTGCTGTGAGTCCCTTCTCCATATTTCTTCTTCTACCAAGCAATTTTACCTAGAGATGAACATCATTCGGTAAATGTGATCTAAAGATTGGTTTAATCAGATATTGGCAATGAAACAAATTCAAACTCACTTTTGTCCTATGACTGGAGTGTAATCTTTTTCAACAGTTGATCCATGTTGCTTCATAGTGATTTTTTTCTGCAATGCGTATTTCCAAAGAAGGAAATTGCTATATTTCATTGATATCTACAGAAGGAAAATATTGATGGTAAAAATTCTGTATCCTCTTCAGGAAATGAAGAGCCAGGGAATTGAAGAGACTCGTCTTCAATTACTGCAAGATGTAAGTGGTGCTTTCAGGCCTGGTGTGCTAACAGCATTAGTTGGGGTTAGTGGAGCAGGAAAGACCACCTTGATGGATGTGCTAGCAGGAAGAAAAACTGGTGGATATATTGAAGGAAGTATCAGCATTTCTGGTTTCCCAAAGAACCAAGAAACTTTTGCTCGGATTAGCGGTTATTGTGAACAAAATGATATCCATTCTCCACATGTTACTGTCTATGAATCTCTTGTGTACTCTGCCTGGCTTCGTCTTGCAAAGGATGTTAGTGCAGAAACACGAAAGGCATGTTTCTTTTTTAACCCAGATCTTTATTACCGTATTCTTGAGTGTCAATTGAAAGTATATACTATGTTTAGCTACAGCTTGAAGTTTTAAGAAAATTACAAAGTACAGCGTTCTATTCATTTGAGCAACAGATGTTTGTTGATGAAGTAATGGAGTTGGTAGAGCTAAATCCTCTCAAGAATTCTCTAGTTGGCCTTCCTGGAATTGATGGTCTGTCAACAGAACAGAGAAAGAGGCTCACAATTGCTGTAGAATTGGTTGCTAATCCATCAATCATCTTCATGGATGAACCAACATCAGGCCTTGATGCTAGAGCAGCTGCAATTGTCATGCGTACTGTGAGAAATACAGTGGATACAGGGAGAACCGTGGTCTGCACAATTCACCAACCGAGCATAGACATTTTTGAAGCTTTTGATGAGGTATTCTTAAAATTTCAGTTCTGGAAACCTTTCCCACCACTGTTTTTCTCTTTTTAAAGTTCCCTTTACATTTTCCTAATAATTTCCTTTTGGACTGCAGCTGCTCTTAATGAAGAGAGGAGGACAATTAATCTATGCTGGACCTCTTGGTCGCCACTCTCACAAACTTAAAGAATACTTTGAAGTGAGAATCAATTCTCTAACACTGCATGCACGTTAACAATGGTGTTAGAACCATTAACTCTTTGAGGTCTTGGACACAACTTATGTCTAATAACTTTCTGCAGGCTGTCCCAGGGGTTCCCACGATCAAAGAAGGTTGCAATCCTGCTACGTGGATGCTGGAAATTAGTTCCACTGCTGTCGAGGCTCAACTAGATGTAGATTTTAGTGAAATTTATGCCAAATCTGAACTTTATAGGTAACTCAACTTGAAACTACTATCTCATTGATTCCTGTCTTTTCTGCCTTCTTTTCCGCCCCATTTTTCTCTCTGCCGGATGAATTAAATGAGGTTGTAATATACCAGTAAGAATGAGGAACTTATCAAAGAACTAAGCACCCCAGTCCCTGGATCGAGGGATCTTCACTTCCCTACTACATACTCTCAAGACTTCTTCACTCAATGCAAAGCCTGCTTCTGGAAGCAGCACCACTCGTATTGGAGGAACCCACGGTACAATGCTATCAGATTCTTCATGACATTTTTTGTTGGGATCATATTTGGAATGATTTTCTGGGGCAAAGGAGAGAAGATGTAAGTCCACAAATTCTTACTTTCTTAGCAGTGGTAATAAACAAACTACTGTTTTCTAGAAATGTTGGAGAACATTAAAAACCATTCTAAGAAAGTACCAAATTCGATATCAGCTGCTCATTGGGAGTACATAATTCTACATTGTCTAACAGTGTCCTGTTCTTCTTGCTCATTGGGAGGTCAGTAGCATATATCTGTGGGAACGGAAATATAAACAGCAAATCTTATCACGAACATAATTTTGTGTCTAGCTTATTGGATTTCATTTAGGATAATTTTGTAAACCGTTATTTGAACAGACACAAGCAACAAGATCTGATGAATCTGATGGGAGCTATGTACTCTGCTGTCCTTTTCCTTGGAGCCACCAACACCACAGCGGTGCAACCTGTTGTGGCAATTGAAAGAAAAGTCTTTTACCGTGAAAGAGCAGCAGGGATGTATTCCCCATTGCCTTATGCATTTGCTCAGGTAAAAGAAGCAGAAATCTTTGCATCAGATTGATTGCTGACATAAATAATCGACAGTCCATTCCTCAAATACACACTAAATATAATTCAAGGGTGATAATCAAGACACCAACATTGTTTTATTCCCTGCAGGTGGCAATAGAAGCAATATATGTTTCAGTCCAGGCATTTGTATACAGTCTACTACTTTACCTAATGATTGGATTCCACATAGATGTTGGAAAGTTCTTGTTGTTCTACTACTTCATGTTGATGTGCTTCCTGTACTTCACACTTTACGGGATGATGCTTGTAGCTCTTACTCCTAACCATCAAATTGCCGCCATTGTCATGTCCTTCTTTCTAAGCTTTTGGAACCTCTTTTCTGGTTTCCTCATCCCCAGGACGGTATGTTATAAAAGACAAAAGCAATTATTTAAATTCTATATTCTTTTTAAATTTCACTTGAATTTAATCCTAAACTTTTCATATCTCATATTATGAGAAAAAACAATGAACTGAACTCTACATTTGAATATTTGCAGGAAATTCCAATTTGGTGGAGGTGGTACTACTGGGCTTCTCCAGTGGCGTGGACAGTCTATGGCCTTGTGACTTCCCAAGTGGGTGACAAACTTGATCGTGTAGATATACCAGGAGAAGAATTTCCAAAGACGGTGAAAGCTTACCTTGAGACATTCCTAGGATACAAGTATGATTTCCTTCCGGCTGTTGTTGCCGCCCATGTTGGCTGGGTCCTCCTCTTTTTGTTTGTCTTTGCCTATGGAATCAAGTTCCTTAACTTCCAAAGGAGATGAGGAAAATGCCCCAACATTTTCATTTAGAGTTATAAGTGATATTTGGATTCGTACTAATGGTTTAGGTTATCCTATGATAACTTGTCATTGGATTGATAAAGATTGATGCATACAAAAATACATTTTATCTTTAGATGTATTTTTTGGAACAATCGCATAACACATATTATTACTCAATATATTACCAATGTGTGTAAATTGTATGGCATTGAAAATAAATTTTTTCTATAACTATAGATAATGCCTCAAACAATAATACAACTGTTGTTGCACAAAACAACAATGAATGATCGCTAACGTAAGTGTCTGTCTCTTTCTCCACGTGTCTCCCAAGAGTTTCTGTAAAAATCAAAAAAGTCAAAGGAACACAGGGGGTGGTTCCTTACGTAGGCACTCCGATGCTTAAGTCAGCCAAAGATTCTTGAGTATTGGAAAATGTAAAAGTCAGAAGTCAAAAATTAGAAAATAAAATAATACCTGTGGCTTATTTATAGGCGAGTAAATTAGCATTACTGCAGAGTAATTTCTTGGAGGGCAATTTCATCTTTTTAGAAAAGTTTGTTCTCGGTACTGCATTAACGGTCGTAAGTCGTTCGATCTCTGGAGGGAGAGGTCTACTGCTAGGCGGAAGGCTCATAAACAAAGGCCACACTCATCCAGCGGCAAGTTATAACGCGGATGGTCATTTGGCGACTTTCGCATGCGACAAGATCCTCTCGCATGCGGGAAGGGGTCTCCCGCAATGCTGTCGCGTGCTACGAAACATCTCCCGCCTGATGCCCGATAACTAGAGGCCATGTGGCGGCCTTTGTCCTATTCTGTGTCGTGGATTTGGGCCCATATCAATTGGTCCCCACACTCTCATTAGATTTTTTCCAATAAAGAGAGTATATATAAATACTTGAATCCGTGATATTTTGATCTTTTCTTGAATTTTTGTTGTTTTTTGGTATTTTTTGCAAGTCAAAAAGCACAATTCTGCGGGAAAAGGATTCAGATGCGCGACACTTAGTATTCTCTGCCGCTGCTATATAAGCAACAGGAGGTGAACTGAGTCGCGCAAGAAATCCTCTGTATCAACACTCTGCCGCACGTCCTGACCCTTCCGTAATCTTCAATCTGCCGCTATATTACTCTCTCATGTGACAATCTCCCACATTCACAAACAATCTCTCGCAGTCAAACCCCAGTCGCAGAGAGTAAGTCTCTCGTAGATTTCATCTATTGCAGTTTTTATCTCCCGGGACATTGTATTCTCCCACAGGGTCTTAGGTCTGTCGCCTATGTTGTCTATTTCACTTACTCCGTCTGTCTTTAGCCATGTCTTCTCAACGTGCAGTTAAAACACTGAAGAAGGGCGGTGTTGAGTGCAAGTTGTCAAAAGCAAACTTGGAAGAGATTAAAACTCGATTCCCCTTCCTACAGGCTACCAATATAGACTTCCAACCAATAGGAAACATCCTCCTGACTTAGTTACCAGTGGCGTAGCTGTACATAAAGCATCCATAGTCTTTGGTTTTCACTTTTCTCTTCCCGAGTTTGGTCTAGCTTTCCTTAGGTATAAGGATATAATCCCATGCTAACTCCATCCTCATGCATGGGTTTAATTAGTAGGATTCTCAATAGTATGCCATAGTTTAGGTATTATTCCTACCATTCCCATTATGAGTGCATTTTTTAGAGTCTGTGGGTTAACCGGGTTAGTTACATTCTCTCTCCAAAGATTAAAGGTCGATGGGTTTCCTAATAAAATTTTTTCGGACCTTCCCAATAAGTTGCACAAATTCGAGAGCGAGAGGGTCGTTGTTGAGATTCCAAGGGATTTGAGAATCCGTACTAGATGGAACCGTGATACCGGCGACCACTCAAGGCGTTCGAAAAAATTTAGTTTAGACTCCTTAAAGGACCGCTTAGGAGAGCCTATTCGGCTTATCTGATCTACCGGGGCGTGAAATTTGCTTTCATTTTTAACCTCTGAGAACATTACAGCGGCCGATTAGGGAGTAGGCAGAGTTATTCCCTAAACTTCCGCCATCCTTTCAAACCTTCCCTCAGCTTCACACACGCTTAGTCTTGGCTCTAGTCGTTCGCCCATGGTTCCTGTAGCCGAATCAACGAACCCCGTAGGTCGTCTAATGATAAATCTTCTTTGGACTCGGGGGATGAGACACCTAGGACCACGGGCGCCAATGATTCATCTGAGGAAGATCTCGAGTGGAACCGAGGTGACACCTTTGGGAGTCCCTTCTATGACTTCCCGCCGGATGAAAATTTGGCTAACTTAGATGATTTTGGTGATCTTTTAAGTTTTAAACGATAATTCTTTTTTATTCTTACACATGTGTTTAATGTCTTTCGGGTTGGTATGCTAACTCTTTCTTTCTTCTTACGTTATGCAGATATGAGCTTCCTAAATGCCATGTGCTAGAGGAAAACCATTGTATCCTCCTTTAAGGTTCCTTCAGAAGCTCCCTCGGCATGAAAACAATTTCAGGTCGAGGCTTCTGCTCTGGAGTATCCTCGCGCTCCTACTAGCTAGCATTGTCACCCCACGCAAGAGGTCGGACTGGGTAAACAAAAGAGGCACCTTATTCGTGATTGTAGCTTAAAGGATCATGAGAGCTCGGGATCACAAAGAAGTGAGTCTACTCCTCAAGAAGGTGACCTTGAGACTACAGGTGACAAGCACGCCCCTCACAAGCCTCACCGTAAGTATCGAAAAAGGCTGTATGTCGAAGACGCGATGCTTGCGAGGCCAATTCTACCTAAGATGGCTAATCCTACACTAAGGCGATATCAAGTAGATGGGGGGAAGATTGTCAATGGGGACGACTTTCAAACCTACCTTTGCGTCAATGACAACGACAGCATCGAGGAGCCCGGGGTAGCTTCCCTCCTGGCTTGGAGCACCATCCTTCCGTGTGACAAGAAAGAGATTTTCAAAAATCTTTCCGTGGGCGAGGACACCTCTGATTATCTCATGATAAAGGTAAGAGCGTCAGCATTCTTTGATAATACATACATTTTATCTTCTCCAGTTCGGGTTTTTAAATTTTTTTTTTGCCAGGCTGCTCGACAAGTGGTGGCCGCCAATGCGCAGCATTGGACTTTGAGAGAGCGAGCTGAGAAGGAGTTGCATGAGCTTTGGGAGAAGTACATGGCGCTTCAGAACAAGTTAAATCAACTTAATCCACTCTCCACTAGGGTGGACGAGTTGAGGAGGGACAACAAGGCTCTAAGATGACAAAATATGGACCTCGAACTAAAGCTAAATGATGAACGAGCAAAGGTTGATTCTCTTCAGGGGTACCGGGAGGCTTATGATAAAGTAACGAACAATTTGGAGGCCATAAGGTTACAACAGGATGAGGCTATTGACAAAATGCACAACGTGCTGGAGTGACAAAGGGAGGTCTGAGCTGAAGTTGTTCGTGAATAAATCCTGTCCTAAGACTGCTTTGAAAAGAAGCAAATTTACTCGGTGGGATTCGTCAAGTAAGGCTTTTATCTTGCCCGTGCTTGGCTAGAGAAGCAAAGGCCTAACGAGACCTTCCCGAAGCTCCTATTTACTGAAGAAGCTGAGTTCTATAACGCTCCTCCCTAGACTGAATAAGAGCCTGGCTTGGTGGATGCCAAAGATTATTTGGAGGAAGGGGCCATGGATCACTTGGAAAACCTTGAAGGTCCCTGGCCCCCTTGCAAGCCATGCGGTCAGCCTAAGCCTAGTGAGCTACGCGACCAACCCGAGTCCATTGAGGCCTTGCAGGGTTTAGACAATGAAGATCTTCAACTCTCTGACTCTACTGTTATCGAACCCGTGCTAGACTCTGCGGCTGTCGAGATTGCGAGGCCTTCGAGTGACGCTCCCTCTTCTGAAGCTGCTCCTCCAGAAGATCCAAACACAGGTCTAGCTCTCCCTGATCCTAACGTTGACACAGTGCCTTCTCTTCCAGCTGACTCAATCCTCACCATAGACCGATTAAGATATTTTTTTGTTTTTAATTTTGTTTTTCATTTCGGTTGTAATTCATACAAACGATGTACAGTTTCACTTTTAATAAAAATCATAATTTCTTTTGTTGTTTTTTCTTTTCTTTGTACGCTTGTGATATTGTGATAGAGTATACTGTTTATATGCAAGGTATGTTGCTAAAACGCGGCTATAATTGACACGTTATCATATTTATCAGGGTTTTAGCATTTTTATAGCCACAATGCTATGTGATATACTAAAATGTTACATTACAAAGCCTTAACATACCTTATAGCATACCTTTAACATACCTTGCGGCATACCTTTCATCATGCCTTTTGATATGCTCCCTAGGTTGCTCCCCAGTTCTTCTTATGAGACAGTGTTAAATTCTTCTCAAAGAAGAACTTTTGCTCAAGTATTGTGCTTGTCTACGCATTCTTTACTTAAGTACTTAATCTATTTGCCCGCCTTGTGCATTTTTTACTTAGGGACTTTTATTTGCCCATCTCGCACCCTTTTGTGCTTAGGGACTTTTTATTTGCCCGTCTCACATCCTTTTGTGCTTAGGGACTTTTTATTTGCCCGTCTCGCATCCTTTTGTGCTTAGGGACTTTTTATTTCTCGTCTTGCACCCTTTTGTGCTTAGGAACTTTTTATTTGCCTGTCTCACACCCTTTTGTGCTTAGAGACTTTTTGTTTGGCCAGCTTTTACCTCTGTTACTATTATTCCTGTAACACATTTATCAATTAAATTGTCACTGTATAAAAATATGAATAACTGGCCTCTTTTTCATAAGTTAACCAATACCATCACATAATATTTGGCAAAGTAATGCATACAATAATGACAGGAAAATAAGAACAATAGCATAAGGAATACAATGCTCTAATTGCCAATACAACTTAAGATGATTAACATTCTAAGTCTTCGAGATCTTTTTTCCTTGCAAAGTCTCCAAGGTGCACGTGCTTGGTCCAATCATCCTCTTAATTCTGTAAGGTCCTTTCCAATTGGCTCGGAGCTTACCATCTTCTTTGTGAGCATTTGTAATCGCTGACTTTCTCAGCACCAAGTCTCCTTCTTGTAATTCCCTGCTCTTAACTCGAGCATTATAGTTGTGATAACCGAGAATTTTTCTATTTTTGGTATTAAATTACTTGGGAATTTAATTTTATGCAAATAAATAAGCAAAAGTAAATAAATAAACTTATTTACGAGATAGGAAAATTGTTGGAATTCTCGAAAACTGATGAAGTGATGAAGTTGAGGAAATTATTTTGAATAATTTTGGATATTAAGAAATCCAAAATTTAAGAAATAAAAATGTGTATATATATTATTATTAATTAATAATTATATTTATAAATATTTATTTATAAATATAATTTTAAAGAAAAAAAGGAAAGAAAAGGGGGGCGGGAATCGGGTATCTGAATTCCTTCCCATTTTCCTCCTCCGTTAGCCTTTAAGGAAATGCTGACCACCGTCAGTGGTGAGAAGAGAGAGGAGGGGAGGAGACGACACCAGCGAGGTGAGGGAAGGAAGTCGGCGACGGAAAGAAGAGAAGAAAAGAGCGAAAATAGAAACGAAAACTAGGAAAAAAGAGAGGAAAAGAGAAAGGAGAGAACGACGGTGCCGGCCAATTCGGGCACCGTCACCATTGCCTTCAACGCCGGCTAAGGTCGACCAAGGTGAAGGTGACCAGCGACGAGGAAGAAAACGAAAAAGGAAAGAGGAAAGAAGGGAGGAAGAGGCCGAACGTGAAGCCTTCAGATCCGGCGTCGTCTCCGACAAAGGGGAGAAACGGAGGCCAGATCCAGCATCCCCGCAACTTCGACCAGCTGTGGGAGGCACGAACTGACGGAAAGGAGGACCAATGGTGGCCTAACCAGCTGAGTCGGCGGATAAGATCGAACCAGTCTGAACCGGTCCGAACCGGTCCGAATCGATCTGAACCGATCCGAACCGATTCAGACCAGAAAGGAAAAAAAAAGAAAAGAAAGGAGAAAAGAAAAAGAAGAAAGAAAAAGAAAGAAAAGAAAAGAAAAGAAAGGAAAAAGAAAGAGAAGAAAAAGAAAGAAAGGAAAGAGAAGGAGAAGACAGAGAAGAAAGAAGGAAAGAAAAGAAAGAAAGAAGGAAAGGAAAAAGAAAAAGAAGGAAGAAGAAAGAAGAAAGAGAAGAAAAGGAAGGAAAGAAAAGAAAAGAATGGTAAGGAATTTAAAAATTTTGCTATATTCCGTAGAAATTTATGGAATTTATTAAATTTCTTTCTAAGCGAATATATGTGTATTAAATTGTGGCAGCATGGAAATGAGGCCAGTGGTGGAGTTCGGCTAGGCTCGGAAACACACTAAGCTTTGGCGAATAGGTAAGATACTTTTATAAAGTAGTGGTAGTGTTATATTGTATGTTTTGGAATTTTGATTCTGATGATGAATGATTATTGAAATAATTGTTAAATGCTAAGAGGACCCACAACTGATGGTGGGGATCTTAGTAAGAGATAAAGAAATTGTGAGAATCAACGGCTGCGGTTATAATTGTGTTTGCTTTGCAGGAGGTTTAGTAAAAATTAAGCAGTTATGCTGCCGAAATTTTTAGAAAAATGTTTGAGGAAAAAGATTAAGTTTATCATATAAATGGAATCTTGGAAAGAATTATTGAAAAATAAGTATTGAAAGGACTTTATTGTATTGCCATAGAATTGGATATTGAAATAGATGAGAAGGTAGATCGTTGAGCACGATAACGTGATAAATTATATTGTTTAAGCCCTATAGAATCGATAAATCAAATTATCTTAATATCACAAAGTGGTGATCAAGTTGAGATTGAGGTGGAATATCTACTAGGCGGATCGTGGATAAAAGTAACGATGTAATTTAGATGGTCGAATGACTGAATTGCGGAATTATCAATCGAGTGATGATTTCAGAATTGATAGATTCAAATAAATGGGCGTCACACATGTGATTATATGGATTTGATTATAACCTTGCAATAGGTCTCGAAAAATATTTACTCACATTTGAGTGACTTGGAGAAATTTGGAGTACATGATGAATGGCCAATCTTAGTGGTATGATTGAGATGATGATGATAAGGAAGTAGATTGTGATATCTTATGGATATTTGATAGAACATATGTCTACATAAAAATGTGCCTGTACATATCGATATTAAATAGATGTGAACTGAGATTTTTGCAATAACATAGATAGTCGTAAGGCGACTTAAATGATTGAAACACTATTGACAGTGGAAATTGGCAAATTCATTTAAGTGAGTAAATTGCCAACCAAGAATTGAAAAGAATGATGTCTTATAGATAATTCTAACATGCTATTACATTCTACAGGCCATATGAAAAGTGAATTGAGGATTGTAATATGATTTTATGATAGTGAATGAAATTAAACCACAAGTCGAAATTTTTAATGTGTGCCAATAGGTCAAACCATAAATGGATTTGATAAGTGACTATTGATCTTGTGGTCCTGTGATCCTCGATGTTGACTCTGGAATAGATATCGAATGAGGATATTGGTATTGCATAATTTCAGTATCTTGATGGCTATATAGAAACATGGTATTTAAATGCTCATAGATACTAAGAGGATTCATACTAATGATGTGGTTCTAGTATCGATAATGAAATGTACAAATGAACTGTTATAGTCAATAACTATTGAGAAAGGTTATTGGATACCGAATAGTTTGAATACCAAGTGATTTGATCACTGAATAATTGAATACTGAGCAAATTGAATACCGAATGAAATGAATATTGAATTATTTGAATATTGATTTATTGATTAGACAAAAAGAAAGTTTTGAAATCGAATAATTGATGGTGATAAATTGAGATGAATTGCTTCACTGTATTAGACAAAAATATTGCTTATATCGATATTTGAAAATAGTACCAAAGTTGCATACTGAAAAGGTTTTATAGCATTACCTTTAAGCATGATTTGCTACCACTAGAGATGCTATAACAACATTTATATGAATGTTATAAAGTATAAATTAATTTTAAAAAGAAAGTATATGGTATATAAATATTTTTATACATGAAATCTCTTCAAGAATTGTATCATATGCCTTACATGATTTTGACATGAAAAGTTAAAGATTTGAATGTTTTATGAGACTGTAAACACCCTAAAAGAATTAAACTCAATAAAGCATAGTGGAAACCGTCTAATTGGAGATTTACTCATTAGGTAGAGATGCTTATCCGATAATAGTCGTGGACAGGTCTCAGTCACGCCTGATCAGTAGGGCTGAGAGAGATGAGGTCTATGGCCATAGATAGCGCCCTAGTTGGTTTCCAAGGGACGATGACATGATTTTCACTGCTAGCTACAGTGATTTAAGTCTTTATTGATAGAGTGATAGGGATCTAGCCTAGTCTCTAACCGATATGATATGAAGTCTAGAGTATGATTTTATTGATATGAACTCTAGACTTGACATGATTTATGCAGTACATGAGACATGTTTGAAATGAAATATATTTTGAAACAGTACATGTTTTAAACATGTTTTAAAAGTACATGTGATATGATTTCAACACTTATATGATTTATATATGATTTTGTGTCGAACTTGACATGATATGCAGTCTAGAGTATAGATTGATTTGATATGAACTCTAGACCTTATATGACTTACGGTATATGAAAAATGTTTTAAAACCGCACATGTTTTAAACATGCTCTAAAAAATGAATACATGATTTGAAATTGTACATGTTCCTGTCATACCTTAAAGGTAAATATGAAATGAATTGAAAATTCATTTGTTTAGCATGTTCTAAAGTATATATATGATATAATTTGAAATGATAGCAGTTCATACAGTGAAGTTACATAAGTTGCCTACTAAATCATGACATAATAATATGCTTTTTACATAAGATATGTCATGACCTTATATAGTACAAAAACATGAAGAATATATGAGGAGTATCATGACTCGGGGGTAATGATATTTCATCTACATGATGTCATAATATGATATGATACATGAATATAGAATATACCCGAAGAGAATTATGACTTCGTAACACTGTGATCATGATCCTCAATATGGGAAGTGATATAAGATGATAGAATACAGAAGTATGATTATGAAATGAAAAGTGATTTGATACGATATCTCAATTAGACATGATGTACTATGAGATTGATGAGAGTATGGACTAATAGTATATGATATTCAAATTGGACACAACATATTGTCGTGCGATGCATTATAGTATAAGGATGAGAAGACTAAAAAGTAATTAAGTTGATTTATATAGAGATCTGAGTGATAGACAGATGATAGGAATTGAGATAACGAAATGTTATCGATGGAAATGATGAATTGTAATTGTAAATTTGCAGGTTTAAGCATTGCGGTTAAGACAGTATAATCCTACTCCTGCACTTATATTAGTATCTTACTGAGCCGTGGTTTTGCTCACCCTACTTAATTTCATCTCTTTTCAGATAATTGAGTTAAACTCTACCATGAGGGCTTATGAGTGGGCCTCCCGATACGGTATATAGGTTTGGTACTAGTTATTATCCTACGAATCAGCTTCATTGCTTTTGAGGTATGTATTCGTTGTAAATCTCTTGTTTACATGTATAAACTCTAATTGATACACAGTACGTATTTTGTTTAACGAGTCGAGATGTAACTAGAAGTGTGGTACATTATTATATAGAGAATCAGTGAAATTAGAGTAGTAACTACACTGACACCAAATACAAACCTTAAAAAGAAAAAGAAAAATTTTAGTCCATAAATTTGTAGACTAAGAAAAGTATAAGTATTAAGTGAAAGTCGCGGCCTTCGAGTCGTGACAATAGTATGCAGCATCCGCTACTAGTACGCGACCAACTTCATTTTTTGTTGTGTCCCTTAGTTCATCTATCAAATCAAGGTTCTCTCTAAGCCCTTAAGAGTTAATTTCTTGAATGTAAGGGATTAGCCTAGGTGATCCTGCTCCAATTTCAACCGAGATGAGGGCCTCAGTCCCATATACCAAATTAAATGGTATCTCTCCTGTTGACACCCGACTTGTTGTTCTGTAGGCCCAAAGAATACTAGGGAGCTCATCCACCCATGCTCCTTTTGCTTTGTCCAATCTAGTCTTCAGCCCATGCAGTATGGTTCAATTGCTTACTTCAGTTTGCCCGTTGGTTTGTGGGTAGGATACAAATGATATCCGTAGTTGGATATTTAGGCCTTTACAAAACTCTCGAAATGCGTCGCAATCGAATTGTTTTCCATGATCGGCATTGAACACCCGAGGGATTTTGAATCGGCAGATAATATCTTTCCATACCATTGCCTCCACATTTTTTTCAGAAATTGTGGCTAAAGGTTGTCTTTATCCACTTTGTAAAGTAGTTAGTGGCCACTAGTAGGTATTTTCTTTGTCTTGTGCCTAAGGGAAAGGGTCCCAAAATGTCGAGCCCCATTACATGAATGGTGTTGGTTGAATGGTACTCTGGAGGGCCGAGATTGGTGCAAACGCTATGGGAGCAAATTTCTGGCATTTTTCACATCTTCGCTCTTTCTCAATTGCATCTCTTTTCAATGTTGGCCAATAAAACCCGACATGTAGTACCTTTATAGCTATTGCTCAAGCCCCTAAGTGTTCACCACATATGCCCTCGTGAACTTCAGCCAATGCGTATTCAGCTTGTTCAGGCCCTAAGCATTTCATCAAGGGCATAGTAAACCCACGCTTGTAAAGCTCTCCATTTACCATCGTAAATATGTCATTTTGCAATTTTAGCCTCCGGGCTTCATCTCTGTCATCGGGGAGATTTCCCTCCAAAATGTAATCTCTAATCGGGTTTCTCCAATCACTCCAAATCTCAACATCGCAGACTTCCTCTTCTTTAGTGCTCGGCTTGGCTAAACATTTCACCTTTACTACTACACATTTCATTCCCCTAGAGGATGCTAACTTTGAAAGGGCGTCAGCCTGACTATTCTCAAATCGATTTATCTGGGTTATCCGAAAGTTCTTAAATGACTGCGCCAATAGCTGGATTTTCTACAAGTAGGGTACTAAAGTCGGCTCTCATGCTTCATATTTGCCATGGAACTGATTCACCACCAACTGTGAGTCACTATGAGCCATCAGATTGCTAACTTCCAATTTCTCGGCTAGCTTCATTCCGGCTATTAAGGCTTCGTACTCAGCTACATTATTTAAGCTCATAAAGTTAAAGTGCAGGGAATACTCATAGGCTTCCCCCTCAGGCGAAATCAATACAATCCCGGCTCCACTACCATCCACGCTACGAGCTCCATCTACAAACAATTTTCACCAAATTAATTTTGGTTCTTCTTGAACCTCTCGATCGATGCATTCTACAATAAAGTCTACCAATGCTTGCCCTTTTATCGCCTGAAGAGGCTAGAAGTGTTTTGGCTTGCCCTCATATTCACTAAGGTCAACCGCCCATTTAGTTAAGCGCCTCAAGTGTTTTGGCTTTTGTAATATCTGTATCAAAGGTTGGTCAATTAGGACAGTTACTGAATGGGTCTGGAAGTACGACCGTAGCTTTCGAGTTGCCATCACCAGGATAAGACTACCTTTTCCACTTGGGGATATCTCGTCTTAGCATCTAGCAAAACTTTGCTCACATAGTAGATCAGGTAGTCCCTATCTCCATCTTTTCTCACCAGGACTGCCCACCACCTTCTCACCTACACTTAAATACATAAAGAGTTTGTCTTCTGGTTGAGGCCGAGACAACAATGACAACTTTTTCAGGTAATCTTTCAATCTCTTAAAAGCATCGTGACACTCTTTAGTCCATTTGAAATTTCTTCCTACCTTTTTTGCCTTAAAGAATGGCAGACTCCTTTCTGTTGATTTGGACAAGAAGTGATTCAAGGCTGCTATCCTTCCAATTAGCCTTTAAACTTCCTTTACAGTGTTGGGTGGCTTCATGTCCAAGATGGCTTGAACTTTTTCAGGGTTAGCTTCAATTCCTCGATTAGTGATCATGAACCCTAAGGACTTTCCAAACCTCACTCCAAACGAACATTTGTTGGGGTTCAACTTCATGTTATATTGTCATAATACTTTGAACACCTCTAACATTTTCTCAGCATGTGATTCCTCCTTACGGCTTTTGAAGATCGTATCATCCACATATGCTTCCATGGGGTTGCCCAACAAGTCCTTGAACACCTTATTTACCATCTGCTGATATGTAGCCCTCGCATTTTTCAAACCAAAAGGCATTACTTGATAGCAATATGTTCCGCTATCGGTAATGAAAGAAATTTTCTCCTCATCTTCTGGGTGTATCACGATTTGGTGGTATCCCGAAAATGCGTCTAGGAAGCTAAGCAGTTCATATCCACAAGTCTCGTCTACCAACTTATCAATACGGGGTAATAGATATGAATCCTTGGGGCAAGCCTTATTCAAGTCGGTGAAATCCACTCACATCCTCCATTTTCCGTTGGCTTTCTTCACCATAACTACATTAGCCAACCATTCATGGTAGTTAACTTCTCTGATAAAGCTTGCTCGTAGCAGCTTTGAGATCTCTTCGTCTATAACTTTTTGTCTTTCTGGGGCAAAATTTCTTTTCTTCTGCTTGATCGGTTTTGCTCTTAGGACTACATTCAACCGATGACAAGCAACCCTAGGGTTAATTTCAGGCATGTCATCGGGCATCCAAGCAAAAACATCGACGTTCTTTTTTAAGCACCGAATTACCTCTTCCTTCGTTTTGCTAGGTAATTGTCTCCCGACATATGCTACCTTTTCTTTATCATCCTACACTAACTGGACTGCCTCCATTTCTTCATTCGACTTTGGCTTAGGTGGATCTTCAATCACAAGGGTTTCTTTCCTCTAAATCCCCTTGCACGTGGTGGACACGATATTACATGTCTTGGCCCTCCTTTGGTCTCCCTTCACTTGACCTACACCAATAGGAGTTGGAAACTTCATCAGCAAATAATAGGGGTGCACCATTGCCCTCATGTCGTTCAATAATGGTTGTTCGAAGATCATATTGTATGCTACTGTAGTCGATTTTACCACCATGAACAGTACTTGGCAGACAACGTTCTTCGGGCTCTCCCCCAACCTGACAGGTAGCTGAACTGCCCCTGCTTCCTTAACCTTTTCACCAGAGAAACCACATAAGGGTGTAGGCATCGGCTTCAGTCTATCCTTCGAGATGTTCATCTTCTCAAAGCAATTCCAGTAGATTAGGTTCACTGAACTTACATTATCGACTAGGATTCGACTAATTGGATGCTTTGCCAGAATTGCCAAGATCACCATCAGATCATCATGGGAAATCGTAACATCTCCCATGTCGACTAGCGTGAAGGTGATGGGCTCCTCATCCTGCCTCTCTTCCATCACCGAGTTGACTTGAAAGGCTTGTCGGGCATAAGACTTTCTAGATGAGGAGGAAGTGCCAGCCAACAATTCCCCATCCAAATATAACATTGATTGCTGGACCCATGGGCTCTTTGTCTTCTTCTTGATTTCTCCTATCTCCCATTTTGTTCTCATTTCTCCTTGCATCGCCATTTCTCCTCACATTACTTCTATTCTCATCTCTTCTATCCCTTAGGCAGTTCCCCCTATTATGCTCGGGATAATTGTTTCTTTCACTCCTCCACATGAATCGATTTACTTTTCCTTCCTGCGTTAGCTTCTCAAGCTGATTCATCAACTCCCTACACTTCTCTGTAAAATGTTTATGTGTCGAATGGTAGTTACAGTATGAATCCAAGTTGTGACCCATATTTCCCGAAGTCTTCTTCGGAAGTTGTATAAGACTTGATCCCTCAATGGCTGATAGCACTGAAGCCCGAGATTCAGTTAGCGGGGTGTAAGTGGTATATTTCAACGTAGGGGCCTTCTCGGGTTTGTTTGATTGACTAAGGGACCCCCCAGAGGCTTCTCTCCCTCGTTTCCTTCCTTCCTTTTGCTCCCCAGTCGTCACCATTTTCATCACTTCCTCCTGAGTGATATACTTATTTGCTTGAGAAAATAAATCAGAGATTGTAGTCGGTTGGTCTAATGACAAGGACTCCTTCAACTTCTCAGACTTGGTCCCCTATAACATGGCTGTCACAGCTACTCCTACTTGCAAATCACACACCTCTAAAGTGGCATCCCTAAACCGATCTACATAACTCTTTAAAGATTCCTAACCTCTTTGCTTAAGGGTGAGCATAATAAGTCGGCTCTTTCTTCCTCTAACTATTCACCACAAACGCCTTAAAAAACTCATTCCGTAATTGGTCAAAATAGGCAATGGATCCCTCGAGCAAACTGTTGAACCACTTCACGCATGCCCCATTAAAGTGAGGGAAAAGTCCTTGCACATTATCTCATCCTCCCATCCATGTAGTAACATCAGGGCCTCGTAGTTCTGCATATGATCATAGGGATCCATCTTCCCTGTGTATGCAGTCATCTGCGACATTTTGAATTTTGGGGCAGTAGTTTCTGCATGATGGCTGCGTTAAATGGTATCCTTCTCCTCTGGCTGTCCTCTGTCGACACTAGCTTTTTCTCTTCCAGCACCTGTTCTATCATCTTTTTCATGTCAACAGGGAGAGCGAGTTGATTTCTATCCCTTTCAACATGGGACAAACCAGGCGGACTTCAACAACTATCTCCTTCCCTTTACGTTGGAGTGCACCACCTCGTGTCATCTGCGTGTTCCAAGAAGGGTCAAACTCCGACCCGGGCCTCCATGTGCTCTCGTCATTAACATCGATCTTTCCAACACCTCTTACACCATGTCCCAGGTTAATCCCGACAAAATTTGAAAGACCCTATTGCAGCTTCAGCACCCTGTCGCCCAAAACTTTGCCGCACAGCCTCAAGACCCTACCGCCTAAACCCTACCGTAGGTTCCAACTCTGCCGCATCTTGAGTCTCCCGCTGAAATCCTGCGACCAGCCTCTTACTCCCTAGTAGTGCCGCTTTTTGCTGATTATGAGCTTCTCCTACAAGAGGAGCCTCTTGTCGCAACGAGGAGTCTGTCGCTACATGATTACCTTGTCGCACTGTCACCTACGACGATACCCCTTGGCTCGTCTCTCCCACCAAATTCTGAACAATCTGCAACAGGTTCAACTGCAGGAGGACTCCCTTAAACAGATCCACCATGGCCCTCAGCGCCTGGGTTGTTTCCTTGCTCTACCGCCTCAGAGCTTCGAATTATGCCACAAACACTGTCGTTCTCTCTTCTTCCCTATTCACCTGTGTTCTGTGGCAAATTGGTTATTCAGGAGAACTCATCGAGTTCTCATTGCTTCCATCTCTGATAGTAGTTGAACTCATTCTCACCATCTTCAAAGTTTTTTTGGCTTTTATTTCGTTTCCCACAGATGGTGCCAATTGTTATTGCACAAAACAACAATGAATGATCGCTGATGTAAGTGTCTATCTCTTTCTCCACGTGTCTCCCAAGAGCTTCTGTCAAAATCAAAAAGGTCAAAGGAACGCAGGGGGTGGTTCCCTCTGTAGGCACTCCGATGCTTAGTCTGCTAAAGATTCTTGAGTATTGGGAAACGTAAAAGCCAGAAGTCAACAATTAGAGAATAAAATAATACATGTTGCCTCTTTATAGGCGAGTAAATTACCATTACTACAGAATAATTACCTGGAGGGCAATTTCATCTTTTTAGAAGAGTTTGTTCTCAGTACGGCACTAACGATCGTAAGTCGTTCGATCTCTGGCGGGAAAGGTCTGCCGCTAGGCGGGAGGCTCATAAACGGAGGCCACACTCATCCAGCGACAAGTTATCACACAGATGGTCATTTGGCGGCTCTCGCATGCAACAGGATCCTTTCGCATGTGGGAGGGGGTCTCCCGCAATGCTGGCGCGTGCCACGAAACGTCTCCCACCTGATGCCAGGGGGCCCGATGACTAGAGGCCATATGGCAGCCTTTGTCGTATTTTGTGTCGTGGATTTTGGCCCATATCAACAACTATTCCTATGTTGGTTAGAAATTTAAACTCAATTTTAAGTGAAATATTTTTTCATGTTACATGTGCATGACATATAACAAATTTGTGTGTTCAAAATTATTTAAATTTTAGCGTCATGAAAAAATGAGAGAAAATAAATATAAACTAAGACTACATTTATATCTTTTTTTTTATTTAAGACTACATTTATATTTATATTGTAATTATATTTATAATACTCGAAAGCTGAAAACAAGTTTAAGATTTAAAACCATAGATAAATATATTATATTGTATGCGTTTTCTATAACTATAGTTAATGTTTTTACATAACTGTAATCTTTGCACTTTTTTTCTAATAGTGAATATTATGATTTAATCATATTTGAAAATTTAAACTTGATATTATTTAAACTATATTATAATTAAATATAATAATTTAATATTACAATTGGAAAATATTAATACAGTTAATATTAAAAAGACTTACAATAATAAATTATATAATTTTTCAAATATAATTTAAAAATAAAAAATATAATTAAGTAGTCATTTAATTAATATTGTTAATATTTTTAATTATAAATGGGATAACGTTTTCAAGTTTTATTGAATAAAAATATAATACTCAGTAATATTATTTTATCTTATAATATTTAACTAGTTTTAAACCCGATACATTAATCAAACAATAAAGTTATTAATAATATGTATTTTTTGGAAACTTCATAATATAAGTTACTATGTTTATGAAAAAACAACATATGTGAATTTAATATTTTTTATTTGAAATTTGTATATTACACTACAGTAATAGAAAAAAATAATATATGATATAATTATGTAAATTTTGTTAAAGTTAAATCTGTTAGCTTTAAATTGCCATATATATTTTGAAATGACAAAAACTTAAGTAAGCTTTAATGTTTTAATTCACATTGTAAATTTGCCTCATCACACATGATTCTCTCAATCCATTTTCAAGAGTTTATATCAAACATTAAGACCATCATTTAATGATACATTCTTATTGGTCTTAATACTTTATAAAATGGTTTTGAATATTAAGTAATTTTCTCAAGAATTATTGAATATAAGTTTAGAAAATTACTTATAAGTTTTTGGACAATATTTTCATTTGAGAAAGTCAAGAAAAACTCCCTTAAAGCTTATAAACATTTTGGGTTGAATTAGGATCAAAGGTCATATCATTTCTAACCCAAAAGTGCAGGAAAAATGCCCTCTGGAAGAAAAGGATCGATCCCCACTGTAGCAGGATCGATCCCTTTTTGGTAGAATGTCTTCCCAAGGTCCCTGAAGCCAAGAATGAAGATTCTGGACAAAAGGGATCGATCCCTTTGGGAATGGGATCGATCCCTCGGGACAAAAATAGCCTATAACGGCTAGTTTCTGTGAGACAACGGTAATATTCGAGATTTGGCTCCACCCAACGGCTAGAATACATCCAAGGGACTATAAATAGAGGCTTAGAAGCTAAAGGAAGCAAGAAGAACTACTCAGCAACTCCAAAACACATATTCCTCAAATCCTCAAGCCTCAAACAACAAATCAAGAGCTCCAAAGTCTTCATCATCTATCATTCTTTTATTCCTTGTAGTGCTTAGCACAAATCTTGTATAGGCTTTTATTTGTGATTAATCTTTGTAATCACTTGCCTATCTAGAGGCCTTCTTTGATTACTTCTCTTGTAAACCAATTCATTCCTTATAAAATGGGAGGTTTCTCTTTAGCCTAAGAAAAAGAGGGAGGTTTCTCTTTAGCCTGTAAAAAGAGGGAGGAGAGGTTTCTCTTGAGCCTAGAAAAAGAGAGAGGTTTCTCTTAAGCCTTGAAAAGAGGGAGTGTAACAAATTCAAGGATAGTGAATTTGGGGAAAATCCTTGGGAGCGTCTCAAGGTAGAGGACGTAGGCAAGGTTGCCAAACCTCTATAAATCACTTGCGTACATTTCTCTTTCCCTACTCTCTTTAATTACTTGCATTTATATTGTGTTTATTTCATTGAACTTGGATTGCATGATTGCCTAGCCTAGAGAACTTAGAAAATATTAATATAGGCTAGAGAATTTAGAAGAATCGAAAAACGAACTTATGGTTAGTGAAAAACCGATTCACCCCCCCTCTCGGTATAGCCTATAGAGCCAACAATTGGTATCAGAGCTTGGGCTCGAGATTGATTTAGACTAACCTCTATCAAGCAAAACGATCATAAATGGCTCACTTGAATGTAGGCACACCTCTAGGAGAAGAGGGACAATCATTAGTTAGACCTCCACTCTTCAATGGTGAAAATTATTCATATTGGAAAACTAGAATGATGTTATTTGTACAATCAAATGATTATGAAGTGTGGAGAATTATAGTGAATGGTCCTAGAATTCCCATGAAGAAAGTAGATGGAAAAGATGTCCCTAAGAGTGAGGATGAGTGGGACACAAATGACATGAGATTGGCACAAATGAATGCCAAGGCTATGCACACCCTATTTTGTGCTTTAGGTCCCAATGAATATAATAGAGTCTCCCTATGTGAGAATGCCAAGCAAATATGGGACAAATTAGCCATCACACATGAAGGGACCAATCAAGTGAAAGAGACCAAAGTAGGAATGCTCACACATGATTATGAGCTATTTAGGATGAAAGAAAATGAGTCCATTAGCGAAATGTTCACTAGGTTTAATGATATTATTAATGGACTTAAGGCATTAGGCAAGAGCTATTCCAATGTAGAAATGGTTAAGAAAATCTTGAATAGCTTGCCAAAATCTTGGGAGGCAAAAGTGACCGCAATAGAAGAATCTAAGGATCCTAACACCTTGTCTCTAGATGAACTTATGGGCTCTCTACTTACTCATGAAATGAAATTAAAAAGAAATGAAGAGCCTTCAAAAAAAGTAGGGATAGCACTTAAGTCTTCCACTCATGAGGATGATAGTGATGAGAGTGGAAATGAGGAAGAAAAGGAAATGGCAATGTTTGCTAAAAGATTCAATAGATTTATAAGAATGAAAGAGAGAGAGAGTAATAGGAGATATCAAATGGGAGAGTCAAGTAGAAGAGAAAAAGACCCCTTAGTATGTTACGAGTGCAATGAACCGGGTCATACTAAATTAGATTGCCCCTTACTTAGGAAGGAAAAGGATAGGAAGCCTAGGAAGAAAGCATTTGTGGCTGCATGGAGCGATAGTGATAGCTCCGATGAGGAAAACATAGATAATGAGGTAGCCTACTCATACTTTATGGCTATTAGTGACGATGAGGCTAGCTCTAGTTCTAATGAAGATAATGATTTTACATTTGATGAGTTACAAAATGCTTCTAATGAATTAGCAAATGAATTTCAATGCATGAATTCTAAATATAAGAAAATCATTGCTAATTTGAAAATAGAAAAGGAAACCTTGACCAATGTTAAGCTAGAATTAGAGAAGAAACTAGAAGAGGCCAACTTAGAAATAAATGAGTTAAATAAAAAGAATACAAATTAGCATAACTCATTCTCTAGGTTTTATATGGGTCAACGAAAGCTAGATCATATGTTAGAGACCCAAAGAGCTTTCTTTGATAAAGATGGGTTAGGTTATAATGCAATACAAAAAGAAACTCATCTAAAGAATTTCCTTGTAAGTAAAAATTCTATGCATGATACATCTCTTACATGCTCACTATGCAATAAAATAGGACACTCTTCACAAGCATGCACTTACAGAAAAACTACATTTAGAGGAAGAGTGGTTAGAAAAATGTGGGTGCCAAAGCATGCTGTAAATAATGATGAATTGTGCTTGAAATGGATCCCAAAAGGATCAAAAATTGTTTGCACTAACTCTCATGGACCCAAAAAAATTTGGGTACCAAAGCATGCTTGAATGTGTTTATTGTAGGAGTGTTAGAGCATGGGAATACAATGGAACAATGGAGTTTAAATGCTCAACACATCCTCATTGAGTTTGCTTGTGCCAATGAGAAAAAGGAAAAGCGTGAGGATCCATCTTTAACAAGATCACAACAATTCTTCAAAGGATAGCTCAAGGTGGACTCAACAATCCAAGGCAAAGCATACTCAAGCAAAGGAGTTTTGTAAGCTTATACTCTATCTTTTCAAAACTCATATGTATTAAAATTATTTGTTTGATTTAATGAGGCACTTGGTTGATGATTATTGGTGCATTGTGAGGCATGTTGAATGATTGTTGATTGGTTAATGGTTAATTCTTGAGGCATTGGATGATTGAATGAAAGGCATGATTTATGACTTTGAAAAGATTATTGAATTTCTGTAGTTTGAGCAAGTTTGATATTTTTAGATAATATATTTAGTAGCTCAAAAGATGTTAAATATGTCATATATGCAAAATTCCTTGTCATGAGCCTTAATGAAGAATATGCATATTAGAAATCATGGCATATTGTTCACAAGATGTATGCTTGAATGATATATGTGCTTAAAACCTATGTGAACAAGTTTGTTTTGACATATTTATGATATCCACTGTTTTGGTTTTGTCAAAATTTGCTTAACTCTCAAAATGACCTCCTTTGAGGCCAAAAATGCTTTCATTAGTGAAAATCCTACCAAAATTGCAAAATCTATTGTTAAATGGTTTTTCATTCATGTTTTTCATTCATACAAGTCCAAAATCATGTTTTACAAATGTTTAAACCATTACTTGGACTTAAAATACTCAAAAAAGAAGTTTTGGCACCTCAAAGGTTAGATTTTCTGTCAAAAAACTGCAGATACAGAATGAGGAATCGATCCCTCAACAAGCAGGATCGATCCCCCTTTAACATAATGCAAAATGTGTGATTCTGGAGTTAAGGGATCGATCCCCCTCCTGTAGGGATCGATCCCCCCAAGCCAGAAAGGGCTTTCTTGTATGTTTTCAACCGAATTTGAGAAGGATTTTTCACTTTCTTGATATCTTCTTTCTTCTTAACTTAAAATCCAATATTTTAACTTCTTTTTGATGATCTTTAAACTATGAAAATTCATTTTTCATTGATATCATGCCTTAACTTCATCAATTAATATCATTTCCAACAAATGGTATCACTTTCAACAATCAATATCATTTTTCTTGAGCTCACAAGTGCAAAATCATTTTCCTTGTTGAAAACGTTCATGAATCTTGAAATAATCTTGAAATATACTTTCAATGAATGCTTAAACATAATTTTGAGAAATATTTCAAGAATTTATGGAAATATTTGAGAATTTGATGAACTTATGCATAATGAATATTCTTCATTCCTTTTTGTTCATCTTAGTCAAGCATGCTTATAGGATTATGTCTCCTAGCTTGACTTATCATTCCACACTAGGTTTCATGATAATTATACATCTAGTGGATTGATTCCAAATGTAAATTCAACAATTGGTAATGGTCATTAGCCTATAATTTGTGATGGTAAATGGATCATAAATGTTCAAATGCATGAAACTTTATCATCCATGTACTTAAATTTTTCTTATGGCCAAATTATTAAAGAACTTGGGCTTTAATGGATCTTTCCTTGCTCATAATTGGTTAAGGACTTGAATTGGAAAATGAGCATAGGATTTTTGTGCTTAAAAACATGGAAGATAATGTGTTTGCTTGAATACTTTGATTTTATGAATCTTCCATATGGTATAACTTTGTGAATATGAATATGGATTAATATTTTATGATAGTATGCTTATGTTTAATTAATCCATATGCATATTTGATGATGTGTGATTGTGTTCTTGCATATTTAGAATGATTATTTTCTTGACATGAACACTCTACACATAGATATTGGATTCATGCAAAATGTGTAAGTCAACCATTAGTAGAGGTGGCAAAAGTTGACCCGACCCGAAAAATCCATCCAATTAACCCGAATCCAAACCCGACCGATCCGATTTGACTAAAAAAGTCAAAAACCCAAATCCAACCCTATCCAAATCCGAATTGATCCGAAACCAAATTTATCCGAATTTACATTGATCCAAACCCGACCAGATCCGAATCCGAATTGATCCGAATCTAAATTGATCCGAATTTAAATTAACCCGAATTAATCCAAACCTGAATTGATCCGAACCCAAATTGACCCGAATCCAAATTGATCCGATCCGAATCCAAATTTACCCAAACCTGAAAAGATTCAAACTTAAATTTAATATTATCAATAAAAATTTTAATGTTAAAATTAAATATCAAAGTATTTTAATATAGTAAAAATATAATTTTTTCAATAATATGAGTGTTATATATTTTTTTAATCTAGTTAAATTTAAATATTCACTTTTATATTGCATTTATTTGAACCTAATGTATAATTATTTAATGGTTAATTTATAATAGAGTACAGAAGCTAAATCATCTCCAATTATTCTATAAAAAATCAAAATAAATTAAAGAGATATATAGTACTATTTTATGATATTTAGTGGGGATTATTAAATCACTTTATTCAAAAGTTATGAATTATTGTAGATAATAAAAATAAAATGAAAAAAATGTAATTAATTTATGAATATTGGTAAATATATTATAGAGAAAACTATTATACAGATTATTAAATATTTTGATTATTTCAATCCCAATTGTACTCTAGGTCATGTAAGAAGAAAATTTTATTTCCATAGTTTTGTAATTTTTAGAAATACGGTTTCAGTTGATTTTCATACCAAATAAATCATATCAAGATTACCAAAGCTTAATCCAATAAATCTATCCAATCGACCCAAATCCGAATCCAAATCCAACCAACCCGAATCCAAATCCAACCAACCCGAATTGACTAAAAAAGTCAACGACCCAAACCCGACCTTATCCGAACCCGAAATGATTCAAACCCGAAATAAACTAATTTTTCCTTGATCCGAACCCGAAATGATCCAAACTCGAAATAGTCCGATTTTTCCTTGACCCAAACCCGACCTTATCCGAACCCGAAATGATCTGATTTTTCCTTAACCCAAAATGATCCAACCCAAACCCGATCCGACCCGCCCATTTGCCACCTCTGACCATTAGTAACAATTGGTATTTAGATTGAAATAACAATTGATATCATTGGCAACCATATTTTCAATAATTGGTAAGCCAAACCTACATTGCCAATTGGTATGAGCTTTAAATTGACAATTCTTCTCATGCTCCTTAGATTGAAATGACAAATAGGGAAGAATTCACATAAGCCACTTTTGCATGAAACGCTTTTGTGCTAGAATTTGTAATTAATTGATATATGTCTTTATTCTACGCACATTCTTACCTGAACATGATTTATGAGCTCATGCATATGATATGTCATCTAATTTTAGCTCATAATCATGATGTATTACCATGCACCTTAGTTGGACCTTAGAGAACAATTGATATACTTAGGTGCGTGCTTAACTTCTTACCAATTGGAATCTTCTTGCAAAATTACTTATCAACAATTGGTATCAAAATTATTTATAAACAACTGGTATAGGATCATAAGTCATATTCATTGCATGAATATTTCATACTCTTTGTGAATATTGACTTATTTATTTGTACTATGAGTTCCATGTACTAACATGTTTCTTGTTGGATGGAGCATTTTTATCTCTTCTCACATAGCCATAATTTTAGGGGGAGCATATTTTTTCTTAGTTTTCCTTCTTTTTGCTATGACAAAAAGGGGGAGAGATAGATATTAAAAGGGAAAGATATTAAGGGGGAGAGATAATGAGGGAAAATTCATTTTCAAAACCCATGCTTATATTAAGGGGGAGCTTTATAAAATCCTGTTTTATTTGAGGGGGAGTATTTTATGAAAGAATTTTCAAAGCAAATTTACATTAAGTTTTGTTATATCAAAAAGGGGGAGATTGTTAGCTTTAAATTGCCATATATATTTTGAAATGACAAAAACTTAAGTAAGCTTTAATGTTTTAATTCACATTGTAAATTTGCCTCATCACACATGATTCTCTCAATCCATTTTCAAGTGTTTATATCAAACATTAAGACCATCATTTAATGATACATTCTTATTGGTCTTAATACTTTATAAAATGGTTTTGAATATTAAGTAATTTTCTCAAGAATTATTGAATATAAGTTTAGAAAATTACTTATAAGTTTTTGGACAATATTTTCATTTGAGAAAGTCAAGAAAAACTCCCTTAAAGCTTATAAACATTTTGGGTTGAATTAGGATCAAAGGTCGTATCATTTCTAACCCAAAAGTGCAGGAAAAATGCCTTCTGGAAGAAAAGGATCGATCCCCACTGTAGCAGGATCGATCCCTTTTTGGCAAAATGTCTTCCCAAGGTCCTTGAAGCCAAGAATGAAGATTCTGGACAAAAGGGATCGATCCCTTTGGGAATGGGATCGATCCCTCGGGACAAAAATAGCCTATAACGGCTAGTTTCTGTGAGACAACGGTAATATTCGAGATTTGGCTCCACCCAACGGCTAGAATACATCCAAGGGACTATAAATAGAGGCTTAGAAGCTAAAGGAAGCAAGAGAAACTACTCAGCAACTCCAAAACACATATTCCTCAAATCCTCAAGCCTCAAACAACAAATCAAGAGCTCCAAAGTCTTCATCATCTATCATTCTCTTATTCCTTGTAGTGCTTAGCACAAATCTTGTATAGGCTTTTATTTGTGCTTAATCTTTGTAATCACTTACCTATCTAGAGGCCTTCTTTGATTACTTCTCTTGTAAACCAATTCATTCCTTGTAAAAGGGGAGGTTTCTCTTTAGCCTAAGAAAAAGAGGGAGGTTTCTCTTTAGCCTGTAAAAAGAGGGAGAAGAGGTTTCTTTTGAGCCTAGAAAAAGAGAGAGGTTTCTCTTGAGCCTTGAAAAGAGGGAGTGTAACAAATTCAAGGATAGTGAATTTGGGGAAAATCCTTGGGAGCGTCTCAAGGTAGAGGACGTAGGCAAGCTTGCCGAACCTCTATAAATCACTTGCGTACATTTCTCTTTCCCTACTCTCTTTAATTACTTGCATTTATATTGTGTTTATTTCATTGAACTTGGATTGCATGATTGCCTAGCCTAGAGAACTTAGAAAATATTAATATAGGCTAGAGAATTTAGAAGAATCGAAAAACGAACTTAAGGTTAGTAAAAAACCGATTCACTCCCCCTCTCGGTATAGCGTATAGAGCCAACAAAATCAAATTCATATTGTAATTTATTGAACGAAAATAGTATATGAAAAAATTTAACATGTTTTTTATTTGAAGAAATTGAAATTTCTTAGTCTTAAAATCAATCTTGTGTACAAATTTTTTTAAATAAAGATTCTTCAATGAATATTTGTTGATTGAAGTGGTAGTAAATGATTCTTGAGTATCTATTGCTATCTTTGAATGATGTGTTACTTTACTTGATGATCTAATAGATTCTATAGATAAAATAAAAGTTATTAATAAAATACTAATATGCAATTTAATATTCAGTTATAACATATGTTATATGAAAATATGACAAAGATCATCATATTACATAAACGCATACATACTTGTTTCAATAATTTTCGACATTCAAGTTTATGATCAAAATAATACACTTTAGACACAGTAAACTTAGTACTCCCTCTTAATATTATAGTTTTTCGCTCTTATTTCGAATACAAAAAATGCACTCTTAAGATCTTCAAATATCTCTCGAATTCTATAATCTTTATTTTTCTAAATCATATTCATAAACATATCATTAAATTAAATTTAATATTGAACTATATTAAAATAATTGTTAACTGATAAATACTTTAAGGGAAAATTTCATAAATATTGTCAACATCTTTATTAATTAAATTATTAACTTCTTGAAAAGTATAAACATCGCTTTTCTAGAACCATTAAATGCCTCAACATTCAAATTGTACTTATAAGATATACAAAATGCTATAATTAAGTTATATATATTAAAATTATAAAATATTTTTATTATCATCATGAAATAATTTATATTTAATGTTTTAAATATGGTAAATATAATTATTATTTACCTTAGAGTCGGATTAAGGACATCAACATTACATGAGGAATAATGTAAATTTTCATCAAACTGTTTTTGTTGCACTCACATGATATATAATACCATTACCAACTAAAAGTTGTATCAACGATAGTTACTCTACTGGTGAAAGATTTTCCCTATAGATATATATAACATAAATACAAAAATAGTAAACAATAACAGACGTACTAGATCAGTTATATTTTAAAATTATGTTGCTATATATATATGTATGTTCATTGACATATCATTAAATTAAATTGAATATTATACTATATTAAAATAATTGTTAACTAATCAATACTTTAAGAGAAAATTTCATAAATATTATCAATATCTTTATTAATTAAATTCTTATCTTCTAGAAAAGTATAAATATTGCTTTTTTAGAACCATTAAATACCTCAACATTTAACTTGTACCTATAAGATATACAAAATGTTATAATTAAGTTATATATATTAAAATTATAAAATGCTTTTATTATCATCATAAAATAATTTATGTTTAATGTTTTAAATATAGTAAATATAATTATTATTTACCTTAGAGTTGGATTAGGGACATCAACATTGCACGAGAAACAATGAAAATTTTCATTAAATTATTTTTGTTGCACTTACATGATATATAATACCAATCAAAAGTTGTATCAACTTAATTTTATGATAGTTACTATACTGGTAAAAGATTTCTCTCTCTCTCTCTCTCTCTCTCTCTCTCTCTCTCTCTCTCTCTATATATATATATATATATATATATATATATATATATATATATAACACAAATACAAAAATAGTCAACAATAATAGACATGCTAGATCAATTATATTTTAAAGTTATATTGTTATATATTTTATCATTGAAAAAATATGTTAATTGATAAAAAATATAGATATAGATATTATATTTTGTAATCTTAATGTATGGAGAAATAAATGATATGTTATTTTTATTTAATTTTAATCCATATATAGATATAAATGTTTATCATTTAAAAATTGAAAAAGATAATTGATATAAAAAGATAATTGATTTATTTTGTATTTTTAATATATATATATATATATATATATATATATATATAATATATAGGAGAGATTTTTTATCCTTTTGAAATTTTGAAAAAAAAAATTATTATTTCAATAAAATAAATGTCATGTGTCAAACCTAAAGACAATTCACATAGGTGTTTTATTTTGAGTTAACTGGTTTGACTTATATATATGGATAATTATTCTATGCATTGTCAGTAGAATATTTTTATTCCACAAGCGGTGTTACAATCGTGACACGTGTCCTATAAAAATATTAAAAAAATAAAAAATAAATAAAATAAGACACGTGTCACGATTTTAACACTGCTTGTGAAATAAAACTATTCCACTGACAATATATGGAATAATAATCCTATATATAAGATTATATCAAATAATCTTGTGGAATAAAAATATTCTACTGACAGTGCATAGAATAAAAATATTCTACTGACAGTGCATACAATAATTATCCATATATATAAGTCAAACCAGTTAACTCAAAATAAAACACCTATGTGAATTGTCTTTAGGTTTGACACATGACATTTATTTTATTGAAATAATAATTTTTTTTTTTCAAAATTTCAAAAGGATAAAAAATCTCTCCTTTTATATATATATATATATATATATATATATATATATATATATATATATTAAAAATACAAAATAAATCAATTATCTTTTTATATCAATTATCTTTTTCAATTTTTAAATGATAAATATTTATATCTATATATGGATTAAAATTAAATAAAAATAACATATCATTTAGTGTCTTATTTTATTTATTTTTTATTTTTTTAATATTTTTATAGGACACGTGTCACGATTTTAACACTGCTTGTGAAATAAAACTATTCCACTGACAATATATGGAATAATAATCCTATATATATAAGATTATATCAAATAATAGTTGTTAATAATATTAATTAATAACATACTAAAACTATATTAAATGGTATTATTTAATTATATCTAATATATTAAAAAATATTATGATTTGTAGTATTATATTATAGTATTATTATTTTATATTAAGTTTGTTAGAATTCTCTTTAGATAATTTTATTTTTATTTTTAAAAATATTTTATATTAAATTTTTATTTTTAATATCTTCGAAGAGATTGTGGTATTTTGTTAATTTCATCTGTAATTTTTAAAATTTAAGCATTTTCTTGCTTAATCCATTGTTTTATTTCGGGCCCAAAGGGGTTAACCGGGCGGGGCTTTTCTAAAATTATCCCTGTGACTCCGCTGAGGCAGCCGTGTTTCCAAGGCCCAAATACGTGATACACCCCAAGCCCAAGAAAGATTACTGTCTTCCAACCGGCAACAGCCACGCATCCTTCATAACCAAAAAACCCTAGCTTGTTCTTCCCATTCCTCCCCTCTTCAGTTTACTTCTACGCAGCTGCCGTTTCTGCTTTCAGGTAAGGTAAGCACCTTTATTTCTTTTCTTTTTTTTTTTTTTCTATTCTTCAATCTTAGATCTTCAAACTCGTTTGAATCTTAGGGAATGTTTTTGATTTATTGAATCTGAAATGATTTTTTTTGGCTTCCTCATTGTGTTTGATGTTCTAAAATGGGTGCCCTTAACCTTTTTCCTCTGTTTGCCGTAATGTTAGCGTAGAATAAGAAAGTTGGTTTTGGTTGAAACTAAATTCTTCAGTTTTTATGTTTCCATTTGAATAAGATGTTATGGGAAATTGGTAGTTGCTGGAAGATAATGCCAGTAACTTATGCCAGCAACTTGGAAGAATGATGATATGATCTTGAGTTGTTGCTTTTTGGAAAAAAAAACTATAAATGAATGCTTAATGTTGATATAAAATCATCTGCAGCAGCTTGTATTTATTCGGAAGGATGGTGAGGGTCAGCGTTTTGAATGATGCACTCAAGAGCATGTATAATGCAGAGAAGAGGGGCAAACGACAGGTCATGATCAGGCCTTCCTCAAAAGTGATCATCAAGTTCCTTTTGGTCATGCAGAAGCATGGTATCTCTACCCTTCTTCATTCAAGTGTTAATCTGAACTATGGTAACAAGAAGATGATGATGCATTAACTTTTTTTATTGGCGTTGCAGGTTACATTGGAGAGTTTGAGTATGTTGATGATCACAGATCTGGTAAAATTGTGGTTGAACTGAACGGAAGGCTGAACAAGTGTGGCGTGATCAGTCCTCGCTTTGATGTTGGAGTCAAAGAGATTGAGGGTTGGACTGCTAGGTTACTTCCTTCAAGACAGGTTAGCTTAGAAATTTCTTGGTATTCTAATCTTTGTGTACAAAGTTTTCGTATGATATGTTGTTTTTTATGGAAAGGTTTCCATAAGAAATAGTAGTATATCGTAAGATTAAGAAATAAATACATTTGAAGTGGAAACAAACTTTGATTTATGCATCATTATTTAGTCTTTGTACCGAATGGCATGTCTTAATTTTATTTTCATAGTCCACTAGATAAGGATGACGTTGACATAAGTTTATGGAAGGTTTATTCAACTGAGATGAGAATTCTATTTATACATTTATATGTTTTATAATTGCAGTTTGGTTATATTGTGCTCACCACATCTGCTGGAATCATGGACCATGAAGAAGCCAGAAGAAAGAATGTTGGTGGAAAAGTACTCGGATTCTTCTATTGAGACTAACTTCAGAGAATTTTGATGTTTGATTTCCCCTTTGTTTAAACTCGGTAGGTATCTTCTGTAAGTGTTGGTAGAATTCTTATTTTGTATTTTGGGAATTATACTGTGTTTTGTTTATGATGTTTGAGATTACGAGTTATTGGTTTTCACTCGATAATATTGAATGCAATCAAACAGTTGAAAGAGTTTTTCAATTCGGAAGCTTCTGCTAATTAATTTCTATTCCCTGCTTTTTCTCAATCTTTTTGTATGAACTTCTTTGGTGATTATGTTACAAGTGAGGCTTGAGTTTCTCCTAATGCACACCTTTTGACTTGATTTTATTTTCTTTTTTGGCAAAAAAGTTGAGATTTATCTAACCTAAGATTGTCACTTGTACCGTACGATAACTGCTTCTTTGTTTATGGCTGAATATCGTGGGAAATTACTTGTAATAGAATATGACTTGCGCTTTGCTGCGGGATAATATATATATATATATATATATTTATATAGACACACACACACACATATATATATATGAGATTTTATATTATTGTTATAACAAAATATATCTTAAAATAAAAACAAAAGTTTTATTTCAAAAAATGAAGGGAATTTGATTAATTTAATTCAAGGTCCGTTTGGTTCACGTATATTATTTTTTCGAAAACATTTTTCACATTTTTCAATGTTTGGTACATGTAAAACATTTTCAATCAATGAAAGAAGAAATTCAATCAATTGAAAATCTTTAAGGATTTTGAGAAATAGTCATTTTTTTTTCAAAAGAAAACAATTTTTAAACTTATGTCACTTTAAAAAAAAAAACTTGAAGTTCAATTTAATTTATATTGGGTTAAAACAATAAACAATAAAAAATATTTTTTAACATATTAATCAAACAGCAGAAAATACTAGTTTTTTTAGGAAATCAAATTTTTAAAAATAATTTTACACAAATTATTTTCTAAAAGTCATTTTATGCAAATTAAACGGAGCTTCAAATTCAAACTTCTTTCAAGGAAGAGCCTTAGAAGCTCAAAATAACATAATAAAGACCTACGTCTTATATTTTATATACTAAAAAAATATAAAAAAATCCAAACCCCAATATTAAGAAGTATTTCAACGAATATGTTTTGCGCACAAAAGTTCTAAAATAATAATATCAAGGATTTTAATCAATTCTATGCCAAAATCATAGGAACATCTGAAATAATAACTAAATAAATTTGGAATTAAAACAACAACAACAACAACAACAATAACAACAAACACACAAGTTCTTGAAGTCCATAAAACCAATCAAAACATATATCAAGGATTTTGAAAGTGAACATGTCACCCACAAAAGTTGCATCAAATCCAAGCCATTCAAAACCATGTAATCAAGTTAATAAACCTATTAACCCATGCCTTACTATAATTGATCATACAAAATGAGTTTTATACTTCATCACATCAATCATTTTTCCATTTGCACCAAATTCAAAGTATTTGAAAAAAAGTATTTCAACAATGATAAGGCTCAAACAAAAGAAAATGAAAAAGCAACATCATTAGTTACCTCATCATTCTCCACTATGTTGCATTGTTCTTTACCAGGTCTCTTAACAAGATTAATCTTTGTATTATTGGGTGAGGATCCCTAAGAGCGTTGGTCAAGAGCATTTACAAATTGCCCCACCTGAATCTCCAAGTTTTTAATGGAAGCCGCTTGATTTTGAAGGATTTAAGTGAACATATCTTCAACTGAAAGCTTCTTTTCAAGTATAAGCTAAGGATGAACAAGTGGAGGTAGTGGGTGGGGCTGGTACTTCTAAGGTGGTGGTACATGAAAGGGTGGAGGCTATAAACCAAGAGGACCTAAAGGTCTAGAATTCAAAGATTAACCCTGGTTTCGACATTAAGAGAAAGTAAGGTGATTTCTCCACCTTGAATTGTAGGTGCTAGCGTAAGGGTTATTCTACAACCTAAGGGGTGAGGTGACATACTAAACTAACTCTAAATTCAAATGGCACCTATCAATTGAGTTTGTTGTTGCATCTAAAACCTATACCGCAAGTGCACGGGTCGCGACAAGTAATAGAGAGTGAGTAGAATATCGTTCCCACGAGGATTAGTTAGAATTGCTATAGCTAAGTACTAAAATTGATAATCCTAAGTTTATTCAAGCTAACTAAACCTTCTTAAATAGAATAAAATAAGATAAAATAAAATAAAACTAATTTGCAAATAATTAAAAAGCATGTAAATTAAAATGCAAATATTTAATTAGCAAAGAAACTAAAAATCATAAACTTGTTAATAAAAAAAATTAAAATGCATAAAAATAAAATAAAATAAAATAAAATAAATGCAAAATTAAATTGATGGTATGAATTAAGTTATCCAAGCATAAAAAAAAAAAACCTACAGCTAATTCTACTTAAACTACAAAAAAAAAACTAATAAATTAATGGACTAATAAACTAATTAATATCTAAACTATTATAACATAAAAAAATGCATTTAAACTATTAAATTAATAAAATAGTTAACACTTAAACTGATGAAACAGTAGCAGTAGCAAAAACCGTGGTCTTCAACATGCAATTTCCTTTTCCTTACAGCCACGCACATGCCACGTCCTGCTGCAACTCTGCTCATGCCATGCACGTCTGACCTCTGCACACACGCCAGCTCCTGCTTTGACCACGTCCCTTGCTTCAGCACGCTTCAGCTTGGCAACCAGCCCCTGTTTCGCACCGCTCCAGCCACTTCGCTCGTCTGGTACAGTCCCAACGACAGTAGCTACTCTCAACCAGAACAGAGCAGTTCATGCCACTGCTAACCACACCAGGCAGCAGCTGCTTCACGCGAGCAGCCTCTCAACAACCACGTCCAGTCACGAAGAACGCAGCAGACAAGCAACAAGGATAGCCAAAGCAGACCATTGCAAAGAAGAAAGTAATGTGCAGAAATAAAATTTAAAACAGAGTAGAAACGTAACCAAAAAAAAAGAACAAAAGAAAACAGGGGAGAAGCTGACGAGCAAAAACCGTGGAGAACAATATTGTAGAACCCAGTAATGTTTTATGAACTCTAACCTAAATTAATTACTTTAAATCTAAGCTAAACAAGGTGCATAAGAGTGATTAAAAAAACAGTGAAAGAAATCATGGAACATTAAGAAATTTAGAAGCAGAAATGAAACTCAACAAGATTAAACTTTCGGTAAACTCATTCTGTCAAACAAAATTTACTGAAAAGCTTGCTAAAACAATGTAAGCTATCTATAAATCCATCTAAAAAAAATTAAAAGGAAGTGCTTAACACAAGATTTAAACTTAAACAATAACAGAAACTACAGAACACTAAACTAAAAATAAAAAGTGCACAAGTCGTGGGAGATGGCCACTGTCACCAACCTCTTCCCTTCTTCAAGCTAGTTTACGGCTATAAAACCTACTGCCAAAGCTAAGAAAACAGTAAAAAAAAATTAAAGCAACCATCCGAAAAAAAGAAGGGCAAAACAGTAATGAAAACCAAATGCCATAAAAAGAGGAAGACGAGCTCCTGTCACCAGCTATCTCCCTTTTTTCTCTTCTCTTGCGGCGGCTCCTCTTTTAATTAGGGTTGCTTCAAGGGCTTTTTGCCACTAACATCCACGGGCTGCCCCATCCATCCTCTTTGGCCAAGAATTCAAGTAACAATGCCGGTTTGGGTTTGGGTTTGGGTTTGGGTTTGACATGTAGTCCAATGAGCTTTGGGTGTAGGAGGTTTTTGGTAGCAAGTATAAGGTTAAAAAGGTTAAAAATAAAGGGTTTTTTTTTTTGTATGAAAGGCTTAAATGGTGTAGGGTTTTAAAGATGGGTTTAGGGGTATAATAATTATTATTATTATTTTTTATATTTTTAGGATTTAAAAAGACTAAGGCTTAGAGTTTGAAAGATGGATAAGTTTAGGGAATTAAGGTTATGGTTCGGGTTTAGGGCTCAAACACCAATTACGAGCATTCTTCCTTGATTTTCTTGCCATTTTCTTGATTTTCTCATTATTCTCAAATTTCCTGCACATGAAGACAATTTAATTAAATTGGGAAGAAAATATATTAAAATTCCAAAAGTTAAGCAAAATTGATGCAATAAAATACTCTAAAACATGAATATTTTAGAGACTTATCATTTGTACAACCATAGAGATTACACAGATTAAACAAACACTAGACTGCTAAGACTAGGACTAGAGTGGATAATTAAAGATTATATCTTCTTAGTCAGAGTGGCTATCTGAGAAGTCAAGGTAGACAACGTATCAAGCTCATAGATATCCATAGCCTTCCTAGGTAATTGTCTGTTAAACAACCACTAGTAGTTATTAGTGGCTATGTTGTCTAACATACTATATGCTCTCTCATTCTTTTTGCACATCAGAGCTCCTCTAGCGGTAGCATTAATTATGGTCCTATTTAAACTTTTCAATCCATTGTAGAAGGTTTGAACCTGAAGCCATAAAGGCAAGCCATGGTGAGGACATTTCTTAAGGAGGTCCTTGTATCTCTTCCGGTCTTCATATAGGGACTCAATGTCGAACTAGGTAAAAGAGAAGATGTCATCTTGAAGTTTGGCCATTTTGAAGGGAGGAAAGAATTTGTTTAGAAATTTTTGGGCTAACTTACCCGAAGTAGAAATTGATCTTGGAGGTAGTGAGGCTAACTGGCTCTTAGCTCTATCCCTAAAAGAGAAAGGGAATAATCTAAGTCTAGTTACATCTTCCGAGACCCCACTATGCTTGAAAGTATCGTGGATCTCTAAGAAACTGTCTAAGTGTGAATGAGAGTCATCATGAGGCAACCCATTAAACTGCATAGAGGTTTGGATCCTCTGGATGATTGCAAGCTTGATCTCAAAGTTATTTACTGGAATGGCTAGTCTCCTAATCCCAGTATAATATCCACCTATTGTTAGGACAACGTAGTCCCCTATCATCTTGAGCAGCAGAGCAATTGCTTTTCTTGATTTCTTTCTAATCTTCCCAAGTGTCTTTTCAATTTTAGGGTCTAAGGGAAAAGAATTCACATCTATTGTCTCTACACATATAAGCATCAATAGAGTCCTAAAAGTCTCTAAAAAGAAAAAAAAATCTAACTAAAGTGTTCCTAATGTAACCTAAAGGCTCTAAGACAACTTAGAAGTATACCTAAGCATGAATATTCTAATATTAACAAAGGCTTTGCCCAATCCTCGACAACAAGGCCTAAAACTTGTTGATTAATTTATCGTGTAACCTAAGTTATCCACACGTTAGCACACGTGATCATATAAGTAATATAAAAGCATGCTTCAAACTCGAACAACCTGATTTTTCTCTATCCTAATCCAACCTGATCCAAATCTAAAATGACCCAAATTCTTCCTTGACTCAAACTTGACCCAACTTAAGCCTAAACTATCCGAATTTGATATGACCAAATTTTTTCTTAACTCAATACCGATTTGCCCCAAATAAGACTGTAAACAAATCAAATATGAACAAGTCGAACATATTTCTATTCATTTGTTTATTTTATAAACATGTTCACGTTCTTTAAAAAAAAATTGGCTTTTTGTGTTTGAGCATGGTTCATTAAATTATTAAATTGTTTGTGAAATTTTTGCAAACAAACTCGGTTAGCTTAAACAAGCTTGTTCGTTAAACTTAAGTGAATAAGTTTGTGAACATATATTCGAATATGTTTGTGAAATATATAATCAAACATATTCATGAATATGTCTTTAAAAAACTTAAACAAATGTATTCATAAACACATATTCGTGAACAATCTACGAAAAAATAAAGTAGAATTTTCACCATGGAACTTAAATTCATAGGAAAAATCCTAATTTCAGAAATTATGTCAATACCAAAGCCACCTATCATAGTAAGTGCACATTTTAGATTATATAGAAGAGAAGTTGGCAACATCAGACACTATCTATTCCTCGATAGTTTTGCAAAAATTAAGAAGAGAAAAGGAAGAAGGGAGCTTCTAAATGCAGCCGATGTTTTTTAATTTTTAATGCCTTTAAATGAAATGACTATTTTACCCTTATCACAACCTAAACTCAGCCATCCTTCTCCCCTCGGTAAGCTTCCTTTCACTTCTCATTCACTCTCCCATTCTCTCAAAATCTATGTAATTTACTGATATGGATTACGAATATGATGCTTTCATAAAAAATTATGAAGAATATGAAGATATAAACAGTAAAGCAGAGATATATGGAGAGGTATGATGCATTTTATTAAAGTTTTAAAAACTTTCGGTTTGAAAAAACCCAAAAACTGGGTTTACAAAACTCCCGAAAGTGAATTTCCGAAAGTTTCTTCATGCTCCCGGAAATGAATTTCAATGAGGACTTTCAAGCTCTCGGAAACTAACTTTCGGGAGCCCTTAAGAGCTCCTGGAAGTTAGTTTCTGGGAGCTTGAAAGTCCTCCCGGAAGTCCACTTCCAGGATCCCTTAGGAGTTCCCGGAAGTCCATTTTTGGGAGCTGTATTTTTTTAATATTATGATATATTTATTTGTTTATTTATTTAATAAAACTAATTATTTGTTTAATTTTGTAGGATGATAAAAGATTAGTTGTTTTTCAGCAAGAAGCAACGTTTAATCAATTCGATTGTACATCTGCATTTTCTATAGATAAGGTATGAGATGGTGAACCGTAATTATCTTGAATACAATAAAGTCAAAAGTTAATTAATATTTGTAAATTGTATAGTTTTTTCCTACTCGAGAATCATTGATTTCATGGGCAAAGGAGGTCGGAAGAAATTTAGGCTTTTTAGTTGTGATTAAAGCTTCTGAAGCAGCAATTTTTGCAAGAAAACCTAGATTACGACTCTCATGTGAACGAAGTGGAAAATTCAGGGAGTTGAAGAAGAAAGAAATAGCGGATAAATTATGTCGTAAGGGTACAAGAACGAAGAAGTGTGGTTGTCCATTTGAGCTACATGGTGTAAAGTTGGAGAATGACGATAACTGGGAGTTAAAGTAGTTAGTGGGTTGCATAGTCATATGCCTACTAAACAGTTTGAGGGCCATTCATTTGCAGCAAGATTGTCAGTCGAAGAGAAGGATATAGTTGCTGAAATGACCAAAAACATGGTAAAACCACGAAATATACTCATAACTTTGAAAAACAAGAATGAAAAGAATGTCAGCACTGTCAAGACTATTTACAATGAACGGTAGAGCTTCAAATTGATTGAGAAAGTTGGTAGGTCTCAAATGCAACAACTGATGAAACGGTTAAATGAATGTTCATATGTGGAGTGGCATTGTAGTGATGAGTCAACCGATGTTGTCAAAGACTTGTTTTGGGCACATCCTACATTGATAGAGTTGTTGCATGCTTTTCCACATGTGTTGATTATGGACTGCACATGCAAAACCAATAAATATAGGCTCCCACTCCTCGAGATCGTTGGTGTGACATCAACAGATATGACTTTTTCGGTTGCATTTGTGTACATGGAAGCCGAGCATCAAGACAACTACACTTGGGCATTGCAAAAGTTACAAAGTTTAATGTCGTGTGTTGCATCACCATCTGTCATTGTTACTGATCGAGATTTGGCATTGATGAATGCAGTTGCAACAGTGTTTTCGGGAGCAACCAATATGTTATGCAGATGGCACATATCGAAGAATGTGCTTGCTTACTGCAAAAAGTATTTTGAGTGCAAGGATAGGTGGACGCATTCATGGCATCTTGGAGTGTTCTTATGTTTTCATTGATGGAGGAGGAGTATGAGAGGCATTTCAGCTCGATGCAATTAGATTACAATAATTATCCAAATGCATTGCAATATGTGAAGGATACTTGGTTGGATAGCATAAAGAGCAATTTGTTGCAGCTTGGACTGATAGAGTGATGCACTTCGGCAATGTAACAACTAATAGGTACATTTAACATCATCTTTTAAGTTTATGTTTGTGTTAAATAATATTTTGAATTTATGATGAATGCATTTCATAATTTGTTGTAGAGCGGAGAGTGCACATGCAAAATTGAAAAGACACTTTGGATCGTCTCAATGTGATTTTGAAACATCTTGGACAGTTATCAGAGCTACAACATACAGACATAAAAGTTTCATTTGAGGCAACTCTTACCGTTGTTGAACACACCTTCAAGCCATCATTATTCAAGGAGTTACGTGGGTTGGTGTTAAGATCAGCACTGAATATGATATTAAAGGAGGCAGAGCGGGCAAAGAGTACAAATATTGATCATTTCTCATGTGGTTGTGTGTTAAGAAGCACACATGGGTTGCCATGTGCTCATGAGATTGCTGGATATATATGGTTTGAACAACCAATTCCTTTATCTGCTGTGCATTCACATTGGTCAAAATTGGATTTGACGAAGCCAAAAGATGATGATATGCAACAGTTGACATTGGATGCTGAGTGGGAGATGATTGTCAATCGATTTATTGAATGTGATATTTCAGGAAAATGAGTCTTGAAGAAGAAGTTGAGAGAACTAGGTGAGCTAGCAACAACATTTCTAGTTCCTCCAGTCGAAAAGGCTAAGACAAAAGGTCGTTCTCGAGCAGTAAAGATAGATACATCAACTCGATGCGATCCTTCTTATTTTGAGATTGTTGAATCTGGTCATGACAGTACTATTTCACCAATAACAGCAAGTTCAGTGAAACTAGCGAATAAGAGGAAGAAATTACTCGTGCATCGTCCAGTAGGCAAGATTCGGTATCTTGATTCTTTTCCAGTGGAGATATGTCAGTACATTCACAGTGTTGTTGATGTAGAGTCTGATGGACATTGTGGATTTAGAGCTATCGCTGGGTTGTTGGGCATGGGTGCAGATGCATGGCCACAAGTGCGACGAGATTTAATGGATGAGTTAATGAATTACCGATGTAGACACCATTTTTGTCTGATTCTTTTTCAAACATTTTTAATTAATTAGTTTTTTATATTTGATTTTTAATTTTTAATTTTTTTTAGATTTAGAAATAAATTTTGGATTTTGATTTTGATTTTTATAGAATAAAATAAAGAAAATAAAAAAAAAGAAAAGAAGGAAATCAGAATTAATTTTGATAGGAAAGTAAAATTAAATGAGACTATTAAAGATTGAAAATCAAAATTTTGTGAAAAGGAAAGTCAAAATTAATATCGGATTCGAGTCCGATTCTTGAAATATAAAATTTCCTAAAAAAGTTGATTCTTGATTTCCAAATTATTACCAAAAATAAAAAATATAAAAAATATAAAAGAAAAAATAAAAAGAAAAAAAAAAGGAGAAAAACCTAGGTCTATAAAAAGGAGGAAAGAAACCCTAAGAAAAACCCTAGGAAAAAAAAGAAGAAAACCCTAAGAAAGACAGAAAAAAAAGAAAACCTAAAAGTCTACTACTGGCTCTTAGCCACTGGGGAGGATCTTCTTCAACAGCCCACGCCATCATCATCTTTTTCGGTCATCCTCCATTCACGCCTGTACCAAGCCATTACACCTTTGCACACTGTTATCATCCATTCACCAAACTGCACCTTCACCATCGTCGCTTGCTACATAGCCACCTCAGTGCTTCCTTACGTCTGGTCCTGCTCTACGCGTCAAGCCTGCACACTGCACCTTAAGTTGAAGGCCCACGGAGATGCCATCTCCTTTGCCCCTTGCGCCCAGTTGCTGCTGTTAGTTTGCTGCCTTTGCTGCTGCTTCATCCTGTTTTAGCCACCATCATATTCAAACCTGTACGCTGCACTCTATTCAAGCCCTTTGTTGCACGTCGACTCCATTGATCACTCCTGCACCAGTCACGATCCCAGCCATGCACCGTCTTCTACTCTGCCGTCCTTCATTACCACTGCAAGCCACAAGTTTCTGCTGTAGCGTCGTCCATCTGTTGCTGTTTGTGGAGTTGCTGTAGACTTTACTCTATTGAAAAGCATAAACAGAACGTGAACAGGAGCATATATATAGAAACAAAAGAAGCTTGTCAATCGGGTTTTATAACTGTGTTGAACTTTTAAGGCAAGAGACTCAAGCCGCACGTGAAGAAGAAAGGAAAGGCGTGAGCTGCAGTTAGTAAAACACAACAAAAAACAAATCAAGGCAAGAAACGAAATTGCAACAAAAAGGTAAGAATCCTGACAACAATAAATGTCTTCATTCTTGTTCACATGCATGGTGATTATTTAACTCCTTTTGTTTCTTTTATATCAGCATGTACTAGGCTCTCTTTCTTTTGTTTCTTTTTTTTATTTTCTAGTCATGATGCATTCATTATTTTATTACTGTTGATTTTATTTTTATAAGCATGGATTAAATACATTGTTAAGATGTCTATGAAATTTTTAGTTTGATTTTTTTTAAATTTAATTCATTGTTTTGTTAACTTATTAGTTTTACTTAATTTATTTTATTTTATTAATTTATGTATTATTTATTTTAAGTTTAGAATTAGATTTGTTAACTAATAGAAATTAAAAAAAACCAAATTAGCCTAAAAATAGATCTTTGTACATGAAACTTACATAAAAATTAATTAAAAATTAAATGAAAATAAATAATTGAAAGGAAATGAATATGAATTATACCGATGATGACATTTTGAGAAAGTCAATTGAGACATCTTAAAAATGTCTAGGTGAGGAAATTCTTTTTTAAGTTGAGCCAAATCGATGGAATACTTTTGAAAGAATTTTTGATAAAATATAATTCATGTTTATAAATAAATGAAATAAATAAAATAAAATAAATTAGATCAAGGTTAAACTTAAAAGAAACTTAAATAAAATTAGGTAAGTAAATAAATAAATGAACTAAATAGCTTAAAATAAAAATTATAAGAAATAAAATTAGATAGATAAAGGAGTAAACATGAATTATGCCGATGATGAAATTTCAAGAAAGTCAATTGAGACTCCTTGGAAATTTCTAGGTGAAAAGATTTTTTTTAAGCCGAGCCAAATTGATGGGACGCTTTTAAGAAAATCTTTAATAAACCATGATTCATATTTATTCGCTAAATAAATAAATAGATATAATATGAAATAAGATTAAAAAATATATAGATTAATATGGAGTCGAAATTAGAGCCAAAATTAGAAAGAATAAGATTCTCATAAAGTATTTAATTGATCCGACGATGGAATTCAAGAAAGTCAATCGAGACTCCTCGAATATCTTGAAGTGAGGGGAATTTCTAAGGTTGGAGCCAAATTGATGGAAAAATCTTAGAAATATTCCCAATATATAAGCATATCGAAATTAACATAAACACAAGGCAAATTGTAAAGATAACCTAAAACTAGTTGGTACCATTTTAGGATGGGCGTTGTAGGGGTGCTAATCCTTCCCTACACGTAACCGTACTTCCGAACCCTAGTATCTTCGAACGTAGACCAAGCCTTATCCTTAGTTTGAATAGGTGACCAATCACACCTAGGTTAGAATGGTTGGTGGCGACTCCATGTCTTTGTGTCTAGCTATTAGGTTTTCCGAAATCTAATACGTGATGACAGTTTGGCGACTCCACTGGGGACTTTAGAGAGTCAAGCCAACGATTGGTTTTAGGTTATTTTAGGTTTGCCTTAGGTATGTTAATTTTGATAAAATAATAAGACATTAATAACTACATGTTTCTTCGACACACACTTCACGTGCATGTGCATGCATTAGCCCTCTACCCGGGCTCTATCCTTTTAGGAGGAAGTAAAGTAACTACGCTCTCGTGAGGTAATACCTCCACAATGGCTAGCGAAATACTCCCACTCAAATTGAACCTTTCCATTTGTAACCTGTAATGGGTGAGGATTGGGTGCCTTACTAGTCTTGCATGGACGACAGTGAGGAACAATTTGGGAACCTTTAGCCCTTTTATCTAAAGCCATGCATATAGTGAAATTAAGAAGACCAACTATAAGATAGAGCCATATCAACTCATGCTCTAGAAAATACCCATTACTCAAGACACATGCTTGATCAAGTTTGTTTGATTTTGGTTTACACATGAGACATTAAGAGGGTACCGTGAGTCTTTACCGAGACATTTCCATGCATCACTCATCCATTATTGTTACATGGCAACTTTTTACCATGCCATTACATTCATAAACATGAAGCATCATATCATTTTGTTCATCTTCATTCATTTTAAAAAAAAAAAAACAAAGCATTTTCAAAATTTTTCAAGCATCACCATATGTGAAATGATAAATTCTTAATTGTGGCAATAAAAGATTCGAAGATAGCTCGACCAAAGGTTCATTCACACAACACTCGTTATCAAGCTAAGATCATGGAAGAAGAATCAAGCATGCGCATGGAGAAGATGGAAAAAGCTCAAGAGGAAATGAGGGGGCAATTGGCCCAAATTACAGAGCTGTTGAAGAATCTAAGCAAGGGTAAAGGAGTTGTAGAAGAAGTTGCAGTCCAAGAAGGGGTTCAACAACGCAGTATGGAAGACCCCGTCTATCCTCCTGGATTTGGTCCATTTCCAAGTCAAACATCCCAAGAAGGAAGATATCCACCTGCTTACACTGCTATACCCCAAATGTTTGGACAAGCTCAATTCCAAGGACCCGCCTATCCTTCCCAAGGCGCAAAATCTACTGATCCCATTGAGGTGCCCGACTTAGATGACCCAAGGGAAATTGAGCAGTTGAAAGCCAAACAAGCAGAAGAGAAAGATGAGGCGAAGTCGCAACAAAAGATTAATATGTTAGAGGAAAGGATTCGAGCTATTGAAGGCTTAGACTTTTATGGTTCCATGGATGCTCTTGGGTTATGTTTGGTGTCAGACTTGGTTATTCCACCTAAGTTTAAAGCACCAGAATTTGAGAAGTACAATGGAACTTCCTGCCCTAGGTCTCATCTTATTATGTATTGTCGGAAGATAGCTGCTTTCGCTCAAGATGATAAGCTCCTTATTCACATTTTTCAAGAAAGCCTTACTGGGTCTGCAGTGAAGTGGTATAATCAATTAGATGGAACTCGAATCACCACTTGGAATGACTTGGCAAGAGCATTTATGGCTCAATATCGACATGTTGCTGACATGGCCCCTGATCGTCTGTCTTTACAAAGCATGGAAAAGAAGGCTAATGAGAGTTTCAAACAATATGCCCAAAGGTGGCGTGATATGGCTGCAGAGGTGCAACCTCCACTTTCGGAGAAGGAGCTTACCATTATGTTCGTTAATACTTTGAAGGCTCCATACTACGATAGGATGATCGGTAATGCCACTAAGAATTTTGCTGATATGGTATTGTCTGGTGAGATAATTGAGAATGCAATCAAGAGTGGAAAGATTGAAGCTCCCAACAGTATTGAGAAGAAACGAGGAGCCAACAAAAGAAGGGAAGAAGAAGTCCATGCTGTTGCATATGGAAGGCAATATGGAGGCTATGTCCCACAACACCCTTATCACATGCCACAACCTTACTATCCTGCCCAGAATCCTTACCATTCTTACCCTCAGGTTAATGTTCAACCTAGTCCCCAGACACTTGCCCCAAATATTCAACCAACTAAGCAGTTCAATAAACAAGAGGGCAATCATAATGCATCATGGCCAAAAAGAGAAAGGACTCCCATTGACCCAATCCCCATGACCTACACTGAGTTATACCCAAAATTGATCAAAGGACAACTCATTGCACCCATTTATGTGGAACCTCTCAAGCCCCCATATCCAAAGTGGTATGATGAGAATGCTCGATGCGAGTATCATTTCGGGAACGTGGGTCACTCTTTGGAGAATTGCACTGCACTAAAGTATAGAGTGCAGGGATTGATAAAAGCTGGTATGTTGAGTTTTGAAGCGAAAGGGGAACCGACTACGAACGCAAACCCATTGCCTAACCATACTAATGAAGGATGAGTTTTGTGGGGGCATGAAGGGTTCGAGCCTGACAATTTTGAAGATCTATAAATTCTAGTTTTGTTTTTGCTTTCTTTTATTTCTTTAAGTAATGCAAGATAGTTTTTGAAAGTGCTTAAGCCCATAAGCACGAAATAAATTTTATGTATGGGTTAACTCTTATTTATTTCCTTTTCAATAAAGCGACTAGTGTGATGCACTGTCAATTTTGTTAGCTCTTATAGGCAATACCGAGAGGGGGGGTGAATCGGTTTTTAACTACCCTTAAGCTCGTTTTTCGGTTTTTCTAAATTCTCTAGCCTATTTGAATATTTTCTAAGTTTTCTAAGCTAGGCAAGCATGCAATCCAAGTTCAATGCAATAAACACACTATAATTGCAAGTAAATAAAGAGTAGGGAAAGAGAGATTTACACAAGCGATTTATAGAGGTTCGGCTACTTGCCTACGTCCTCTACCTTGAGACGCTCCCAAGGATTTTCTCCAAATCCACTATCTTGAATTTGTGATTACAATCCCTCTTTTCAAGGCTCAAGAGTAACCTCCCTCTTTTTCTAGGCTCAAGAGAAACCTCTCTCTTTTTCTTAGGCTAAAGAGTAACCTCCCTCTTTTCTAGGCTTAAGAGAAACCTCCCTCTTTTCTAAGGCTTAAGAGAAACCTCCCCTTTTACAAGGAATGATGGGATACAAATAATGTAATCAAAGAAGGCCTCTAGATAGGCAAGTGATTACAGAAATTAAGCTCAATGAAAACCTATACAAGATTTTGTGCTAAGCACTACAAGGAATAAGAGAATGATAGATGATGTAGACTTTGGAGCTCTTGATTGTTGTTTGAGGCTTGAGGAAGATGAATAAGATGATGAAAGATGTTGCTTGGTTGTTCCTCTACCTTCCTTTAGCTTCTAAGCCTCTATTTATAGCCCCTTGGATGGTTTGTGGACGTTGGTTGGAGCCAAAACCGAAACTAGCCGTTGTATCTCATAGAAAATAGCCGTTGGGGACTTTCTGACATAAAGGGATCGATCCCTTTCCTTAGGGGATCGATCCCATGCTTCATTTTGGCCTTCCGGGGCACACTGCCAAAAAGGGATCGATCCCTTTCCTTAGGGGATCGATCCCATTCTTCCAGAATGGGTTTTTCCTGCACTTTTGGGTTAGAAATGATGTGGTCTTTGATCCTAATTCAACCCAAAACATATTGGCACTTTTGTGGGAGTTTTTCATGACTTTCTTTGATGAAAACATTGTCCAAAAATTCATTAAGTGATTTTCTATAATATTCAAAACATTTATAAAGAATTAAGACCAATAAGGATGTATCATTAAATCATGGTCTTAATGTTTGGGTATGATCACTTAAAATGTATTGAGAAAATCATGTGTGATAAGGCAAATTTACAATATGAATTAAAACATTAAAGCTCACTTAAGTTTTTGTCATTTCAAAATATGTATGGCAATTTAAAGCTAACAATCTCCCCCTTTTTGATATGACAAAACTTAATGTAAATTTGCTTTGAAAATTCTTTGATAAAATACTTCCCCTCGAATAAAGCAGGACTTTATAAAGCTCCCCCTTAATATAAGCATGAGTTTTGAAAATGAATTTTCCCTCATTATCTCTCCCCTTAATATCTCTCCCTTTATCTATCTCTCCCCCTTTTTGTCATAGCAAAAAGAAGGAAAAATAATAAAAAATATGCTCCCCCTAAAATCATGGCAATGTGAGAACAAATAAAAATGCTCCATCCAACAAGAAACATGTTAGTACATGGGACTTATAGCACAAATAAATAAGTCAATATTCACAAAGAGTATGAAATATTCATGCAATGAATATGACTTATGATCCTATACCAATTGTTTATAAATAATTTTGATACCAATTGTTGATAAGTAATTTTGCAAGAAGATTCCAATTGGTAAGAAGTTAAGCACGCACCTAAGTATATCAATTGTTCTCTAAGGTCCAACTAAGGTGCATGGTAATACATCATGATTATGAGCTAAAATTAGATGACATATCATATGCATGAGCTCATAAATCATGTTCAAGCAAGAATGTGCATAGAATCAAGATATATAGCAATTAACTACAAATTCTAGCACACAAGAGTGTCATGCAAAAATAACCTAAGAGAATTCTTCTCTATTTGTCATTTCAATCTAAGGAGCATGAGAAGAGTTATCAATTTAAAGCTCATACCAATTGGCAATTTAGATTTGGCTTACCAATTGTGGAAAATATGGTTGCCAATGATACTAATTGTTATTTCAATCTAAACACCAATTGTTACTAATGGTTGACTTAGGCATTTTGCATTAATTCAATATCTATGTGCAATGTGTTCATGTCAAGAAAATAATCATTCAAAATATGCAAGAACACAATCACACATTATCAAATATGCATATGGATTAATTAAACATAAGCATACTATCATAAAGTATTAATCCATATTCATATTCACAAATTGATACCATAAAGAAGATTCAAAAAATCAAGGAATTCAAGCAAACACATTTTCTTCCATGGTTTCAAGCACACAAATCCTATGCTCATTTTCTAATTCAAGTCCTTAACCAATTATGAGTAAGGAAAGATTCAAATAATAAATGCATGGATATCAAGTTTGTTCAAGTGTGCATTTATCTTTGAGTGTTAGTGTTGTCATTAAGACCCTAGTTCTTTAAGTATAAGGATGATAAAGTTTTATGCATTTTAACGTTTAGGATCCATTTACCATCACAAAATATAGGCCAATGACTATTACCAATTGTTGAATTTACATTTGTAATCAATCCACTAGATGTAAAATTATCATGAAACCTAGTGTGGAATTGATAAGTCAAGCCAAGAGACATAATCCTATAAGCATGCTTGACTAAGATGAACAAAAAGAAAAATCAATAGGCATTATGCACAAGTTCATCAAATTCTCAAATATACAAACCATTGAAATAAATCCCAAAAATTATGTTTAAATATTCATTGAAAGTATGTTTCAAGATTATTTCAAGATTCATGAATGTTTTCAACAAGAAAAATGATTTTGCACTTGTGAGCTCAAGAAAATTGATATTGATTGTTGAAAGTGATACCATTTGTTGGAAATGATTCAAATTGATGGAGTTGAGGCATGATATCAATGAAAAATGAATTTTCATACATTAAAGATCATCAAAAAGAAGTTAAAACAATGAATTTTAAGTTGAGAAGAAAAAGAATATCAAAAGAATTAAGAAAACTTCTCAACTAAGGCTTAAAAATGCAGAAAATGACATAATTTGCCTAGAGGGATCGATCCTATGAGCAAAGGGATCGATCCCTAAACTCCAGAAGCATGTTTCCTACATGTTTTTTCAAAGGGATCGATCCTATATGTAGAGGGATCGATCCCTCATCTTGGTTCTGCAGATTTTTGACAGAAAATCCAACTTGTGAGGTACCAAATCTTCGTTTTTAAGTATTTTAAGTCCAAGTAAGAGTTTAAACATTTGTAAAACATGATTTTGGACTTGTATGAATGAAAAACATGAATGAAAAACCATTTTACAAAAGATTTTGCAATTTTGGAAGAATTTTCACAATTAAATGCATTTTTGGCCTCAAAGGGGGTCATTTTAAGCATTATGCATTTTTTGTCAAAACCAAAGTTTTGGAAACCACAAATATGCCAAAACAAACTTGTTCACAAAGATTTTAAGCACATATATCATCAAAGCATACATCTTGTGAACAACATGCCATAATTTCTAATATGCATATTCTTCATTAAGGCTCATGACATGGAATTTTGCATATATGACATATTTGACAACTTTTTAGCAACTAAATATATTATCTACACATATCAAACTTGCTCAAGATGCAGAAAACCAAAAATTATTTCAAAATCATTAAACATGCTTTTCATTCAATACATCAAGTACTATTCACTAAACATTCATCATGTCTTTTGTTCAATCATTCAACTCACAAGGCATCAAAGAACATCAACCAAATTTCTCATCATAGCATAAATAATCAAATAAGAGTTTTAAGGAGTAACGAATTAAGCTTACAAAACTCCTTTGCTTGAGTATGCTTTGCCTTGAAGTGTTGAGTCTACCTTGAGCTATCCTTTGAAGAATTGTTGTGATGGATCCTCAAGCTTTTCCTTTTTTTTTTATTGGCATAAGCAATCTCCATGGGGGCTGTATAGAGCATTTGAACTCCATTGCTTCTTTGTATTCCCATGCTCTAACACTCCTACAATAAACAAATTCAAGCATGCTTTGGTACCCAAATTTTCTTGGGTCCATAAGAGTTAGTGTTCACAATTTTTGATCCTTTTGGGATCCATTTCAAGCACAATTCATTATTATTCATAGCATGCTTTGGCACCCACATTTTTCTAACTACTCTTCCTCTAAATGTGGTTTTTCTATTTGTGCATGCTTGTGAGGTGTGGCCTATCCTATTGCAAAGTGAGCATGTGAGAGATGTATCATGCATAGTATTTTTGCTCACAAGAAAATTCTTAAGATGAGTTTCTTTTTGTATTGCATTATATCCTAACCCATCTTTGTCAAAGAAAGCTCTTTGGGTTTCTAACATGTGATCTAGCTTTTGTTGACCCATATAAAACCTAGAAAATGAGTTATGCAAATTTAAGTTCTTTTTATTCAACTCATTCATTTCTAAGTTAGCCTCTTCTAATTTCTTTTCAAATTCTAGCTTAGCATTTATCAAGGCTTCATTTTCTATTTTTAATTTAGCAATGATTTTCTTATATTTGGAGTTCATGCATTGAAATTCATTTGCTAAATCATTAAAGGCATTTTGTAGTTCACTAAAGGTATAATCATTATCTTCACTAGAACTACAACTACCTTCATCATCACTAATGGCCATGAAGCATGAGTAGGCTACCTCATCATCTATGTTTTCCTCATCGGAGCTATCACTATCACTCCATGTAGCCACAAATGCTTTCTTCCTAGGTTTCCTATCCTTTTCCTTCCTAAGTAAGGGGCAATCTAACTTAGTATGACCCGGTTCATTACACTCATAACATACTAAGGGGTCCTTTTCTCTTCTACTTGACTCTCCCCTTTGATGTCTCCTATTACTCTCTCTCTCTTTCATTCTCATAAATCTATTGAATCTTTTGGCAAACATTGCCATTTCCTTTTCTTCCTCATTTCCACTCTCATCACTATCATCCTCATAAGTGGAAGACTTAAGTGCTACTCCTACTTTCTTTGAAGGCTCTTCATTTCTTTTCATTTTCATTTCATATGTAAGTAGGGAGCCCATAAGCTCATCTAGAGACAAGGTATTTGGATCCTTAGATTCTTCTATTGCGGTTACCTTTGCCTCCCAAGACTTAGGCAAGCTATTCAAGATTTTCTTTACCATTTCAACATTGGAATAAGCCTTGCCTAGTGCCTTAAGTCCATTAATTATATCATTGAACCTAGTAAACATTTCGCTAATGGACTCATTTTCTTTCATCCTAAATAGCTCATAATCATGTGTGAGCATTCCTACTTTGGTCTCTCTAACTTGATTTGTCCCTTCATGTGTGATGGCCAATTTGTCCCATATTTGTTTAGCATTTTCACATAGGGACACTCTATTATATTCATTGGGACCTAATGCACAAAAGAGAGTGTGCATGGCCTTGGCATTCAATTGTGCCACTCTCATGTCATTTGTGTCCCACTCATCCTCACTCTTAGGGACATCCTTTCCATCTACCTTCTTCATAGGAATTCTAGGACCATTCACTATAATTCTCCACACCTCATAATCATTAGATTGTACAAATAGCATCATTCTAGTTTTCCAATATGAATAATTCTCACCATTAAAGAGTGGAGGTCTAACTAATGATTGTCCCTCTTCTCCTAGGGGTGTGCCTACATTCAAGTGAGCCATTTATGATCGTTTTGCTCGATAGAGGTTAGTCTAATTCAATCTCGAGCCCAAGCTCTGATACCAATTGTTAGCTCTTATAGGCAATACCGAGAGGGGGGGTGAATCGGTTTTTAACTACCCTTAAGCTCGTTTTTCGGTTTTTCTAAATTCTCTAGCCTATTTGAATATTTTCTAAGTTTTCTAAGCTAGGCAAGCATGCAATCCAAGTTCAATGCAATAAACACACTATAATTGCAAGTAAATAAAGAGTAGGGAAAGAGAGATTTACACAAGCGATTTATAGAGGTTCGGCTACTTGCCTACGTCCTCTACCTTGAGACGCTCCCAAGGATTTTCTCCAAATCCACTATCTTGAATTTGTGATTACAATCCCTCTTTTCAAGGCTCAAGAGTAACCTCCCTCTTTTTCTAGGCTCAAGAGAAACCTCTCTCTTTTTCTTAGGCTAAAGAGTAACCTCCCTCTTTTCTAGGCTTAAGAGAAACCTCCCTCTTTTCTAAGGCTTAAGAGAAACCTCCCCTTTTACAAGGAATGATGGGATACAAATAATGTAATCAAAGAAGGCCTCTAGATAGGCAAGTGATTACAGAAATTAAGCTCAATGAAAACCTATACAAGATTTTGTGCTAAGCACTACAAGGAATAAGAGAATGATAGATGATGTAGACTTTGGAGCTCTTGATTGTTGTTTGAGGCTTGAGGAAGATGAATAAGATGATGAAAGATGTTGCTTGGTTGTTCCTCTACCTTCCTTTAGCTTCTAAGCCTCTATTTATAGCCCCTTGGATGGTTTGTGGACGTTGGTTGGAGCCAAAACCGAAACTAGCCGTTGTATCTCATAGAAAATAGCCGTTGGGGACTTTCTGACATAAAGGGATCGATCCCTTTCCTTAGGGGATCGATCCCATGCTTCATTTTGGCCTTCCGGGGCACACTGCCAAAAAGGGATCGATCCCTTTCCTTAGGGGATCGATCCCATTCTTCCAAAATGGGTTTTTCCTGCACTTTTGGGTTAGAAATGATGTGGTCTTTGATCCTAATTCAACCCAAAACATATTGGCACTTTTGTGGGAGTTTTTCATGACTTTCTTTGATGAAAACATTGTCCAAAAATTCATTAAGTGATTTTCTATAATATTCAAAACATTTATAAAGAATTAAGACCAATAGGATGTATCATTAAATCATGGTCTTAATGTTTGGGTATGATCACTTAAAATGTATTGAGAAAATCATGTGTGATAAGGCAAATTTACAATATGAATTAAAACATTAAAGCTCACTTAAGTTTTTGTCATTTCAAAATATGTATGGCAATTTAAAGCTAACAAATTTCTCATTCCATTCATTTGCCATTTCTCAACATACTCACCATATCTTTCACTCACAAATATCCAAATAATGAACATGATGATAATGATGTCAATAAATCTAGGGTTCAATTTTGAAGAACCACTATTGTTGATGAATTAATAGTATGCCGATGTTGCGAAAGCAAGAAAATGAAGGAAATGTTCCTCACCATCCGCACTTGATAGGCGGTATGAGAAAGGTGAATCTCTTACAAAAGCTTCTAACAAGTTTGTCTTTGTTCGATAAATGATCTTTAAGAAGAGCACTTACATTTGAAATGATAAATGGCCTTCTTTCACTATCCTTCAAGCATGAGTAAAATTATCATTTGATTACCCCTTTTGAGCCTATTATATTTTTGTAATATAACCCACCAAGGATCACCCTCCACATTGGGGACAAGGAAGATGAAATAAAGAAATTTTAAGGGCAAAAATGAAAGTGTTCATGATGAATCAAGGGGCAAAAAAAAAGAAGAAAAGAAAAATAGCCCAAAAAAAAATAAAAAAAAAGGGTTTCTATTCAAAAAGAAAACCCCAAAAAAAGGCAAGAAGTGGCAAAATGCCTGAATGTTTTACTTGATAAAGAAAGTGATCCCTTGGTTTATAAACCTTGAAACACAGTTTGGGCCTACTATATCCTTTTCTTTCATAAGCCTCCACCTGAGCGTACATTACATGCCTTTAAAAGCCCATTTTGATCAAATGTAAATGTTTAAATTGAAGAATCATGTATTGAATGAAGGCATACCTGTATAATGAAATAATGATCCTTTGAAGGTTCGAGGAAGATAAAGGAAATAGATCAAGTTGAATAAAGAAGTCCATGAGCTTTAGATGATATCTCGGATCGAAATCAAGAACGCCTATTAAGGGGCATGAATTTGGATTGAGCACTGAAGGTTGAAGTTTGTCAAAGCCAATGAAGTTGAAGATGAAGAAGAAAAAAGAAAAAATATGAAAAAAAAATATGAAAAAAAAAGAAAAAAGAAAAAAATATGAAAAAAAAAGAAAAAAGAAAAAAAAGAAAAAAAAAGAAAGAAGGAAAAAAGAAAAAAAGAAAAAAAGAGAAAAAAGAAAAAGGAGGATTCAAATTGAAAACTCAAAAAGGGCAGTTTGAATCAGTTGAAGGGGGCACCTAAGTTGAAAACCGAAAAAGGCGACTTAGGAAAATATCAACATCAAAAAGTTTTGATACGAGGGCAAGATTGGCAGGCACTACATATCAACCTAAGAGTGGGCTTTTGGAAAAGAATTTTAGATTGACTTGATTGAATGTCAGAATGTTCATTAAATGGATACTGAAAACCCTATTCCAAACAGACTGCCCCATTGATTTTTCTTGATTTCATGAATATCTATATCTCTCTTGGTCATTTTAAATTTATACCACCCATATAACAAATGGAGAATATGCATAAGTGCATTACATTGGTGGTCGAGTTGGAAGGAAAATAAATAAATGTTGGTAACCTTTTTTGGGTAAATTTTTGAAAAAAAAAATTTATTTTGAGAAATCTTGCATGACTAAGAGAGAGAAAGAAACAAAAGTGAATGATGAATATACAAATATGATGGCTAGTCTTCGTGCATAACTGGGCTAGGACTCAATAAAAGATGGGATGTTAAATGAAAGGAGATTTAAAGAATTCAGCAGATATGTGGGACTTGAGAAAGGCAAGATGAGCTTGAGAATCTTATTACCACAATGGAGAATGCATTTGCATACATTCATGGAATAATTCAGGAAGCATGACATTGACGTGTGCATAACATTCATGGCATTCATTATATTCATGACATGCATGACATTTCACTAGTGCATTTTGGACATTGAACTATATGTTAAGACATTAGGATAAGAAGTTTTGAATGATTTGAATTTTGAGGAAAAGAGAAAATAGAAGAGATTGTAATTTGAAAAATGATGAGGTATGAGAAGATAATGAGAAAAATACTTTTTTGAAAAACCTTAGATGAGAGGAAAGCCCAATATTGTTGGCATCAAAATGAAAGTTAAGCCCAGTCAAACCCAGGTTAACTGGCATTCTGAAATGAAATTTTTATGTTCAAAGTTTCATTGCCTCTGTTGAGAGGAGCTCTTTATTTTTCAAAAGTCTCAATGCCTCTGGTGAGAGGAGCACAAGGTTATTTTTCAAAAGTCTCAATGCCTCTGGTGAGAGGAGCACAAGATTATTTTTCAAAAGTTCCAATGCCTCTGGTGAGAGGAGCACAAGATTATTTTTCAAAGTTCCAATGCCTCTGGTGAGAGGAGCACAAGTTTATTTTTTAAAAGTCTCATAACCTCTAGTGAAAGGGGCTTTTATTTCATGATCATCTTGCATTCCTTAGTTTTATGATAGGAGAGACTAGGAATTTCACTTTGCATTCCTTAATCTTGTGATAGAAGAGATTAGGAAATCACATTCATTTTTGCATTCCTTAGTCTTATGATAGGAGAGACTAGGAATTTCACTTTGCATTCCTTAATCTTGTGATAGAAAATATTAGGAAATCCCATTCATTTTTGCATTCCTTAGTCTTATGATAGGAAAGACCAGGAAAACTTCATCTTGCATTCCTTAGTCTTATGATAGGAGAAACTAGGAATTTCATTTTGCATTCCTTAATCTTGTGATAGAAAGGATTAGGAAGTCCCATTTTACTTTCATTTCCTTAGTCTTATGATAGGAGAGACTAGGAAAACTTCATCTAACATTCATTTCCTTAGTCTTACGATAGAAGAGGCTAGGAAATTTCATTTTGCATTTATTCCTTAGCCTTATGAGAGAGATGGCTAGAAAATATCTCAAAAAAAAAATTTGATAGGACTTGTATTTGGACAAAATGGTTGTCTATGTCTTTGCACCATTACTGTTTCACAGTAAAGTGCAAAGAGGGGCAACTGTAGACACCATTTTTGTCCGATTTTTTTCAAACATTTTTAATTAATTAGTTTTTTATATTTGATTTTTAATTTTTAATTTTTTTTAGATTTAGAAATAAATTTTGGATTTTGATTTTGATTTTTATAGAATAAAATAAAGAAAATAAAAAAAAAGAAAAGAAGGAAATCAGAATTAATTTTGATAGGAAAGTAAAATTAAATGAGACTATTAAAGATTGAAAATCAAAATTTTGTGAAAAGGAAAGTCAAAATTAATATCGGATTCGAGTCCGATTCTTGAAATATAAAATTTCCTAAAAAAGTTGATTCTTGATTTCCAAATTATTACCAAAAATAAAAAATATAAAAAATATAAAAGAAAAAATAAAAAGAAAAAAAAAAGAGAAAAACCTAGGTCTATAAAAAGGAGGAAAGAAACCCTAAGAAAAACCCTAGGAAAAAAAAGAAGAAAACCCTAAGAAAGACAGAAAAAAAGAAAACCTAAAAGTCTACTACTGGCTCTTAGCCACTGGGGAGGATCTTCTTCAACAGCCCACGCCATCATCATCTTTTTCGGTCATCCTCCATTCACGCCTGTACCAAGCCATTACACCTTTGCACACTGTTATCATCCATTCACCAAACTGCACCTTCACCATCGTCGCTTGCTACATAGCCACCTCAGTGCTTCCTTACGTCTGGTCCTGCTCTACGCGTCAAGCCTGCACACTGCACCTTAAGTTGAAGGCCCACGGAGATGCCATCTCCTTTGCCCCTTGCGCCCAGTTGCTGCTGTTAGTTTGCTGCCTTTGCTGCTGCTTCATCCTGTTTTAGCCACCATCATATTCAAACCTGTACGCTGCACTCTATTCAAGCCCTTTGTTGCACGTCGACTCCATTGATCACTCCTGCACCAGTCACGATCCCAGCCATGCACCGTCTTCTACTCTGCCGTCCTTCATTACCACTGCAAGCCACAAGTTTCTGCTGTAGCGTCGTCCATCTGTTGCTGTTTGTGGAGTTGCTGTAGACTTTACTCTATTGAAAAGCATAAACAGAACGTGAACAGGAGCATATATATAGAAACAAAAGAAGCTTGTCAATCGGGTTTTATAACTGTGTTGAACTTTTAAGGCAAGAGACTCAAGCCGCACGTGAAGAAGAAAGGAAAGGCGTGAGCTGCAGTTAGTAAAACACAACAAAAAACAAATCAAGGCAAGAAACGAAATTGCAACAAAAAGGTAAGAATCCTGACAACAATAAATGTCTTCATTCTTGTTCACATGCATGGTGATTATTTAACTCCTTTTGTTTCTTTTATATCAGCATGTACTAGGCTCTCTTTCTTTTGTTTCTTTTTTTTATTTTCTAGTCATGATGCATTCATTATTTTATTACTGTTGATTTTATTTTTATAAGCATGGATTAAATACATTGTTAAGATGTCTATGAAATTTTTAGTTTGATTTTTTTTAAATTTAATTCATTGTTTTGTTAACTTATTAGTTTTACTTAATTTATTTTATTTTATTAATTTATGTATTATTTATTTTAAGTTTAGAATTAGATTTGTTAACTAATAGAAATTAAAAAAAACCAAATTAGCCTAAAAATAGATCTTTGTACATGAAACTTACATAAAAATTAATTAAAAATTAAATGAAAATAAATAATTGAAAGGAAATGAATATGAATTATACCGATGATGACATTTTGAGAAAGTCAATTGAGACATCTTAAAAATGTCTAGGTGAGGAAATTCTTTTTTAAGTTGAGCCAAATCGATGGAATACTTTTGAAAGAATTTTTGATAAAATATAATTCATGTTTATAAATAAATGAAATAAATAAAATAAAATAAATTAGATCAAGGTTAAACTTAAAAGAAACTTAAATAAAATTAGGTAAGTAAATAAATAAATGAACTAAATAGCTTAAAATAAAAATTATAAGAAATAAAATTAGATAGATAAAGGAGTAAACATGAATTATGCCGATGATGAAATTTCAAGAAAGTCAATTGAGACTCCTTGGAAATTTCTAGGTGAAAAGATTTTTTTAAGCCGAGCCAAATTGATGGGACGCTTTTAAGAAAATCTTTAATAAACCATGATTCATATTTATTCGCTAAATAAATAAATAGATATAATATGAAATAAGATTAAAAAATATATAGATTAATATGGAGTCGAAATTAGAGCCAAAATTAGAAAGAATAAGATTCTCATAAAGTATTTAATTGATCCGACGATGGAATTCAAGAAAGTCAATCGAGACTCCTCGAATATCTTGAGGTGAGGGGAATTTCTAAGGTTGGAGCCAAATTGATGGAAAAATCTTAGAAATATTCCCAATATATAAGCATATCGAAATTAACATAAACACAAGGCAAATTGTAAAGATAACCTAAAACTAGTTGGTACCATTTTAGGATGGGCGTTGTAGGGGTGCTAATCCTTCCCTACACGTAATCGTACTCCCGAACCCTAGTATCTTCGAACGTAGACCAAGCCTTATCCTTAGTTTGAATAGGTGACCAATCACACCTAGGTTAGAATGGTTGGTGGCGACTCCATGTCTTTGTGTCTAGCTATTAGGTTTTCCGAAATCTAATACGTGATGACAACCGAGATGATTATGTATATATCTATGGAAGCCAAGAGCGTGTTGATGAATTGATGTAGTCCTTGGTTTGTTTCAACACCATAGCTTATAAGGATAATTGGATGACCTTACCAGATATGGGTCATCTGATAGCATCACAGTTTGACGTCGTGCTTGTCCATTTGTCTTTGAGATAGTGCTTGACATATCTCCTGCTTAGATCTATTGCACCTCCACCACTGCAGCATAGGTTAATTGCTATAGGATTTTTAAGCAATTGTTATTTTGTTTAGGTATGGGTCATGATTAAAGTCTAGCATTATAGATGCTTAAATATTATTAGTTTAAAGTCTGATTCAACTAAATATAATAAATTTTGCAGGTCATTATGGATCCAAGAACACCGATACCTCCGATTGCATGCAACTGGCGCAAGTATAGATATGAATGTGCTCGAGAGTGGGAGCTCCCATATGTATCTCGTATGGAGGATTTCAAGTTATTGTTTACGTCAAACACAGATGTTGCTACTCAAGAAACAATTAATCTGGATGAGCCATGATTTTTATTTTTTTTTCTTATTTTATTTTGTATCGTAAATATTATCGTTTTTATTTATGAGTATTTTATTTATTTAATCATCTACAATTTATTTATGATATCTTGTTATTTAAAAAAATGTGTTGGCAAAGAGTCATGTTTTTTCGAGGTTTCTAAAGTGAAATTTGAGAAAGTTTATTGCGATGTTAAAAAAATTATGTATGATTCATGTCAAGGGTTAAACACAATTGGGCATAAGTGAATGAAGATAGTAAATTAAAACTTTATTTATTTAATTTATTTTTTAGTTATTTATTTAGTTTTATTTATTTTTTAGTTATATATTTATTTATATATTTAAAATTAATAAATTGTTTAATTTTTGTAGGATGATTGAATTTATTTGTTTGTTTGATTTTATTTATTTAATCATTTATAATTTATTAATGTAAATATGTTATTTGTTTAATATATATAAATAAAACAAAAAAATCGACGATGGATAACGTAATGATAATAATTTAATATGTCATTCCAAAATTAAATGTAAATATATAAAAAAATCTACTCTCTTCGTCTCACATAAGAAATAAAATCTGCTGGTGGTTGTGGTGCTGTTGCTGGTGGTGCTGCAGGAGGTGCAAGAGGTGCCGCCGCTGGTGGTGATGCAGGAGGTGCTGCTGCTGGTAGAGGTGCCGCTGCTGATCCTGGGATCGATGGTGGAGGAACTGGTGCTGGTGGTGGATCAAGACATGGAGCTCGAGGTAAATCCGAAGGTAAATGCTGTGTCATGCTGTAAACTTAGTAAATGGTCTGTCTCCATGCATCCACAGGCTGATCATAACCACCAACCACCACAGACTCAAGCCGATCCCGTATGGTTGCCACTATATGGCTACGACTACGACTACGACCACGCGATGACCCGGCTCCTCGTGAATGTGCCATCTATAAAAACTAATTTCATTAAAAAGTATATAATAAAAATTTATTTTATTACAAATTTAATGACATAATTAAAATTAGAATTTAATAATAATAAATTTTAATTTTAATTATGTCATTAAATTTTATTATTATAAATAATTTTTAATTTATTATTAAATATTTATTAATAAATTTTAATTTAAATTCATGACATAATTAAAAATTAAAATTTATTAATAATAAAATTTAATAATCAATTAAAAATTAAAATTTATTAATAATAAAATTGAATGACATAAATAAAATTAAAATTTATTAATAATAAAAAATTTAATAATAATAAATTAAAAATTAAATTCAAATTAAATAATAATAAATTTTAATAATAATGAATTAAAAATTAAAATTAAACCTTAACTCACGGCAAGCCTCACGGCAAGAAGATACCATGAGGCTAGCCTCACGGTATCATCCTTCCGTGAGGCTTTATAAGCTCACGGAAGCCTTATCCGATAAGGCTATAAAGCCTCACGGAAGGATGATGCCGTAAGGCCTTCAAGGCTCACGGTAGTGCAATGCCGTGAGACCTTCTGGGCTCATGGCTTTTCCTTGTCGTGAGCCCCGAAAGCCTCACGGCTTCTCACTGCCGTGAGGCTCGTGCCCTAACGATATATGTTATTTATCTTTTACATTTTACATGCAAAAGCAACAAAATCACAAATAAAATCAATAGTATAGAAGATTTTACCTTACAAATCGATGAAGAAACGAAGATTTGATGGAGAAAATTGGTGGAAATCGATGGAAAACGAAGTGGAAAATGGAAATAGGGAAGAAAAACAGCTGCTGCCGATAGGTTGTGCCGATGGTTGTGTCGATGCCTATAGTTTGTGTGTGTGTGTGCGGGTATTTTAGGGATTAATGAAATAATTAGGTTGTGCTAAGAAAAAATAAGAAAAGTGTTGGTTGTGTTTAGTAAATAGGTTATGTTTAGTAATTTTTAGGTTGCATTTAGAATTTCCCAAGAAAGAAATACAGAAGAACGTAAAATGAAGGGAACAAAAAATTACCCATAAGAAAATGACATTTCTCCAGAACTTGAAGCAGGACTCATCAAACTAAGTAATATTATATAATATTAAAATATTTAATTATATTGAATAATAGTTGTTAATAATATTAATTAATAACATATTAAAATTATATTGAATGGTATTATTTAAATTATATCTAATATAATAAAAAGATATTATGATATTATAGTGTTATATTTTCATGTATTTTATATTCATTATGTTATATTTTTCAAAAAAAATTTGTATTCAAATAAAGTTATAAGTTAATTTTGAACTATTTAATTTTATATTTATTATTTTATATTGAGTTTGATATGATTTCTCTTTAGATAATTTTATTTTGCATTTTTTACAAAAATAAATAATATTAAATTTTTAATTTTTAATATATTTTAAGAGATACTTTTTATGTTTTAAAATTTCGTCAGTAATTTGTAAAATTTTTATTGACAAGGTATAAAATAATTTCTCCATATTTAAGCATTTTCTTATTTAATCAATTGTTCTAACCTATAGATTGTGGTTCGGTTGGTAATGCAAGCTAAGTTTGTGGAAAAGTTCTTGGGTTCGAACCCCACTAAGCATATCTTTGAAGAGGAGTAAGGAGTCTTAATTGTAACGAAACTTCAAACAGAATTAGTGTCAGACCGTTAAAATAAATAAAAATACTTGTGATTTACACAAAAAAAATTGTTTTATTTGGGGCCCGATGGTATTAAGTGGGCGGGGCATTTCTTGAATTGTCCCTGTGACTCCGCTGCGGCAGCCGATTTTCCAAAGCCCACATACATGATGCACGCCAAGCCCTAGAAATATTACCGTCACGCCTCCTTAATAACCAAAAAAACCCCCAAGCTTGTTCTTCCTATTCCTCCTCTCTTTAGTCTACAACTTCGCGGCTGCCGTTTCCGCTTTCAGGTAAGGTAAGCAGTTTTATTTATTTATTTATTTTCCTATTCTTCAATCTTAGATGTTCAAAGTTCTTTTTTTTTTTTTTTGGTCCATCAAACTTCTTCTTTGAATCTTAGGGAATGTTATTGATTTACATTCTATGTCCAAAATTGAATCTGAAATGACTTCTTTTGGCTTCGCGACAAGTTAAGAATCCATAGTTTTTGATGTACCAAAATGGTGCCCTTAACCTTTTGCCTCTGCTTGCCTTAATGTTAGCTTAGAAAAAGAAAGTTGGTTTTGGTTGAAACAAAGTTCTTCAGTTTTCGTGTTTCTATATGAATAAGATATTTTAGGACATTGGTGGCTAGAAGATAATGCCAGTAACTTGGAAGAATGATATGTTTTTTTATATGATCTTGAGTTGTTGCTGATTTTCTTAAAAAACCAAACTAGAAATGAATGCTTGATGTTGACATAAAATTATCCGCAGTCGCTTGTATTTGGAAGGATGGTGAGGGTCAGCGTTTTGAATGATGCACTCAAGAGCATGTACAATGCAGAGAAGAGGGGCAAACGACAGGTCATGATCAGGCCTTCCTCAAAAGTGATCATCAAGTTTCTTTTGGTCATGCAGAAGCATGGTATCTCTACCCCTTTTTCATTCAAGTGTTAATCTGAACTATGGTAATAAGAAGATGATGATTCATTAACTTTTTAATTGGAGCTGCAGGTTACATTGGAGAGTTTGAGTATGTTGATGATCACAGAGCTGGTAAAATTGTGGTTGAACTGAACGGAAGGCTGAACAAGTGTGGTGTAATCAGTCCTCGCTTTGATGTTGGAGTCAAAGAGATTGAGGGTTGGACTGCTAGGTTACTTCCTTCAAGACAGGTTAGCTTAGAAATTTCTTGGTATTTTAAGCTTTGTGTATAATGTTTTCATAAGATATGTTGTTTTTCATGTAAAGGTTTCCATAAGAAATAGTAGTATATTGTAAGATTAGGAAATACATATATTTGAAGGTGGAAACAAACTTTGATTTATGCATCATTATTTACTCTCTCTACTGAGTCTGTGTGGCATTCTAATTTTGTTTTAATATTCCTCTAGAGAGGGTAGACATAAGTTTATGGAAGGTTTATCCAACTGAAATGAGAATTCTATCTATACATTTATGTGTTTTATAATTGCAGTTTGGTTATATCGTGCTGACCACATCTGCTGGAATCATGGACCATGAAGAAGCCAGAAGAAAGAATGTTGGTGGAAAAGTACTTGGCTTCTTCTACTGAGACAAACTTCTGAGAATTTTGATGTTTGATGTCTCTATTCTTAAACTGGGTAGTCATCTATAAGTGTTGGTAGAATTCTTATTTTGTATTTTTGGAATTATACAGTGTTTTGTTTATGATGTTCGAAATTTTGAGTTATTGGTTTTCTCTCGATAATAGTTCTTTGTGTATGCCATCAAACAGTTGAAAGAGTTTTCTATCAGGAAGTTTTGGCTAATTAATTTCTATTCCCTGCTTTTTCACAAATTCTTTTAGGGTGAATTTAAATATTTTGTTTTGTTTATTATTTTGGCTGTTGTGATTGTTATGTTTTAAGATACATACAATCAATTTAGAGCATGCTGGAGACTTCAGAATCAAATCCATTCTCTGGAGCTTTATTCTGTAGATGAACTCCACAGCCACAGGTTAATTATAACACTTTTCTGGTGATTAAGTTACATGTGAGGCTTGAGTTTCTCCTAGTGCACATTTTAGTCTCCGTTTGATTTGATGACTTCATTTTCTTTATTAAGAAAAAAGGTTGAAGTTTAACAGAGATTGTTACTTGTATTGTATGATAGCTGCTTCTTGGCTTATGGCTGAATATCTTCGGAAATTAGGTTTAACTAGGATGTTTCCCTCGCTACGTTATGGAATTTATTATTATTTTTTCTATGCAATAGCCAAACTGAATATTTTTTTTTGATTATTTGTAAGTATAAAGTGGCTAATGCATGAGATGCAAGGTTCCTGATGGAGTCAAGCAGGGAGTTTATCTCATGAATAACATTGTATGTTTTACGTTTTGCGGTCAGCTACGCGAAATAAATATACTATATTTGTTGACTAATAACACCTTTCTCTGATCAAACATGTTTTGAGTTCCCCAACATTTTTTGGGGGAATATGTATAGAATCAAAAGGGTGCATGTAAAAAACAATTACGAAAATGATTCCAAAGACTAAATATCGCCAATTTTAAGGTCATTGACCTCTGTTTACTGCACATAGCCAATCAAAGCATCTTTAACCTTTAGAACCAATGTCTTTTGGCCCCTACCTTTAGCAGCAATTAGAGCTGAAAAGGTTCATCGGAAATTGAAAAAGAAGGCAATATTGATCTGGACTTGCATTTGATAAAATAGAAGAGTTAGGGAAAAAAATCCAATCTTGGAAAGGCAAGCTTCTGTCTCAAGCAGGTAGAGAAGCCATTCTCAAAACGGTAGCATATGTTATTTTTAATTACGCAGCCTTTGATGACTTGGAGTAAGCTTCTAGAGCATAAGATCGAGATGGATCAGTATTTAGAGATTTTTTGAACTTTTAATAACGCTTTTCATGTTAAGCAGGCTTGGAGAATCATCGGCAACCCAAATACTTTTGGGTTAGAATCCTCAAAAGGATTTATTTCCCTCATTCTTCTCTTTTTGAAGATAAAGGCAATTCCCTTTCTTGAGCTTGGGAAGTCTCATTAAGGGTATAGAGGTTTTAAAGATTGGTATCCTATGAAATGTTTGTAATGGAAATTGATGAGGGGAGAATTAGTCGAGAGGTATTTTAGTCGTTCACATTCGACATGGACTTGACTAGCCTGTGCACGTCATTTGCCAAGACGAGTGCTCGAGGCAGCATGGCTCACGCCACCTGCAACAATTTGTGTCTAAGTCAACGTGTCGGGTGCTGACCACCTCTTCTATAGGCGACCACCTCAGGACCAAGGACCCGTCTTGAAACCAAGCAGGCCATGAAGGAACTATGGTGTGATATCTGACCTAAGCCTCGACAGATGTCTTGTGTGGTTATAGGTCAGCTAGGTTAACTAATCGTTGATCATTGACACAAGATCCATGAAACAGGGTGGAAAGACCAATTCTAAAAAGAAATCTAAGCCCTCTTGTTCCTCTTTCCTTATCCTTTCATTCTCATTAGTTCACAAATCCCCCGTCTATTTCAGGAGCAAATCTTTTAGGCCATTCTTGGTACAAACATTTTGGCACACCAATTTGGGGGCGTTTCTTTGGATCTCGTAGAGAATGGCACCTGGGAAGAAGGTGGTGGAAGATGGGGACCAAGCCATACCTATCAACCCAACTAGCATTAAAGATAACCAATCTAACCGACAACTCCTTCCCACGGCAGAGTAGTTTGATTTACTCATGCAACAGCTTAAGAATCTTGACAACCCTCAAAAACCAACATAGGCCAACCCCTTACCTAAGTAGATAATTAGTCAACAAAGACGCATGTGGAAGACCTGAAAGAAGCGTTTGGGGTGAGAAAGAACAATATGAGGCTCAATCTAGCAAAGCATGCCTTTAGAGTCTCCTCGAGCAAAGTTTTAGGTTTCATGGTTAATTAGAGAGGAATTGAAGCCAACCTCAAAAGGGTCTAAGCTATTTTAGACATGCATGCACCTATCTCGGTTAAATAATTATAGAGGCTTACAAGGAGAATCGCCGTCCTGAGTAGATTCATGTCCAGGGCAATTGGTTGGTGCCCCTCGTTCTTCAAAAACATTGAAAAATGCTCAAAAACTTGAATGGACTGAGTAGTGCCAAAAATCTTTTGAGGAGCTTAAGGACTTCCTCTCTTCCCCATCGATTTTGTTCAAACCCCAAATTGGGGAACCTATGCACATGTACCTCACAATGGTTGACCAATTTGTTAGCTCGGTTCTAGTTAGAGAAGGGTTTGGAGCTTAAAGGCTGGTGTACTTCGCTAGCAAGATATTACAAAGTGCCGAGTTGAATTATCATAGGATTGAGAAATAGGCATTTGCCTTAGTTACCTCGACGAGTAAGCTTAGACCTTACTTCCAATCTATACTGTCATGGTATTGATTGACCAACCAGTTAGACAGGTCCGCCAAAAGCTTAAGGCGTCGGGAAGATTGATCAAATGGGCAGTAGAACTTGGCTAATTCGATTTGCACATCAAGCCCAATCCAGCTCTCCAATCACAAATGATAGTTGATTTTGTGGTTGAATGCATGGTGCCAAACAAGGGTCACGAGGAAGAGCTAATGAAGGAGGAGCTTGTAGAATAAGAGGCATGGAAACTTTATGTTGATGGTTCAGCAAATAGTACAGGAAGTGGAATAGGGCTTATCCTTATTAGCCAAAAAATGTAAAGCTCCAATACTCTCTAAGATTTAAGTTCAAGACATCCAACAACGAGGTAGGGTATGAAGCTCTTCTCACAGGGCTTAAGTTAGCAAATAAGCTTAAAGTAGATGAGCTAATGGTGTTAAGTGATTTCCACTAGTCGTAAGCTATATTAATAGAGAATTTTAAGCCAAAGGAAAGATCATGGTGAGATATTTGGAGAAGGTTAGGCTCATTCTACAAAACTTCAAAAAACACCAAGTCATGAGAATCTCGAGGTCCAAAGATGCCCTAATCGACTCTTTGTCAAAGTTGGCCTCAGGAACCAGCCTAGATTTTGCCTTAGGAGTGTTCGTCGAAAAAGTAGAGTAAAAGAGTGCGGAGGATGAAAAAGAAGTTAGCTAGATTGAGGAAGAGGTGGAATCACATATGAGCCCTCTCATCAAGGACCTAACCACAAGAGAGGTATCAGAAGATAAGAATGAAGCTAAAGCTTTAAGGAGAAAGGCACCAAGGAACATAATCATAAACGATAAGTAGTACAGAATATCATTTAGCTTATCATACCTGAGGTGCGTAAATCCCTTGGAGGTCGAATATGTGCTAAAAGAAGTGCATGAAGGAATTTGCTGCAACTACCTTGGTCCCAAGGCCCTTTCTTATAAAATCCTAAAGCAAGGATATTATTGGCCCACATTGAACATGGATGATATCGACCTGGTGAAAAATGTGATAAGTGCCAGAGGCTCTCTATCATTCAGCTTCAATCTTCAACTATCCTCACTTTGTTCATAAGTCCATGGTTTTTTATGCAATGAGTAATGAACTTACGGGGACCATTTCCAATGGCTTCAAGAAAAAAGGAGGTTTGTCTTAGTAGCAGTTGATTTTTTTACTAAGTGGATCGAGGTTGAAGCCTTGGCAACGACCACAAAAAGGCATGTTGAAACTTTTTGTTGGAAAAATATTGTATGCAGGTTTGGCTTACCAAAAGTAATCGTCATAGACAATAGAAAGGAATTTGACAACCCAAGTTTCAAGGGTTGGTGTGATATCCTAAGCATCGATTTGTGGTTTACCTCTGTGGCATACCCCCAAGCAAACGGCCAAGCTGAAGCTACCAATAAAATGATCTTGAAGGCCCTCAGGAAGAGATTGGATGATGCCAAAGGAGCTCGGGGTGAACAAGCTACCAGGACTGCTGTGGGCATTAAGGACAACAACAAAGGTCCTAATGAGAAAAATCCTTTTCAACCTTGCCGTTGAGATTGAGGCCGTGGTGCTTGCAGGGATTAAAATGCCTAGTTTCAAGGTGAACTAATCAGTGAGGTAGGAAACGCAGAAGCATTAATAAGCAACTTGGATTTCATAGAGGAGCAGAAGGATCAAGCACTAGTCAAGATAGCTACAAATCAGTAGAAGATATCCAAATACTAAAACAAAAGAGTCAAGCGCAAGCCAATTAGGAGAGGAGATCTAGACTCAAGGAAGGTTGGAAGCTTCTAACGAAGATGGAGTTGGAGTTGAGTTAGCTCCTAACTGGGAAGGCTCGTATTTTGTGAAAGAAGTAGTTAAGACTGGGACATTCATACTGCAAGACGTGGAGGGAAGGTGATCTTGGGAACATTAATTCTTTTGTTTATTTGCTTGAGTCTTCTAATCATGGTATGGTAGATTAAGACATGTTAATTATGATACTTTGCATAAGTTCATTAACATGAATCACATATCCAATTTTCATATTAATTCCAAACATAAGTGTGAAAATTGTGTTGAGGCAAAACTAACGAGGTCATCATTCCAAATAGTTGAAATGAAGATTGAACTTTTGGACTTAATTCACAGTGATATTATTGATTTAATTTGTATAAATAAGGGGTTGCAATAAGTATTTTATTATTTTTGTCAATGATGGCACAAAATATTGTTAAGTGTATTTGTTAAAAAACAAGGACGAAGCTTTAGAGAAATTTGTTCTTTGTAAAAATGAAGCTGAGAACCAACTCAACAAGAAGATTAAGATGTTGAGAAGTGACTGAGATGGTGAGTATGAACCACTGTTTGCTGAACTATGTATACAACATCGTTTCATACATGAAACCACAACACTTTACTCACCCCAAAAAAATGATGTTGATGTTGCTAAAAGGAAAATCATACCTTGAAAGAAATAATGAATGTAATGCTCATAAGTTTTGGGTTGCCTTAAAACATATTTTGTCAAGCAAATACCTTTTAAATGAGGTACTTCTCAAGGGAAAAAAAAACTTCATATGATTATGATAAGGATAGAGTTTTCTTACAAATATTTGTGAGTGTAGAGATGTGTTGCTGAAGTGATTCGTACTTATACCGGAAAAAGTGAAAATTGGTTTATAAATCTCAAAATAGGTTGGTAGCTTGTCCTGATCTTGAAGATGGAGTAACCTCCTTTACTCCTAAACTTTTATTCACAAGAAAAAAAAAAGACCTTTTTTGTGTAACCACAAATATCCTTATCTGTTTTACGATTTGAGATTAATTTGTTCGAGTGGGAAATGATAAATGATAAATCCCTCTCAGCACTTTAAAATTTAAATCATATTCAAATATTTAAAAAAATATATCTATTTTTCACTTTTTTCAATCGTTTGTTAGGGCAACAAAAAGATTTTGATTAATTTCTAATAAAAAAAAAGATTTTGATTAATTTGATACGTATTCTCCGGGATAAGCTCTATTAAGAGGATATTTGTAATTGCAGTTCTGGAGACACCGGATCCGAGCCTGTCCAAGTCCACCAGTTTTATCACTTGCAAATTTCATTTTCTTTTCATCCACCTTTCGTTTTCCCACTTTTTAATCTCACGTAACAAAACTTAAAAGTCATTCAAATTTTACCAATTCTTTTGTTTTTTATCAAACCTAGATCGCCAGTAGTGATCTAAACTTCCATAGCTGATGAGAAGTAAGAAGTAAAAACCATAGAAAGAAAAAGAAGAAAGAGAAAATAGTTAAACAAATGCATTACTGGGTTCGAGTTTCTGTTTCTGAATTCTCCGGAACTCTTCCCCAGCCTAGAAGGTAAAACTAAATCTATGTATTTTTAAACTATTTATCTTATAGAAGATTTATCTGACTGATTCTTGCATGGTGCTCAGTGGTCACACCGCTGTTCCTATTGGAAAATCCAAGATTGTCGTGTTTGGTGGGCTTCTGGACAAGAAATTCCTTAGTGACATCGCTGTTTATGACATTGGTATTTAGGTTTTTTTTTCTTGTTTTTTGTTGGGATTGTTAAAGTTTCTTCAATTTTGCTTCATGGTCTTCTGGTTTTGACTTCTTCTTTTAATTAGATTGCAACCATACTTTTGATTGCAGCTTGGAAAATGCATTGGTGCTCATTTCAAGAATTTATAGTCTAATTTGTGTGATATCATGGTTCCTTTTTCAACTGTGTGAAAGCAAATATACTTACCTGCATTCAAGAGCATGCTGGAATGATTGATTTGTGTGCAGTTTTGGATTGCATAAAGTAGCTTAACTCCATATCAGCTGATGCAACTGTTCAGTTAATCGAGTAGATAGAAATCTATGTTGCTATTTATAAAGCAGACTGATTGTCAAAGAGAGTTGTTATGTATGTTGTGAAGAATTCCAATTCTTACTTTGGAAAGGTACAAGTGATAAAGCAACCGGAGCTAGGGTAAGATGGGTGGCTTGTGTGTTTTTAGCTTAGAAAGATTTGGGTTTTAGAATGGTTGAGGATTGGAGCAAATATTTTGAAGCACTCTGAGATTTTGTTCACTCAAGCTGGGTGTCTATGGTAGCTTGGCACTAACCAATTAGAGCTAATTTAGATCTCTCTATGTCGAGGTTTTCAGTCTGTTGGGATTGTTGGGATGGGGGAGATGACAATGCGAGTTAAATTCCTTCAAGATTAGTGTTTTCACTGTTGCTGCTACTGGGGAAGTTTTGAGGGTAAAATTACACTGTGGACTGGTATAGCATGTTTTTATTTTCTTATTCTATTCCTAGCAATTGTTTGTTTGGTGGCCATTGGATATAGACAGGCTACCTGTAGAGATTGCTTAAATGGGGTTGCAATGTTAAGTGCCTTTGTATTTTTTTACTATGTAGTTTGTAAGAGCAGGTATCACCCCGTTTGAGACTTTTGTCTCGAGTATCTAGGGAAGAAGTTTCTTGATCCCTGTACCAACAATTGGGCATTTGGTGATTTTGGCATTTTAACTTAGATGAATGCTTACGCCAGAGGAAATTGTTTCAGAGATTTATTTTTCAGGTCAACTTGGAATGTATCTCTTAACAACTGAGCATGTCTCAATGACATTCTTCATACCATTAGATGTCAAGTAAGTTTTTGTCCTACATAGCAAGTCTAGAGAGACTTGTGAGATATGTAATAATTGGGGTTTCTGCTTAGTATGATCAGATCACTTTAAGAAGTGATTATTGTATTGTCTTGACAGTTTGAGTGGTTTGTTGTATTATGCTATTTTGGATGGCATAATAAGTAAAACTTGTACATATGACCATCACTTCCATTGATCTTAAAATACCGTGTGCAAGTTCTTACTTCTACCCTCCTTTTTCTCCCATTTATTGCTTTAGAGAACAAACTATGGTTTCAGCCAGAGTGTACTGGAAGTGGGTCAGATGGACAAGTAGGTCCCAGCCCACGAGCATTTCATGTTGCTGTTGCAATTGATTGTCATATGTTCATCTTTGGTGGGCGTTATGGTACCAGAAGGTATGCAGGCATCATGTTCCCGTAAAGATCTATTTGTTTTATTATTAAACCATATTTTGTCACCTGCTATTGACCATCACATTAATGTCCAGGTTAGGTGACTTTTGGGTCCTAGACACGGGTAAAATTCTGTTTTTTTATCTTATGATGTAAGCTTCTATAACCTTATTTTTCATCTGCTGGAATATTGAATTATATTTATTCCAGATATATGGCAATGGTCAGAGTTGACAAGTTTTGGTGACCTGCCTTCACCTCGGGATTTCTCTGCTGCTTCGGCTATTGGAAATCGAAAAATTGTTATGTATGGTATCTTGGATTCTCAATCATGCAGATGTTTGTTTTTGTATAATTTATTTTTCAAGCAGGAGTGAATCAGTGAATTGATTGCAGGTATGGTGGTTGGGATGGTAAAAAGTGGTTGTCAGATGTATATGTCTTGGACACAAGTAACTTCTTGCTCTGGGCTTTTATCAGCTTCTCCTCCTTCCTTCATTAAGTTTCTAAGTCATACATAGTAAGATGATATTCTAAGTAACAAGAGGATGTCCTTGAACAGTATCACTTGAGTGGATGGAGCTCTCAGTTACTGGATCACTACCACCACCTAGATGTGGCCACACAGCTACTATGGTTGAGAAACGGTTGCTTGTCTTCGGTGGCAGAGGTGAAGTGTTATACTGTACCTCCATTATAATTGGGTTACCTTCCTTTCTTCAGTCCATAATCTTTTGACCATCTAGAGAATAACCATTATTTATAGAGTAAATATTGGAAATTTATTGTTTATGTTAGCATCAAGATGGCATTTTATGTTGACTTTATTATATATCCTTGTACTGGTACTGTTTTACTAGTAGCATGCGTGTTTCGACGAACTGAATTCTTGAATTCTTAGCATACGAGAATAATAAAAACAGCTGCATATGTTGCTGAAATTCATGCAGTGTGGTTGGCTGTTAAATTGCCACAAATCTGCTTCATTTTGGCTGCAACTTGTGATGTACAAGCTCTCAACCATGTGTGGGGGGAGTTATAAACGTGTGCGGTCATGAGTTGCATGTTCATGGTCTTGATTTTGCTCTAGTTTAGTGCAGTGTCTCATAATGTTCCTGTACCAATGGTACATGGCTTTCAGGCTTAGCCTTAACTATAAGTTACAATTTTGAGATATAGTGGATTTTTTGCTAATATCACATCAATATTATTGTTTTTATTTGTTTGGAAGGTGAATCATTTTCATTATTAGCGTGCTTATTTTGTGAATCTTGTCTATCTTAATATTCTAACTCAGTTCATACTTAAGTGCTTAGTGTTTTTTTTTTTTGAAGTAAAATGCTTACTGGTTTAATTGATAATTATAGAGTTCTATAACTGGCCTTCATTTTTAGTAAATAAAAAGTAGTCTTGTTCATTTAATTAAGCTGACATGAGGCCTTTCTAAACTTTGACAGGTGGTGGTGGGCCAATCATGAGTGATTTATGGGCTTTGAAGGGCCTCATTGAAGAAGGTTTGCATTTGAATATCCTTTTCCATCTTAGTTAAGCAGATACGCCTTAATTCTTTACCCAAGTAATCAGATTTAGTCATTTGCTTGCTGGTGCTTAAACCATTCTTGACAATTGGATTTTAAAATGTAAAAATGTTTCCTACTTAAAGTTATCTGTATAGTTGCTGTCTATATCCTTGATAAGTTATGCGCTGAGTTCAATTTGAAAGATTTTATCTCTGCTACGAAGGCAATCTTGTTAATAGAGCTCCTACAGAAGATACTAGCTGGCATTGCTAGTGGTTGTATGATATTTAATGGCGCGAATTACATGAATTCTGAAATTGATTTTATACAGACTTGCAGCTTTCCCTTCCATGTTGACGATAGTATGGATGATGGATTTTTCATGTAATTTTTTTTCCCTAAATAATTTTATGCAAGCAATCATTCTGCAAGTTTGCTTGATTTTACAGGCAAAGCAGGCAATGTATAAGTTAATTTATTATCTCCAATGACCAACCTATTTGCTAATTGTTAAGTAGAAAATTCAACTATTTTGCATTCAAGTTTTTTTATTTGTGACATCTTACCCTCTTATTTTATTTCGACATTTACCTGTCTTTGATATTTGCAAATGATGTGCTGTCGTGGCTTCAGTTTGTTGCATCTAGAATAAAATATTGTTTTTGCTTTTACATTGCCTTATTGAATTACTAAGTTGATTTTTGTTGCCCTTGTTGTGGAAGGAAGAGAATGAAACACCTGGATGGACCCAATTGAAGCTTCCAGGTCAATCACCTGCTCCCCGTTGTGGACATACTGTCACATCTGGAGGGCACTATGTAATGTCATCTCTAAATCCCTCACTTATTTAGCTGTGCATCTTAACACTGCAGAACTAAAAAGTGCTGAAGATGCAAACTAGCTTCCTCATAAAATTTGTGGTGTTGCCTAATTGTTGGATTAAGTCTCTTTGTTGGAGTGAATAACATTGTTTAATATTATATCCCTTTGCAACTCTTACATGGTAGTAGAACATATGATAGTAATTTTTTACTAGTTTTTTTCCATAATCTGGCAAAATCATGTGAAGAAATATGCCTGCTTTTACTTTATTATTTCTTGATGAGAATCAGGCTCAAATGTCTATCTTAGTGTCCATCTCTTGCATCAATATTTAAATTATTCCTTAATTTTGGCATGCGGAATCCTTTTTAAAAGGTTGCTGAATCTTTATAACTGGAAGTCGATGATATCTTTGGACCTCTATGTTCAGCACTGTCTTATCAGATTGAATGCTGGGCATCAAAATATCAACATACACAAAAAATGAGTGGTTGAGATGAGAATGTCATGGTGGATGTGTGGGTCTACGCGGAAAAGTATGATTAGGAATGAATACATAGGAAAAAGGTACGGGTTGCACCACTGAGGACAAACTAAGAAAATACATTTGAGGTGATTTGGGCAGGTGAAGGAAAGAACTGCAAATGCTTCCAAGAGAAGATGGATTTAACGAAGGATACCTATATAAGAGAGGGATGGGAAGACCAAAGAGGAAATGAATGGAAACTATAAACTGACCTTCTAATAAGCTTTCTGAGGGGCATGATATGTGATCCGTATGGTTGACCGTACATAGTGGGAAAAGATTTAGTTTGTTATTGTATATAATTTTGAGAATGACTTTTTTAATAGGAGCATCTTAATAAACTAATCTTTTGGAATCTTAATCCTCCATCAATGCCTTCTTAGTAAATTTCCCTTTTAAAAAAGATTTTATATAAAATTGATAGCATCTGTGTTTCTTCAAAACTTTCGGAGGACTGAAGCTTAAGGATCAGTATTATTGTTGTTGGTGGTGGTGGTGGTCTCAAGTTCCCTTCGTTCACATTGTGACTTGTTTTTTCCCATTCATTGCAGCTCTTGTTATTGCTCAAGTTACCTTCACTCGCATTGTGACTTGTTTTTTTCCCATTCATTGCAGCTATTGTTATTCGGAGGACACGGAACTGGCGGTTGGTTGAGTCGATATGATATTTATTACAATGATTGTATTGTTTTAGACAGATGTAAGTACTTTTTTGGTTTTCTTGAACTCATTGCATTCACCTTAAGCTTTTTTAGTTTTCATCATTCTTTCCTGTTTCTTCTAATCTGCGTGTTTTGACAAATTGGTGGCAAGAGTGAAGTACCTCAACCTCATGGATTTTTTGACCATGGTGGCTTTAGGTGGTGGTGTTTCTTGCACCTCTAAATGTATTCCAAACTCTCCAAGCAGGGGAGGCAAAAAGAAGGAACTCTATAGTTATATGCATTAAAGTGAAGAATAGTGCTTGATGTATTTAGATAGAACTTTGTCGAAGCACATTGCATCTCAAGTTTCCACAATGATGCAAGCTACTGTTGAAATTTTAGATGATTGATAGGTAAAAAGTTTGACCAAATAACAATGGGCTCGAATCAGTTATTGGTTAAACTTGTATATATTGAATTTGGATGCAGGAATGTTTATGCTTAATATCTCTGCTTTCCATAACTTAAGTCTACAAAACAAGACTTTAAGCCTTGCATCCTTTATTCCTTTATTAGAAGGATGTGTATCCAGTCTATTTTAGTGCATTATTTGTTACCACTGCATCAGTTGCTTCAATTTCATCTCCTTTTTTTTTAAAATTTTTTATTGTTTTGCTGTACAATTGCCTGTACTGTTTAATTTGGTATCATTTTACAAAATTTTAAGTGCTGTTGTTCGTCATGCCTAATGATTTTATGTACTTTATTTGGTTCTCACTGTTGGTTTAATTGCCCCAAAACTAGTGTCTGCACAGTGGAAGCGCCTACCTATTGGAAATGAATCCCCTGCTGCTCGAGCATACCATTCCCTGACTCATATAGGTTCTCGATATCTATTATTTGGCGGCTTTGATGGCAAATTAACATATGGGGATATATGGTGGTTGGTTCCTGAAGGTACTAATTTCCCTTTCAACTAGTATAATTGTGTATCATTTGGCTAACGTGACAGGAAGTGTTTACAACCTGATTCCTGTGTGGAAAATCGACTGAGGAAAGCAATGAGATAGAACATGGGCTTCCATATACCGCAAGAAGTGGCCCATAATTTCTTCAGCCCATTTGTTTTAAATTGCATCTTGAGTTTCATACATTATTTTAATATTTTTAAAATGCTTTTGCCTTTGTCTCCTCCTTATAGAGGACCCAATTGCAAAGCCGTTTATTGAGTCCCCACCAAAAAGTCTTCCTGATAATAGGGGCATGGCAGCGGGAAATATTAATATCCAATCAGCTTTCAAGGTATTGCTGCAAATTCATTTGGCAATGCTCCACTCATTTATTTTATTTATACCTTTCTCTTTAAATTTACCCAATTGGTCTTGGAGCTCTTGGCCCTTTCCTCAGCATGAGTGGGATGCACAATTAAGCCATCTTGTCTAAAAAATAATAACCACGGTTAAGTAAAATTGATCTTGTAGAATGATATAGTTGCTTTTAAGAGAACTCATTGTTGGAATCACAATAGATTATTGCTGGTATATATTTGCTAGTTTTGAGACTTCTAAAGAAATTTATTGGTGATTTAATAGATTAGTGAAAGTTCAGAGCTTAATATTTTATTTTAAAATTGAGTTGACATTTTCGAAGTCCGTGGATTTGTTGACTGTCCATTTTAAATGGACTTTGATTTGAAGCTTATGTTTCCATTACCTTAGGGTAATATCCAATGATGTTGCTCCAGTTGCTGCTAGTTTGGCACTGTCTGATGATTTCCACATCTTCCACAGGAAAGCCAAAGAGAAAACAGTGCCATCCCAGAATTGCAAAAAAGGTTAGGAATTTCAGTTCCACTCTCTGGTGCTGGGCTTCAGATTACGGAAGAGTCTGAAGACAAAGAATTCATTGAACTAGGATCAAGGTTGATTGGAGAAAGAGTTTCTAATAATGAACATGATTTACTCAGTCAGGTATCGTTGTAAATTTGATTTTTTTTATTTTTGGCTATTTTCTGTTAATAGTATTTCTCACGGTGGAATAAACAGACAATTGAGATTGTCCGTGATCACTGGCGGAAATCTACTCCAAGTTTAATACCACTGAAGGAGCTTGGACCTTTGCTGCGTGATTATCAACGGCTGCTTACACGTCACCATCTGTAAGACTTTAAATTAGCATAATTATATGTTCAGGAGCACTTAAATGAGATGTTGCTATAGTTTCTTAAGAAAAGCAATTCCTTTGCTTATTTCTCAAAGTCCCAGTTTAATTTTTAACTCAGCTTAATTGAAGCTTTTGGCTTTTGTTGTTGTTTTTCTATAATTCAACTGGGGGACATTATCGAGTGATAGGTCTGTTAATGCAGAGTATGAGTTAAAATCAAGATAGAACACAAAGCTTAGGTATTCTTTTTCAGTTAGTGGAGAATAAAATGAAAAATTGATGATAATTATGAAACTGAAAAACAGATGAAAAGTAATAAAACAGCTACTTTATTCTAATGCTTTGTCAAATGAGAAAGAAGATAAATGGATTAGGTGTTGGGAGGCTACAGACGGGTAAAGTGAAGAACATTTGTTTGGAGAAGATGTTAAACCCGAATGGTGAAATTAGTGGGATTTTAAAGTTAAGGTTCTTGTCACCATATGATTATTCCATGATATAGATGACTTTGGTGTTCTTATTTTGGAATTTATATGTTATAAATATCCAATTTAAAATAAATCTACATCAGTAGAGATCCAATCTCTAAATAAGTAGAGATAATGTCAATGAGAAGCAAAAATATTGTATATTTATTAGTCTGAAAAATTTTTCCCCAAGGGAGCACCCCTGTGGTTAATAATTTGAAACTCCAATATAGGGGTCTCAGGTGCAATTGATGGGATGAGTGCAGTGGAATTTATGGGATGAGAGAGTGCTCTCTCCCGTTTTGCAGCCCAAGAGCCATGTGTACCATAAAAACTTAATATGAAATTACAATCTTATGCTATTAATGAACCTTGTCTACACTAGGAGTAATAGTTGTCATATTTATCTTAATCCTGTGGATAGCAAACATAACATAGGATAGGAATGATCATTTTTATCGTCTAAATTTCTAATCTAAACTTCTATTATCTTCTTGTTCAGTGTGTCAAATGCATCCATACATTTTTCACTTATATGCAATCCAAATTCTGTTCAAACCTGTTAAATTGTTTGACAAAGTGTACAATGTTTTTCTGGAAGTTTCAGTTGATATACAAAATTATTGTGTGAAAATCTCAAATAGTTAAGTGTAAACATAAGAACTACAGTACAGGTGTCAGTTGTTTAACAGATTTTGATGAGAGGTATTCCTCTGAAATATTTTCAATGTAAATAAGTTCTCTAAAGGTATCATTTCTTGGTGGTTTTCTGATTGTTTGCATGGCAGAGCAAATAGTGGATCTGATTTTCAGTCCATTGAGTCATGGTTATCAGGAAAAGAAGCTTACAAGTTTTATCACTTTAAAAATGTTTCTCAGGTATGATTCACATAGGTGTAGATCCAGTACAGTATTTCTGATTTATGGTTGCTTTCGCTCTTATTCTTGAGGATTTCAAACTGCTTTCTCTTTTGTGAAAAAATGAAGTAAAAAAAAATGTCTTTCAAGCAATTGTTGTTGAAGAAAATGAACATTATGCTACTGAGTTTTATCATTTTACATGCAATGATTACCGCTTGAAAAATTGGAGTTGCCAGATATTTGGTTTAAAATATGTGAATGACTGATTGATCAAAAGCATGGTATTACTGTTTGCATTTTATTAGCCTAACCCAGAACATGGTGTTATGTTGATGTTGAGGTTTAGTTGTTTGTAAATCATGCCAAAGTCAGCATTTCACTGTTCTTTATACAATTCTCTGTAGGGCGATCTAATGATGATTTGGTTTCTTACTCATGCAAAAAAGGAACTAGCCTGTTATTATGGGAACTACTTTTCACTTTACTGCACTCATATCATATATGTGTTCTTCTTCATGCTCTAACCCTTATATATTGACTGCATCACCCATTGTAATTCCTTTCAATTTTTATCTTTTTTTTTCAGCTACGAATGGATGATATTCCAAAGCTGCTGGCAGAATATAAAAAGATTCTACCTGAGTAGAACACCTCTGCCAAAACCAGGTTTAGAAGAACGCCCTTCATTATCTTTCTGAGAAATGGAGGTTAAAGTTTGTTACTATGCTTTTCTTTTCTCTATTCACACAGGAAAATTTGTCAGGGTTTTAATATGCCTGGTACGGGCGTTTAGAATTATCAGTTTGCAAAGCTAATTCAAATGTTATGCCTATATATTCTGAAGAACTATAAAACCTTTACATGTATCTATACGTTACAGACCATGTTTGTTGGTTTGCCTGCAGCTCTTAATTATGTATAATAGTGTCATTCAGAACCTGTTTGTCTTTTTTTTGTTAGAGCGAAGTGTACTGGAATTCTTGTGAAGAATACACATATTTTCTTTCTCTTCAAACTTTATATCTAGCATGGAATTTCGTGGTAAACCCTGTATGCCTCTATTTTGGAACTGCATCATATAGCTGCAACGGTGAAACTGTAATCTTAATCATATGCATGGATTCATCATAATAACATTTCTGAATCCCTAAAATTAGATTCCTCATGTTCCTACAAAAATCAAATGTAACATGCATAGGTGTCAATGAAAAAGAGGATACCATTATTGAAGCTTTAGTAAGTGTTTTCTTGCTTCCTGATTATCTTAAGGTTATGGGATTAGATGAAGTGCCCTATATTTTGAGAGAGAGAGAGAGAGACAGAGAGGGTATCTATTTTTATAAGCATAAAAATTTCACTTTTTCCATTCACCATGTGGGTGGTTATGGTTCTTAGATTTTAGAGAATTTTTTTTTTCTAATTTGAAACTTTCCATTAGATTTTAAACGAGCCACAAAGATAAATGTGGATTTATCTAACCTTTTACCGTTGGCTTGATTAAAATATTTAGTTTCACTTATATATAATGAAAATTAATTTTTGTTATCTCTAGTCATAATACCATGATATAAAAATTGTTCAGTATAAGTTATGATGGTGATGTTCTAATTCGTAAAATACTTTCATATATTACAATACTTGCAAGTTATTATATTAAGTTCTTAAATGAAAACATTATATTATAATTTCATTATAGTCTACATTAATAACTTATAGGTTTTTTCCTGTTAACATCAAACAAAAATGTACACATAACATCATAGAACAGAAAAAAATTAAGTACCATAAACAAATTATTTACCACAAAGTGTCATTACAAAACATCATTGCAATCAAAATTCATCCTAAGTACGTGTTCCTTAAATATATTGGGTTGTAAACACTTTGTTAATAGGTTAGTAATCATGAGATAATGTGTTGAATGGACACTGTCTATTTCTGAACCTCTTCCCCTACAACAAAATACTTCAATTCATATGCTTGGCAACTCTAGAATATTTGTCGTTCTTAGAAAAGAATACTGTTGCAGAGTTATCACTATAAATTTTTAGTAGCTTGGTTATGGTGTCAGTAACCCCATGCTCTAAAATAAAGATATGCATCTATAATGTATAAATTGTAGCTTCAAAGGAAGTCACAAAATTTGCTTCCATTGTGGATGAAGCAACAACATGCTATTTTGCACTTTTCCAAAAACTGCTCATGCTAATAGAAACAGATGACCAAAAAGTGGACTTCTTGCTATCGTGACATTGAGCAAAATGTGAATTTGAGTATTCGACTACTTCCAATTGATCGAATCTCTTGTATGTGAGCATATGATTATTTATTTCTTACACTTACCTCAAAACTTTCTTTGCAATCTTCTAATGATCAATTCCATACTTTGATACCATACCTAACATTCCAACCTCAAAGCTTATATTCTATAGGGGTGTTCATTTAGTTGGTTTGGTTAATTTCGAATCAAAGTTAATATTTTTGACATTAACCGAATTTTACATTTTCACTTTGTTAACCAAATCGAAGTTTATATTTTTGAATTAATTGAATCGAAATAAAGTTCGGTTAATTGGTTGATTAACCGATTAACCGAAATTTTATAAAATTATTTTTAATTTTAATTATTTAACTTGCTTCAATATAAAACAAGTAAAAACCAACCTACATCATTATAAAATAAGTAACAACCTACATTCAGCATCAATGTAAACCAAATAAAACAACATTTAAAGTCTCAAAAAGCTATCAATTACTACAATATATAAATTTCAGATAATAGTTTGATTAATCGATTAATTTCGATTTTCGAACTGAATTAACCGATAACTAAAGTTTCATTAAAATCGCTTTTATTAATTGATCAAGTTTATTTCAGTGGCCGACTGTTTAACTAAAATCAATTATGCCAGTCGATTAATTTGGTTAAAATCGAACTTTGAACATTCCTAATATTCAGTCTAGTACAAGTTTGTAGGTAAGTTAAGCTTCCAACAATAGAGGGCATAAGCAATTTGTTCTACTTCTTTTTGTTCTAATTCAGTTTTTGGCACTGCATGAGACTAAGTTTATCATCTTTCTAAATTAAAAACCCCTAGTGAGTTTATCATCTTTCTAAATTAAAAACCCCTAGTGAACACTTATTCATATTAAAATTTTTGAGAATTTTATTGATATATGCTTTATGAGATAGATCTATTATTCCTTCTCATATTTTTTTTTGAATTATTTCTATTTGGATCACATAAGAAGCCTCTCCCATATCTTTTATCTCAAAATTCTTAGACAGAATCTTTAATCTCACGCTGTATGCTTAAATCATTTACTTTAACCAAAATATCATTAATCTATAAAACTAAAAATATAAACTTTCTCCAACTGATTTTTTCACATACACGATAATCTACAATGTTTTTCTTAAAACCAAAAGACGTAATAATGGCATGGAGCTTAATGTACCATCATCAAGAAGCTTGTTTTAGTTCATATATTGACTTCTTAAGTTTACACACTATTTAACCTTTGCTTCTTATGTAAAAACTTTCAAGTTAATCCATAAAACTTCCTCTTCTAGATCTCCATTCAAAAAGACAGTTTTTATATCCATTTGATGTAGCTCCAAATCATATTAAGCAGCCAATGCTATAATTATTCTTAATGAATCTTTTTTTAGACATAAGAGAAAATGTCTTTGTGTAATCAATGCAATCTTTTTTAGTATAACTCTTGTTTCAACAAATTTAGCTTTACAACGTTCTATTTGCATTTTGAGTCGCGCTTGTCTTGAAGACCCCCTTACAACTGACTATTTTACATTATTCAGGCAATTTGACGAGGTCCCAAACTTTATTTTGTTCCATGGATTTTAACTTTTACTTCATAACATCAATTTATTTAATAGATTTTGAACTTCTTATAGCTTGTGAAAAGGTAACTAGATATTCCAAGATCAAAGCCTGATTCCTGTAAATAAATCACATAGTCTTTTGGAGTAAGCTGATCTCTTTTCCTTTGAGATATTGTTAACGTCTTTCCTTGTGATTCATTTGAAGTTGACCTTTCGTCATTAGGTCGAATATTAGATCCTTAGTCGTCATTGGGTCCAACATCAGACTATGAAGGTGCACCATTGTTTAAATATTGACCAACATTGTTTAATCTTTCTACAAATGTTGGGACAACATTTATCTCAATCATGGATTTTGGATTAATAATGGATAAAGAAACATTTATGCTTCCACTAGCTTCAACATTTTCAAGGAATTTAGCATTGCAAGTTTCAACTATTCTCGGAGTATAGTTTGGATAGTAAAACCTATATCCATTTGACTTCTTAAGGTTACTTATAAAGTATCCACTTATAATTCGAGTATCTAACTTTCTTTCTTGTGGATTATATACTTTTGTCCCATAGGTCAACCTAAAACATGCGAATGTTTTTGTGAAAAAGTCAACTATATTAAATGTGTAAATATTTGTATTCCTAGAATTAAGGTTAGACAATTCCTCAATTTTGGGGATTAGATTTAGACTGATTTAGTTTCCTATTTGCATCTTAACAGTAGCTGTATATAATCCTTAGAACTTTGTATCATTCAAGTAAGATTCAGAAATAAAATATTCTGAAATTCCACATGGTATCAAAGCTTTAGGTTTTTTTTGGAAATCAGTCACTTTTTCAGCCTTCATTGCTGATTTTTTTACCTTAGGCTTTCATAGCCACTTTCTCATCAAGAACTTTTCTTTCTTGCCAAACCCTAAATCACCATATTTTTCCAAGAGCCGCTGCTTTTTTTTACCACCATGTCAGGTTCTACTGCGGTTTTAAATTCTACTCCTCGCACTAGTAGTCTAATCAAAAACTCTACATTGGTCACTGCAAAAGCTAATGTTGGTGGATAGAATGTCCCTGATTTGCGTAAGATTGATGACAAGCTTCGAGTGTGGTGTGACCATTGCAACAAACCACGCCATACTCAAGAAACTTGTTGGCATATCCATGGAAAACCAACAAATTGGAAGCCGAAGCAGAAGCGGTCACAACCCTCTTCCAATGAAGCAAATATGGGTTCCTTCAGCAAAGAGCAGCTCAATCAACTTCTGAAACTACTAAAGTCCAGTCCGACATCTGGTACATCTAATAATTCATTGGCTCATTCAGGTAGAAATCCATTAGCCCTATCCAGTGTCTTTAATTCTACTCCATGGATCATTGATTCAGGAGCATCTGATCATATGACTAACCTATCTAATCTATTTAGTTCATACACTCCCTGTTCTGGTAATGAAAAAATAAGAATAGCAGATGGTAGTTTTTCACCTATTGCAGGCAAGGGTTCTGTTAAACTTTCTGAAAGTATTGATCTTAAATCTATACTTCATGTTCCTAAACTTGCTTGTGATCTTTTATCTGTCAGTAAACTCTCAAAGGATTCCAACTGTCGTGTTATCTTTTTTACTCTCTTTGCCAATTTTAGGACCAAAACTCAAGGAAGATGATTGGCAATGCTAGAGAAATAAATGGGCTCTACTATTTCAGTGAGGATTTCCTAGGTAATAAAAAAGCTCAAGGGTTTAGTAGTACCAGTTCAAATTCTGTTTCTGATAAAATAATGCAATGGCATCTTAGGTTAGGACATCCTAGTTTTCCTTATTTAAAACATTTATTTCCTAATTTGTTTAAAGGAGTGGATTGCTCTATTTTTCAATGTGAAAGCTGTCTTTTATCTAAAGATCATTGAGTTAAATATATTTCAAAACCTTATAGTCCATCAAAACCATTTTACTTGTTTCATACTGATGTTTGGGGACCTTTAAAGGTTACCACCTTGTCTGGAAAAAGGTGGTTCGTAACTTTTATCGATGATCATACTAGATTGTGTTGGGTTTACTTACTAAGCACAAAATCTGATGTAGAAAAACTTTTCAAAGATTTTTATTGCATGATTGAAACCCAATTCAAAACAAAAATTTGCATCCTTCGAACAGATAATGGAACTAAGTACTTTAATGAATGTTTGGGAAATTTTTTAAAAGAAAAAGGTATTTTACACCAATCTACATGTCGGGACACACCCCAACAAAATGGAATAGCTGAAAGGAAAAATAGACATTTACTTGAGATAACTAGAGCTATCATGTTTTCTATGAACATTCCAAAATACCTTTGGGGAGATGCTGTGTTGACTGCATCTTACTTAATCAATAGAATGCCAACTTGTGTCTTACATTTTGAAACACCTTTGAATACTCTCAAAAAATACTTCCCAACATTTCGTTTATACTCTGAGTTACCTTTAAAATTTTTGGATGCACTTGCTTTGTTTATATTCCCCAAATTTTTTGATCCAAATTGGATCCTAAAGCTGAAAAGTGTGTTTTCATTGGCTATGCTCCAAATAAAAAAGGGTATAAGTGTTTTAATCCTTTGACAAAGAAAATTCACATAACCATGGATGTCACTTTTCTAGAAAATCAACCCTATTTCAGCAAAAATCTTCTTCAGTGGGAGAATAAAGAAGAAGAAGATAATTTTTGGAAATTCTCTACACCACTACCAAGTCTCATTGAGTCACCAATTCAGTCTATTAAACAATTTAAGGAAATGGATGTTAAAAATAATGAAAACAAGGACTCTCTTAGTCAACAGGTGCCAAGTATTGAAGAATCCAAAACAGGGGGAGAATTACTTCAAACGGATTCACATAATCCAAATATTGAGCTTCAAGTTTACACTAGGAGGAAATCTCATAAAAATATTACTGATCCAATTATTTCTCTAGCACCTGTTCAGCTAGAATCTTCGAGGGATGGTCCTCCTCCTCCTCAAACTCAGGTTAATCCTAACATTGCTCATTTAGTTTCTTCCATTGAGTCTCCAAATACTGATTTTTCTGATCTAGATGTCCCAATTGCTAACAGAAAAGGAGTAAGATCATGTACTAATCATCCCATTGCAAAATATTTGTCGTATCAAAAGTTGTTGAATAACCACAAAGCATTCCTTTCAAATATTTCTAACTTGCATGTACCAAGATCTATTCAGGATGCCATAGGTGATCCGGATTGGAAGTTAGCAGTGAAGGAAGAGATGGATGCTCTTGAAAAGAATGGGACTTGGGAGATTGTGGAGCTACCAAGAGGCAAGACAACTGTAGGATGTAAATGGGTCTTTATTGTGAAGTGTAAGGCAGATGGGAGCATAGAGAGGTACAAGGCAAGACTTGTTGCCAGGGGGTTCACTCAAACTTATGGCATTGACTACCAAGAGACCTTCACTCCAGTTGCAAAAATAAACTCAATCCGGGTACTTCTCTCTTTAGCAGTGAATTTCAATTGGTCTCTACACTAACTTGATGTAAAAAATGCCTTTCTTAATGGAGATTTAGAGGAAGAAGTGTTTATGGACCTCCCACCTGGATTTGAGAAAAACCTCAGAACCAACAAGGTGTGCAAATTGAAAAAATCCTTATATGGTCTTAAACAATCACCAAGAGCATGATTTGAAAGGTTTGGAAATGTGGTGAAGAGCTATGGTTATATTCAGAGTCAAGCTGACCACACAATGTTCTTCAAGCACTCTAGAAATGGTAAACTAGCTATTTTAATTGTGTATGTGGATGATATAATAATAACTGGTGATGATAGTGCAGAAATTGGAGAACTTAAGAGAAAGCTTGAACATGACTTTGAGATAAAGGATTTGGGGGCCTTAAAGTACTTCCTTGGTATGGAATTTGCAAGATCAAAGGAGGGTATCTTTGTTAGTCAACGTAAGTTTGTCCTAGACTTGCTTAGTGAGACAGAAATGCTTGGTTGCAAGATAGCTGAAACCCCAATAGAGCCCAACTTGAAACTTCAGCCTGCTGAAACCAAAGATGTGGTGGATAGAGAGAAATACCAAAGACTTGTGGGTAGACTCATCTATTTAGCACATACACGACCTGATATAGCTTATGCAATAAGTGTGGTAAGTCAGTTTATGCATTCACCTAGCTCATATGACTTTGAAGCTGCCTACAGAATCCTAAGGTACCTAAGGGAACACTTGGAAAGGGATTGCTGTTCAAAAACCATGGCCACCTACAAGTAGAAGCCTATACCGACGCTGACTGGGCAGGAAGTATTACCGATAGAAGGTCAACTTCAGGCTATTGCACATTTGTGGGAGGAAACCTTGTCACTTGGAGAAGTAAGAAACAGAATGTAGTAGCCAGAAGTAGTGCCGAGGCTGAGTTTCGTTCAATAGCCCATGGGACTTATGAGGTAATGTGGATTAAAAGACTACTTGAAGACTTGAAGGTTTCTAATCCCTCACCAATAAAGCTCTACTGTGATAACAAAGCTGCAATCTCTATTTCTCACAATCCAGTGCTCCACAAAAGAACGAAGCATATAGAAGTAGATAAGCATTTTATCAAAGAGAAGCTTGACAATGGAATAATTTGCATGCCATATATACCAACAAGTGACCAAGTTGCTGATGTTCTTACAAAGGGATTGCACAAGAAGCAGTTTGAAAATCTAGTGAGCAAGCTTGCCATGGAAGATATCTTCAAGCCAGCTTGAGGGGCAGTGTGGAAAAGTCAACTATATTAAATGTGTAATTATTTGTATTCTTAGAATTAAGGTTAGACAATTCCTCAATTATGAGGATTAGATTTAGACTGATTTAGTTTCCTATTTACTTGTTAATAGTAGCTGTATATAATCCTTAGAACTTTGTATCATTCAAGTAAGATTCAGAAATTAAATATTCTGAAATTCCACAGTTTTAAACTTGGCTTCCTTCCCCTTCATAGTTTAAAAGATGTCTTTTGAACTTCTTTGGTTAGAACTCTATTTAGTGCATGCATCCACATGGATTTGAGTAATTAGGAGTTACTTGTCATACTCCTAACCATATTCATTAAAGTCCAATTTCGTCTTTTTACTACACCATTTTATTGAGATATACTTGGCATTGTTTACTATTAGATATGTTAATGGGCTAGATTGGTCCAGTTTTGGAACGAATTTAACTGATTTAGGCTCATTAATAAACAAAACTGGTTAAAACTGGTTACTTACCAGACCAGTTTTGGTTTCGGTCCTTATTGAATTTAGGTGGAACTGAACCAATCCATGGAACCGAAAGAAGGGTTTCGGTTATAGACTGGTTCAATTTTAGTTTTTCTGAATTTTCAGACTTGATGTTGCTTATATAGTGGCTCTTAACAAAATCTTAAAAAGGTCTTAACGCTAGTCTAACTAAATTTGGTCTTTTTGAGTCTTTTAAAATTATTAAACTAAATCCAATTAGCTTGTAGGACATACGGAAACACAAAGAGAGAAGAAGATTGATTGTCGGATGTGGTGGACCAAATCGATAGCCACTAGATCCAACTACAATGGCTATATTTCTTGGGTTTTTTTTTCTTTAATTTTGGAAGAAAAAATGGGATAAAAAATAAAGACAAATAAAGCACCTATCAAATAAAATCAACGTCGCCTTACTAAAATTTAAAATTTTTAATAATTTCAGGTCATCTTAATAAATATGAAGTGGTTAGAATGTTATGTCATGTCATTTTGTTCATTATCATGTCAATGAAGTAATATATTATTTCAATTTATTTACCTACATATGAATTACAATCATCTAATCATGTCAGAAAAAGTTTTAGTTTATTTTTTTTTGGTACATGAAAATGTTTTAGTTTATTACAACCTAAAAACATTGCAACCTAAACGTAATTAATTGTTTCAATTTAAAAGTAGAACCTTGATTTGAGTGATTCTTTTTTTTTTGAACCAAATTCTTTAAACATTGGATTGAACATTTAGCTAATAGTTTGACTTTAAGAAGAATTAAAGAAGAAAAAAAAATCTGATTTCATCACAGCAATACTATCACGAGAAAATTATTCAGAGAGTAAGAATGTGCAGTGTTCAGCTGAAGATGAAAATCCTGTAAACGACGATTACAGACATGATTCTGTAAAGCCTAATAGAGCTTCAAATATAGAGCAAAGAGGTAAAATAACTTAAAAATCTATGAAAATAATGTCCAAAATACAATTACACACACAAGCCTAATATAGCCTCTCGGTGTGGATATCACTGTATTGATTCAATGTTCTTACTAAGCTCCTCCAGCTTCTTCATTCTTAGTTTCTCACTTTCAGTCAGCATCTGTTGAGAAAACATGGCCAAAAATATTTTGAGAAACAAAAGAAAAAGGAGAGGTAAAGAAAAAGGAAATATCTGAAGGGGAAATGAATGCTTGTCACCTCCATTAAAGTGGTAACCAGTTGTGCCTTTTCTTTGTTCTTTTCATTGAAAGCTTCCAGGGCTCCTTTATATTCCTTTTCCTGCACCAAGCAGATTACAGATATATCCAATTCCAAATGAATCTTCATGTTTTTTTAGTTGTAGCATTAAAAAGACTGCTCTAGCTGAAAAAAAGAACCTTCTTCTGGCAGCTCTGTGCAAGAGGCTTTATCTCCCTGTTAGCGGTGTCAATCTTCTTTCTTACCATGGCAACTTCCTTTCTTAAAGGATCAGAGAGCAACTCAAGCTCCTATCAAAACAATGGGACAACAAATGAAAATAAGATAGCTTTTTGTTACATTTTGACAACTTTGTTGAAAATGAGATATTGGCTTTTTGGTGGAACTTACTTCCCAAATCATTGACAAACGCCTTGTTTCCTCTTCAGCACGACCAAGCTGGAGCTCCACTTTCTCTTTGACTTCCATTTTTTTCCTTTCAATCTCTTCTTCCCTAGCTTGAAACGTGGAGATTGCCAATCTTGAAATCTCCTCATCCTCAATATTTTCTTCCATCGACAGCCTCCCACTGCTTCCCATGTTTCCCAAGTTCTTCATTTTCTGCATAATTATCCCAACAGCAAGTAATTTACCAGCAGCCTCTAGCCCACTTCAGCAGGGCTAATATCCACCCTTTTTGTACGCACCAATCCTTTCTCTTGTTTTTGCTTTTGCTTTAAAACTATCTTTCAGGATCATTTGCTTCTTTTTGACTAAATCTAAAGAAAACACGGGAATCCCAAGACTGCTGGTTTCAACCCACAACTTTTGCTTTCCTTTGACAATATCCCTACCCAAACTTTTATGCATGGCCATAATTACCCACAAACGATTTTTTTCATAAATGTTCTTAGGAGTTAAGCAAATCGGGGTTGTGTTTTTGGCTGTCTTCATGTTCAACCCAGCTAAATTTCACTACTAAAGAAAAATTGGTTACTCAATCTTTGCTCATTTCGAACGAGGAAATTTCCAAATTGGACATATATCTATAAATAGAAGTGGCCTGTAATTTTGCTTGAGACACCACATGGTTGGACGACCATGATATTGATATCCTCTATTACGCTTATCGTCTTTAATAGTTTATTTTAATATTTAAGTTAAATTTGCCCGCGCTTCATTGCAGGTATGTCTTTTTTCGTTTTCAAATACAATAATGGTTGTTTTGAAAGCAGTAAATAGAGTTTAATTTCAACGTAGAAACAAAAAAAAATTGCTTCAAACATATGATATTCGCTGCCTCCGGTCACAAAAAAAAAAAAAAAAAACCCAACATGAGTCACCGGAAAACACCTCATTATTGGATTAAAATCCTCAACTAATAACAGAGGTTGTTTTCTGCAATTTAATTACAGATACCCAGTAACAAAGCAATCTCATGTAGTATATTTATGCCATTAAAGATAAATTCAAAACTGATAACGCACGAAGCACATTGGCTGTACTCCTTTGATCTGATATCTCCTATATGATGACTAAATGCATTAGTTTCATTATCTCAGTTCTCATACTCTCACCTGAATATAATATAATAAAAATCAACTCTAGGATGAAAATTTCCGGTATTTGCTTCACTGTATTTTCTTGACCATTTCTGACTAATGCTTAAATCATGTAGTTTAAAAATCATACGATGCAACTGTATAACAACTTTTAAAGAATTATGTGAAGAGAGAAACACTAACCTTTGGCATATATTTGACACAAAACGAAATTAACTGCAGCTCATCAATAAATCTGCAACCAAAAATGATTAAAATTTATCACCAGGCACATATCCTCCTTGCACCATTTCATCATGAAACAGAACTGTCTCCTTTAAGTTGCCTAGGTGACATGTCCATTTGTGAGTGATGTACATGTAGACTTATCCGTTTGGTTTCAAACGGAGCCCGCATTTATATACATCGTGAGTGAAAAAAAAAAGTAGAGTTGTTTTACTTCATCTTTCAAGTGACTTAGCATTTATTATTTTACAATTTATTTTAAAAATTAAAAAATATGGCATATTGATGACATTGCAAAAACTATTATATATTGATAAATAAGTTTATAAATATGATACTTTGGAAATTAAGATTTTAAATGACAATATTCAGATAAAAAACTCGATTTTACTCAAATTCTACTTTTTAAAAGAAATGAAGAAACCAGTTAATATGCTTAACTGTAAAAATAGCCATTAGGTACTTGAATTGTAACAAATGTAGTAATCTATCAAAGACCCGATTTAATTTTTATAATAATGAAAATAAAATATAAATTGAGTAATGAATGGAAACAGGTGTTAAAGAATTACTCAAGTTGCAAGTGAAAATTACCGACTAAGAAGCTAATAAAGAATGGCTGGAAAACAATTGCCATAGGCACTCGTATTAAACAACAAACAGAAAAAAAATTTATCATCTTTGAAGATCCAATGGATAACGTTAGGTTACTTTCTTTAATGATTTAATTTTAATTCCTGCCGTGCGTCTGTCTCTATCGCACATGCAGTTCTGTATCCAACGAAGGTATTAATTAATGGATAAATATATAATATATCATGAGTGAAATTTTTTGATTTCACAAGTAGAGTTAAAATGATAACATATATCTTTTAAAAATATTAAAAAAATAAAAAATAAATAAAATAGAACATGTGTCATCATCTTAATCTTGCTATGGAGTCAAAAAATTTCACTGACGATATATTAAATAATTATCCTTAACTAGTTTTATACCGGTGCAATGCACAAAAATACATTAATCAAACAACAAATTCATTAATAATTTATATTTTTTGAAATTTATAATTCAAATTATTACGTTGATGAAAAAGATAATATATGTATATTTAATATTTGTTATTTGTAATTTGTATATTACAATACAGTAATATAAAAAATTATATATTGGTTATAATTATACAAATTTTATAAAAGTTAAATCAAATTCATATAGTAATTTATTGAATGAAAATAGTATATAAAAAATTTCAACATGTATTAGATTTGAAGAAATTGAAAATTTCCCCATCTTAAAATCAATATTGTGTATAAATTTTTTTAAATGAAAATTCTTCCATGAATACTTGTTAAGCTGAAGAGGTAGTAAATGATTTTTGATGAGTATCCGTTGCTATCTTTGAATGATGTTTCACTTTAATTGATAATCCAATAGATTCCACAGATGAAATAGAAGATATGGATAAAATACTAATATACAATTTAATTAAATTAAGTTTCAGTTGTAACATATGTTGTAACATACCGAATCTACAGTAAATCACATATTTTACTTTTATTCACACATCTTTACCGGTTGGGCTGTCTGTGATGATTAACATTCTATCAACCCTTTAAGAAATAACTGGTACTTTCATTTCAGTACCAAAATAGAAATATGAATACCTCATAAATTTCGAGATCACCTACATTCCCCTTTTACTCAAAGTAGTACTGTACAATTTTACTGAATATATAAAAGAATCTAATGTACCTTCAATATCATATATCTGTTGACTCTAGCAGCTGATAACTCTGGAAGGTAAACCTTTTAATCTAAATCAATAACCTGTGGAGTGAAAATAAGGGGGTGAGCGACAACGTGCTCAGTAAAGGAGTTGTGTGCTGCTTTATAAAACCAAAACTATATACCATAAAATGTTTATTTTCCCTAACAGCATTCCCAGTAGGAAAACAGTGGATATAGTGAACAATCTTTAATATTCAAATCACTGGCTAAACAGTTTACAATATAGTATAGCAAAACAGTAAACAGGATTTAATAAATCTTTTCAGTAAACAGAAATCAATAAGTTGAGATTAGGCATCACCCTACAATTAAATCATGCTATCATTGTTCCCAAAGGAACACATCGTTCCTGAAGGAACATAGTAATCATCCCCACAGGGACACAATTAGATTTATGACCACAATCTATAAGTGGTCCTAGGGTACACTTGCCAAGTGACCTTGAGACCTCTGATGACTTGGCGGGTCAATTAGCCACGTGAATAGTAATGCATGAAACTAGGGGCCTAAAGTCTCAAAAATCAATTTATATCTCATAAAGAACCTTTAAGGAATATTTCACATATTTCATCATTTCTTTAAAATGATTGTTTTCCAAAAATGTATTATATTTTCTGATTACAAAACACAGTAAAAACAGCAAGTAATTTCACCATTTTTCGTGTGAGAAAAACACAAGTTAAACCGGCTCGCCCATGGTCAGCTCGCCCATTACGGTGAACTAATGTTCGCCCACTAACATTCGCATTTGAGCTTGACTAGTGCTCGCCTGCTATATTAGATTACACGACAGAGCTGACTAGGGAATCGCCCATAAAAATATTCGCCTGAAGGCTGAAATATAACTCAATGGTTCGGGATCGCCCATAAGATTATTAGGGATCGCCCATAAACACTAGTCTTTCAAAACCAAGGGGTCGCCCACTTTTGGCCTGCCCGAAATATCACAAAGGGGTCGCCTATCTTTAGCTTGCCCGGATTTTATTAAAACAGGGGTCACCTTTCTTTGGCTCGACCAGAAAACAGCATAGGGGTCGGCTTTATAGCTCGCCTAAATCATGGTCTGTGAAAACAGTTTATCAAACCAATGCATGTTTCAAACCAAATCATTTTCTCAATATTTCCATAAAATTTAACTCCACAGAACATGCATTCACTTCACACACATCTCCCTTACCTGTCTTACAAAACCGAGCTTCTCGATTGCGCCTACCGAAATCCGTAATTCCCGACTGCAAAATAATTTTATAAAAAATTATCAATATTTTTCCTCTAAATTTTAAGTCACTAACTTTCATAAATTGCAGCCATTAATGACACAACATATGCACAACCAGTATAATTTACACTGGTGCTAAAACTGAACTATTTCGTTTTAGCTCCTTTTTCGGTTCCGATTTCACCAACCTTCCTCTTTTGATTTCTACATTAATTTTTTACCCTCTAACCATAAAATACAGCATTAATTCATGCTAAAAAAATCATGGTTGAACCTTCATTATGGCCATTTCCTTGACTTTCAACCTTTTTCCATACTTCATTTTTTTCTTCTTTCAACTCCTTGCTTACGTGACCATTCCTTTTAATTTCCAACAAGATTTCTTATTTCTTCTCACTCACACTGAAGTCCCATCTTATTCTATTTTCGTATTCTAAGGATATTTAATTAAAAACCATGCTAGATACATGTTCATCCTATTGTGAATCATAGAAAATTATCCTTGAATAATAAGAAAACCATAAGAATACACAAACTCACCTTGACCGAACCACAACACCGAAACAGAGCAGCTGCTGGTTCACGTTAGCCCTCTATTTCCTTGGTCCTTTGATGGTTCTTAAAGTATAGTAAAGGTTTAGCAAGAAGGGTTAAGTGGTTAACTAGCTAAAGGATGGAATTTGACTAAGCAAGCATGAAAGAAACGGAAGAAACAGAGCATGAACATGCAACAAAGCAGAACTCGTGGAAGTGCAGATCAAGTTGGCAAGAAGCTGAAGTTTAGCTCCATTTAGTCTCCTATTTATTCATACTAGCCAATAAAACTTTGCCACTTATTCACCCATCCTATTTCCTCATCATTTACTTGTTTTATTGTGCATTTAAGACATGAAGAAACTGCAGCAAAAGAAATCGGCTGGAGTCATTTTTTTCTTACACGTTATTGACTTGTTTTCTTTTTTTTAAAGACTTTCGCCAATAGCATTCAATCATATTTCCAAATACAATATTTCCCTTGTCTTCTTTTTTTCTCTTTCCTTTCATCATTTTTCTTTTCTTTATTGAACATTAAAACAAGACAAGAAACTGCGGCAAAGAAGTGGCGGTGATGAAGTGGGCTGCACGTCTCTTTGACTTGTTTTACTTGCTTTTAATATATTCTTCAGCCACTACAATCTATCCCATGTAAAATATTAAAGGTCTCTTCCTTTAAATATTATTTATATTATATTTTGTACTATAAAATCTTCAACCAAGTTTCATTTGAATGAATCTAACTAGGCAGACTTACGGCAGCAAAGGTGGCGTATGGAGGCTTATTTTGCTGATCAGTTTTTATCTTGTTTTGCCTCTCTTTCATGTATTTCCACCAATCACCATTTATCACATGTCAAAGTAGTCTTCTTCCTTCCTTTAAATATAATTTATTTTTATTCTTTTACACCATAAATTTTCCATTACAATTTACTTTTGAATGAATCCATCCGTGTAGCATACAACAACACAAAAGTGGCGTGCAATTCATGTGTTTGCTGCACGGTTTTGTTTGTTTGTTTCTCCCCTCTCTTTTGTATACTTCAACCACTCAAATTTAATCATATGTCCAATACCAAATTTTCCTTCTTAATAATTCATTTCTTTAGAATTTTATGCCATTGAAATGGCATTTAAATTCTAAATTTTCATATTTAATTCTTTATTTATTTCCATACCTTAAATTCATCCTTTGATATTTATTTCCTTTCTTATACACCATATTATAAATCATAAATCCAATAATCTATAAATCCAAAGTGGAAAGCCATCTCTAATATTTATTTAATTTCACTTATTAATTTATTTCCACTATCAAGGATTTACGAAAATATGGTGTACAGTATTCTAAAATCGGGTCTCACATTTTCTCTCCACCTTAGGAAATTTGGTCCTCCAAATTTCACTTGGACCTATCATTGAAAAATTTCTGGATACTTCTCACATAATCTAAGATCTCGAAAGGTCCAATGTATCGAGGACTTAGCTTTCCTTTCTTATCGAATCTCATTATGTCTTTAGGGGGTGAGGCCTTTAAAATACATTATCACCCGTACATCTCGGGAATCTGCTTAACCCTATAAGGAGCTAAGGACTTATGGTCTCCCACTTTTCCCCATGCTATCATGGATCGATATTGTTTGCAATATATATAGTTTCATAAGATGCCATGCTGATAATCACCTGTTAGCTATTATTATAAGCAAACTCTGTCAGGGGTAAATGATCGTCCCAGGAGCCTCTAAAATCAAGTGCACACGCTCACAACACATCCTCGAGCGTCTATATCATATGCTCGGACTGTCCGTCAGTATGCGGATAAAATGCGGTGCTAAAACTCAGTTGGGATCCCATAGCTTCCTAAAGTCTCTCTCAACAATAAGATGCAAAGCGGGACTCCCTGTCAGATGTAATGTTCGCCAGAACACTGTGTACTCTCACTGTTTCCCTGACATATAATTCGGCTAAGGCAATAATTGAATCAGTAAATTTCATAACCAAGAAATTGGGCAGACTTAGTTAATTCACCCACAATTATCCAGATAGCATCTGATCCTTTACGGGCTCTCCGAATTTCACTTAAATCCCACATTTCCTCTTGCATAATCAATTTATACTCCCCGTAATTATTTATCATCTTTGTGAGTTAACAATTTCCACTTCTTTTCATACAGTAGATAGTTTCACACTATTTGTTACATATTATCACATTTAGTGCCAAGTCGATCATAATTTGGTGATTATCATTTACACAATTTTAGTCAATCGTATATAATTGTCCCAGTAGCTTTTACATTCATTACACCTGCTCTCAACATATCATTGAGCGTGTACATATTACGCTCGAATATTTACATCTATAAGAAGTGGTGCTAACAGTAAATTTGGAATCCTAAAGCCTTTTGCTATTTCCCAAAAGCATGTGGCGAATTAGGGATCCCTATCACATGTATTCGCTCACTGGAACTTCACATATGTTTTCACCGTTTCATCGATATATATAGACTAGGGCACGCGAGAGATCAAGAAACTAGATGATGTAGAAGTGAATCAATTTGGTCAATCAATCTATAGTCACTTCTATAATATCATGGTTCTTTCGGATTCTTTACTATCCCACAATAATCATTTCATAGTTTAGCTAAGACTGCACTTCACTTGCAGACTTTAATATTAACCATCAATTACAGTAATTGAGATGTTAGGTAATAATTTTTCTTGACATTTCTTTTCATATTTAGTTATCATTACATCTCTTATTCTCATGATACATATAACATCACTTAATGGTGTAATGTACCTGAGGATGTAATCTTTTCACAATCAACTTCTGTAATGGAAATTTATCAAATTACCAATTTTGTCTCCACATTATTTATGCCATTTCACATTTCCAATACATACATCCATTTACATGACTGTCAGTAATTCGTTTATTTACTCTTATGAGTATAACTCATTTCATCTGTCAATCTGGCTCGATTTTTTTAATTTAGCCGTGCCACTATGATAGTCAGAGGAATCACATTCAATCTTGATTTGGGAACTACCTCATAACTCGTGTTCCTTTATCGTCATATGATTTATCTTCTTAATGCATTTTCATCTTTTCACACTTATCACTCTAATTGATTTTCCACGTAGTATAGTACTCTTCCGTTAAAACCCTTTAACATTTTTGAATACTATACTCATACATATTCATCCATTCCAATTTAATTTTTCTCACATCATGTACCATATTAGTAAAGCAGCTGATTCCACAAGCTTCTCTACTTAAATAAATCAATATTCACTTTATCATTCAAGACCACCCGTCTCTAATAATGCTCGAATTCAGTTAAAACTCATATTTACTGAGCTTAACATTAAAATTTTTAATTTCCAGAAATTTGTGGAATTATTCAAGGATGCTGTTTATATTCTTTAAACAATTATACATATTCACATCTCGTGGTTTCATGCTATTATAATTTATCTGTATGTGATTTCATTAATTCCACTACGTCACATGATATTTCATATATCTCCTAAGTACCACGAAGGACTCGTAGGAGTTATACCGAGTTCTGAACATCATCTTACAAATGCCTGTCTGTAAGCTTTTTATCCGATAACATCTTGTTTAGAGATTGGTTCTAAAACTCCATGTATATCATTAAATGGATCGATTAAATTATCAATCCTGAACAAATGAATATCCACTTTCAGTAACAACACTATCGAACATTCGGAATTTAGTACACGATCATAAGCTATGCTTATTCTTTCGAATCATATCATCTGTGTTTTCACCAGTTACTCTAATACAGATGGGTTCTTTATTCATTAATCTCTGGAGTAATTTCTTAAGTTCTTCAAACTCTTTTAGGTTCGTTGGTAAGAGCTTATAAATAGATTCCATGTTGTGAATCGAGTCAATAATCTCTTGAATCCACATTACTCTGAAAATTTATTTAGAAATTCATCCAGTAACTTCTAAATCATAATCTCATATCATCTTAGATGTTTCATTATTCACATCCCGCAAATCCACTATGTATCCTCACATATACATATCTTTCAAATCATGTAACATATATGTCAATCGATTCACTTATATATGTTTTCACTTCAGAATATACCATTCTCTAAAGCATATTTCAAGGTATTCTGGTTCTATATTATCTGATGTATACTCATATGAAACAGAAGGATTATTTAGAACCAGAATTAATAACACTGATATTGAATCATCAATGCATAACTCACCTTTTTTTTAACCACACTCCGTAAGTGTATCTCTTTTTACAATATTAATTAATCCCTAATCAACATACCCTATCTTTTCACTTTTAATTCATGCCTTAAGAATCCATAACAGGGTCGACTATCTCGCAACCTCCCATAGTACCCACTCTGGTAGCATTACACATCAAAATATAAGTGAGGCTCACAGCAGGGATCATTAAACATGTAATATGTCCTTTACACCATCAAATACTCTATCACCATCAATCAGTTCCAAATCAATTTAGTCAACCATGATTCAGAGGCATTATTTCAATATAGGGGCATATTCATCATTTCTCAGTTTATTTCTACCTCTTTAAGATACATTCAAACAGACGATCTTAAAGTCTATATAGTGATGATATCCCATTTCACTCCATTATCATCGTTTCAAGGTCTTAGTTCGATTCGGACAGAGAAGTCCTAGTAGGGCCCTCACCGAGTTCCTCTCCATACCGTACCGAACAGACCTCCAGTAAGACCATAAGATCATCTATTTCAAGTCAAATCCTCGGATCACAATCCCTTTTCGTAATCCTTAATTCATAAACTTTCACATCATTTTAAACACTGAACTCAGTTTACAATCACTTGATTCCCTTATACATTCAGACTATACAGTACTACAAGGAATGTTTACTATTCACTTTTCGTTTCAAGCACCACTAGACATCTGACAAACCCTGCTCTGATACTATTAAATCTGTAACATCCCGAATCTACAGTAAATCACATATTTTACTCTTATCACACATTTTTACCTGTTAGACTATCTATGATGCTTAACATTCTATTAATCCTTTAAGAAATAAATGTTACTTTCATTTCAGTACCAAAATAGAAATATGAATACCTCATAAATTTTGAGATCACCTACATTCCCTTTTTACTTAAAGTAGTACTGTACAATTTTATTGAATATATAAAAGAATATAATGTACCTTCAATATCATATATCTGCTGACTCTAGCAGCCGATAACTCTGGAAGGTAAACCTTTTAATCCAAATCAATAACCTGTGGAGTGGAAATAAGAGGGTGAGCGACAACGTGCTCAGTAAAGGAGTTGTATGCTGCTTTATAAAACCAAAACTATATACCATAAAATGTTTATTTTCCTTAACAGCATACCCAGTAGGAAAGCAGTGGATATAGTGAACAGTCTTTAATATTCAAATCACTGGCTACATAGTTTACGATATAGTATAGTAAACAGTAAACAAGATTCAGTAAATCCTTTCAGTAAACAAAAATCAGTAAGTTAAGACTAGGCATCACCTTACAATTAAATTATGCTATCATCGTTCTTGAAGGAACACATCGTTCCCGAAGGAACATAGTAATCATTCCCACAGGGACACAGTTAGATTTATGACCACAATCTATAGGTGGTCCTCAGGTATAGTTGCCAAGTGACCTCGAGACCTCTGATGACTTGGCAAGTCAATCAGCCACGTGAATAGTAATGCATGAAACTTGGGGCCTAAAGTCTCAAAAATCAATTTATATCTCATAAAGAACCTTTAAGGAATATTTCACATATTTCATCATTTCTTTAAAATGATTGTTTTCCAAAAAGGTATTATATTTTCTGTTTACAAAACACAGTAAAAACAGCAAGTAATTTCACCATTTTTCGTGTGAGAAAAACACAAGTTAAACCGGCTGGCCCATGGTCAGCTCGCCCATTACGGTGAACTAATGTTCGCCCACTACCATTCGCATTTGAGCTTGACTAGTGCTCGCCTACTATATTGGATTACACGACAGAGCTGACTAGGGAATCGCCCATAAAAATATTCGCCCGAAGGCTGAAATATAACTCAATGGTTCGGGGTCGCCCATAAGATTATTAGGGATCGCCCATAAACACTAGTCTTTCAAAACCAAGGGGTCACCCACTTTTGGCTCGCCCGAAATATCACAAAGGGATCGCCTATCTTTAGCTTGCCCGGATTTTATTAAAACAGGGGTCGCCTTTCTTTAACTTGCCCAGAAAACAGCATAGGGGTCGGCTTTATAGCTCGCCCAAATCATGGTCTATGAAAACAGTTTATCAAACCAATGCATGTTTCAAACCAAATCATTTTCTCAATATTTCCATAAAATTTAACTCCACAGAACATGCATTCACTTCACACACATCTCCCTTACCTGTCTAACGAAACTGAGCTTCCCGGTTGCGCCTATCGAAATCCGTAATTCCCGACTACAAAATAATTTTATCAAAAATTATCAATAATTTTTCTCTAAATTTTAAGTCACTAACTTTCATAAATTGCATCCATTAATGACACAGCATATGCACAACCAGTATAATTTACACTGGTTCTAAAACTGAGCTTTTTCGTTTTAGCTCCTTTTTCGGTTCTGATTTCACCAACCTTCCTCTTTTGATTTTTACATTAATTTTCTACCCTCAAACCATAAAATACAGCATTAATTCATGCTAAAAAAAATCTTGGCTGAACCTTCATTATGTCCATTTCCTTGACTTTCAACCTTTTTCTATACTTTATTTTTTTCTTCTTTCAACTCCTTGCTTACGTGACCATTCCTCTTAATTACCAATAAGATTTCTTATTTCTTGTCACTCACACCGAAGTCCCATCTTATTCTATTTTCATATTCTAAGGATATTTAATTAAAAACCATGTTAGATACATGTTCATCCTATTGTGAATCATAGAAAATTATCCTTGAATAATAAGAAAACCATAAGAATACACAAACTCACCTTGATCGAACCACAACGCCAAAACAGAGCAGCTGCTGGTTCACATTAGCCCTCTATTTCCTTGGTCCTTTGATGGTTCTTAAAGTATAGTAAAGGTTTAGCAAGAAGGGTTAAGTGGTTAACTAGCTAAAGGATGGAAATTGTCTAAGCAAGCATGAAAGAAACAGAAGAAATAGAGCATGAACATGCAGCAAAGCAGAACTCGTGGAACTGCAGATCAAGTTGGCAAGAAGCTGAAGTTTAGCTCCATTTAGTCTCCTATTTATTCATACTAGCCAATAAAACTTTGCCACTTATTCACCTATCCTATTTCCTCATCATTTCCTTGTTTTATTGTGCATTTAAGACATGAAGAAAACTGCAGCAAAAGAAATCGGCCAGAGTCATTTTTTTCTTACACGTTATTGACCTGTTTTCTTTTTTTTAAAGACTTCTGCCAATAGCATTCAATCATATTTCCAAATACAATATTTCCCTTGTCTTCTTTTTCTTCTCTTTCCTTTCATCATTTTTCTTTTCTTTATTGAACATTAAAACGAGACAAGAAACTGCAGCAAAGAAGTGGCGGTGATGAAGTGGGCTGCACGTCTCTTTGACTTATTTTACTTGCTTTTAATATATTCTTCAGCCAATACAATCTATCCCATGTAAAATATTAAAGGTGTCTTCCTTTAAATATTATTTATATTATATTTTGTACTATAAAATCTTCAACCAAGTTTCATTTGAATGAATCTAACTAGGTAGACTTATGGCAGCAAAGGTGGCGTATGGAGGCTTATTTTGTTGATAAGTTTTTATCTTGTTTTGCCTCTCTTTTAGGTATTTCCACCAATCACTATTGATCACATGTCAAAGTAGTCTTCTTCCTTCCTTTAAATATAATTTATTTTTATTCTTTTACACCATAAATTTTCCATTACAATTTACTTTTGAATGTTATCCGTGTAGCATACAACAACACAAAAGTGGCGTGCAGTTCATGTGTTTGCTGCACGGTTTTGTTTGTTTGTTTCTCCCCTCTCTTTTGTATACTTCAACCACTCAAATTTAATCATATGTCCAATACCAAATTTTCCTTCTCAATAATTCATTTCTTTAGAATTTTATGCCATTGAAATTGCATTTAAATTCTAAATTTTCATATTTAATTCTTTATTTATTTCCATACCTTAAATTCATCCTTAGATATTTATTTCTTTTCTTATACACCATATTATAAACCATAAATCCAATAATCTATAAATCCAAAGTGGAAAGCCATCTCTAATATTTATTTAATTTCACTTATTAATTTATTTCCACTATTAGAGATTTACAAAAATATGGTGTACAATATTCTAAAATCGGGTCTTACATGTTATATGAAAATATAACAAAGATAGTCATATTATATAAATGTATACATACCTGTTCCAATAATTTTCGACATTCAAGTGTATGATCAAAGTGATATACTTTAGACATGGTAAGCTTAATACTTATTGTCTCAACATTATAATTTATCACTCTTTTCTGAATACAAAAATTGCACACATGAGATATTCAAATATCTCTTGATTTTTATAATATTCATTTTCCTAAATCATAGTAATAGACATCATTAAATTAAATTGAAGATTGGAGAATATTAAAATAATTGTTAACTAATCAATATATTAAGAGAAATTTTATAAAGATTGTCAACGTCTTTATTAATTAATTTCTTAGCTTCAGTGTTGAAAAATACAAATATCGCTTTTCCAAAACTATCAAATGCTTCAACATTTAACTTGTACTTATAATTATAATTGTTAACTAATCAACACCTTAAGAGAAATTTTATAAAGATTGTCAACATCTTTATTAATTAATTTTTTAGATTTAGTATTAAAAAGTACAAAACATCGCTTTTCTAAAACCATTAAATATCTAAACATTCAACTTGTACTTATAAGGAATACAAAACGCTACAATCAAGTTATATATATATATATATATATATATATATGTGTGTGTGTGTGTGTGTGTGTGTGTGTGTGTGTGTGTGTATACATATATTAAAATTATAAAATGCTTATATTATCACCATAAAATAATTTTTGTTTAATATTTTTTTTGGAATTTTTTGTTTAATGTCTTAAATATAGTGAATATAATTATTATTTACCTAGGAATTGGATTAGGGGCATCAATATGACATTAGGAACAGTGACATTTTTTTTATTAATTTTAGATAGCCTTTTGTTGTACCCACATAGCATATAATACCAACCAAAAGTTGGATTAACTTTCATGATAATTACTCTATTCGTGAAAAATTTTCTATATATATATATATATATATATATATATATATATATATATATATATATATATATAACACAAATTCAAAAATAGTTAACAATAATATACATGCTAAATCAAATAAATTTTAAAACTAAGTTGCTATATATTTTATCATTGAATAAGTATATGTTGCTCTAATACCTTGAACAGTGACTTTGTGACTAATGATTTAATTTCCGATAAAGGTATCTTATTTATAAACATTAAAACCTCATTCGATACTAGTCTTTTATGTGGTGTACGATAAAATTTTATGCCAGAGTATCTTTAAATAAACTAAATACAAAAAGTAATAAAATTTTTGTTTTTGACTCCTAAGATCCATGAGTACCAAGCATTGATAAAAAAATAAATCATCACATGCAATTTATATAATAACAATGGAGAAAATTAAAAATTTTAATTTATATATAGATATTACACTTTAGACAATTAAAAAATATAATTGATAAAAGATGTAGACAGATTTTATATTTTGTAATATTAATGTAAAAAAAGGGATGATTACATGCTATGTATTAATTTAAAAGATAAAAAAATAAAAAATGATGTTATCATTTAGAAAATTAAAAAATTTAATTAGTGATAATTAAATGTAAGATGCTATATTATTGTTTGTTATATACTATATTATCCATACTGATTTTAATAGAAATAGATATAAAGATAAATATAGATATAGATATAGATATTATCTTTTAGAAAGTAAGAAAAATTGATAAAAGCTATAAATATAGATGTTATATTTTTTAATCTTAATATAGGTGATTTTTATTTAATTTTAATCTATGTATAGATATAAATGTGTATCTTTTAAAAATTGAAATAGATAATTGAAGATAATTGATTTATTTTGTATCTTTAATATATTTATATAGAGAGAGAGATTTCTATCATTTTGAAATTTGAAAATAGATAATTGTTTTTTTATTTTAATATATTACACGCGTCAAGCATTTAGACCATCCACATAAGATGTTCTACTTGAAGTCAAATGCTTTGGTTTATATACACACACACACATATATATACATATAGATATACATACACACACATAAGATTATAGTCACAAATCATGCTTCTTCTTCTTTGAGTTGTACTCTCTTTGGCCAAAGAATCTTCTATTTTAATTGATTAATATCCACTAATAGGATTGGATGGGCTTAGATTTATACATTATATGTAAAAACGAGCTTGACAAAAAATTAGGTTCGAAAAAACAGGCTGAACCATGCTTGGGCTAATGTTCACTCCCTCATATCTTGCTTAAGCTCAATCCGAATTCGACCCGGCCCAACTTATGAATAGGTCTACTGGGAAGGAAGTAGTGCAGCCAATGGTAAAGCTTATGGAGAGGGTCATGGCAGCGGTGGTGACAATTATAACCCAAACATGATAGCCATTCTGTAGTTTTAAAGTTCTATTTGTATTTGATTCGATGAAAAAAAAAACTAAGAGGATAAAGTGTTATTCTTTAATTCAGTTATTAAAAATAATATAATTAATGGGAACTAGTTTGGTACTAATAAGTGCATAGTGTTTCTAAACTTTTGACAATATATGACATGATATATTTAAGTAAAATCTTAAAATTAATAATATTTTTTAAAATCATCCTAATATAATTTAAATTCATTTATTATACATCAAAGTTTTGAATAAATAATAAGTAGAAATTATTGTATATTCTTTTACAAAAAATTATAATTAAAAAAAATAATATTATAACAATTTTTTTAAAAATTTTTTTAACCAAACAAAAAAATATTACGATTCTTTTTCTTTCTTATTTTTTGTATTAATTTTTACCTCCCAATTAAGATATTTACATATATATATATATATAATGAGTTTGTATATGATGCACTGATAGTGTACAGTTTCTATACATTGTCAATGCATCAGAGGTTGACACCTCATCAATAGGCCCTTATGGGCAAATTAAAATTTTTTTTTGATATTTACATATAAGGGCCTATTGATGAGGTGTCAACCTCTGGTGTATTGACAATGTATAGAAACTATATACTGTCAGTGCATCATATATAAATCTATATATAATTATATGTATTCCTTCCTTCCAAAAACCTTTTTTTATTTTGCTTTTATGTCCTTTGTTTTGCTAATATTTATTCAAAGATGACGTGGGCGTGGGCCGTTAAATCTGTCCCTCTCACCCACAGGCCCTTTTTATTTTATATAATTATTTAACAAAATCGGGAGTGGGTGGAGACAGAATGGAAGTTTACAATTTTTTCTTTTATACCAAAAAAATAATTGAGGGCTACTCAAATAACGGGTACCATTTAAAAAACAAAATTGGAATGCGTTGGACTGTGGGATCCCACGGTAGGATCACATGAGCTTTTTTTTTTTGGGTGAATTGGGATCACACCATCTGTACGGAGTCTTGTTCCCTCTCTCTCGAGCGCAACATTACACAAAGTTTGAAAAATTAAACAAAATGTCGGTGGAAAAGGTTCTTTGAATGAATACCAATAACTGATAAGAAGAAGTGGAAGTGGAAGTGAATTTTTTTTTCAAATGCTTGGATAGAGTTCGAGTCTTGGAATCTCAATTATTGGGAGGACTTTACTGTTTATCATTTCAAGCTCGAACAAAATTAATCTCAGATCATAAAACGGATGAAGATATCTGTGCTTACAAAAAACAAAAGTTCTTTGAATGAACGCAGCAGATCATGAAATTAGCTACGCTAATAATTCAGCTCTATAAGTCTCTTCTCTTTCCATATTTCATCTATTTTCTTTCTTTTTCTTTTTTTTTTTCAATACTCTCCATTGTGTTATCCATCAAGCTAACTAGCTAGTTATGTTCTTTATGTTGAATCTTGTAGAAAGCGGTAATAACAAAGGCAATGCCAATCCTCGAAGAAACCATCTCAGATATGGTCAGGAAAACTCTTCCGGCAAGCATCAAGGTTGCAGACTTGGGTTGCTTTTCGGGCACTAACACATTCCAGATTATATCTCAAGTTATCGACACCATCCATGGGGTATGCCAACAAGCACAAGGGAAATTGCCAGAGTTTCAAGTGCTTCTGAATGATCTCCCGGGGAATGACTTCAACACTGTGTTTAGGTCAGTGCCTGCTTTCTATGAGCGACTTAAGAAAGAGAAGGGAGAAATGGTGGAGGGGCTGTGTTTTATAGCAGGAGTGCCAGGTTCTTTCTATCAAAGACTCTTTCCAAGCAAAACCCAGCACTTTATACATTCTTCCTATGGGCTTCATTGGCTCTCCAAGGTAGGGCTTCATTGGCTCTCCAAGGTAAGTTACACTCACCACCATTTTTTTTTCTATCAAAAGATTAATCAACTTTTAATGAAAAGCATCTTTACATTAATTTATCATTATCACCGTCAGTATTATTAATTTATTTTATTTTATCTACATAATTGAAAATATTTACAGTAAAGTCACAAATTTTGACTTTATTATAAGATCAACATAAAAAATATATGATTAAACGTAAATTTAAAGTCATTAGATGTAAAATATGTTAGAAATATTTGTAAAAATATGATTATCAATGTAAATATTATGTCAATAACCTTAAACACAAGATAATTTTATCATAATGTATGTTTATGTTAATTATCGTGTGTTTACTTAAGTCTAACATATTTTACATCTAATAACTTTAGATTTATGCTTACTTATGTATTATTTACATAAACCTTAAGTTAATTATTTGTTTATAATGCTTCTAACATATTTTACACCTAATAGCTTTAAATTTACGTTTAATCGTATAGTTTTTATGTTGACCTTATAGTAAGGTCAAAATTTATGATCTTATTGTAAAATTCCTCTTGGTAAAATTGTCCTAATACAGGTTGATAATGAGATGTTGACCATGAAAATCAATCAATATATTAATAAATTTCACCAATTTTGGTGATTTTTCTATGTCCAGGTTATAAAAAAAATCTCAAAAAGTGATCAAATGTGTAATACTCTGTTTCACATCTAATTTATCCCTTAAAAAAATTGTATCACCATGCTGCAAGTCAAAGATATGACAATGCCACGTGACAAATTTCAGTTTTTGTGAAAAATCACATGAATCAACTGTTAATTATTAGCTATGACAAAAAATTAAATTTAAAAAATATTGATTATCAAATTATAACTTTTTACATTTACATAACCAAACTCTTGTTACATGTTCTGCCTTTTTTTATTACGAACCTATTTGATCTCTTCTAATTTTTGAACAAGTTTGTTTAGGTCCCACAAGGACTAGAGAGCAATAAGGGGAATACATACATGGCAAGCTCGAGTCCTCTCAATGTTTTCAAAGCCTACGCAGAGCAATTCCGAAAGGACTTCTCAAATTTTCTAAGCTTGCGCTCGAAAGAAATGATACACGCGGGCGTATGGTGCTCACCTTTAGGCTAGAAGCAATGCAAATTTCACAAACGAAATTTATGGTTATTGGGAGCTGCTAGCTAAATCCTTTCTTGACTTGGTTGCAGAGGTTATTTTCTCCTTGCAATCTCCATTTTAATATTAGCATATCTTCGACAATTATTTTTATTACAACTTTATATTATCCCATTTGAATAAATTCAAAAGAATACAGAGATTTAGCACTCATAGGCATAGATTCCAAATAATATATTGGTGGATCGTACATAATTCATGGTTGTAAGTGGACAAATTCTTCTCGTAAATAAATTAAAGTATATACCGTACCATGAAATATAAGAGGTTTCTAAAATAAAAATAAATAGGTAAAGATTAATATCGTTTACAGAATCTGAAAACTCAATTAACCGTGTTTATAATTAGCAACTATTAAAATATGCAAATATATAATTTTAACATTAAAAATAATTTAAATAAAATTCAGAAATGGATTTAATTGATTGTTACGTGTCCATTTAATAATATTACATTGACTTGATAATTCAGTGTTGAGTGACAAACACATAAATCAACTTCTAATAATATTTAAATCCCTAAAGTAAGTGTGTGCATTCATTTTAGTAATAATATTCAAAGCTATTAAAATAAAAATATGTTTAGATTTCTATAAAAAAAATATGTTTAGATTATAAAATGTAGAGAGTACATATAAGACAGTCATAAATCTGTAATTCTTTGAATTGCAAATTCTAGGGAAAAGAATAGTTTTATACAATTTGTGCTTCTGTTATTTCCAGGGACTTGTCAAAGAGGCAGATGTGGATTCGTTCAACATTCCTTTCTATACACCCTGCAAAGAAGAAGTAGAGATTGTTAAGAGGGAAGGATCGTTTGATATCAAGAAGCTACAAGTTTTCAAAGTGGACTCCAGTCCTCCTAGAGACCGAGATGAGCTGATCGATGACAGAGACTTTGCATTGAACATTTATACCCAAGCGAGGAAAATGTTGCAAATATTATAAGAGCTGTTACAGAACCCATTATTTGCAGTCATTTTGGAGATGCTATCCTTGATAAGTTATTCATAAGGTTTGCAATACATGTAGGAAATAGTCTACGTGATTCAAAGAACGGGGAGAGAAAGGGGGAGAGGTTTAACATTGTCATTTCATTGACAAAGAAGTAGTAAGTTAAAAGGAATTTAAAATAAGAGCTTCTAAGTTCTAAATATACTGCAATTTTTAATCATCACACTTCAACGTATGTGAAGACAAATGAAAAACAATTTTGTATTAAAAAATATCTCAACTCTTGTTCTTCTTCTGCATCTTTTCTTGTAATACAATTGAGTTATTGGTTAAACAAGTTTAAGTCTAGTTTCATGTTTTTTTTTTTTTTTAAGTTACATCGAGAGTTCACCACCTCTATGAACAATTATGTTTCGAAATTGCACGCTAAAAGTCTCGTGTTTCCCTTTATTGCTTTGCCTCCATTACAGGCTTTCTTACAAGTTCTTTGGAGATGGCGACTCTTGCCCTCTTTTAAAGATTGGAATTTTATTCATCTAATACTGCTAATCAATGCTTTGTTATTGTTTGGACAGTAATGGACACACCAACAAGAAAAAAAAAACCCAAAAAAATTGAACCCTAAACTAAAAATTGAACGAATTTCAATTTCAAAGATGAAGATGAAAGCACAATACTTGGGATGAAGATGAAGATTGATTTGAGATTTTTTGTGATATAAGTTTAGGGTTATGAGATGGATTAAGATGAAGAAAACGAAACTAATGAAGAAGAAGAAGAAACAGTTGAAGCAAGAGGTGAGTTTTAAAATAGAGATAATTTTGTAATTTTAAGGGTAAATTTAGTATTTTTTTAAAAAAATTTATTTAAAATTGTGGTGTATAAATTAAAATTTTGGGTGTATTTAAAAATTCTCATTAAGAATTAGAGGATATTAGTGCGACATTTGGAAAGATAGTTTGAGAGTGTAGATTTGAATTTAATTTTCTATATAAATTGCGATAATGAATTACACACATAATCTACAAATCAGTTAGGATTTAATAAGTCTATATATTGAAAAAATACGAGAAGATGCATTACAAATAGACTTGTTTATGGGTCGGGCCGAATCAAATTCGGGTGGAACTTAGACAAGATATTAAAGAAGTGAGCATGAGACTAAGTCTGACCTGATCTGTTTTTCAAGCCTAATTTTTTGCCCAAACTCGTTTTACATATTATGTGTAAGCCCAAGTTCGCCCAAATTGTATTAATTTTTTTCAAAATAATTATAACAAAACATAAAAAAAATATTAAAACATATAATAATTTAGAAGTATAACATAATAAGTTTGAATAAATTTTTACAAAAAGGTTATAAGAAACATGAAAATTTAAATTAAAGTATAAAAAAATACAAAATCAAAATAAATTGCACAAAGAAAGCAAAAATAATTAAAAATTATATTAATATAAACTAATAATAAAAAAATAGTAAAATGGGTTGGGCTTGGACTTGGACTTGACACTGTTAACCCAAGCTCGACCCTTTTTTTAATAGGCTTAGCAAATTTTCAAGCCCAAACCCATTTAATAGGCTTAATATTTTTATCCAAACTAACTAAAAAAATAGACAGACTTTCAGGTTTGGGCGAGTAATCTAACTTTTAAATAGGTCTAATTACAAATTAACAAAATACCCATAGGTATTTCAAATTAATAACTAAATAAAGATTCAACAAATCCATGATTTTGAAAATAATTATAAACATGTATTTATGCCATAACTTCTATTATATTAGCATCTTTGAAACCCTTTAATATATAAAATATTAAAATATGCTTGAACATGAATTTGAATATCAGAATAAAACTTACTCTTCATTTGCTAATGTTGACAAATCCAAAGTTTTCACAACTTTTCACACTTGCACCTTTGCCTCCTGTGTGAGTCAATCAAAGTACATATATGTAGTAAATACCGAATATTGAAGTAGACACGTACCGTTTGATATTTAGTCAGTTTGTAATTTTAAATGGAAGAATTAGAAGTACATGGAAAAAGGAAAAATTATTAAGTAAAAACATTAGATACAGTTTTCGAAAGCATGCACAATTTAATATCTTTAGCTATGATTTTAAATTTTTAATTGCGTATTCAATCTTCAAACATCATGCTTTAGCTATTAACTATGGTTTTTGAAAGTATGCACAATCTAATATCTTTAACTACGATTTTAAAATCTTAATCGTGTTTTCAGCTTTCAAACATTATGGTTCTAACTACGTTTATGTAAAAAGCATGATTTAATATAATAAAATATCACACTATACTTAAACATAATTAAACAAAAACTGCTGTTTTCAACGAACTTTACTCTTTAAATATTAAAAGTATATAACTTACATTTTTATAGAAGTTATTGTAGAAAAAAGACTATGATTTTATTGTTAACCGTAGTTAATATTCTTAATTATACAATTAAGACTTGTTTTTCCTATTAAATGTCATCTTATTATATACGAATGGATTATAGTTTTTTTATTCAAACTTAATCTTTTTTAGCTCACTGTTTCATATTTGAAAATTGAAGATTCAAGAACATTGGATTTCATTTGAAACGTCATTTATAAATAGACATTTTGTTGTTTTAATAAATTAAACCATAGTTTTTATTTATACATAAACTACATTTTAGGTTTTTAAACGTTGTCTTTTGTGTCTGATACTTCACCATCTAAGATTTCACATGCTTGTAATATTGAAAAGGTCAATTTACTAATGTAGCGTTTCAAGCCAAGCATGCTGCAAAACTTAAAGTTCAAAGTAACATCCATCATCCTTCACTTTTACTTTGCGTCTTCTCTTTCTCTCTATCTTTTTCTCCAACAATATTAGTTCTCTTCCTTCTTATTCTCAAAATTAACTATGAAGAATATAACTATTAAGCTGTGCAACAACATTATTGAATCTCTTCCACTAGTGATATTATCTTTGATTCTTAAACATGTGACTTTTATTTCAATTATTGATTTTGTGAATGCCAGCCTGAAATGCTTTTAATGAAGTCTCCCAAAAGATGATGATATTTTCTAGAATGTTTAGCTTCTCATCAACATGGATTCAAAGTGAATTTTTTTTAAAGAGATTCAAAGATGCCGAGAATGCAGAGGCATAATATAGGAAATGAATAGTTCATTATTTTAGTCGAAGGAAAAAAGAGTTAGGATTACGTTGTCTAAAGTTAGCAATTTAAAAAAGCAATGCAATTGAAGCCATATACGTATATGGTATTATATTGATTTCTTAAGGGGTGAGTAAAGGGAACAAAGGCTTCAAGTTTAATTTTATCTGAATCTGACAAACTTTAGCAAAAGAAGTTTCAATATTGTTAGATGTCATATAAACCCAGAGAAATTCCTAAGCAGCATCTAGGTGTATGCATCCTTGTCTGAGCTAAAAGAATTTTGTGATAATCTCATGACATTATGCAAATACCAAATGAAAAGCTTGGGAAGAGAGCAACAAAGTTGATAACCCTTGAATGTGGCTATGAAATCCCCCAGTTTCATGTAAATTCTCATCATTGTATAATGTTTCCAGCTTAAATGATGTAAATAAATATGAGAATTATGAAGTATGAATGATGTATGGAACATGAGAAGAAACAAGGAAATTGAAAGTCAAGTTGTCAATGAATAAATTCTGATGTTATGAGAATGATTGGATAATGGTAAAATAAATATCAGATTTTGGTAATTAAAATACATGTGGCATATGAATGGAAGAAAAGAGATTAATGGTCAAAGGGTCAAAGTAGTGGCTGAGATGATTAATGGATTAATGGGCATTTAATGCAAATTTCATGAGTCATCACCATCTTCATCAGCCAAAGTCGGTAGCCACTTTCCAGCCCTCACTCTCGTTTCCTCCATTTCTTCCTAAGTTTCCTTCCATACTCACCTTGACAAACACCCTTGTTTACAGATCGAATCGTTAAGCTCACTTAATGAAAAACGATCCTTGTCACTAGCTTAAGTCACATCTGAAGTTTGGTGGATTGAATCCAAGTATTTGGAGAGATAAGAAATTCTATTAATTTGGCTATTGACAAAAGTAAGAGGAGAAATCGATTCAGTCAATTTCAGTTATGGTATAGAGTTGTATGATGTTGGTATAGTTTACTTATGGTGGTTTCTTAAAGGTTTGACTTATTATGATGTTACAGCTTTGAAGAAGTGAAGTGAAAGGCTAAGGTTGATGCAACCAAGCTTGAGGATTTTGGCAATCGAGGTAAGGAATTTATGTAACAGACGTAGGGTGGCTATGTCCGCATATTTTTAAGTATTTTAGAAAGAAGTATCAACTGATTTGAAGTGCATGAGGTTAAATTTCGGGTTTTACTCCTAGTTACCAAAATGCTAGGAGCAGCCGACTGCCTTAAGTAGCAGCCGATTGCCTAGAGACAACCAAAGCATAGATTTCTGAAAACCAATGAAAACCAGTCGACTGTTATAGAAGCCAGTCGACTGCTATTTTCCCAGTATGCATTCTATTTCAAACCAGTCGATTGCTATATGGACCAGTCGACTGCTTTTACTTGTAAAAGCATTCTGTTTCAAAACCAGCCGACTGCCTATAAAACCAGCCGATTGCCCTGTTTTCAGAAGCATTCTGTTTCAAAAACAGTCGACTGCTATATGACCAGTCTACTGCCATGTCTCGAAAAGTATTCTGTTTCAAAACCAATCGACTGCTATATCGCTTAGTCGACTGCCCCATGCATTTTTAGAAAAGAAAATATCGGAATTTTTAAAAGAAATTAATTTCGATAAATGAAAATATGAGGTAGCAGCTGATTGCCCTATGAGGCCAGTCAACTACCCTATTTGAAAAAAAGATTTCAAAGCCTATTTCAAGAAAGTATAAATGTCATAGCAAATAGCTATATGACAAAAGTTTTGAGACTATGAAGTACTTAATGATTATGCACTTCTGTATATGTTCATGGCTAAGGAGCTCTAGTCCAGCCCTCAGTGCTATAGATGTCACCTGACTAGTGTTCACTGTAGCCACCGACGTTTGGCCAAATTGTCTCTGTTATATATATATTGGCTAGGGGAGGATTCCTGGCTCCTACGGGAGTATGCCACATGATTCAGTGCATAATTCTGTCAAATTGCCAATAGTCTCTCTATTATTTGAAAGTTATATGATGTATGTTTTAAAGAAAGAATATGATGCATGATTTGAAAGAAAGTATATGAAGTATGCCTGCATATGATGTTTTGAAAGAAGTATATGATGTATGTTTTGATGAAAGTATATGAAGATGCTTTATAATGATTTTACATGACATTATAGAGCCAAGCAGGAAAACTGCATATAGAGGCATAGTACGCTCTTTTACATATATTTCTTACTGGGCGTAAACTCACCCTTTTACGAACATTTTTCCTACAGATTATCTGAAGTGAACCCCGCTCTAAATAGAGGAGCTAGCTTTTGAGATATCAAGTGTATCTTCGAGATACGCTTCTCGATAATAGTTAAAGATATACTTATGAAATTTTGTAAGTCAGACAATACCACAGCACATTAATGTTTATAAGAGTTTTGGGGATTTAGATATATAAGATGTGTAAGATCTTGTGCAAAGGAATGATATGTATATATATCATTATTATGTTTTAATTGATGCCAAATTAATTATGATGAACTATTAAATACTAAATTCAAGAAGAAGAATGACATTGACGGACGAGTTAAATCAAGTCATATAAGATAAGGAAAAAGTTAAATGGTAAAATGTAGTGATTGGGATGTCACAGTGGCCTCTCTAACTTTTGCTTTTAGGATGTTAATTATCATGTGTTTATATATTTCTAACATATTTTACATCTAATAACTTTAGATTTATGCTTAATCATATACTGTGTACTTTAGCCTTAAGTTAATTAACAAGTATTTACGATACTTCTAACATATTTTATGCTTAATGACTTTAAATTTATGCTTAATTAAGTGTTATTTAGGTTACCTTTATAGTAAAATAAAAATTTATGATTTTACTGTAAAATCTCCAAAACAAATTGAGATATTTCCGGTGACGAATTTGATTATTTTTTTTTTTTCACATTTTCTTTTGTTTGAAGTATAAAAAAGGTAAAACCTTGAAAATATAAAAAAGCAAAAGAATATTATGATGATGGCATTGACAACCATGGGTAATGATTATGGCTTAATCATAATAACAGCAGTGAAAACACTAGATCAAAAATATATATACTTATGATAACATAATAATTATACAAAATTTGATGGCATTTAGAAAAAATACATGATAACTCCATATAAATAAACAGAAGTGAAACAAGACAGCAGCTGGGCAGAAAAGTTTGCGTGGGCCCGCGCCTGTCCAAATGGACGTCTCCAAAATAAAGAAAGAAACTTCTCCCTGTTTTCCTCATTCCCAACGGACCCCTACAAGTGAAGATCAGTGAATCAAAAACGAAGTTGAAGTCATCCAATTACATTCTGGCTTCCCTTCAATGGAGTTTGCTTTCTAACGTATTTTTCACTCTCTTTCCGAATCAAAAACCTTGTTTTCCTCGCTCATCACCATATTCTAATTCTTTTATTGTTTTTGTCTATTTTTCCTTTTTAATTAAAGAAGCTGACTTTTTGGGATATTTGGAGTGTAGCTGATCCAAGTATCCAGGTTCTAAAATGCAGAATTCTGATCAGGAAAGGCAAGATCAAAGGTAAATATACTCTGGGTATTTCTTCCTTTTTTGGTTTTTTGATTCTCTCACTCAGTTTTTTGTGATGTTGAAGTAGTTTTAGCTCATGGGTTGTTTTTCTTTTTCCCTATTTTTGGGTAAGGTATGAACTTTCTTTAGATTACTTTTCAGTTTTTAGATGAGTATCATGTTTCTTGCTTCTCTCTTTTGGTTTTTGGGGAAGTGAGCTGCAGTCAAGAAGCTAAAGTTGGAGACTTTTGGAGCATGTTTGTGTTGAGTGGCTCAATGTGAAACTTGGTTTTAACTAATAATCATTTATCTTCCATAAATTGGAGCGTTAGCTGTTTGAATTGGATTGATCAGGAACTTCAAAGGAGAATCATTGGGAATATCATTATTCCGAGGTTGGGTTGGGGACGCTTTTCTATAAAAAATTTGCTAGCAAAAGAACATAAGAAAGAATAAGAACTGTTCTTGGTGATCCTACTTCTTTTGAAGCTACCGTAGCTGCTATTAGAGGTAAGTTTGGAGGTTTTAGGTGCAGCTTTAGTTTTAGTTGTGATGAACTTTCATAAGATCTAGGGTATAATTAAAGTCTCTCCCATCCAAAAGATAGGATATCATTTCGAATGTAACTAAAACATGGTTAGTTCAGTTATTGTTACTCGTTTAGTTTCCCAGTGAAGTTTTCTCTTGCATGGTAGTTCCCTTTCTCTGGAGGAAGCCTCTTGATGCCTTGGAGGTGCTGTTTCTGTGCCTTTAACTCCTTCTTCCTATGTACATTTTTAATAAGTAAATTCATTTATTCATTAGGAGAAACTGAAATTTTGATGTAAAGATAGATTTTCTGTCTTTGTTTTAGCTTTAGTAGCCGTTCATACTTTGTGGATGAATTGATGGAACCTTAGTTTTTGTAGATTGGATTTTGTATAATAGTTTTTGTAGATTGGATTTTGTATAATACTTTCTATGTATTCTAATGCATGCTTGGTGTGTGTGAATAGGAGGGAGGGGGGAAAGGGGACATGTTGATCTTTCATAAAGTTATACTAAATTTGGCCTGAAGTTTGTTATTTTATTTTTGGGTGATTATTTTGCCCTTGTTTTGTCAGGAAAACTTGCAACATGGAGGATTCCACAATGACAATTGAATTCCTTAGAGCACGTTTACTGTCTGAGCGATCTGTCTCAAAGAGTGCAAGACAGAGAGCTGATGAACTGGCAAGAAGGGTCTGTTTTCATGTTTTACTTAGAAGGCCTTTTATGATTTATTGTCTGTCTCTCTCTCATGCTGATACTTATGGAGTCTTTGTTTAATGCCTTATAATGTTGGTTTTCTATATGAATTAGGTAGCTGAACTGGAAGAACAGCTAAAAATTGTGTCTGTCCAAAGGAGGAGGGCTGAAAAGGCAACAGCCGATGTTCTTGCCATTTTGGAGAATAATGGGGTCAGTGATATATCCGAGGACCTTGATTCAAGCTCTGACCAGGATGCACCTTTTGAATCCAACATGGATAATGCTTCCACAAAAGAAGAGAACTCTGCCAATTTAAAAGTGAGAAGAAAAGAGTCAGAGGAATTTTCAGGTTCTGACCATGATTTTTCATCAGCATCTGGTAGAAGCTTGTCCTGGAAAGGCCTCAAGAGTGCTTCTCATTCTCCTGAAAAGCATAGAGATTCACTTGTGAGAAGGCACAATAGTTTTACATCTATGGGTTTTTCGTCCCCAAAACACCGCCAGGGTAAATCATGCCGGCAGAGACGTCGGGAATCAAGGCTAGTACATATACTGTTGCTTTTAATCACAGCAATGCGGCGTGCCTTTTTTTTTTTCTAAAAAAAGGAAAGACAGAAAGTAATATACTAAGCTTCACTGAATTTGCCAAGGAGTCCTATAGTTTTGCACAATAAACCTTGTATGATGAACACTGCTCTCTGATGCAAGGAATGGGTAACATTAAGATTTCAAATGATAAAAAAATGATTTGACACAGAAAAGGATTGATGTAGTGAGAATAGATCTAAGTTTGGACCATTAGCATTGGTAAAAAATGAAAAGAGACAAAGGAGATGATGAAATTGCATTTTTACTTTTATACTATTTGTATGGTTTAATGTGTCATTGGAACTGTAGAACTGAAAGATCAAAATTAAATAATGTTATTATAAGGATCATTCTTCTTATTTTCATTTACAAAAATGACTTCACTTGAGAATTTTCTTCATCTTTGTACATGTTAATTTCTTCAACATGGATTTCCTCACAGTTTTTGATGAGTAAAAAGAAAAAAAAATTATCAATGCTTGCTTTATTTATCAGATCAGAAGCAGAGGTGCTTAAATCAGAACTGAAAGATCAATGTGAAGTAATGGTATTATGAGGATCATCCTTCTCATTTTCAGTTAAAAAATGACTTTACTTGAGAATATTCTTCATTTGGGTACATGTTAAATTCTTGCATGTTCAACACAGATTTCCTCACAGGTATTTACTCTCATCGTTTAAGTGAACAAAAATTTTATCTATTCTTGCTTTATTTATCAGATTAGTAGCAGAGGAGCTTAAATCAGACAATGTCAGGGTTGATCCACAACTAAATGGACTTGTAAGCTCTTCAGAAGTTAATACCAATCACTCTGAATGTGAGCCTGATATCTTGCCAATACATTCTGAAATTTGTGAGATTAAAAGCTCAATGGACAATCTACATTCAGATGCCTTAAAAGATGAAAGAAATGTAACTGGTCGTGATCTTGATTTTCATGGGTATGAAGGAGAGAAAAACATGGAAAAGGCACTAGAACATCAAGCACAACTTATTGGCCGTTATGAAGGAATGGAAAGGGCTCAAAGAGAATGGGAAGAGAAGTTCAGAGAAAATAACAATAGTACACCGGTATGCTTCAGCAATACCTATTTCATACAAATTGTTTAAGTTCTTTTGCTTTCTTAGTTGTGATATCATGCTAAACTGTTGAGCAATGGAATTAAATTTTCTACCGGACTAAGAAGGGATTTAGTGCAAAAAGTTGCTTTTTTTTTTTTCCTTTTCCTATTAGTTGAATACTCTGGATTTATTTTATCATTCTTGCCTTCTGGAATACTGGATTCTTGTTATCTCTCACATACAGGTATATGATGTTGCATATGTGTCACAAACAGGCATATGATTTTGGTCTTGTAAAATGCATGTTTAGATGGCAGTAGATAGAATTACTAAGTGCACGCTCACTAGTGCAGGATTTCGGGGCTTCTGCAGTACTTTTTATGAGCTTTGTATTTTTTTAGACAATATGAGCTTTTTAATTATTTTAAACTCTTAATTCAAATAAAATAGTAAAGACAGCTTGACATCTAGACTGTACATGGTGCCGAAAACTAAAATAATTGGTCTTGAATTCTATAAAGAGCAGCTGAAAAGAGTTTTAATGGATTTTTAAGGCATAATTGATGTGGTTAATTTAATTAAGGAAAGTTTGTTTTCTGTTGATATGGGCAGGAAATTAGAAAAATTTAAAGATAGAGCAATGGTTGAATCTTTGCAATTTCATATTATGTTCAAAAGAATTTCCTTATAAGTACATACAAATGAAGGAGGAAATGGGACCTAGCAAAAACTGTAGGTCACGAATTGTGCTAGCTCAAATGGTAAGGGTTGGGTGTGCATTTTATACAGATCTTAGGTTTGAGCTGCAGTGCTTCGTGCTGTACACACATATACACACACAGAGACACATTGCAGGTGTAAAAACTTAACTTCTATTGAACTGGGGAGATGTGTGAGTGGAGGTTGTACTCTTTTTTTGGGGGGCTAGGGTGGTGGTTGGGTGGATTTGATTTGTTTTGGCTTACCTCAACTGCAGGTGTTCGGTGGTTAGCAAATGCCGTATCTTTTGAGACTGAATTATCTTTCATTTTCTTTTGAGATAAGAAAACTCTGCATATATCACTATATATAGTTGCTGAACGTGGTAGCTGACAATAATTCTGCATATATCACTATATACGGTTAGCCTAAGTTTGAAGCTAGAATCAATTATTAAAAACAGTCACATGCTAATCTCTCTCTCAATTTTTTAATTGGATTCAATGAAATCCAAATAAAAAGAACCTTGACATGTGGTTTTAAAGATGGGATCCTTGTTGACTGTCCTTAGGTCTTGTGTCCCCTGGGAATTCCTCTGTTATCCACATTTATTTGAGGTGTAAGGCCAGTTACCACAATGAAACTACAGACATTTGCTAATGTCCCCAAGAAAATATGTTGATAAGTTACATAAAAATACTTGAAAAAACACAAGAAATTAAAACATAGCTATGAAGCATGAACCAAAAGTGCCACTATAAATGCTCAATTTTGGCAAATATGGAATTACTAATTTATCCTTGTTTCCAAGTGTCTTGCAAGTAAATTCTGTAGTATCTAAGTTTTATATTATGTATACAATTAAATCAATGGGTTTAATTCCTAGACTATGGGTGTTATACGAAAATGCAATTGGTCCCAAGTCCGTATAAAAGAGAAGGGTTGGCGATAGGTTTAGACAATCAGCTACTCAAAACTCGTTCAATTTTTATGAAACAAACCAATATTATAACTTCATTAGGGTGTCCCCTACAAAGCGATGCACTACATCGGATCTTGAGTGTAGTGAAAAGTATGTAAGCGTTGTTAGGTTGTCTCTTTGAAGCGACATGCTACATGATGTAGTGTCAAATATGCAAACGGTTTCCACACCACAATGGATGGGAGTGGGTTAAAAAGTTAGTATATAACCATAAGCTTAGGTCAGGATCTTGGAATATAAGTACGCTTAATAGTAGGTTGGTGGAAATTTGTGAGGTTATGAGTAGGAGGGACTTAATATCTTGTGTCTTCATGAGACCAAATGGGTTGCAGAGGCTAGGGAGATAACATCTTGGTGTTATAAACTTTGGTACGCAGGGAAAGATAGAAATCGAAATGGTATAGATATCATCATAGACAAAAAGCATCAAGAGGATGTTGTACAAGTTAAGAGATAAGGGGATAGAATTGTTTTGGTTAAGCTAGTTCTAAGATGGGATGTTTTGAATGTTATTAGTGTGTATGCACCACAGATACAACTTTATGAGGCTAGTAAATGACAATTTTGGGAGAATTTAAATAAATTAGTACAAGAAGTGCCTATAGGAGAACCGCTTTATTGGTGGTTTCCTTAATGGCTATGTAGGTGTTAGTAGAGAGGGTTTTGAGAGTATACATGTGCGTTTTAAACTATTGTGTAAGAAACGAGGGTGGGGATGCTATCTTAAATTTTGCTTTATTTTACGAACTAACCCTAGTGAACCTTGCATTATAATCTTTAAAAGTGGACTAAGTGCAAGTTAGATAGATTTATTTTTGAGTAAGAGGGATAGACGTAGGTGTCTAGATTGTAAGTTTATCCTAGGTGAAAGTTTTACCATGCAACATAGACTGCTAGTCCTAGACATGAAAAAATCATAAACAGCATCAGAAGAACCAAAAAAAAGGAGCTACAAGGATTTGATGGTAGAAACTAAAGAATGATTGCCATTTAGTATGCAGAAATAGTTAGATTGAAAAAGAATATTTGACAGTAGAGGAGAACCCAAATATGCTGTAGAAAAAGATAGCAAAACGCATTCGAGAGGTGGATAAGGAGATACTAGGAGTATCAAATGGAAGAGCATCGATTGGAAAAGATGCAACATGGTGCAATGAATCAATTAAGGAAGCTATAAAGACTAGGCAAGAGTGTTAAAAGACTTGGAAGAAGAAAAACATTGAAGAGAGCTTAACAAAAATACAAGTTAGCTAGGAAGGATGCAAAAAGGGTGGTGGTAGAAGCTAACGTGAAGGTTGTAAAAGAGATTTATAATAAGTTGGACACAAAAGGATGGAGAGAAAAAGATACATTGGTGTGAGCAAGAGTTAGGAGTCGTGAAATGTATTAAGGATGAGTATCGAGATACATTAATTAAATACAATGACTTTAAAGAAAAGTGGCATGATTATTTCAACAAACTATTTAACGATGAAGCCAAAATTTGGACACTATCTTGGTCCCTCCCGAGAATTTGAATTGATGCTTTATGTGTAGAATCAAAGAGATAGAGATAAAGGACACGCAATAGAGGATGAAGATAGGGAAAACTGTTGGGCTTGATGACATTCCTATTAAAGTTTGAAAGTGCTTTTGAGAGGTAGCACTTAGGTGGTTGTCAAATTTTTTTAGTAAGATTTAGCTCACTAACAAAATGCTCAAGAAATGGAGGAAGAGTGCTTTGGTATCTCTCTATAAGAACAAGGGAGATATTCAAAGTTGCTTCAACTACCGAGACATAAAACTAATGTCACACGATGAAATTATGGAAAAAAGTTATAGAACGAAGATCAAGGAAAACGTAAAAATATCGAAGAATCAATTTAGTTTTATGTCTAGCCGATCAACTATGGAGGCAATACACTTTGATAACTTGTGGAGCGTTCTCGAGTATAAGGTAAAGATCTTCATATAATCTTAAAGGCATGGAGAAAACATATGTTCAAGTTCCTAGGGAGGTGTTATGATTGTCCTTAATGAAGAAAAGAGTTTTTGTAAAATATATTGAAATAATTAAGGACATGGAGATGTAAGGAGACATGAAGATATGTGGAGGGCAAACAAGTGAATTTTCTATCACGGTAAGACTACATCAAGGGTCGTCGTTAAGCCCATTCCTGTTTGCTATAGTGATGGACAAACTAACAAAATCTATCTAGGATAATGAGGATAATGTGCCTTGGTTTATAATGTTTACAGATATTGCATTGTATGTTGAAACTAGAGCGGAGGTTAATGCAAAGTTAAAGCTGTGGAGACTAACGCTAAAATTAAAAGGGTTCAGACTAAGCAAAGTAAAGACTAAATACATGTAATGTAAATTTAGTTCAAACAAAGAAGATCGAAACATGGTAATCCTAGATGGGGTGGTGCTCCCTAAGCGGGATAATTTCAGATATTTGGGTTTGTAGGAAAGCAATTGTATTAAATTTAGGAAATATGTAAATATCTGTATCCTTAGAATTATGTCAGACAATCCCAAAATCATAGGGATTAGATTTAGGTAGATTTTAGTTTCCTATTTGCTGCTTAAAGGCAGTTGTATATAATCCTAAGGGGTTTTGTATTATTGATAAGTTCTTAATACAATAGTTTGATTTTTCACAGGGGTCAATTGTATAGATGGATGAAGAGATTGATGATGATGTGATTCATAGAATCCAAGCTAGTTGGAGCAAGTGAAGAAGCATTATAGGTGTGTTGTGCAATAAAGGAATTCTTATATGGTTGGAAGTTAAGTTTTACAAGATTGTTGTCGGAACAACATTGCTCTATGATAATGAATGTTGGGTGACTAAAAAGCTGCATACATGGAAGATAAGTGTAGAGGAAATTTGAATGCTAAGATGGATGTGCAGATATACGAGAAAGGATGGAATGAGAAATGAAGATATTCGTAAGAAGGTTGGAGTGACACTTATTGAAGACAAGATAAGCGAAAGTTGTTTACGTTGGTTTGGATACATACAATGTAGACTTGTGGACGCTCCAGTTAAGAGAGTGACGGCAATGAGTGATGAAAAAAAGGTCAACGTTAGGGGAAGACCATATAAAACTTGGAAGGAAGTTATTTGGGGAAATATGGTGAAACAAGAGTTGAAAGAACAAATTACCTTAGAAATGTGTGGAAGAGGAAAATTAATGTTGACAATTTAGTGTAAATTCATAAATTGGTTCATGTAACCTATCCTAGTATTGGAATTTGAATTCATGTATTGGTTCATGATGATGATGATGATCTCGGTGCCTTTTGAGGGTTTGAACTAATACTTTATCCGCAGAATCAAAGAGAGGTAGAAGAGGCCTAATGAGGATGAAGACAGAGAAAGCTGTTGGGTCTGATGATAAACCTATTGAAGTTTAAAAATGCCTTGGAGTGGTAGAAGTAAGGTGATTGACAAATTCTTTTAATAAGATTTGGTGCACGAACAAGATACTTGAGGCATAGAGGAAGAGTGTTTTGGTACCTTTTTATAAAAACAAGGGAGATATTAAGAGTTGCTCCAACTACCGAGGCATAAAACTAATAAGTTACACAATAAAATTATAGGAAAGAGTGATAGAATGAAAATTAAGAAAGACTGTAGAGATATCGGAGAATCAATTCGGTTTTATCTTGACCGATCAATGGAGGTAATACACTTGCTTAGACAACTTGTGGAATGTTCTTGAGTACAGGGTAAAGATCTTCATACGGTTTTTATGGACTTGGAGAAAACGTATTATAAAGTGCTTAGGGAGGTGTTAAGGTGGTCCTTAATGAAAAGAAGAGTCCTCGTGAAGTATATTGAAAAAATTAAAGACATGTATGGAGATGCAAAGAGATATGTGAGGACATGTGAATGGCAAACAAACGAATTTCTCATCATAGCAGGATTACATCAAGGGTCAGCATTAAACCTATTCTAGTTTGCTGTAGTAACGGACAAGCTGACAAAATCCATTCAGGATAATGTGCCTTGGTGTGATGTTTGCAGAGGATATTGTCTTGTATATTGAGACTAGGATGGAGGTCAACACGAAGCTAGAACTGTGGTGACAAAAGCTTGAATTAAGAGAGTCCAAACTAAGTAAAGTGAAAACTAAATATATGGAATGTAAATTCAATTCAAATAAAGAGTGATATTGAAACATAATGATGGTAGATGGGGCAGCGATCCCTAAGTGTGATTATTTCAGATATTTGGGATCGATTGTACCGATGGATAGAGAGATTGATGGAAATGTAACCCATAGGATCCAAGTTGGCGGTGTTGGAAAGATTAGGAAAATCCCAAAATTATTGGGATTTGGTTAGGGTCAACTTTCTGATTTTTTATTTTTGGTAGTTTCCTGTTTTTTCATTCTTAGAATTAATTGTGTCTATTTTAGGATAGTTCTCCTTCTATAAAATAAAACCTACTGTATGTCAAAGATATAGAGAAAATTATTTTCTAAACCTCTTGTTTCATGGTGTCAGAGCAGGTATTCCTGCTGGCATATTCTTCTTTCTGGCCTTTCATACTTAGCTAGAAGAATTGGTAAGAACAATGGCTGGTACTACCCAGTCCTCATCTACAGCAGAATCCCCTGCTGTTTATAACCATCAAAAAAATTCTTTACCCTGTTTATCATCTTCCCTAGACACTTATTCTCTTCAAATAACCCAACACAGACAACCTGCAAATTGGAAACCCTGGAGTCAGAGAAAATCAAACCAGTCAGCCTATACTACCGAGTCTGCCATAGACTCTAAAAAACCAGGCCAACTTCCCTTCACTACAGAACAAATGGAGCTCTTGAGGAACCTTCTAAACCAGTCAAAACCTCTTAAAGAGTCCGAACCCGCTGCACCCTCCTCCACTCCCATTGTTGCACAACGAGGTAACACCAAATCATCTTATTTATCACACAAAGTTACAGGTGAAGGTTGGATAATTGATACTGGTGCCTCAGACCATATGACTGGCTCTTCTTCTGCTTTCTCAACTTATGAAGCATGTGATGATGACCTAAAAGTTACGGTTGCTGATGGTACTCTCTCAACTGTTGTTGGTCGAGGGGATATTGAACTTTTTGGTTTGTGATTAAAATCTGTTCTTCATGTTCCAAATCTTAAGTGCAATCTTCTTTCCATTAGCAAAATTACTAGGGATCTTAATTGTGCAGTAACATTTTTTTCTACACATTGTGAATTTCAGGATTTGTCTTCGGGGAGGATGATTGGCAATGCTGAAGAGCGAAATGGCCTCTACTACCTCTCTGGTGTCGGTTCTCCTTCAAGACCAAGAACACTTAGTAATGTTACACTGTCCACTGTTTCAAATTCTGATGTTCTACTTTGGCATAAACGCCTAGGCCATCCTAGCTTTACTTATCTAAAGTTTTTGTATCCTCATCTATTTATCAATAAAGATCTCTCCTTATTTCAGTGTGAGCATTGTATCTATGCCAAACAACTAAGAAAAAATCATCCCATTCAACCTTATCAGTCTTCAAAGCCATTTCACCTCATCCATAGTGATATTTGGGGACCAGCCCGCTTTTCAAGTTTAACAGGCAGCCGATGGTTTATTACCTTTATAGATGACCATACCCGTGTTTGTTGGGTTTACCTTATGAAAGAAAAATCTGAAGCTGGATCTATATTCAAACAATTTCATAAATTTGTCACCAATATCTTCCAATCTTCTGTTCACATTCTTCGTACTAATAATGGTGGGGAATACTTTGCACATGAGATAAAAAACTATCTTGTTGAACATGGAATTTTTCATCAAAGCTCAAGTGGTTATACCCCTCAACAGAACGGAATAGCTGAACGGAAGAATCACCATCTTCTTGAAGTTGCCCGATCCCTTATGTTTGCTAGCCACGTTCCAAACTCTTTTTGGGGCGAAGCCATTTTAACTGCAGCTTATCTTATCAATCGGCTTCCCTCCAAACCACTCCAATTTAGAACTCCACTAAGTTGCTTACAAAATTGTTTTCCCCAAGTTCGAATTCTTAACTCTCTTCCACCTCGAGTATTCGGATGCACTGTCTTTGTTCATAATTCAAGTCCTAACCGAGGGAAGTTTGATCCAAAAGCCTTCAAATGTGTTTTCATTGGATACTCTGCTACACAAAAAGGTTACAAGTGCTATTGCCCATCTTCCAAGCGATTTTATGTTTCCTATGATGTAACATTCTTTGAAAATCAAACATTCTATCCCAATGCTTCTCTTCAGGGGGAGAAATCTAACGAAGAAAATCATTGGGATCCTTCCATTTCACTCACTATTTCTCTTCCTACCTATCCATCCTTTTCTCCATCACTAGATCCTCATATTACTTCTTCACTAAATCATTCTGAGCCTACTCAAGTGACAGGTCAAGGGGGAGTGCCAACTCTTACACCAAAGCAGATTTTGGTTTACTCAAGAAGGCCACGAGTTCCTCCTCAAAGCCAACCATTAGAACCGGAGCCAAGTCCTTTGGAAATCACAAGGGAAGATGTTGCCACAATTGATGATCTTGATGTTCCAATTGCTATCAGGAAAGGGGTAAGATCTTGCATTGAGCATCGCATTTCCAATCGTCTAACCTACTCCAAGCTGTCTAAAGATTACAGGGTGTTTACTTCAATGATTGATAATGTGAAGATTCTTAAAGACATTCAAAGTGCCATGCAAGATCCTAGATGGAAAGCAGCTGTTTTGGAAGAGATGAAGGCTTTGATTGATAATGAGACATGGGAAATTGTTGGCCTACCTGAAGGAAAAAAACTTGTTGGGTGCAAGTGGATATTTGTGGTGAAATATGGGTTCAATGGGAACATAGAACGACACAAGGCAAGGTTAGTTGCTCAAGGATTCACACAAACCTATGGCATAGACTATGAGGAAACTTTCGCACCTGTAGCAAAATTAAATTCGATTAGAGTTCTTCTATCCCTTGCTGCCAACCTTGATTGGGAATTGCATCAGATGGATGTAAAAAATTCATTTCTTAATGGGAGCCTAGAGGAGGAAGTTTATATGAAGATACCACCTGGCTTTGAGACAAAGGAGGAAATGGGCAAGGTGTGCAAATTAAAAAAGTCCCTTTATGGTCTGAAACAGTCACCAAGGGCATGGTTTACAAGGTTTAGCACAGCCATAAAACAGTTTGGATACAAACAGGGGCAAGCTGATCATACTCTTTTCATTAAACAAGCTAAAGATGGGAGAAAGTCAATTCTAATAGTTTATGTTGATGATATAGTAATCACAGGTGATGATATTCAAGAGATTGATGAACTTAAAGGGAGGTTACAATCTGAATTCCAGGTGAAGAATCTAGGGAAGCTTCGGTACTTTCTTGGGATGGAAATAGCTAGAAGCAAACAAGGTATCTTCATCTCCCAAAGGAAATACACTCTTGAACTCCTAAAAGAAACCGGAAAACTTGGTTGTAGACCTGCTGGAACTCCTTTAGAGCGAAACTGGAAACAGAAAATTACTGAGGAAGATCCACCTATAGATAGGGAAAGGTACCAGCGTTTGGTTGGAAAACTAATATACCTATCTCTGACAAGGCCAGACATTGCCTTTAGTGTGAGTGTAGTAAGTCAATTCATGCACTCACCCACAAGAAGGCATCTAGAAGCAGTGAACCAAATTCTTCGTTATCTAAAGGGAACTCCAGGTAAAGGACTTCTATTCAAAAAAAATGAACTAAGGGAAGTTGAAGGTTTTGCTGATGCTGATTGGGCAGGGTCGGTTGAAGACAGCAAATCTACCACAGGATATTGTACTAAACTATGGGGAAATTTGGTGACTTGGAGAAGTAAGAAGCAAACAGTGGTTGCTCGAAGTAGTGCAGAAGCGGAATATAGGGCTATTGCTTAAGGGGTTTGTGAGCTAATCTGGTTGGAAAGGATATTAAAGGACCTAAATATGCCGTTATTAGGTCCTAAGAAGTTATACAGTGATAGCAAATCTGCCATCAGCGTTGTTCACAATCCTATTCAGCATGATAGAATGAAGCATGTGAGAATTGACAGAAATTTCATCAAAAATGAGATTGAAAACGGGACTGTTAGCTTGTCTTATGTATCAACTAAGTCGCAAGAAGCTGATGTTCTCACTAAAGCCATGTCAAAACCGGGATTTGATTCTTTTGTAAGCAAGCTGGGAATGATTGATATCTATTCACCAGCTTGAGGGGGAGTGTTTGAAAGATTAGGAAAATCCCAGAATTATTGGGATTTGGTTAGGGTCAACTTTCTGATTTTTTATTTTTGGTAGTTTCCTGTTTTTTCATTCTTAGAATTAATTGTGTCTATTTTAGGATAGTTCTCCTTCTATAAAATAAACCCTACTGTATGTCCAAGATATAGAGAAAATTATTTTCTAAACCTCTTGTTTCAGGCGGGAGCAAGTGGAAAGACGCTATAGGTATGTTGTGCTGTAAAGGAATTGCTAAATGTTAAAAGGCAAGTTTTATAAGATAGTTGTTAAACCAACATTGCTCTATGGTAGTGAATGTTGGGCAACTAAAAGACTGTATACAAAGAAAATAGGTGTAGCAAAAATGCAAATGTTGCAAGAGATGCATGGACATACGAGAAATGACAGAATGAGAAATGAGGACATTCGAAAGAGGGTTGGAGTGGCACATGTTGAAGACAAGATGAGAGTTTTTTTTTTTTGGTTTGAACACATACAACATAGACTTGTGGACACTTTAGTTAGGAGAGTGGAGACTATGAATGATGAAAAAAATGGTTAAGGCAAGAGGAAGACTGAAAAAGACTTGGAAAGAAGTCATTTGGAAAGATATAGCGAATCGAGAGTTGGAAGAACACATTTCCTTAAATACGAATGAGTGGAGAAAGAGAATTCATGCTGACTACTTAGCGTGAGTTCATATATTGATTCCTATAGCCTACCTCACTATTGGGATTAAGGCTTTGATGATGATGGTTTAATTCCTTGATTGCTAGCAATAACCATGGGTTAATTTGAGTGGGATGCTTTTGAGAGTTTGACTTTAGGAACTTGCATATGGTGCAAGTAAAGATTTTTCGCTTAACCTTTCTACAAGTGTTTCCCTTGTGTCATATTCTACACATGGTACTATCTCCACCTTTTTGTAACAATGTTTGTTCTAGTAGCCAATCACCTTGGAATGCATTTTAGCCTTCAATACTACACAGTTCTACCATCAATCTATATTTGATGCATTTAACTACATCTAATGGCCTATATATATAGGGGATGCTACCTAAAATTTTAAGGGTTTGAGGGAGGTGGGGGGGTGGGGAGGTACTAGGAATAGACTTTCTGTATAGAATTCCCTTCTCTCCCACCTTCCTCTTACTTTCTGCTTTCAAATCCAACTACCTTTCTCCTATTTCCAATCCTCACTTCTTACTACCAACACCCAATTCTCAGCTCATCTTGTTTCCTTCAATCAGCATACGCTAAATACTTCATGTCTGGCTCGGGCTTCTCTCTTCTCACTTTTTTATGTTTCTTGAGTGTTAAAAATCTGCCAGTCTAATACTGAAAGTATATGAACTCGATAACTGAAACCTATGCAAAATAAAGCCCATGGGATTGCACAGCATCCTATGTCCAGCACGACTTACATCTGAAAATGTAAAGAAAATCGACAAGTTATGCCTTTAGAATCATGAGTTGAATGAATATCATGCTTTTGATTGTTCTGGTCTTTCTTTTTTGTCTTCAGCTTGTTGTCAGTCTCTTTCTCCTGTTATGTATTTGTGGATATCCTTCTTCGGTAGTTTTGTAGGTGAGTTTGAGTTATAGTCACAAAAAAGAACCGGATCTCCATATCTGGCAGTCTAAGTATTATCTTCCATATTTTTAGTTCTGTTTTGGAAAGGAAATTACGATATTGGATTTGTTTATGGTGGAAAAGAATCCATTCATCAAAAAAGTATTTTCCAGAATTCTATCTTAGCCTCTAAAACTAGCTTATCTGAGTGCTTCGTGTTGTCTTAATAATATGCCAGTTTTGGTATCTTGTTATGGTATAATAACAAGTTTCTCTGGTGATTTTAAAATTAGATTTAGGCATCTATGGTAGTTTCAAGTTGCATTTTGAATTTTTTGACACTCTTTCCTATTTTATACTTCTATTATGACTCCAAAAATGTGGGATGAAGCAGCGACAATATTTGCAACATAGGTCAAACTGTTGAAGAGTCCCATGAAAATTTCTGTATTATTATTTTTTTAAAGCGTAGCAAATTATGCCTTGCTACCACAATTATTGGGTCCATTATTGTCTTTTCCTGTCTATATGACAAATCCAATTGCTCTGCTCTTTTTTTTTCTTCCAACTCTAATCTCATCCATTTGGTTTCTTTTTGTCCTCCAGCTTAGAATGGGGGGTGGGCAAGGTTTATATTGCTCAAATGAGTAGAAAATCCTTACCGATATACTGCTTCCTTTTATTGAGCTTCACTATCTAAGACTTGTTGCTTCTTTCAAGATGGTGATAAATTCCCTTAGATGGTTCTATCAAATAAATTTGGAAGAAAGCAAAAAATGTTTCAAAATTGAACCATTAATAGGATTCTTGGAAGGGAACATGTAGATGCACATAAATATAACCAGTTGGAAGACGAAATGACCCTTATCCCTTGGTTTTACCTTTAGCACTAATGCAGTTTTCAAGTATGCTGTGATGCATGCTTATATCCAGTCAGGATCTCATGTCCCACTCTGTTTGGTAGGAAGGAAAGGAAGAAAGGAAAGAAAAAGTTTTAATCTAATAGTTGAGCTACAAAATAGCACATGTTGTTATGAATCTCAATCATTAGATTAAAAGATTTTCTGTCATTTTACCTTCCTATTCTCCCTACCAAACATAGCTAGTTTTTGCCTCTTTAGGCTGCTCTTTCATGGATACTATGAGACATCAGATATTTGGCCCAAAACCACGAGATGTTAAACAATTTCTATGGCATTGTATCCAGAAAATGGTCACTTAGCTTTTTATGGTGATAAAAGACATTTGCATAGTTGAGGTTTCTATATGCATTGTTGCTTTTCTTTGTCTTTTAATGTTTTACTGACCGCTATTAGTAATAGGTATAGTTGAGTTTATTGTTTGCTGTCTAGACATATATTAAATGTTGCGGCATTTGCATGAAATCTTGCTTGTGAATGCTGACATTATGGTATTTTGGTCATAAATTATTTAGGATTCATGTGATCCTGGGAACCACTCAGATGTCACTGAGGAAAGAGATGAGGTCAAGACACAAGCTCAATATGCATCTGGGACAGCTAGCTCACAAGCCCAAGGGGCAGAGGGAGAAAACATTTCCTTCTCTGGAGAATTACCCGAAACACACTCCAAAGATATTGTGCTAGCTTCACAGGGTGATATGAATCAGTTAAAGGATTGGAGGCTAAGTAGCTCACTTTCTCCTGAATCACTAAATCCTAAATCCCCAGGTCAAAAGTTTATAATTCCCATGGCAAAGCAAAATCATTATCAGGAGAGTGTGCATAGCAACCAGTCTCCTTTACATAGCTCCCATCAATTTGCACATGCACATGGTTCCCCTGGGAACCCAGCAATGCAACTCTTTTCATCTGATATGGGCGGTAGTTCGAGTAGAGAACCTCCTAGAAACAAAAATGAGCAGTATGCATTGGTACCACATGAAACATCTAGTAGGTTTTCTGCTGTGCTGGATGCACTTAAACAAGCTAAGCTGTCATTACAACAGAAAATCAATACATTGCCGCTGATAGAAGGTCTGCCTGGAGGAAAAGCTATTGAATCTTCGGTTTCTGGGAGGGAAGATGGGGAGAGAATAGAGATTCCTGTTGGATGCTCTGGACTCTTCAGGGTACCAACTGACATTTCAATAGGGCCCTCTAAAATGAACCTTCTGGGTTCAGGCTCACAGTTGAGTTTGGCAAACTATTCCCCTGATGCAGGAGTTGTTGCAACTGCTAGCAACCATCTTCTAAGCACCTCTTATACGAACACCCAGTCGAGTAGTCGCAGTAATTATCAGCCACTGACTAGTGATCGTTTTTCCAGTAGCCCTTATATGGATACCAGATCAGGTTTTTTTACAGTCCCAACTGCAAATGCTTCATATGGCTTTACAAATGCTGATCCAATTCTCACCGGTCAATATGCAGAGACAGGGTCAATAATATCCCGTCAGAAACCAAGTTTTGATTACTTGGAACCTGGCCTACCCTCATCTAGTCTGCAGAGTTATCCCACTTTCCCCTCCTATCCTGACCTAGTGCCACAGATACATACTAAAGAAGGATTTCCTGCATTCCGTACAACCAGATCAGTTGGCGTTCCTCCAGATCAGTTTTCGTTTTATGATAATCAATTTAGACCAGACACTCATAGATAGTAGCACAGCCATTAAAATTCTTGTACTTGTTTACATTGCATCTTATCCAGGAAAGATGTTTCATATTAAAGATGTTGGCCTTGTGATATCTTTTGGAAGGCCTATTCTGTATCACCTTCTCTTGTTCTCTTTACTAGTCAAGGAGGGTAAGAGTTTGAAAGGAGATGCAGGTGTATTGATATACTTATTTTCTCATTATACTCTCGTTTAGATAAATACTTTTGTACCAATAAAAACTTATATATTGCTTAGCAGATTCTTATCTCCCCTAATTGGTGTACTGTAATGAAAGATGAAAAGACTTTAACCAAGTTATGGTTTAAAGTATAACATCTTCACAGCAGAAGGAATGCTGAAAAACAAATGTTCAAAGCCAGTTCAGCGTTCTTTTCTGGTCAGGGCGAGGTTCATTGGTGCCTCCATTAGTTCTATTTCTGTAAGCTATGGACTATGGATTTAAATACGTATGCTTTGGTTCTAGAATCAAGGCCTGGTTTAAAACCTAAAGAAAGTGCCCTGTAAGCATGTCGCGCCGCAGTTGGTCAGCACCTTTCGAAAACCAAGTTAATTGCCTTCGGGCCTCGAGCTTTTGTGGTAACTCCTGGGTATTGAATCCCTTTATTTTTCTGGTTAGTACCCTTATACTAGAACCAAGATGTGTGTACAAAGGGGAGTTTACAATTACAGTATCATAAACCGAATCAATGAAGCTTCACCTTATATTAAAATTTAATATCGGTTAATTTGGACTTAACATAGCCACTAGAGAGCATAAGTCGGTTTTAATAGAAAGAATGGTTCGAAATCAAATATGTTCGGTAATTTTGATTTGGTTTATGAGCAAATTGAAAAAAAAAATTTTTGTGTTTATTTTTAAGGGCTTAGTATTTTTTTTTTCATTTATTAATGAGGTGTTAACTTCTGTGCATTTACAGTGTATAGAGACTATATACTATCAGTGCATCGTATATAAACTCTAAATATATTACTACTATTTTTTTACCTAAAGCTAAAAGGTCTAATTCCTTTCCCTTGACTCCTTCTTAAACATTTTCTTTATTTATCCAACAATAAAAAATCAGCAATATCTCTTGGACACAAATTCTGTAATATCTTTTTTCATCCCATTCCACCAGTAAATACTATGCAAATTATGATTCATTTTGGTATTATCCGGATGCATAGTGTATTTGGAGTAGTGAGCTTTCTCCAAATTTTGCCTCCCCAAGTGTTCATTTCTGGGTGCACATTATTGACCCTTAAACCTTAGTAATCCATCCTTACCAATCATAAATTCAGGCTTCGAGCTTCTATAAGCCTCATATATAATGGAATTCATTGTTGGATCCTATCGTTAAGCCTTTTTGATATGTTCAATAAGGCTTGACTCAATACTCAAACTAGCCAAAAAACCATTTGGAGTCATCACCTCCATATTCAGATTCAAATTCATAAAGTCCTCAAGCAGTCTCCACTCGTACACCATCATGTGAGATAGAACTCCAACACTACTCAAAGCATCAACCACCACATTAGCTTTACCTAGATAGTACAAGATTTCGCAATCATAATCCTTTGACAGTTTCATCCACCTTCTCTGACGCATGTTTAACTCTTTCTAGGAGAAAAGGTACTTGAAGCTTTTGTGATCTGTATGCAACTCAAACTTCTTACCATAAAGGTAGTGATGCCAATTTTTTAGGTCAAAGACAATGGTTGCTAACTCCAAGTCATGTGTGGGGCATTTTCTCTTATGGTTCTTTAGTTGTCTCGAACCATAAGCAACCACTCTACCATGTTGCATCAACACATAACCCACCCCTGATAAGAAGCATCACTGTATATGGTAAAACTACCTAAGCCATTAGGAATGGTAAGCACCAATGTTGATGTCAATATATGTTTCAATTGCAGGAAACTATATTCACAAGTATTATCCCACACAAATGGCACATCCTTTTGGGTGAGGCAAGTTAACGGGGCAACAATCTTAGAGAACTCCTTTACGAATCTCAAGCTTCAATTCCTCTCTCAATCTTTCTTTCCTTTTGTTTCTGGTCTAAGTGGGGGAGGGTTGAGTGAAAGAATGAAGGATGGTGGGTGTGGGAACCGTGTATTCAGGTACTGTTGTACATGTAGGGATACTCACCATTGTTCATTCTTGTGTATTTTGTAGGTATGAGCTGGTACAATAAGGTGGGCCCCACAGGCTCTATAGTGCCCGGATGAACGTGAGGCCATATTGATATTATTTGAGGAATCCAATAAGCCTACAGCAAGAATTTCAAACTTAAAATCCCTCATTTAGACTATTTTTGAGAAGTATGAAAACAAATTAGAAAATGACGATTAAGTACATAGCTTGGTGGCATTTTTGTAAATTGTGGTCAAACTAAATGGAATTTTGATCTAGTGATTAAAGCATGATATTCTACATGGGAATAAGTCCTAGGCTATGTCAACAGATGGATTGAATCAGTGGCAGAATAAGAAATTTACGCGATTTACTCGATAGGGTAATTTCGTAATTTCACCTTCTTGGTAGGTTAAACTTGAACCAAACCACCATGATTCATCAAAATACATCTAATAAGAATTTTTGGTGATGAAATCTGAATTTTTGGAGTGCAATTACACAGTTATAAAAATTACGGAAGCTTAAGGGCTTTTTTTTTTCTTCGAAAATCTCATAATTAAGGGCATTTTGATCATTTTGCCCCGACCTAGAAGACACTAAATAATTCCACCAGCTGCAGCCATCACTATTCCTTCATCTTCTCCCCTCTTTCACGTCAACCATAGCCAAAAAGAAAAGAAAAGCCATAGAAACCTAACCTAAACAACATTATTTCACAAAATTTGTTTTTACAAACTTGTTCTACTTATCAAGATCTACCTACCCATACCTATAGCTTCTTGATTAAGTGACAAAATCAAAAGATAAGAGGCACTATACCATTCGGCCAAGAGAGGTAATTTCATGGTGTTACTTTTGATTTTAATGGTAGTTAATGATAAATTTACATGTGTTAAGCATGATTATGGTGTTATATTTAGTTGAATTGAATTAAATCATGCTCAAGCACACTCCAAGGGTTTCGGCCATTGTAGGAACTCCCTGAAAACATGTAGTTGGATGCTTAAAAATGGTGCTGAATAAGAGAAGAAGCATAAATAAGTACGAATTACATGTTGAATTGTTGAAAATCTTAAAGAATTCTCACATGCCATTTTTGGCCAAGCTAAGGGGAGTGGGGTTTTGTGCTGCAATTGATGAGTTTAATATGCCATTAGACTGTAGAAATTATGAGGAGTCCACCGGTGCAATCGGATTTAAAACGGTGAAGTTAGGTTTTAATACCGGTAGAAATTATACTAATTTAATGGGTTCAGTGTACAATATGGCTGCACTTAGTAGTGGAAAATAGCTTAAAAAATTAAGTAAAATGAGTTAATATTTTTGGTGAATTGCTTTGTAGCCCGAGAGTATTAAATTGCGAGTGGTGCTATCAAGAAGATTGATTTAATCGAACAGGTAAAGGATGCATGTGTGAACCGTAGGGATACTGTGAATGCATGAATTGGTTCACATGATTTTTATAAAGTGATTTGGAAATGAATTGCTTTGGAATTGGTGAAATTGTGGATACTGGCTGGTTTATAAACTATGTTTTCAGTGTGGAAAGGCTAGGTTAGAAATAGCTGATATTCTGTCGGAATTTATAGAAATTATAAGAAATAGATTTTAATATTTTTCAATGAGAGAAATGAATAAATTTACAAGTGATTTCCATGTGAATTATTAAAATTGCATCATATGATTAATTACCGAAAAACAATATTTAAATATTCTTGTTATAGAATTTTAATTACGAAAGAGTACCGACAAGTGTTTATTATAGTTTTATAGATAAATAGAACATTTTTACGAAAGAACACTGAAGTGTGAATATTTTATGAATTTTTTTATTTATAAACTGAATATATACTTTCAGTATATTTATTTATGGACTGATTGAAGATACTATCAGTGGAAGTGATTTCATAAATGGTGTTCTACTATGTATTCATGGTTTTGAGAATGTTAGGCCCCATATCATGCTCACGTGTCATGTGTTATTGTTGCTGTGTTGTGCTGATGATACTGATCCTATTATCAGCATCCCAGTTGTCACATGAGCAGTGCACACTATGGACTCCACAAACTATGGCCATAGGTCTCATGTGTTATTATTTCTCTCTTTTTGGGACATTATTATAGCATGATAGACCTTGGGTGTTGCCTAGTCTCCACTAAACGGATTACTGATTACTGTATTGTTTCACTGAATTGATTGTTGGTACTGATTTATTTACTAACAATGAGTTTTATAAATATTGTTTACTAAGTGAGCCATTATATGGTGTTTATTAACATGTAAAGTGAATATTATTATTGAAACTGAATATTTATTGATTTATTCGATTATCTTGCTATACTATTTTAATAGCATTTTATATGGTTTTGGTATCAAATCCAACTAATTACTCCTTATAGTTGCTTCTAGGTGCTGGGACAAAACAGATATTCTAAAATACCTTCCATACTCCAACCGGTTTCCTAGCCGATGTTTCCTAGCCGATTATAGTATCTATCCCGATTTGTACCTTAGTACGCTATTAGGATTTAAACATTTTAGCATACAGATTTCAGAGTATCAGTGTTTACATACAATTCTCTTACTGAGCACGTTGCTCACCCCTTATTTTTCCATTTCACAGATTATTTACAATTATACCGTTCCTCGGATTTTCGATTGCGCTATTGATTCTCGAGGCAGCTTAAGTGGATCCTAGAGGTATTTTGATTTCCTTTTATACATTCAGACGTTATTTAAACATTATTATTGTTATGTAAATTATATTCAGGGGATGTATATTCTACAGAATTATTGCCCATGTAAAAACTTTCTACTTGGTAAATGAATAAATTATTTTCATAACTTGGTTACTGTTTAAAGTAAATGAGTAGTAAAGATATCACAGACAACCCAACCATTCTACTGTGTGTATAAAGTGGATAAATACTGTGTATTATGGGATGTGACAGTGGGAGACGGTAGAGAGATAAGGGAATGACGGGCATGAGTCAGCAAGGCAACTCTGCCTCTTGCTATAATATTTTTATATAGTTATTTTATATATATTTATAATATACACATATATATTTATACATATTTATATTTGTCCATCCCTATATATATAATTCTATATACTTATATATATACCTTTAATACATACATACATATATATATATATATATATATATATATATCCTTATTTACATTCATATAAATATACCTATACTTCATCATCATCATCACCATCATCAAAGTCTTTATCTAAAGAGATTGGGATAGGCTACATGAATCAATATTTGAACTCATGCTAGATTGTTCATATGAATTCTGCTTCACACATTCCTATCCAAGGTAATGTGTTCATCCAACTTTAATACTTCCATATCTTTCCGAATTACAACCTTGCCCACTTTTCACTACACTTGGGCTCTAGTACAATGCGTCATTGAGTAGGGGATGCCCCACGATGTTCTGATATTGGTTTATTTCATGAGATTGGACTAGTTTTTATGGTTGGTTGTTCAAACTTACTGCCACCCTCCTCCTTTATCTGGGTTTGTGACCGATTGCATTAACTAACACAGGCAGAGTTATAAATAGACCTATGCTTATAGTCATATAATTTTATATTTATGTATAGTTGCATATTTTTTCTTAGGTTAACTAATGGCATACATATACCTTGCCTTCCTTCATAATTCTATTATTCATCTTAACGTATATTTTTCATGTATGTTTAAATTCTTCATGACCCATAAACTCATTCTAAAAAACTCTTATAAGGTTCATACATCTTTCTTCACTTCATGATGATCATAGATTTTGAAATTACGCATTCAACATTTAATTTATTTCATTTGTACATTTATTTATGAGTTTGGTATAGAGAATTGGTAGTCTTCATGCATAATCTTTTGTATTTAGTGTTTCATCTTTCAAGATTCACGTACAATAATCAAAGTTTAAGAGTTTTATCCTAAGTGCAGTTTAATTTTTAAATAAACTATGGTCTTTATATTAAATCTAATAGTTTTATTTATTTTCAAATTAAGTTACTATTTTGAAAGACTGTTGTTTTAAATAGTAATTGTAGTCATTTTGTTTTTTATTTATAGTTTATATGCGGACTTAGGATTCACTACTCATCATTGTTCAAATCTTTCCCTCATCCTAAAGACTGCCATTTTTTTTTCTCTCTTTGTAGCTTTGCCTTACAAAAAACCATTTTCAATTTAACCTCATTTTTAACAGAACCATCAAATGATAACCTACATTAGGCATTGTTTACTTTGCAAACCATTTTCAACGTAACCTCAATTTGAACCAAAAAAACTCGTAGAAATCATTTTTATTTCTATATTGACTCTCGTGATAGATGAAACACCATTTATACGCAACGAGATCCCTTTTCCAATGTCTATGTTTTTTTTTGTTATTTTTTATTTTATTATATTGGTGCTTAATAATTTTTTTGTTTTCACTTGTTTATATATATTTGAAGGACATTTTTTATTTATTTGATTTGGTTCTTATATAAAGAGGTTTGCTTTCCAAAATCCCTCTTTTTCGATTTTAAGGGTTTAATTTTTGCTAATTTTTAGTTTTAGGGTTTTCTTTCTTTTAACTTTATTAAGTTTGATTTTTTTTTTTAAGATTTTAAGGGTTTTTTTTTTTGCATATCATCTTGTTGGATGTTTTCTTGCTCCTTTATTGTTGAACATTAGCTTTTTGACAAAAAAAATAACACTTAAACTATTATAAAAAGATTTTGAGGAACAGTATTAGCTACAAATATTTCATCTCAAGTTTTGTAAGGTTAGGGGGGGGGGGGGGGGGATTCTTTCCCATTATTTTCTTTGATTTAGGTTATTTATGCAAGTAACCTTTTTAACTAAACATATTTTGCTGCAGTATGCTTTTAATTAGCTTGATTCTTTGAATTTATCAGGTTTCTATACAAAGAGTTAGACCACATCTTGATTAAGGTGAAGATGGAGCGAATGGTTGGAAAAACTTATATATAGTGAGTGCTCTGCCATTTTACTCGAAGGATAGGTTGTCAAATTAATTTACCAAGTTCTCAGTGGTAATAAATGCATTATACTATATAAGTTATTCATCATATAACATTGTTTATGTGCAAAGAATTCTCTTCTAAAAAGAAGTATTGTTGTTTAATGATTTTTTTGTCTGGTTAGTTTGTAAAAATTAGAAATTATGAATTAAAGTGATGCAAGCTAGGAAGTTACAGATCTTGATTTTCATTATTTGTAGGAGTTTTTGTGCTAAAGAAATTTTGACCTTCAAGAAAGTATTGAATTTCATCATAATCAAATTATGATGAACTTCAATACATTCTTGAAGTCTTTCAAAATTTCTTATGCACAAGAACTCTCACAGATAATGAAGGTCAAGATTTGCTAACATCCTAACTTGCATCATTTTAACTATAATTCTTAATTTTTACAAACCAACTAGACAAAAATCCATTAAACAATTAATGCTGCATTCAGAAAGTCAAATTGATGCACATAGATTATATCATATGATTAAATACATCGCCTAGTATAATACATTCATATATATATATATATATATATATATATATATATATATATATATATATATATATATATGAGGAGTGATCTATTTACATTAGTGTAAAATTAATTAATTTAGTTTTACACATTTTTATTTCATTTTATACAATTTATATTTTTTTTGAATCCAACCGTTGAATTTTACACTTTATTTACATACATCATTTATGACAAATTTTCAACTTAATCGAAAATTTTCTAACTATTAATTCGATAATAATAAAAATTTAACTGTTAATATATATATTTAAAAATATTATTTTTAATCAAAATGATAGAATTATTGGACCGACCCGAAATTTTACATGTATGACGGAAATGAATAAATTGTCAATCTAACTGTTAGTTTGTCAAAAATAAATTATTTTGTACTTATGTAATTTGATCCCTGCTCTCCTCATAAGATCATTATCAAATACGCTGCCAGTAAAGTTTTTAGACTCTACAAAAACACCACAGATGAGATTAAATCGTGATAAATATTCTTTAGAGAATATTAAAAAATTAAAAATAAAATAAAATGGAATATGTGTTATTATCTTAGACATTCTTATAAAGTCTAAAAACTCACTCCTAATGTATTGGATAATAATCCAATAATAGTATAGTGTTTCTATATGAATATTATATAGTTAATATTACATGAAAATATATTATATAGTTAAGTCTTCAAGTCAAGACCCAATAATTCTGTTTTTATACAAGTACCAAAGTTGTGATCAGTAGAACAAGTCATTTTTCATTTTTTGAACTTGTGACCTTTTTCCCTCGTAAAAGATACAAAGATGCATGCCGACACAGGTCAGGTGTCGAGGAAATAACACTTCAATTGGAAAGAAGATCAATGAATTTTATAATTAATTAAGCTGAAAAAAGCTTAGTTAAGCAAGATTATACGTGCTCCTTTGTACCTAAGCTAATGATTTAGGGCAAAGAAGCCGGAAGGGAAAAAAAGAAAGCAAATCAACTTAAAAAAAAAAGAAATCCTGAAACTCATTGTCAAAATATAAATCGAAAATGGGTAATTTTAGTTTGGATGGTCCCAACCTTTTGTGGGATTGATGGAGGCCTTGAGTTTAAATACACCGAAAAAATGAATAAATAAATGATGAATTGACTTACCCATTTATTAGTGGGATTATGCAATATCAGCCACTAACACTATATTAAATATTTGTTTGGGTGAGCCATGATGGTTTATTGACTCTACAAACAATGTTTATGTTACTTTAATATCATCACTATCTTGTTTATTTTACAATTTTCATTCCATCATTATACTTACACCCATGGACTTTTAAGATTTTATATTAAAATTTGGTGTTGACATTTTAGGAAGTGAAATAGATAGTTTTGGAATTACTTAAATCTTAAACATAAGAAATCCTTTTTCTTCTTAATTCAAAGAGGGAGGAGTTGAATTTTTCATCAAATAAAAAAAATCAAGATATAATCTAAAATACGTAGCTTCATGTGAGTGTGTCCACTTGCCTTTCTCAATTTGTTCAAATTGAGAATCAATGTTTCAAATGATAAATTCAGGGAGAAAATAAATAAAAAAGAATCAATAAATATGATGAATTAGGAGAAAAAACTGATTTAAGAATTATAAAATCTGATGAATCTTACCTGATCAGCTTTGACATCAGAAAATCGAACAGTTATAGATTCTAATTGATGTCAAAATATAAACCAGTAATTTTTTTCTTTTAAATAATGTAGTTTGATGTGAGCGTTGATTTTTTTTTATGTTGAGATTAGGTGTTCAAAACTGTTGCTAGCAAACAAGAATCAATCTTTATCAATCAAAAAAAAAAGTTAAACAAATATGATGAACATTCAGGATAAAAATGTGATAAGTGATAAGATAAGACTCTTTAATGTTTCAAATTGAACATATATCTCAAAATAATTTATTTATGTCTCGCGGCATTCGAATTAATTTAGATTAAAAAACGTGAAAATTGATCCGTCACAGTATTTCTGAACCATATCGATCAATGATTGTTCTTTTTTGTTTCTTGTTTCCTTTAAATTTTTTCATGGGGGAAATTAAACGTGAATGAATAAAGCTAGTAAGTTTCGTATCCAATTTTAGTCACTTTAAGCAATTAAATACAGCCAAGAAAAGAAAGGAAATAAATAAGTAAAAGATTCATCCAAAAGCAGCAAACACTTGGCAAAAGCAGATCATATAGTCATTGTAATATCCAAGAAGTTGTTAATCAGCAGATATAAAATGGCCTCTTTCCTCAAAACATTGGCTGGATATCTTAATCATTAATTTCTTTATATATTTTAGGGTTTCGATATATATATAGTTGATAGCAGCAGCCACCAAAGGAGCAACTCGCTACCTTTTGACTTAATGGTTTTATGACCAAAAAAAAAAACACTATCTATTTTACTAAAAAACTTACATCCACGACAATGCGCTGGCATCTTTATGGGCATACTATATTGTAGTTGATAAGAAATTGGATTTGTTGTCCAGAGGGATTTTAGTTAGAAGATATATTTTGAGGTGTCTTGCATTTAGTGGCTGGCACTAGTCTCAAAAAATTTGATTTGGTGAGGATTTAAACACGAAACTATAGATCATACTCTTTGAGAATTTAGAAAGATTTTATATTACTGAATCAACCTTTTAATTTAGGACTTATTAGTTATTAAGTTTGAATTATAGGAAATGAGAACTTAATTTTTATTCATCCCATGAAATCTATTCTTATCTCTTTTATCAGGTTACCATACTACGATGTACATTAATTCATTTAAAGCTTTAGCATGCAATACATTAATTAATTTAACCAAAAACAGGAGAAATTTTCTCACTGAGTGCTATTGCCCAATAATATTTACTCTAATCTCTTGCATTAATCCAAGCTGTATAAATCCAATCCAATGTGATGATTTTCATTTTGAACTGCATGGAATTAGTAATTTATACAATCCACATTATCTCCACTAAGACTATAAAATATATTCTTTTGTAACCGCAATCAATGTTTGTGGAAGAGTCATCCTATGATTTACACCAAAAAAAAGTACAAAGTGGTTTATGTATAATGTGCCGTTTGCCATGTGCTTGTGGTGTAGACCCATGATATCCATACATGATATCCATACAAGTTATTTATTTTTAATTATGAATCAAATGAATAAATATTGGATTATTATCTAATATATTATTAGTGAAGTTTTTAAACTTCACAAAAAAAGTTAAAATGATGACACATATCTTATTTCATTTATTTTATTTTTTTAATATTTCATTAAGGGTATGTGTAATTATCTTAAACCTGTTTATGGAATTTAAAATTTCACTGACGATGTATTCGATAATAATACATTGTCATAACGTGTCAAGTCCTAAGACCTAACCCGCTAGACTTTAAAATTCTAGGAGTCACCACCAACCATTCAAACCTAAGGTGTGATTGGTCACCTATTCTTGTCTAAAGATAAGGCTTGGTCTACGTTCAAAGAATCTTAGGTTCGGGAGTACGGTTACGCGTGGGGAAGGATTAACACCCTCACGACGCCCATCCTAAAATGGTACCAACTACTTTAGGTCATTCTAAATTTACCTTATTTTGAGTTAATTTCGATATGCTTAATATATTGGAAACTTACTTAAAATCCTTCCATCAATCTGGTTCAGACAATAAGTAAATCCCCTCACCTCAGGAGTATTCAAGTAGTACCAATTGACTTGCTCGAAGAGGCTCCATCGTCGGATCATTTAAATACATTATGAAAATCCTAATATTGACTCTATACCCAATAGGTCATTCTAAATTTACTTTAATTTAATTTAATTTCGATATGCTTAAAATATTGAAAATTTACTTAAAATCCTTCCATCAATCTGGTTCAGACAATAAGTAAATCTCCTCACCTCAGGAGTATTCAAGTAGTACCGATTGACTTGCTTGAAGAGGCTCCGTCGTTGGAATATATTATGAAAATCTTAATTTTGGCTCTATACCCAATTTTCTATTTTATTTTAATTGTCTTTATTATTATGTTTTATTTATTTCTATTTTAGAAAATGAACACATATTATTATAATTGAAAGTTTACTCTAAACCTTCCATCAATCTGGTTCAGTCTAGAGCAAACTCCTCACCTAGAAATTTCCAAGGAGTACCATTTGACTTTCTTGAAATTTCATCATCGGATAATTTGCATTCATCTTCTTAATTTTATTATTTCCTTATTCAATCTTTATTCTCTTTTATTCTTATTTGCATTTTTTAATTTAATTTATTTTTCTATTATTTTATTTATCTAATATCTATCATGCTAAACATATAAAACCTAAAATATATCATACAAATATCATACAAATTATACTAAACAAATCATATCAGTATACAAATTATTTATTCAATATATATATTAATCAAATATTATCAAAGTAATTAAATCATGCAAAGTAAATCAAATCATATTATACAAGTCATGCAAATAAATCCATAATCAACTAATTCATATTTAACCATTAAATTATTATATTAGTTAGCTAACATACAAATTATTAAATTGAATGTTAGTATAGAAATTGTTAAATCATTAAATTATTAACTAAGTTATCACACAAAAAATTAATACCAAATTATATTAACTCTTATCTCAAATATTAATTATTTTACCAATCATATTGTTAATCCATTAAATGATAAAGCTAACCTGACAGGACCTCTCTTTGTTTCTTTTGTTTTAATTTACTAACCTGTCCCTTTCTTTGTCAACAGCTTTCTCCCTTTTTACGATGGCAGCAGTGAAGATGCAATGCAGAGATGGCTAAGGCGTGCAACAATGGTTTCGATGATTGGAGCAAATGGCGTTGGAGCAGTAGGTGAGACGAAGCGATGACGAGGAAGTGAGGCGTCCAACAGGAAGCAGGCAGCATGTGTGAAGCGGTAGGAATGCAGGTCGGTGATGAAGGTTACGAGATGGTTATGACGGCTGTAGGACACGGGCTGACTTATGATGATGGTGGTTAAGAAGTGAGGTCGTAGGAGATGTCCCCCCCCCCCCCCCCCCTGTTGAGGGTTTTATTCTCTTCTTTTTTATAGTCACAAATTTGTTAGAGTTCTAATACAACTATACTTATTCTAATAATTATCTCTCTTTTTTTTAATATTTTATCTACTTAATTCCTATATTAATCCTAATCCAACTCTATTAATCTAAATAATTATCCTAATTATCCTATACTAAAATTAATTTTATTTTCTTTTCTTATCTCTCTTTTTTTTAATTATTCCTAAATCCTATTTTAATTGTAATTTCCTAATTAATGTTAATTCTAAATCTAAAAATTCTAATTTAATTTTAGCCTAATTCTAAATTGTTAAATTAAAATACAATGTCACCCAACCTAATTAATTATTTTTACAAATTAAGAACCCGGACAAAATAAGGTGTCTACATACATAAATATTACTTTTTTCATCTCAAATTATTAAATCATAATGGAGTTTTATGAAACTTATGAAAGAAGTTTTTATTTTGATGTGTATAATATTAAATTTTTAATTTTAAAACATCTTTTTTACTACATATCATATCGAGGCAATGTAAGTTCCCCACATAAGTTAACTACTTAGTCAGTAGTGTTTTATAGGAAATAAAAGACTTGAGGTTAGTTTCACAACCTCTTAAAACTTCCTATTGTGGTCTTATATTTTATTATCGTTATCTAATAAATTTTAAATTATTTATCCATATCTACAAGTGATAACTGCCCACAAAATTGAATTACGTTTTTATAGGAAGACGTATATAAAGAAAAATATAGGGTATTGGGTCCCTAATCTGAGTTTTCTGAAAAACACACCATTAGTGAGTTTGCTTAAGATTAGAAGATCAAATACGAAAGGCACGCAACTCAATATTTTCGGTATCAATGGCTGGAGGTTAGTATCCTGTTCCGCATTATAATCTATGATGTGTTGTTTTTGGTGTTGACACATTAGATAAATCGATTAAGATTTCTTACAGTTGGTATCCGAGCCTATTAACCTTTGTCTTGATTTTTGATTAAGCAAACTGCCACTGCCTTATGTCGAATAAGCTTAAATTTAGTAATAAATAATGGAGTGCTAGCGATCAAGCTTCCCATGTTTGCATCGGTAAACAATTTTGGTCAAATTTGTTGTATCTGCTAGGATAAGTTTCAGTGGGCTATTCCGTTAATTAGCTTGGTATTGTTTCCTGGATAATAAAATCCTACTCTCCAACAATACATTTATTACTACTATATAAAAAAAAATATTGTTTTCATGATTGCTTTAGACTTTCGGTTGAATATCATGATTGCTGGGAAATTAAGCCTTCGTAATTTCATGGCTAAGGAACTTTGTTTGGATCAAAAAAAAAAATCATGGCTAAGGCACTATTTGTATTGGCAGCTTACATTAAACACTTGAAATTGTAATTTCTTATTTTTGTAACTTCTGTTTCATGGGCCATTCAATTTAGATTCTTTTGTTTTGGTAATATATTTGGTTTAGTTTACTGTTGTTGTTTCTATACAACCAAATTAATCTTGCATCATGTCGTAAACAAGAATTTAAAGGGCTTGATTATTAAATTAATCATAAAAGAATTAAGTTTATATCATTATTTGGTTGATGATATACTTTTGTTTGCTTGAATTTTATGTGTAAGTAATGAATGTATGTATACAATATTATTTGTTCATAATATGTTAATTGTATACATGATTGAAAAATTATTATTTATGCATAAGATTTGATGTCATGTGATCCATATAATTTTTCTTGATCAAGGAATAGCCACAGCATCTTTGATTAAGTTAAATTATATATCAAGTATATTCGGTCACATATAGAAAAATGACATTAATTGTAATTAATCATATTTAATATAATAAATTTTATCCCACAGGAATTTTTGTTATATTTGTGTGATTAATTAGGATGAAGTAACAAATTATTTTTCTTAGTTTACCCACAGGAGTTAAGAAAAGGAATATAATTTGTTAGTTTCATCATAAAGTTTATATATGAATCTGTTTAAATTAGAACTTCGCCCACAGGCAGTTTTATATGTTATTTGATTCATATTTTGATGCATGATTTACATTGGTAAAGCATGATATATGTTTATTTGCCTCAAATTTCGTAACATAAGCATGAATGTTTGATTTATTTGCAGTTATACAACCTCTGAATTTTTCTGATGATAAATGTGATGTTCCCTATTTAAGTGGTGATAGCTATAAGATATGGAAGGAAAGAGTTCTTCTTCGATTAGGGTGCATGGACATTGATTATGCCATTAGGAAGGATGAATCACCTGTACCTACTGATACTAGCCCTCAGGGTGCGATTGCCCTATATGAACGATGGGAGCGATCTAATCGCTTAAGTATGATGTTCATAAGGACACGTATATCGGCTAGTATTCGTGGTTTAATCCCTGAGTGTAAAAATGTCAAGGAATTGCTGAAGGCTATTGATGAATAGTTTGAGTCCTCGGATAAGGCATTAGCTAGCACACTAATGACAAAGTTATCATCTATGAAGCTCACTAGTGTTAGAGGTGTGCGTGAGCACATCATGCAGATGAGGGACATAGCGGCTCAGTTGAAGTCTCTTAAGGTTGAGATGTCTGAATCTTTCTTTGTGCACTTTATTCTGAATTCCCTTCCACAACAATATGGACCTTTCAAAATTTCTTACAACACACATAAGCAAAAATGGTCAATAAATGAACTCCTGACCATGTGTGTTCAAGAGGAAGGGAGGTTGCTAATGGAAATGGGTGAAAGTGCACATATAGCAACACAAGGAAAGAACAAAACGCAAGCCAAACAAAAGGGAAAGGGTAAAATACCTATCCAGACTGAGAAGAAAGAGTCCAAGTGTTTTTTCTGTAAAAAGAAGGGACACATGAAGAAGGACTGCAACAAATATAAGGCTTGGCTTGAAAAGAAAGGTAATCCAATCTCATTTATTAGTTATGAATCTAATATGGTCGATGTTTGTCATAACACTTGGTGGATTGATTCTGGTTCTACAATCCATGTTTCAAATACCTTGCAGGGTTTTCTAAACCAAAGGAAACCAATGGCCAGTGAGCAATGCATCTATTCAGGAAACAAGATGCGTTCTCAAGTGGAAGCAGTACAGACGTGCAGATTAGTCTTAGATACTAGTTTTGTTTTGAATTTGGAAAGAACCTTTTATATTCCATGTTACTCTAGAAATTTAATTTTAGTTTCAAGACTTGTACCACTTGGATTTTCTTTTGAATTTTATGAAAATGCTTTCCGCTTGCTTTATAAATCTAGTGTTGTTGGAAATGGGATGTTGATTGATGGTTTATTTCAAATTCATTTACAAAATAATATTTCAAATAATATAATGCACGTCCAAGACAATGTAGGTATTAAACAATGTGTTATGAATGAAAAGTCTTCTATATTGTGGCATCGGAGATTAGGACATATCTCTATAGAGAGAATTAAAAGGTTAGTGAATGATGGAGTACTTAGTACTTTGGACTTTACTGACTTTGATACTTGTGTGGATTGCATAAAGGGAAAGCAGACCAATAAGACAAAGAAAGGTGCCAAGAGGAGTTCAGACATATTAGAGATCATACATACGGACATTTGTAGTCCGGATATGGACTTATATGGTTAGAAATACTTCATCTCATTCATAGATGATTATTCACAATACATGTATCTCTACTTGCTTCATAATAAGAACGAAGCATTAGATGCTTTTAAAGTTTTCAAAGCAGAAGTAGAGAAACAATGTGGAAAGCAAATTAAGATCGTGAGATCAGATAGAGGTGGAGAATACTATGGTAGATACACTGAGGATGGACAAGCACCTGGTCCATTTGCAAGGTTTCTTGAAGAGCATGGGATTCAAGCCCAATACACTATGCCTGGATCTCCAGACTAGAATGGTGTAGCAGAAAGAAGAAACCGAACCTTGATGGATATGGTGCAGAGTATGCTTAGCAACTCCAAGCTTCCTAAATCCTTGTGAACTAAAGCTCTTAAAACGGCAGTGTACATATTAAACCGGGTTCCAACTAAAGCTGTTCCAAAAACACCTTTTGAATTATGGAAAGGTTGGAAACCGAGTTTGCGACATATACACGTTTGGGGATGCCCGTCTGAAGTAAGAGTTTATAATCCATAAGAAAAGAAATTGGACCTAAGGACTATAAGTGGGTATTTCATTGGATATGCTGAAAAGTTTAAGGGTTACAGATTTTATTGTCCATCACATGTCACTAGAATTGTGGAATCAAGAAATGCAAAGTTTCTTGAAAATGACTTGATTAGTGGGAGTGATCAATCTCGGAACGTAGTTTCTAAGAAGGATCATTCAGATATTCAAGCTCCCATTTCAAGTGAAAAATTGGTTGTTGTTCATAACTTCCCTCAAGTTCAAATGGATGTTGAACAACTAATCGTTGAAGCTTCACAAGTTGCTGATGACAATCCAGTAGATCCAGTTGTTCAACAATTACCAAAGACTGTTGAGCAACTAGTTGTGCAACATACTCCACAGAAGGATGCTGACACAACATTAAGAAGATCAACTAGAATGAAGAAATCATCAATACCTAGTGATTACGTTGTATATCTACAAGAGTCTAACTATAATTTTGGAGCCGAAGATGACCTTGAAACATTTTCACAAGCCATGAGTTGTAGTAAATCTGAATTGTGGTACAATGCCATGAAAGATGAGTTGAATTCTATGGCATCTAATGGAGTCTGGGATCTTGTTGAGTTGCCTAATGGTGCAAAGGCTATTGGATGTAAATGGGTCTTTAAAACAAAGAAGGACTCTTTAGGCAACATTGATAGATATAAGGCAAGACTCGTAGCTAAAAGATTCACTCAAGAGGAAGGAATTGATTACATAGAGACTTTTTCCCCTGTATCAAAGAAAGAGTCTCTCCGTGTTGTTATGGCATTGGTTGCTCATTTTGACTTGGAACTGCATCAAATGGATGTGAAAACAGCATTCTTGAATGGAGACCTAGAGGAGGAGGTTTATATGAAACAACCGAAAGGATTCTCCTCTAGTAATGGTGAGCATTTGGTATGCAAGCTCAAGAAATCCATATATGGATTGAAACAAGCCTCCCGTCAATGGTATTTAAAATTCCATGATGTCATCTCTTCATTCAGTTTTGTAGAGAACATCATGGATCAATGCATATATCACAAGGTTAGTGGGAGTAAAATTTGTTTCCTTATCCTATATGTAGATGATATCTTACTTGCAACCAATGATAAAGGGTTACTGCATGAGGTGAAGCAATTTCTCTCTAAGAAATTTGATATGAAGGATATGGGTGAGGCATCTTATGTCATTGGCATTAAGATCCATAGAGACAGGCCTCAAGGTATCCTAGGACTGTCTCAAAGACCTATATCAATAAGGTTCTTGAGAGATTTCGGATGAAAGATTGCTCACCAAGTGTAGCACCAATAGTAAAGGGTGACAAGTTCAATTTGAACCAGTGCCCGAAAAATGAACTTGAAAGGGAACAAATGCAAAACATTCCATATGCTTCAGCTGTTGGAAGCCTAATGTATGCTCAGGTTTGCACAAGACCTGACATTGCATTTGCAGTCGGAATGTTAGGAAGATATCAGAGTAATCCGGGTATGGACCACTGGAGAGCTGCAAAGAAAGTAATGAGGTACCTTCAAGGGACCAAAGATTACATGCTTATGTATAGACGAAATGACAACCTGGAGGTAGTTGGTTATTCAGATTCAGACTTCGCTAGATGTGTTGATTCACGGAAATCAACATCTGGATATGTCTTCATGCTTGCTGGCGGAGCCATATCTTGGAGGAGTGCAAAGCAGTCTTTAGTTGCTACTTCTACCATGGAGGTTGAGTTCGTTTCTTGTTTTGAGGCTACCTCACATGGTGTATGGTTGAAGAGTTTCATATCTGGGCTTAGAATTGTGGATTCCATTTCAAAGCCATTAAGAATATACTGTTACAATTCAGCTGCGATTTTCTTGGCTAAAAACAACAAAAGTGGTAGTCGAAGTAAACATATTGACATTAAGTATTTAGCCATAAGAGAACGTGTTAAAGAGAATATAGTGGTCATTGAGCACGTTAGCACTGAATTGATGAGAGCAGATCCTTTAACAAAAGGCATGCCACCAAAAAGTTTTAAGGATCATGTAGTGCGAACGAGACTTGGTTCCATCTTGTGAATTAGTTGTATGGACAACTTTTATTTGTAATGAAACTCTTATTCATTTGTTTTGTTTTCTCAATATTTGGTGCACATATTGGTTATTGAGAATAACAATAAATTTTGGACCTAGAATAAACATAAGGTTTATTCATTAAATTATGTTATCACATATAGGCTGATATTGAAGAGATGAAATATATTGTAATACATGGAAGATATTACTCATTCTTAGAGAACTTGTCGCCATGATTCATGTATTTTGTTTCTTTAATTTAAGCATAAGGATTCATAGATTATGGATGGAATAGCAAGTATAATAAAATATACGGACCAAGTGGGAGAATGTAAGTTCCCCACATGAGTTAACTACTTAGTCAGTAGTGTTTTATAGGAAATAAAAGACTTGAGGTTAGTTTCACAACCTCTTAAAACTTCCTATTGTGGTCTTATATTTTATTATTGTTATCTAATAAATTTTAAATTATTTATCCATATCTACAAGTGATAACTGCCCACAAAATTGAATTACGTTTTTAATGGGAAGACGTATATAAAGAAAAATATAGGGTATTGGGTCCCTAATCTGAGCTTTCTAAAAAACACACCATTAGTGAGTTTGCTTAAGATTAGAAGATCAAATACGAAAGGCACGCAACTCAATATTTTCGGTATCAATGGCTGGAGGTTAGTATCCTATTCCGCATTTATAATCTATGATGTGTTGTTTTTGGTGTTGACACATTAGATAAATCAATTAAGATTTCTTACAGGCAAAGCCTGATGAGCAATTTGTCTACTCTTTCCCTAATTTGAATTCTTTTAATAATAATAATAATAATAATAATAATAATAATAATAATAATAGATGATAACATGTAAGATTACCTGGAATCTTTTCTCCTTATGCAAAATTCCTCACTCTAAAATAAACTTGCTTGGTTTGAAAACCTTTAATTCTTGGTGATAATGGTTTTTCCTTAGAGAATATATAATTATGACCTGATGAAACTCAAATTCTCAACTTTAATATATAGCACAAGAGTCAGGTCCTGTCCATGTACTATGTACCAAAAAAAAGTCCTATCCAAGTACCTAGTGTCAGGTACCTCAGCTAATCCAACAAATAATTAGCTTTCCATGCGTATGGACTTTAAAATAAGATTATAAAACTAAAAGTCTCTCGCAAACTTGTACCTCAAGAATCAAATAGGTTAATTCGAGATCGAGATTGCTCCCATAGGCCATATAAAATTGATCTAAATAGCATACCAAATTTTATTTTTGTCTATATTATTGGGTGTTCTAATGATGGCATGTTATGCATGCATGGATGATGTATATTAAATATTCTAAATCTAAAAGTCTGTGGAATCCATGAGGAAACACCCCAGTTGTTAATAAAAAAAAGGGAAGTTTTAATTTAAGTTTTCTATTTTATATATCGATCTTAAGATTGTAGAGACAGACAAGATTCATGGAATGGGGATAAGATTGGATTGGCTTGTGAGTTTAATTCGATTCAAATTTGGGTATAAATTTTTATCAATTTGAAGCCTGGCTTGATTAGAATAATGTACCATATACTTTACTTGATGTATTGTTTTTATATAAATCTCATATACAATCATTTAAGTTTATCATGATATCTTTAATTCATATATTTTAAAATAAATAATCTTGAAATCATATTATTAGATTCAGTAATTAATGAGGTGTCTTAATATAATTAAATTACTGAGTATGAGATTTATGCACCTATATTACATCAAATATAAACTTTTTATTAATTTTAATTTCTAAAATATATTTAAAATTTATAAAATGTTAATATAAAACAATGTCTTTCTTTTTTTAATAATAAAGTAAGTATATAAATAGATAGTTTATTTAAACCTGGCGCTTAAAAATAAAGTCTAATAGGTAGACTTAACAAATTTAGACACGACAGAAGTGACATGACACGAAAAAATTGTCTCTGGGTTTGAAAAATACGTGTTTTGTGTTTAGCCATGTCAATACGAATTTTGACATGACACTTTTCATGTTTTTACGTGTCTAACATAGCTAAACATGTGCAAGAAACGAAAGCATGTTTAAGGAAATCGTGTTACACGGTTAACACATATACGATACGAGAAACACGTTTAAAGAAACCATATTACACGAATACACGTTTAACATGTGTAAGACACGGTAACCATTTATGCTTTTAATGAGAATTGAGCCTTGGCCAAAAACACTTTATCAAGTGAACAATTATATTGTATTGATATAATATATTATAAAATTAATTTATATCTTAAAAAAACTAATGCTTTAACAAATATTGCAAGAAAAAAATTAATAAAATTAATTATGAAATTAAGTTAGTGGCTTAATAACCAAATGTACCTTCAACCTTTTACGTAAAATGAAATTAAGCCCTCAACATTTTATTACGTAGAAATTAGTCATAAACTTTTTTTTTACTATAAAAAAACCCTTAACCTTTCAAAATTATGCAAGTAAGTCCATATTTGTTAAATGACACTGTCATTTGGACATCCTACATGGAAGCTGACGTGGATAGCTTAGTTGGTTGCTAAGAGTGCAATACTAATGGAAGTTAGCGTCATTTAACAGATTTGGACTTAATTGCATGATTTTGAAAGGTTGAGGGTTTATTTATAGTAAAATAAAAGTTTATTGACCGATTTTCATGCAATAAAATGTTGATGGCTTATATCCATTTTGGGCAAAAGGTTGAGGGTATATTTGGCTATTAAGCCTAAGCTAATTGTGGTTAAGATAATAAAATTTTAAAATACTAAAAATAAAGTATTGAAATTAAGAAAAAAAATTAATGTAAGTTAAGACAGAATTAACAATTCTTTACATGATGATACCATAATGTATAAATATATATATATGATATTTTGTTATAATGTATAAAATATAAATCTTGTATTGTACTAATAAGAAATTATTTAATTAATTAATTATTTATAAATTTATATATATATATATATACACATGATTCAATGACAATATATAGTTTCTATACACTATCAGTTAATTATAGGATGATATCTTATATGCAAGGCCTTAAAAATAAATATTAATAAAGTTTTTAAATTTATTTTTAGGGACATATGCACTTTTAGATTTTGCTCATTAATGAGGTGTCATCATATGATTAACTGACAATGTATAAAAACTATACACTATTAGTGCATCATATATAAACTCTTATTTTATATCATTGACACTATATCACTTAATATGTTATGAAAATTAATTTATATCTTAAAAAAATTCTTTAATAAATATTGCAAGAAAATAAATTAATAAAATTAAGTATGAAATTAAATTTGTTAAGTATGGTTAAGATAATAAAATTTTAAAATTTTGAAATAAAGTATTGAAATTAAGAGAAAATTATTGTAAGTTAAGAACTTAGGATACAATCAACAATTCTTTACATATATTGTTGTTTCTTGCATTGTTAATGACTTAATGTTTGAATGTTTTGTTGAATTATAATGTTCATTGACTTAATGTTAACTCTTTATGTTTTATTTGTATATTTTGCAATTTTAAATATATATTATGGATTGTATGGATTGAAGATATTATTATTTTGTTATATTTGTTACAATATTTAAATGTTGATTAATATGGAGTGAATAAATTTAAATTAAATTATTGGTGTAAATATGATGGCTTTTTTTTTTCATTTTTGATTATGTTTTATTTTTACTATGTCTATTTGTCTTATGTTTAATTGTATTTAATCGTGTTCGTTATGTTTAAATGTGTTATATTATGATAATTGTATCATGTCGTGTGGCACAGAGTATTATAATGTGTCACTCATGTCATGTTATGTGTAACACATATAAAATATGTGTCCTATTCATGTTTGCGATTCAAAAATGTTCTATAATTCGGGTCGTATTCGTGTTTCTATAATTCCTGTCGTCTCTTGACTTGTATCATGTCGTGTCATGACACGAAGACATGAATTGCTAGGTCTACTAATTGGCCTAATCATGTTTGAAAACAGTTACTTTGAAGCATATTAAACCATTTAGTTAAAAGAATTTATGTTTCATATATCATCAATGTATAAATAGTTAAAAGAATTTATGTTTCATACATCATTAATGTATAAATTTTATATAGGGTTATTGAAACATATCATGATACCTCACTGATTAGATAATTTAATAATTTTTATTTTTAAAAGATTCATTTTAAAATTTATAAATTAATGAAGCGGCATGTTATGGCAGTGTATAGGATTAATTTTATACATGTATAGAATTTTATTGTCATACCTCGAAGGAAGCAACTGTACACTTAACTTATGCGGAATACAGAATTATGAGCAAACTTTTTCCTTTACACTAGGTTTGTCGTTCACTCAATGTATCCTAATAATCTCTTGTAGTTGACTTAATTTAAGCCTATTGCCTAAGGTTTCAATTCAAAACATACTCATAGATTCAACCAAAATCCATAAATAACAAATTTCATTCAATATCGACTAATTTATCAATAACAACTGATATGGCAAAGTCCATTCACATTGGGCTAAGGCCCAATTGCCAGAGAGTCTGCCACGTGATAGAAGCTCATTGGGTCACATGGCGTTCGGCGAGAGATAGTTTGAGGCTGTGTGAGGTCCTATCGCCTACGACAAGGCTTCTGTCGCTAAGCGATAGAGGCCAAAGGGTCTATCGCCCATATACCATCAACTGTACAATGGCACGTACTTAATCTCCCGCTTGAGGCAACAGACTGCTCCCGCTCTTATGTATCGCATTCGTTTCGTAGTCTCCCGCTGGTGACAGACCTCCATTATTCCTAAGATTGACGGAGTTTGTGTTATACTTGGAAACAAACTCTTACCAAAAAGACGTGATTATCCCTAGGTAATTACCTTAGAATATTCGCCTATAAATATGCCTCAGGTACAATCTTATTCTTGAAATTTTGACTACTGGCTTTTACATTTCCCAATATTTAAGAACCTTTTGGCTGACTTAAGCATCGGAATGCCTACGCAGGGAACCACCCCCTATGTTCCTCTGACTTTTCTTGTTTTTATAGAAGCTTTCTGGAGACACATGGAGAGAAAAAGATAGATATTGACGTCAGCAAGCATTTATTGTTGTTTTGAGCAACAATAATTGGCACCGTCCGTGGGAGACTTACTAAAAGCCAATCAAAACTATCAAAATGGTGATAACAAGATCAACTAATGTGAGAGGTGGAAGTGATGAGAACTTTGTGAGTTCTCTTGAACAACCAATTCACTAAAGAACCCAGGAGAACAGGGAACAGGAGAGAACTACTATAACCATGGCAGAATTCAAAGCTTTAAGGTGACAGAGTGAGGAGACGACCCAGGCGCTGAAAGCCATGGTGGACCTATTTAAGGCAGTTCTTCCACAGCTAAATCTGCTGCTGGTCGTACAAAACCTCATAAGAGAGATGACCGACGGGGTGTCGCAGCAGGCGGCTAGGTAGCAGACTAATCATGTGGCGATAGACCCCTCTTTGCCACAAAAGGTGCCCCATGTAGGAGAAAGTCATAATCAGCAGGATGCGACAGGGTTTGGGTGCGGGAACCCTGTCGCACATTCTCCGCATGAGTATGAGGCAGCGACAGAGTTTAGACCCACGACAGGTGTTAGGTGACAGGGTCCTGGGTGACAAGGTACCGAAGCTGCGGTAGGGTCTTCTGCCCATCACCGTAGTGTGTCGAATTTTGCTGGTACTAACTTAGAACATGGTGTGGGAGGTGTTGGAATGAATGGTCATGACGACCAAAGCATTTGGGGAGCCAGGTCGGAGTTTGACCCTACCTGGTGCACACAAATGACACGAGTAGATGAACCTTAAAGGAAGGGTAAGGAAATAGTGGTTGAAGACTTGCCTGATTCGTCCCATGCTGAAAGGGATAGGAATCAACTCACTCCCCTGGTGGACATGAAAAAAATGATAGAACAAGTGTTGGAAAAGAAGAAGCTGGTGTCCGCAGACGAGAGCCAGAGGAGAAAAGTACCATTCAACGCAACCATCATGCAGAAACCGCTGCCTCCAAAATTCAAAATGCCGCAGATGACTGCGTACATAGGGATGACGGACCCATACGACCATATGCAAAACTATGAGGCCTTGATGTTGTTACATGGATGGGAGGACGAAATAATGTGCAAGGCCTTTTCATTCACTTTGACCAGGCATGCGATGAAATGGTTTAATAATTTGCCTGAGGGGTTTATTGTCTCATTCGACTGGATGCGAAGTGAATTCCTTAAGGTGTTTGCCGTGAATAGTCAGAGAAAGAAGGAGCCGACTTATTTGCTCACCCTTAAATAAGGAGTTAAGGAGTCATTGAAGAGTTATGTGGATCGGTTTAGAGACGCTACTTTGGAGGTACGAGATCTGCAAGTTGCTATAGCTGTAGCAGTTATGTTACAGGGAACAAGGTCTGAGAAATTGCAGGAATCCGTGTCACTAGACCAGCCAACCACAATCTTAAACCTACTTTCTCGAGCAAATAAGTATATCACTCAAGAAGTAGTGATGAAAATGGTGGCAAATGGGGAGCCTAAGGAAGGAAAGAAACAAGGAAGGGAAGTCACTGAAGCATCTTTTAGCCAACCGAGAAAATTTGATAAGGCCCACACACTAAAATACACCATTTACACCCCGCTCACTGAATCTCGAACTTCGGTGTTGGCAGCTATCGAGGGGTCGAGCCTTATACAGCTTCCGAAGAAGGCGTCATGGAAGCTGGGCCTTGACTTGGACTCATATTGTTATTACCACTCGGGGCATGGATATTCGACAAAAAAGTGTAGGGAGTTAATGAATCAGCTAGAGAAGTTGGTGCGGGAAGGAAAGATAAACAGATTTGTATGAAGAAGTAATAGAAGCTACTATCCTGCTAATAACAGGGGAAATTACCCTAGGGATAGAAGAGGTGAGAATAGGGGGAATGTGAGAAGAAATGAAGACCCCAAGAGAAATGATGACAGAAGGGCGGATAGAAGGAATTGGGAGGAAGATAATGAGCCCACAAGGCCAGCTATTAATGTGATATCTGGAGGAGAATTGTTAGCTGGCACATCCTCCTCGTCTCAAAAGTCCTATGCTCGGCAAGCCTATTAGGTCAATTCGATGACGGAAGAAAGACAAGGTGAGGAGCCCATCACTTTTACACTAGCCAACAGAGGAGATATAACGATCCCTCATGATGAGCCGATGGTAATTTCGACAGTTGTAGCAAAGCATCCGGTGAGTCAAATCCTAATCGACAATAGGAGTTCAGTAAACTTAGTCTACTGGAATTGCTTTGAGAAGATGAACATCTCGGAGGATAGGTTGAAGCCAGTGCCCACACCATTTTATGGCTTCTCTGGCAAAAAAGTAAAGGTAGTAGGTGCAGTTTAGCTACCTGTCACGTTAGGGGAGAGCCCGAGAAGTGTTGTCCGCCAAGTATTGTTTATGGTGGTGAAGTCAACATCGGTGGCCTATAATATAATCTTCGGGAGACCATTTTTGAATGACATGAGGGCAGTAGTGCACCCGCGTTATCTATTAATGAAGTTCTTGACTCCCCACGGTGTTGGACAAGTGAGGGGAGACCAAAGAAGGGCTAGGACGTGTAATATCCTGTCGACCACGTGTAAGGGAATTTAGAGGAAGGAGACACTTACGATCGAAGAACCGCGTAAACCAAGGCCTGATAAGGAGATGGAGGTAGTTCGGTTAGATGATAAAGATGAAGAAAAGGAGGTGCATGTGGGAAGTCAACTCTCAGAAAAAACAAAAGAGGAAATAATCCAATGCTTGAGGGAAAACATCGATGTCTTCGCATGGATTCCTGCTGACATGCCTAGAATTGACCCTAGAATTGCTTGCCACCGGTTGAATGTAGCCCCAGGAGCTAAACCAATCAAGCAGAAGAAGAGGAATTTTGCTCTTGAAAGGTAACAAATCATAGATGAGGAGATCCAGAAACTGTTGCAAGCTGGATTCATTAGAGAAGTCGATTAACCGGATTAGTTGGCTAACGTGGTAATGGTAAAGAAAACCAACGAAAAATGGAGGATGTGTGTGGATTTTACGGATTTGAACAAAGCATGTCCTAAAGATTCGTATCCGTTGCCTCGAATTGACAAGTTGGTGGACGAGACCTATGGATATGAATTGCTAAGCTTTCTGGATGCTTTTTCGGGGTACCACCAAATTATGATGCACCCCGATGATGAGGAAAAAACTTCTTTTATTACTGATAATGGAACATACTGCTATCGAGTAATGCCATTCGGCTTGAAAAATGCAGGGGCAACATATCAGTGCATGGTAAATAAGGTGTTTAAGGATTTGTTGGGGAACACCATGGAAGCATATGTAGATGACATGATCATCAAAAGCCGAAAAGAAGAGTCACATGCCGAAAAAATGTCGAAGGTATCTAAGGTGTTGCGGCAGTATAAGATGAAGCTCAACCCCAACAAATGCTCATTCGGAGTAAGGTCGGGAAAATTCTTGGGGTTCATGATCACTAATCAGGGAATAAAAGCTAATCCCGAGAAAGTTCAAGCTATTTAGACATGAAGCCACCTAATACTATTAGAGAGGTTCAAAGGCTAACAGGGAGGATAGCAGCTTTGAATCGCTTTTTCTCCAAATCAGCTGAAAGGAGTCTACCGTTCTTTAAGGCGATAAAGACGGGAAAGAACTTCAAGTGGACAGAAGAATGTAATGATGCCTTTGAGAAATTAAAAAACTACCTGAAAGAGTTGCCACTATTGTCTCGGCCACAACCTGCAGACCAACTCCTCATGTATCTCGGTGTAGGAGAGAAGGCTGTGAGTGCAGTCCTATTAAGGAAGGAAGGAGACAAGGACTGTCCAATCTATTATGTGAGCAAAGTCTTACTAGATGCTGAGACAAGGTACCCCTAGTAAAGAAGATAGTTTTATCACTGGTGATGGCAACTTGAAAGTTACGACTGTACTTCCAGGCTCACTCGGTGGCTGTCTTAACAGATTAGCTTTTGAGACAAATATTGAAAAAACCATAACACTCAAGACGTTTGACCAAATGGGCAATTGAGCTGAGTGAATACTTATACACTTCCAACCTCGCCAAGCGATAAAGGGGCAAGCATTGGCAGATTTTATCGTAGAATGCACCGGTCGGAAAACCCAAGAAGAAACAAAATTAGTTTGGTGGAAGTCATTTGTAGATGGGGCTCGCAGTATGGATGCTAGTGGAGTTGGAATTGTGCTAACTTCGCCTGAAGGGGAAACCTATGCGTATTCCCTACGCTTTGATTTTCCAAGCTCGAATAATGTAGTTGAGTATAAAGCCTTGATAGCCAGAATGAAACTTGCCGAGAAGTTAGAAGTTAGCAACTTAATGGCTCATAGCTGATGGTAAATCAGTTCTCGCGTGAGTATGAAGCGCGAGAACCAACTCTAGTACCTTACTTGCAGAAAGTCCAGCTATTGGCACGGTCATTCAAGAACTTCCGATTAACACAGATAAACCGAACCGAAAATAAGCATACGGATGCCCTTTCAAAATTAGCATCCTCTCGAAGAGTGAAAGGAGTAGTAGTGAAGGTGGAATGTCTGGCCAAACCGAGTACTGTAGAAGAGGAAGTATGTGATGTGGAGATCGGGAGTGATTGGAGAAGCTTGATCAAAGACTACATTTTGGAGGGCAAACTCCCCACTGACAAAGATGAAGCTCGAAGGCTAAAGTTGCAAAGTGCTAGGTTTACCATGGTAAATGGAGAACTCTACAAGCGTGGGTTCACTGTGCCCTTGCTAAAATGCTTAGGGCCTCAACAAGCTGAGTATACCTTGGCTGAAGTTTATGAGGGGATATGTGGTGAGGACTTAGGGGCTCGAGCCTTGGCCACGAAAAATGCCAGAAGTTCGCTCCTATAGTTACTGCGCCTGTCTTGACCCTTCAAAGCACCCTTCAACCAACTCCATTTGCACAATGGGGGCTCGATATCTTGGGACCTTTTCCCTTAGGCACGAGCCAAAGGAAATATTTGTTGGTAGCCACAAACTACTTCACGAAGTGGATAGAGGCGGAGCCTTTGGCTACAATTTCTAAAAAAAAGGTGGAGGCGATGGTGTGGAGAGATATTATCTGCCGCTTTGGAATTCCTAGAGTGCTAAATGCCGATAATGGGAAACAATTTGATTGTGATGCATTTCGAGAATTTTGTAGAGGCTTGAGTATTCAGTTGAGAGTATCGTCCGTGTCCTACCCACAAGCCAATGGGTAGGCCGAAGTAAGCAACCGAACAATACTGCATCGGTTGAAAACCAGGTTGGACAAGGCTAAGGGAGCATGGGTGAATGAGCTCTTGAGTGTCCTATGGGCCTACAAAATGACAAGAAAGTATCGACAGGAGAAACACTATTCAATTTGGTGTATGGAACTGAAGCCCTCATCCCAATTGAAATTGGAGCTGAGTCACTTAGATTGGTCCCTTACGTTGAAGAGATTAACTCTCAGGGACTTAGGGAGAACCTTTATTTGATAGATGAGCTAAGGGACATGGCGAAGATGAATTTGGTTGCTTACCAACAAAGGGTGGCCGCTTATTACAATACATGGGTTAAGGGCACAGAATTGCAAGAAGGAGACCTGGTGCTAAGAAAGTCAGCCATCACAAATGCCCATAGAGAGGATGGTAAACTCCCGGTCAATTGGGAAGGGCCTTACAGAATTAGAAGGATGATCGGACCTAGCACATGCGCTTTGGAAACATTGTAAGGAAAAAAGATCTCGAAGACCTAGAACGCCAATCATCTTAAATTATACTGGCAGTGAAACATTGTACTCTTTTATTGTTCTTATCTTTATTTTTCCATCTATTATTCTGTTACTTTGCAGATACCATTGTTTTGTTATCATTTGATTTATGAATAAAGGCCAGTTATTCATAATCTACATTTTCTAATGCAATACATTGACGATTTATGTGTTACAGGAACAGAAATAACTAAGGTGAAAGCTGGCCAAAAATAAGTCCCTAAGCACAAAAGGGTGTGAGACGGGCAACCAAAAGTCCCTAAGCACAAAAGGATGCAAGACGGGCAAAAATAAGTCCCTAAGCACAAAAGGATGCAAGACGGGCAAAAATAAGTCCCTAAGCACAAAAGGGTGCGAGACGGGCAACCGAAAGTCCCTAAGCACAAAGGAGTGCGAGACGGGGAAATACAAGTCCTTAAGTGAAAAAAGCGCGAGATAGGCATAACGCTCAAGCAAAAAGTTCTTCTTCGGACAAGAAAAGTACCGTTGTCTCAAAGAAGAACTTGGGGAGCGGTACCATATGAAAGATAAAAGGTATGCATGTACAACTTTTTGAAAGCACGTAATTGCTTTATCGATAAAATACTGCACTTTGACATACTCATATTGTCATGACTACAACATGTTGGAGTTTGAATGAACATGCTTAAAATTTGAATGCACATGATGATACAATATAGCATACATTCTGTCACAAGCATACAAAGAAAGGAAAAGCAAAACACAAAAGGGAATTGTAATTTCCATTAAAAGTAAATGAATCATTTACAACTATCATTTGTACCAGTTACAATTGGGATAAAAAACAAAATGAAAAAGATAAAGTCCCTAGTTAATCTATGGAGACAATGGAATCAGCTGGTGGAGAAGGCGTTGTGTCAGCACCTAGATCTTGGGAGGCTGGAGGAATAATATCGGATAAGGGAACATCGCTTGGAGGCCCAGTAATAGCCGTAGAGTCTAGCACGGGTTCAACGATAGTAGAATTAGAGAATTGGAGCTCGTCGCTGTCTAACCCTTGTAATGCCTTGATAGGCTCGGGTTGGTCGCTTGCCTTAATAAGTTTAGGTTGATCGCGCACCTCGACAGGCTTAAGCTGGTCATGTGCTTCAGTGGACTCGGGCTGATTACGCGGCTGTCGAGGAGGCCATGGATCTTCGAGGTTGTCTAGGTCATCTATGGCCCCTTCCTCTAAATAATCATTCGGACATTGTGAGTCGAGCTCATACTTGGTCCAAGAAGGAGCGTCATAGTACTGGGCCTCTTTGGTAAAAAGCAGCTTAGGGAAGGACTCGTTAGGCCTTTACTTCTCCAGCCAAGCCTGAGCCAGGTAAAAGCCATATTTGACGAATCCCGTTGCAAAGTCCTACTTCTTTTCAAAGCAGTGTTGAGATAGGCGGTATTCACGAATGGCCTCGGCTCGGACCTCCTTTTGCAAATATAGCAGGTCCTGCAGCTCATCGATGGCCTCGTCCCGCTGCGTCCTCATGGCTTCCAGATCGTTGGTTGCCTTATTGTAAGCCTCCTGATATCCATGAAAGAAGGCCACCTTCGCCTGTTCTTCTTTTAACTTCTGATCAAGATCTACGTTCTGCTTCTCCAGCTCTTCTACTTTGCTAGTATATAGGCGAAGTTGGTTAACCTCATTCTGAAGCTCCATGTTTTTCTCTCGAAGCTCACGCAGATCTTTCTCAGCTTTCTCCCTAAGAGCCTTGTGCGACGCATTAACGGCCACCATTTGTTGAGCCGCCTAACAAAATAAAAAGAAAAAATAACTCAGAGACCTAACAAAAGAAATTAGAATGAGAGTATCATTATCGAAGAAAAGCGACGCTCTCACCTTCATTATGAGGTAATCAAAGTTGTTTTTAGCCTTTGGAAGGCCTTTGAAGAGTCCTATCCATCGCAAGGAAGGATGGAACTCCAAGCTAGGCGAGAAGCTATCCCGAGCTCCTTGATGCTATCATTATCATTGACGCCGGGGTAGGTCTGAAAGTCATCCCCGTCGACAACGACCCCCGCATCTACCGGGTATCGCCTTAGAGTAGGATCGGCCATCTTAGGCAAAACTGGCCTCACAGGCATCGAGTCTTCAATGATTAGTATCTTTCGGTATTTACGATGAGGCCTGCGAGGAGCCGACCTATTCTCAGCAGCATTAGGATCACCTTCTTGGCGGGTGGACCCGCTCCTTTGAGATTCCGAGCTCTCGTGATCGCCCGAGCTATGATCGCGAATCAGATACCTCCTCTGTTTGTTTCTTCCAGCCTCTAGGCTCACCAACTGTTGGAGGAGGTGGAGTAGGGGCACAAGGATGTCCAGAAGTGGATCCCTCAACCCGAGGCTGTTGTTGAGAAGAAGGAGCCGCTCTAGCAGACACAATGGTCTCCCTCCTACGCATGGCTAATTGGAAGTTCATATCTGTATAACACGAGGAGAAGGAGTTAGCTTATCAAGTCTAAAAGTACTGCAAACACATGCAGAAGTAAAGAGAATTGAAAACCTATAATATCACCAAAATCCTCTAAGTTAGCCAAGTTTGCATCCGATGGAAAGTCGTAGAAAGGACTCCTAAAGGCTTCGCCTTGATTCCATTCAAGATCTTCCTTGAAGGGATCACTAGCACCCGCGGCCTTAGGTGTCTCGTCTCCCAAATCAGGAGAGGATTCATCTACAAGATGACCTAAGGGGTTAGATGTTTTGGCTACGGGAACTGCGTGTGACTGGCTAGAACTAGCATCGGGCACACACGAGGTTGTAGGAAGGTCTGATGGAACAGTGGAAGTCCCAGGGATCACACTACTAACTCCCCAACCGGCTGCTACAATATTCTTAGGGGACAAAAGAGGGAACAAATTTCGTTCCTCGGGAGAACAGATAAGCCGAATGGGCTCACCAAAATGGTCCTTTAAAGAATCTAGACTGAATCTTTCCGAACGCTTCGAGTGGTCGCTAGTATCACGGTTCCACCTAGTGCGTATTCTTAAATCACTAGGGATCTCAACAACGACCCACTCGCTCTCAAAATTACGTAATTTATTAGGAAGGTTTGAAAAGATTTTATTATGAAACCCGTCAACTTTTAACCTCTGAAGGGAAAATGTAACTAGCCCTTTTAGCCCACGAACTCTGAAAAAGGCACTCAGAAGAGGGGCGGTAGGAACGATGCCTATGCTATGGCATACTACCAAAAAACCTACTAATTAAGCCCAAGCGTGAGGATGGAGTTGACATGGGACTCTGTCTTTATTCCTAAGGAATGCAAAACCAAACTCCGGTAATGGAAAACGAAAACCAAAAACTAAATATGCTTTATGTACAATTACGCCGCTTCTAACTAGGTCAAGCTTAAATTCCCTATCAGATGGGAGTCTATATTGGTAACCGGAAGGAAAGGGAAAACGAGTATTGATCTCTTCTAAATCCGTGTTTGATAACGTGCATTCAATACCGCCCTTTCTTAGTGTTTTGCCTGGGCGTTGAGAAGACATGGTCAAGGGTCGAATGTGAGATGAAACAAGTAAACAGGTGGCAGGTGGCAGACCTAAGGGTGCGAGAGACCTAGGCACGCGGGAAACCTGAGTGTTAGGCGAAAGACCTAAAGTATGCGGGAGACCTAAGCGTGTGTGCGAAAGCCTTAAGAAGCAAGAGACCTATGATGATGCGAGAGAATTAGTGTGTGAGAGACCTAAGTACGTGGGAGACCTAAGCACTATGCGAGAGACTAAACACCTGCGAGAGACTTAAAACAAGTACGAGAGATAGTAAAGCGAAGCGAAATGTACACTTACTGTGACAGCGATGAGCGAGAGGCTTTTTGTGTAAGGGCGAAAGACTATATGACAAGACAGGCTGTGTTTGGCGATAGAGCTAAAACGTGCGGCAAAGTGCTGGCTCAGAGGTTTCTCTTACCCGATTACGTCGAACTCCTGCTGCTTATATAGTCGCGACAAGGAATGCCAAACGTCGCGCCAAGCAACACCTCCCTTAGAGCAGGACTTTTTCACCTGCAAAAAATACTAGAAAACCAACAAAAAATCAGGAAAAGACTACAGTGTCTCAAGCCCAAGTATTTATACTCTCTTTATTGGAAAAATCTAATAAAAGAGTGGGGAGCAATTGATATGGCAAAGTCCATTCACATTGGGCTAAAGCCCAATTGCCAGAGTCTGCCAATTGACAGAAGCTCATTGGGCCACGTGGCGTTCGACGAGAGATAGACTGAGGCTGTGTAAGGTCCTATCGCCTGCGGCAAGGCTTCTGTCGCTAAGAGACAAAGGCCAAAGGGTTTATCACCCATATCCCATCGGCCGTACACGTGGCACGTGTTGGATTATGCCCTTAGAACCATTCATTAGATGATTGACTTTGGCATTATTTATGTATCATGACATTTTATTTATTATAGTTCATTATTATATTTGTTTTATAACTGCGTAATGTAATCTTATATGATAATGTCCTTAGAATAGTAATAGCACACTATTCTTAAAATATCCCTAGTCAAGTATTATTGTGAACAAGGATAACAGTGATACGATAAGACTAGTATGTGGTTGACTGATGACCATTGTCATGGATATAGGATATCAAGTCATCACATAGGTACATGTTAGAGAACTATGTACTGGATCGACCCTCCATGAGAACGCTACATGGATTGTTATATGAGTGTCATAAGCGATTCTCATAGTGATGATGGTGTATGTGATCCTTTGACTTGAGATCATCAGAGATCCCAACATAGAGAATTGCATACTTTAATGCTGCTAGATGTCATTCGTAACAGGATGGACTATAAAGGTAGTAATTGGGTATGCCTTGATCTATGTAGAGGGATGTTGAGTGATCAAGATAGAATTTATCCCTCTTATATAACAAGAGTGATGTCTTGGGCCCTTTGATAGAGTGAGACTAAGAAATGCATGGCCGTGCTCGAATAAGTCAATATGAGATATTGATTTTATTTGTTTAATTAGTCTACTCAGGAATCAAGAAACGCTGATTAGACTATACAAGTGTGACACATTCCATGACTTGTGTCTAATCAAGACATCAAAGGATAAAGGGATTAGACTACACGGTAACATCTATCACGAGTAAGGTTATGTCGAGTCATTGACATTCTCGTTACATGGGTAGCAATGATGTGTTGCTAGATACCGCTCATTGCCTGTGACAATTTTGTCATTGCCATTGTTTTGAGAACCTATTGGGTCGCACACTTAGAACGGATCAATGAGGAGCTTAATTAATCCTATTTTGAATTGGATTAAGGATATAACTAATCCTATTCTGAATTGGATTAGGGATATAACTAATCCTATTCTAAGTAGGATTAGAGTTCTGTTTGGTAGTAAATTTTAGGGTAAAATTTACTGCCTATAAAAGGATGTTTTCTGAAACATAGCCGCACAACAATTAGAAAACAAAAAAGTATTCCCTTAATCGAAGCTAGCAGTTCGGTTATAAAGAATCAAAAACGCTCCTTAGGGCTTCTGATCGTGAGACGTTCAAGAGTCGTGAGATCCGTTCGTGTGGATACCATAGAGGCAGGAACGAAAGGTTGTTGCTTGTGACTCGACCAACGACAGAAATCAAAGAAAACTTTAGGTAAAATCTCGAAACCCTAATCAGGCAACTCTCTGAATCGATCCTGGTGGAGGCCGAATGATTTAAATTTCGCTGCATGTTTGTTTCGGTCTCCTTCAGCACGTACTTAATCTCCCACTTGAGGCGACAGATTGCTCCCGCTCTTATGTATCGCATTCGTTTCGTAGTCTCCCGCTGGCGACAGACCTCCATTATTCCCGAGATTGACAGAGTTTGTGTTATACTTGGAAACAAACTCTCACCAAAAAGAGTGATTATCCCCAGGTAATTACCTTAGAATATTCGCCTATAAATAGGCCTCAGGTACAATCTTATTCTCGAAATTTTGACTACTAGCTTTTACGTTTCCTAATATTCAAAAACCTTTTGGCTGACTTAAGCGTCGGAGTACCTACGCAGGGAACCACCCCCTGCGTTCCTCTGACTTTTCTTGTTTTTACAGAAGCTTCTTGGAGACATGTGGAGAGAAAAAGACAGATATTGACATCAGCAAGCATTTATTGTTGTTTTGAGCAACAACAACAACCAAATTAAGACAGTGAATTGTTTACATGCCAGATGGAGTATGTTTCATTACCTAAGAGTCCATTCGCCTACTAGACATATCAATCTACAAAACTGCTAAGAAACTGCTGAAAAATAAGATCGTTTACCTCTTCAAAATTTTTCTAAGCATATATCATCAACATACTTTTCGATAAGGACTAATAAAGCAGTAACAATTTATTTACATCCTAAATATGGAATGTTTCATAATTTTAGTATCTATTACCCCAGTACACAATCCAAACTACAATATTATTGAAAAATTGCTTGAAATAAAAATCGTATACACATTAGAAATATATACCAAACGTAATACAATGAGTGCCTCGGAGAATATATTTGTGAAGCTTGATACTGTTATACAAACTATCTAACTTAAGCTCAATCTTTAAGAGAAATAACGGAGGGGAGTGAGTTAAAGCTCAGTAAATTAATTGTACAAGAGCAAAGTTAGAATCATACTATTCTATATGCATAGTGTCACAATCTGATTATTAACACTCTATTCTAAAAATTTCCTTATTTATTATGATTGGTTAGGCTGTCTGTAATGTCCATACTCAATTTCAATGTCAATTGATATTTCAATCCCAGAATCCGAAACATTCACTTCTAATATATATATATATATATGAACGATCAAGACTTAATTTACATCTAGCTTTTATTAATAAACACTCTACAGATACATTCAGTATATTATAGTAAAGTTTACATCCCCTGTACAAGTACATACATAATAGTATTGTACATACATTGTTTGAACATATAAAAATAAAATAGTATATCTCTACAATCTTTGGTAATCGCCTGAGGGATACCGCTCAAATCACCTCCCAAACAAAATAAATTTACTGCAGATAGTCTGGAAGGAAAGTAAAGGGTGAGCTTACACCTAGTAAGAAATATATATAAAAGAGCTGATACTATGCGTAATTACATGTGTGTATCTTAAGCATACTCCTACACTCAAAATCAGTATCCGTATAGTATTTAAGCATTCTATGAGAAAGGATATTATAATCAGTTAGGTAACCAAGCTTAGTACAAAATGATACTTTGAAGTACCTCACTTGTCTTGCTCCTTAGCTCCGACTATAGGGAGTTTACCATAGTTTACTCGATAGACAATTCAGTGGTATAGTTTTCGATCAATCATTACTTAAGCAATTTAGTAAATAGTTAAGGATCATTTGGTAAACAGTACAAAAATCAGTTCAGTAAATTGTTAAATAAAATAATCGGTGAACGATATAGTGACCAGTTTAGTAAACATTTTAGTAAATCACTTAATAACTGTATGGTAAATAGATTTTGGTGAATAATACAGTAAATTAGTTCCATCGATCATATTCAATGAACACTTAGTAACAGTACAGTAAAACAATTCGATAACAGTCTAGTGGAGACAAGGCAACATCCAATAGAATCATGCAATTTCAGTATCCCAAAAGAGAATAATAGTAAGACATATGGCCATAATCAATAATGGTCCACAGTGAACACTAGTCGGTGACAGCTGTGGCTGCTGAAGATGTAACTAAGGTCAATCAGCAATAGAATAGTACACTCACTCACTCAGATTAGCATGATAAACCTGAAGGTTGCTATGGGGCCAACAGTCTCAAAATAGTGTATAAAACAATGGAAACACTCTTCAAAGGTAAATTCAATAAAACAAATATTCAATCAGTCCATAATTCAGTAAAATCAGTAACAATGACAGTTGAGATGAAAAAATTTGGCAAATATTCTTAATTCAGAATCCAGTGTTCAAAATATTTTATTTAAATATAAGAATGACACTAGCACTCGTAGGTATCTTGAAAACTGGGAAAATCATTAAAACCAATCTCGAAAACTAAGTTACAAATTTAGGCACTGTTAGCGACCTATATCCAACTTTTGATCCATTCACTCTTTAACTTCATTTCAATGACATTTATAATCTACCTTATGATTCTAGGGTTTAAGGTTCGATTTACGAAATTTTGATAGTATAACGGTACAATCGATCCTAATCCTCATGCACTAAAAACATAGTTCAATAGCTATAATCACTGTTTCCTAATTTCACTCAATTCACAGTATTCAATCACATAGGATCTTAATTAAATCATTATTATGCAACACAATATCTCTACGCCTCTTACATAAATCCCTTACCACTCAGATTGCACTGTACTACTCGATAGCACCAGTACATACTCCTCACTTTTGAGCTGCAAAACACCACACAATCACTATTAATTCACTACACTTCAGTTATAAAAAGATTTAACTCCTCAAGACCCACTACATTGCGTACTACAGTTGTAAATTGGGTAACTTCCTATTGATACTAACACTGCAACTATCGTAAAACACCTCCTTTTTCAGTTCTGACTTCACCAACAATTTTGTATTAATTTAGGCATTATTTTATGACCCATTTTGCATTGAATTGAGCATGGTTTCACCATGCTCTTCACTTGACCATAATGGCCTCTCATGGCTACACACTCCATTTTAATGATTTAAGATTGTATTTGCGTTTTACTCACTCTCTACTCTGATTCTACATCATTTATATACTGAACAAGATCGCATTCATGCATAGGTATGCTTGGATGAAACCCTAGGGGATTAATTCTCATGGTTTTAATTCAATTCATGCTTAAATACATGCTTAAACACCTTAAACACATAGCTTAAAGTCATTAAAACATGAAGATTCAAGCTTTTCTCTCACCTTTCCTCTTTGGCCAAAATTGAAAGGAGCTCGAACACTATGAAAATGGAGGCGTGATTTTAGTAGTATGTTGTAGAGCTAAAAGAGCTGAACAACTTTTACTGAAGACAGTTTTTTGTTTTACAATGTTTTTGCTAGGTTTCAGTGGCTTTCTTTCTCTTAACTAAGCTTTTAGTGTTAGAAAGTAATGGTGGAAGATGATGTCAGCAGTGAAAGGAAGAAGACTAGAAAATTCCTTTTAAAATAATATCTTGGGTGGCAAATTACTAATGCCCTTAAGTTTGACTAAACTTCCCATTTTACTCTTCACACTTTAATTTCCGTTTAAACAGTTATTTTAACTTCCAAAATATTTTGTTCAATCATAAAACATATCTATTTAACATATCTAATCATTGAATAGGCCTTTAATAGGGTTCGACTGGTCAAAAAGGCAAAATTACCAAAAGAGCCTTAATCGTCCAATCACGTAGTTTTCCACTTTTTTTGTGTAATTTAATCTACCAGTTAACATGGCATAAGACTTCATCACACTTTGATTTGTTTATGACTATCAGATGGTCTTTAATCAAATAAGATTGACTGTCATTTACAAAAAATTTTCGGGCCTACGAACTTAACTGTCATTTTCTAAATTGTTGCATACTTTTCAAAACACGTACAAACAGAGGAATTTTGAGATATAGATTCTTACCATCTCGATGTTTTATTCCAATTTTCGATACTATTAGGTTTCACCTCCATCAGAATAGTATAAGTCTCAATGGGGCCTACAATCCAAATCTCCATTACACTTGCGAAACATAAGACATTAGATAACTTATCTTCCTAACTTCATTAATAGTATATAACAGTACCAAGAAGTGTGAACCTCGCAACCTCCCCTCCTTAGAAAATTTGGTCCTCCAATTTTGACTAGGCTTGTCACTCAAATAACCTTGGATACTTTTCCTTCATTAAGCTCTCTAATTCCCAAGTAGTTTTTTCCGTTGAGTGGTACTACCAGATAACCTTAACTAAAGGAATCGCCTTAGACTGTAGTACTTTCTCTTTTCGATCCAAGATTCGAATTGGTTTCTCAACATAACTCATATCCTTTTTTATTTCCAAAGGCCCGTGTTGAATCATGTGAGATGGACCTGGATGATACTTTCGTAACATTGATACATGGAAGACATTATGTAACCCTGGATAACTCTGGTGGTAATGCTAACCAATATGCTGAAGGAAACCGAAACAACACGCAGCGGAATTTAAATCATTCGGCCTCCACCAAGATCGATTCGGAGAGTTGCCTGATTAGGGTTTCGAGATTTTACCTGACTTTTTCTCTGAATTTTCTGTCGTTGGTCGAGTCACAAGCAGCAACTTTTCGTTCCTGCCTCTACGGTATCCACACGAACGGATCTCACGACTCTTGAACGTCTCACGATCAGAAGCCTTAAAGAGCTTTTTAATTCCTTATAACCGAATTGCTAGCTTCGATTAAAAGGAATGTTTTGTTTTCTGTTTTTTAAAAGTGCGGCGATGTTTTTTTTTTGGAAAAACATCCTTTTTATAGGCAGTAAATTTTACCCTAAAATTTACTGCCAAACAGAACTCTAATCCTACTTAGAATAGGATTAGATATATTCTTAATCCAATTCAGAATAGGATTAGATATATCCTTAATCCAATTTAGAATAGGATTAATTAAGCTCCTCATTGATCCGTTCTAAGTGTGCGACCCAATAGGTTCTCAAAACAATGGCAATGACAAAATTGTCACAGGCAATGAGCGGTATCTAGCAACACATCATTGCTACCCATGTAACGAGAATGTCAATGACTCGACATAACCTTACTCGTGATAGATGTTACCGTGTAGTTTAATCCCTTTATCCTATGATGTCTTGATTAGACACAAGTCATGGAATGTGTCACACTTGTATAGTCTAATCAGCGTTTCTTGATTCCTGAGTAGACTAATTAAACAAATAAAATCAATATCTCATATTGACTTATTCGAGCACGGCCATGCATTTCTTAGTCTCACTCTATCAAAGGGCCCAAGACATCACTCTTGTTATATAAGAGGGATAAATCCTATCTTGATCACTCAACATCCCTCTACATAGATCAAGGCATACCCAATTACTACCTTTATAGTCCATCCTGTTACGAATGACATCTAGCAGCATTAAAGTATGCAATTCTCTATGTTGGGATCTCTGATGATCTCAAGTCAAAGGATCACATACACCATCATCACTATGAGAATCGCTTATGACATTCATATAACAATCCATGTAGCGTTCTCATGGAGGGTCGATCCAGTACATAGTTCTCTAACATGTACCTATGTGATGACTTGATATCCTATATCCATGACAATGGTCATCAGTCAACCACATACTAGTCTTATCGTATCATTGTTATCCTTGTTCACAATAATACTTGACTAGGGATATTTTAAGAATAGTGTGTTATTACTATTCTAAGGACATTATTATATAAGATTATATTACGCATTTATAAGACAAATATAATAACTATAAAAAAAATGTCATGATACATAAAAAAAATGCCAAAGTCAATCATCTAATGAATGGTTCTAAGGGCATAATCCAACAATCTCCCACTTGCACTAAGACCATTCACTCATGTATCTAATACCTAGTGACCTAGTGTGACGATCATGTCTCTGCTGCGTCAAAGGCTTCGTTAGTGGGTCGGCGATGTTATCGTCAGTTGGTACTTTGCATATCCTCACATCTCCTCTCTCGATGATATCTCGAATGAGATGGAAGCGCCGTAGTATATGTTTGGATCGTTGGTGAGATCTAGGTTCCTTAGCTTGTGCGATGGCTCCATTGTTGTCACAATAGAGCTCAATCGGATCTACAATGCTAGGAACAACTTCAAGCTCAGTAATGAACTTCCTGATCCAAACAGCCTCCTTAGCAGCTTCAGAGGCAGCTATATACTCAGCCTCTGTTGTAGAATCGGCCACTGTCGCCTGCTTTGAACTCTTCCAGCTCACAGCACCACCATTAAGGCAAAACATATAACCAGACTGCGATCTATAGTCATCTTTATCAGTTTGGAAGCTAGCATCAGTGTAACCTGTTACAATGAGCTCTTCCTCACCTCCATATATCAAGAATGTATCCTTAGTCTTTCTCAAGTACTTAAGAATATTCTTGACAGTGATCCAGTGACGTTCACCAGGATCTACTTGATATCTACTCGTCATGCTCAAGGCATACGAGACATCGGGACGTGTGCATAACATGGCATACATAATGGATCCAATAGCAGATGCATATGGAACTTTACTCATACGTTCTCTCTCTTCTTGTGTTGTAGGACACTGTTCTTTTGAGAGAGAAATGCCATGTGTCATAGGCAAGAATCCTTTCTTGGAATCCTGCATGCTAAACCTCTTTAGCACTTTATCTATGTATGCACTTTGACTTAGGCCAATTAATTTCCTTGATCTATCTCTATAGATCTTTATACCCAGTATATAGGAAGCTTCGCCCAAGTCTTTCATTGAAAAGCAATTCCCTAACCAAGTCTTTACAGACTGAAGGGTAGGGATGTCATTCCCAATGAGTAGTATGTCATCTACATACAACACCAGGAAGACAATAGTGCTCCCACTGACCTTCTTGTAGACACAAGGTTTATCTTCATTCTTGATGAAACCAAACTCTTTGATTGCATCATCAAAACGAAGATTCCAACTTCGAGAAGCTTGCTTTAGTCCATAAATAGAACGTTGCAGCTTACAAACCTTTCCAGCAATTTTTGGATCAACAAAACCCTCAGGTTGTGTCATGTACACATCCTCGAGTAGCTTTCCATTAAGAAAAGCAGTCTTGACGTCCATTTGCCAGATTTCATGATCATGGTATGCAGCTATCGCAAGCAAGATCCTAATGGATTTGATCATCGCGACTGGTGAAAAAGTTTCATCATAGTCAATACCATGAATTTGTTTAAAACCTTTAGCAACCAATCGCCCTTTATAGGTATGAACATTTCCTTCCATGTCGGTTTTCATCTTAAAAACCCATTTACACCCTATAGGTTTTACCCTTTCGGGTAAGTCAACCAAGGTCCAAACTTGGTTGGCATACATGGATTCCATCTCAGATCTCATGGCTTCAAGCCATTTCTCAGAGTCTGGCCCTGTAATAGCCTCTTGATAGGTAGTAGGCTCATCTTGGTCCATGAGCAATACATCACCGTTCTGAGTCATTAGAAATCCATATTTCTGTGGCTCACGATGTGTTCTAACTGATCTACGCAAGGCTTGTGTCTCTTGAGCAGGCAGTTGCTCCACAACAGCTTGTGGTTCTGGTTCCACAACAACTTGTGGTGCTTGCTCAGGCTCCATCTCAACATCGGGTGCGCTATCTTGTAGCTCTTGAATTTCTTCAAGTTCTACTTTTCTCCCACTAGTTCTTCTAGAAATGAATTCTCTTTCTAGAAAGACACCTGTTCTAGCTACAAACACTTTGCGCTCAGTGGGATTGTAAAAATAATATCCTTTAGTTTGTTTAGGATATCCCACAAAATAGCACTTATCAGATTTAGGTGCAAGTTTGTTAGAGACTTGACGTCTTACATAAGCCTCACAACCCCAAATCTTCATAAAAGACATACTGGGACGTTTACCAGTCCATATCTCATATGGTGTCTTTGGAACCGATTTAGATGGAACACGGTTCAGTGTAAAAGCAGCTGTTTCTAATGCATGTCCCCAAAAGGATTCTGGAAGATCTGTATGACTCATCATTGATCGAACCATATCTAATAAAGTTCGGTTTCTCCTTTCAGATACACCATTCCATTGTGGTGTATTTGGAGGAGTGAGTTGTGAGACAATCCCACACTCTTTAAGATAGTCAAGCAATTCTTGGCTTAAGTATTCACCACCTCGATCTGATCGAAGTGCCTTAATGCTCTTGCCAAGTTGGTTTTGTACTTCATTCTTGAATTCTTTGAACTTTTCAAAAGATTCTGACTTGTGTCTCATAAGATACACATAGCCATATCTACTGAAATCATCAGTAAATGTAATAAAGTACATAAACCCACCTCTGGCCTGTGTGTTTAAAGGTCCACATACATCTGTATGTACTAAGCCCAATAAATCACTTGCCCTTTCACTATGTCCTTTGAAAGGGGCTTTAGTCATCTTACCCATCAAACAAGATTCACATGTCTCATACGATTCAAAATCAAATGAGTCCAAAAGTCCATCTTTATGGAGTTTGGAAATGCGATTCTCATTTATGTGTCCCAAGCGACAATGCCAGAGATATGTTGGATTTTGATCATTAGATTTAATCCTTTTAGCATTTATGTTATAAATAGGCATATCAAGATTTAGAATGTAAAGACCATTAATTAGTTGTGCACTACCATAAAAGATATCATTTAAATAAATGGAGCAACAGTTGTCCTTTATTATAAATGAAAAACCCTTCTTGTCCAAACAAGAAATAGAAATAATGTTTTTAGTGATGGAAGGCACATAATAACAATCATCTAATTCTAAAACAAGCCCTGTGGGCAATGTCAAAATATAAGTTCCTACAGCTAATGCAGCAACCCTTGCTCCATTTCCCACTCGTAGGTCGACCTCGCCCTTAGTCAATGATCTACTCCTTTTGAATTCCTGCACATTTACAAAAATGTGAGAACCACATCCAGTATCTAATACCCATGATGAAGAAGTAGATAGATTAACTTCTATAACATAAATACCTGAAGTGGAAGTCTCACTTCCTCTCTTCTTCTTTAGTTCTTCCAAGTATTTGTTGCAATTCCTCTTCCAATGTCCGGTCTCACCGCAATGGAAGCATTTCCCTTCTTTGGCAACCCCACCTTTAGGCTTCAGTGTAGTATCATTGGGCTTGAACTTGCCATTGGCTTTATTACCTTTTTTCTTGCCCTTTGCATTAGCCTTGCCCTTAGCTTTCTTAACTATTAAGACATCTTTGGGCTTGGCCTTTTTCATGTTGGATTCAGCTGTTTTCAACATGCTAAGTAATTGTGGCAGAGTCTTGTCAATTTCATTCATGTTGTAATTAACAACAAACTGACTGTAGCTGTCTGGCAACGATTGCAGAATCACATCAGTGGCCAACTCTTGGCCCAAAGGAAATCCCAATCTTTCAAGGTTTTCAGTGTACCCAATCATCTTGAGCACATGAGTACCAACGGGAGTCCCCTCTGCCATCCTACACTGAAACAATGCCTTAGAGACATTGTACCTTTCTTGCCTAGCTTCCTCTTCATAGAGTTGCTTGAGATGCTCGATCATATCGAACGCATCCATTTCCTCATGTTGCTTTTGAAGCTCAGGATTCATGGAGGCAAGCATAAGGCAACTAACATCCAATGCATCATCTTGATGCTTCTTATAAGCATCTCTTTCTGCCCTTGGAGCATTAGAGGGTGGTTCCTCAGGTAAGGGAATTTCAAGGACATACAACTTCTTTTCATGCTTGAGGACTATCCTCAGGTTCCTGTACCAATCCAGGAAGTTTGTCCCATTCAACTTGTCTTTCTCAAGGACAGATCGCAGTGAAAGTGTGTTATTTGTGTTTGATGCCATGGTAATCTACAACAAAAATATGCAAAATATAAGTATCATGAATGCATTCATTTAATTAAATATTTATTAAATGATGCTCCCACTATTTTTATCGAATCAACAACCCTCACTATTAATTCGAAAAAATTATCACATAATTTCTCTAGTGGGCCAAGATCCATATTTCACCTTATCTAGAGTTAGCTTTGGCTAATCGCCCAAGATTTGGCTATTTAGGTAGGCAACACTTACCAATTACATCTCATGTAACTCTTGGATAGTTGGGTGAACAACACTTGTTCTAATTCATCTCATGAATGGAAGCCCAACTTTATGCCTCTAAATTCCCAATCCTATTGATGAAATTTAGTTAAGTCAACCCAATTTATAGCCTTTGGATATCACTATTATCCCATCGCGTCTTACTAAGATAGATATGATATTTTGCTTTGGCAAACATAACAAAATCGATTCTAGTCTTGACGAGTGCTATTCATTGGTAGGCATCTATTATTGACTTAATTTAATTTGAGGGATTTTCTTAGTTTATTGAATAAGATCTCACCAATTTTACTCTTTTTTTTTTAAATTATCATATGATTTTCATATCATAAACGTACAAAATAAACCATGCATCTCATGCAATTAAGCAATAAAATAAACGTGACATAGTTATAGCCCAAACTAAATGGATTTCCCAAGCCAATGCTCAAACAACAACCACCGTGTTATACAAACAAGTGTAATGCAATTTTTAATTTTAGTTTTATTAATGAGGCACATTTGAAACGAATTATAACCCTGACTGCGGGGTTCCCAGGGGCGGCAGTATTGACATTGCCAACGTCCCTTATCCGGAAGTGTCCTAATCTTATCAGGATGTTCCAGCCAATATCTCATACTGACTATAATTTTAGTCGCATTAGAACTCTTATCTAAAAGTGTTTCAATCTTTATACACTTTCGACATTATTCTGTTTCTTCCATAACGTTTATGCAGAACAGAAACCGCCATTAATAATTCGCATCACAGATTATACATAACGTTTATGCAGAACAGAAACGCCATTATTAATTCGCATCACAGATTATATCTCATATATAAGTTGAATCGAAATTGATATACATCATATATATATTTTCAACAATTCGATTTCTAGCCTCTGAATATATCATATACATTCTAATCCGTATTAATCTCATTAAAACGATTGCATGTAATCATAAACAGAAAGTAACCAGAGATCATGCTTTTATCAAAACAAATCAGGGACTCCGAACCTGGCTCGGATACCAGTGAAGGAAACCGAAACAACACGCAGCGAAATTTAAATCATTCGGCCTCCACCAAGATCGATTCGGAGAGTTGCCTGATTAGGGTTTCGAGATTTTACCTGACTTTTTCTCTGAATTTTCTGTCGTTGGTCGAGTCACAAGCAGCAACTTTTCGTTCCTGCCTCTACGGTATCCACACGAACGGATCTCACGACTCTTGAACGTCTCACGATCAGAAGCCTTAAAGAGCTTTTTAATTCCTTATAACCGAATTGCTAGCTTCGATTAAAAGGAATGTTTTGTTTTCAGTTTTTTAAAAGTGCGGCGATGTTTTTTTTTGGAAAAACATCCTTTTTATAGGCAGTAAATTTTACCCTAAAATTTACTGCCAAACAGAACTCTAATCCTACTTAGAATAGGATTAGATATATTCTTAATCCAATTCAGAATAGGATTAGATATATCCTTAATCCAATTCAGAATAGGATTAATTAAGCTCCTCATTGATCCGTTCTAAGTGTGCGACCCAATAGGTTCTCAAAACAATGGCAATGACAAAATTGTCACAGGCAATGAGCGGTATCTAGCAACACATCATTGCTACCCATGTAACGAGAATGTCAATGACTCGACATAACCTTACTCGTGATAGATGTTACCGTGTAGTTTAATCCCTTTATCCTATGATGTCTTGATTAGACACAAGTCATGGAATGTGTCACACTTGTATAGTCTAATCAGCGTTTCTTGATTCCTGAGTAGACTAATTAAACAAATAAAATCAATATCTCATATTGACTTATTCGAGCACGGCCATGCATTTCTTAGTCTCACTCTATCAAAGGGCCCAAGACATCACTCTTGTTATATAAGAGGGATAAATCCTATCTTGATCACTCAACATCCCTCTACATAGATCAAGGCATACCCAATTACTACCTTTATAGTCCATCCTGTTACGAATGACATCTAGCAGCATTAAAGTATGCAATTCTCTATGTTGGGATCTCTGATGATCTCAAGTCAAAGGATCACATACACCATCATCACTATGAGAATCGCTTATGACATTCATATAACAATCCATGTAGCGTTCTCATGGAGGGTCGATCCAGTACATAGTTCTCTAACATGTACCTATGTGATGACTTGATATCCTATATCCATGACAATGGTCATCAGTCAACCACATACTAGTCTTATCGTATCATTGTTATCCTTGTTCACAATAATACTTGACTAGGGATATTTTAAGAATAGTGTGTTATTACTATTCTAAGGACATTATTATATAAGATTATATTACGCATTTATAAGACAAATATAATAATGAACTATGATAAATAAAATGTCATGATACATAAAAAAAATGCCAAAGTCAATCATCTAATGAATGGTTCTAAGGGCATAATCCAACAATCTCCCACTTGCACTAAGACCATTCACTCATGTATCTAATACCTAGTGACCTAGTGTGACGATCATGTCTCTGCTGCGTCAAAGGCTTCGTTAGTGGGTCGGCGATGTTATCGTCAGTTGGTACTTTGCATATCCTCACATCTCCTCTCTCGATGATATCTCGAATGAGATGGAAGCGCCGTAGTATATGTTTGGATCGTTGGTGAGATCTAGGTTCCTTAGCTTGTGCGATGGCTCCATTGTTGTCACAATAGAGCTCAATCGGATCTACAATGCTAGGAACAACTTCAAGCTCAGTAATGAACTTCCTGATCCAAACAGCCTCCTTAGCAGCTTCAGAGGCAGCTATATACTCAGCCTCTGTTGTAGAATCGGCCACTGTCGCCTGCTTTGAACTCTTCCAGCTCACAGCACCACCATTAAGGCAAAACATATAACCAGACTGCGATCTATAGTCATCTTTATCAGTTTGGAAGCTAGCATCAGTGTAACCTGTTACAATGAGCTCTTCCTCACCTCCATATATCAAGAATGTATCCTTAGTCTTTCTCAAGTACTTAAGAATATTCTTGACAGTGATCCAGTGACGTTCACCAGGATCTACTTGATATCTACTCGTCATGCTCAAGGCATACGAGACATCGGGACGTGTGCATAACATGGCATACATAATGGATCCAATAGCAGATGCATATGGAACTTTACTCATACGTTCTCTCTCTTCTTGTGTTGTAGGACACTGTTCTTTTGAGAGAGAAATGCCATGTGTCATAGGCAAGAATCCTTTCTTGGAATCCTGCATGCTAAACCTCTTTAGCACTTTATCTATGTATGCACTTTGACTTAGGCCAATTAATTTCCTTGATCTATCTCTATAGATCTTTATACCCAGTATATAGGAAGCTTCGCCCAAGTCTTTCATTGAAAAGCAATTCCCTAACCAAGTCTTTACAGACTGAAGGGTAGGGATGTCATTCCCAATGAGTAGTATGTCATCTACATACAACACCAGGAAGACAATAGTGCTCCCACTGACCTTCTTGTAGACACAAGGTTTATCTTCATTCTTGATGAAACCAAACTCTTTGATTGCATCATCAAAACGAAGATTCCAACTTCGAGAAGCTTGCTTTAGTCCATAAATAGAACGTTGCAGCTTACAAACCTTTCCAGCAATTTTTGGATCAACAAAACCCTCAGGTTGTGTCATGTACACATCCTCGAGTAGCTTTCCATTAAGAAAAGCAGTCTTGACGTCCATTTGCCAGATTTCATGATCATGGTATGCAGCTATCGCAAGCAAGATCCTAATGGATTTGATCATCGCGACTGGTGAAAAAGTTTCATCATAGTCAATACCATGAATTTGTTTAAAACCTTTAGCAACCAATCGCCCTTTATAGGTATGAACATTTCCTTCCATGTCGGTTTTCATCTTAAAAACCCATTTACACCCTATAGGTTTTACCCTTTCGGGTAAGTCAACCAAGGTCCAAACTTGGTTGGCATACATGGATTCCATCTCAGATCTCATGGCTTCAAGCCATTTCTCAGAGTCTGGCCCTGTAATAGCCTCTTGATAGGTAGTAGGCTCATCTTGGTCCATGAGCAATACATCACCGTTCTGAGTCATTAGAAATCCATATTTCTGTGGCTCACGATGTGTTCTAACTGATCTACGCAAGGCTTGTGTCTCTTGAGCAGGCAGTTGCTCCACAACAGCTTGTGGTTCTGGTTCCACAACAACTTGTGGTGCTTGCTCAGGCTCCATCTCAACATCGGGTGCGCTATCTTGTAGCTCTTGAATTTCTTCAAGTTCTACTTTTCTCCCACTAGTTCTTCTAGAAATGAATTCTCTTTCTAGAAAGACACCTGTTCTAGCTACAAACACTTTGCGCTCAGTGGGATTGTAAAAATAATATCCTTTAGTTTGTTTAGGATATCCCACAAAATAGCACTTATCAGATTTAGGTGCAAGTTTGTTAGAGACTTGACGTCTTACATAAGCCTCACAACCCCAAATCTTCATAAAAGACATACTGGGACGTTTACCAGTCCATATCTCATATGGTGTCTTTGGAACCGATTTAGATGGAACACGGTTCAGTGTAAAAGCAGCTGTTTCTAATGCATGTCCCCAAAAGGATTCTGGAAGATCTGTATGACTCATCATTGATCGAACCATATCTAATAAAGTTCGGTTTCTCCTTTCAGATACACCATTCCATTGTGGTGTATTTGGAGGAGTGAGTTGTGAGACAATCCCACACTCTTTAAGATAGTCAAGCAATTCTTGGCTTAAGTATTCACCACCTCGATCTGATCGAAGTGCCTTAATGCTCTTGCCAAGTTGGTTTTGTACTTCATTCTTGAATTCTTTGAACTTTTCAAAAGATTCTGACTTGTGTCTCATAAGATACACATAGCCATATCTACTAAAATCATCAGTAAATGTAATAAAGTACATAAACCCACCTCTGGCCTGTGTGTTTAAAGGTCCACATACATCTGTATGTACTAAGCCCAATAAATCACTTGCCCTTTCACTATGTCCTTTGAAAGGGGCTTTAGTCATCTTACCCATCAAACAAGATTCACATGTCTCATACGATTCAAAATCAAATGAGTCCAAAAGTCCATCTTTATGGAGTTTGGAAATGCGATTCTCATTTATGTGTCCCAAGCGACAATGCCAGAGATATGTTGGATTTTGATCATTAGATTTAATCCTTTTAGCATTTATGTTATAAATAGGCATATCAAGATTTAGAATGTAAAGACCATTAATTAGTTGTGCACTACCATAAAAGATATCATTTAAATAAATGGAGCAACAGTTGTCCTTTATTATAAATGAAAAACCCTTCTTGTCCAAACAAGAAATAGAAATAATGTTTTTAGTGATGGAAGGCACATAATAACAATCATCTAATTCTAAAACAAGCCCTGTGGGCAATGTCAAAATATAAGTTCCTACAACTAATGCAGCAACCCTTGCTCCATTTCCCACTCGTAGGTCGACCTCGCCCTTAGTCAATGATCTACTCCTTTTGAATTCCTGCACATTTACAAAAATGTGAGAACCACATCCAGTATCTAATACCCATGATGAAGAAGTAGATAGATTAACTTCTATAACATAAATACCTGAAGTGGAAGTCTCACTTCCTCTCTTCTTCTTTAGTTCTTCCAAGTATTTGTTGCAATTCCTCTTCCAATGTCCGGTCTCACCGCAATGGAAGCATTTCCCTTCTTTGGCAACCCCACCTTTAGGCTTCAGTGTAGTATCATTGGGCTTGAACTTGCCATTGGCTTTATTACCTTTTTTCTTGCCCTTTGCATTAGCCTTGCCCTTAGCTTTCTTAACTATTAAGACATCTTTGGGCTTGGCCTTTTTCATGTTGGATTCAGCTGTTTTCAACATGCTAAGTAATTGTGGCAGAGTCTTGTCAATTTCATTCATGTTGTAATTAACAACAAACTGACTGTAGCTGTCTGGCAACGATTGCAGAATCACATCAGTGGCCAACTCTTGGCCCAAAGGAAATCCCAATCTTTCAAGGTTTTCAGTGTACCCAATCATCTTGAGCACATGAGTACCAACGGGAGTCCCCTCTGCCATCCTACACTGAAACAATGCCTTAGAGACATTGTACCTTTCTTGCCTAGCTTCCTCTTCATAGAGTTGCTTGAGATGCTCGATCATATCGAACGCATCCATTTCCTCATGTTGCTTTTGAAGCTCAGGATTCATGGAGGCAAGCATAAGGCAACTAACATCCAATGCATCATCTTGATGCTTCTTATAAGCATCTCTTTCTGCCCTTGGAGCATTAGAGGGTGGTTCCTCAGGTAAGGGAATTTCAAGGACATACAACTTCTTTTCATGCTTGAGGACTATCCTCAGGTTCCTGTACCAATCCAGGAAGTTTGTCCCATTCAACTTGTCTTTCTCAAGGACAGATCGCAGTGAAAGTGTGTTATTTGTGTTTGATGCCATGGTAATCTACAACAAAAATATGCAAAATATAAGTATCATGAATGCATTCATTTAATTAAATATTTATTAAATGATGCTCCCACTATTTTTATCGAATCAACAACCCTCACTATTAATTCGAAAAAATTATCACATAATTTCTCTAGTGGGCCAAGATCCATATTTCACCTTATCTAGAGTTAGCTTTGGCTAATCGCCCAAGATTTGGCTATTTAGGTAGGCAACACTTACCAATTACATCTCATGTAACTCTTGGATAGTTGGGTGAACAACACTTGTTCTAATTCATCTCATGAATGGAAGCCCAACTTTATGCCTCTAAATTCCCAATCCTATTGATGAAATTTAGTTAAGTCAACCCAATTTATAGCCTTTGGATATCACTATTATCCCATCGCGTCTTACTAAGATAGATATGATATTTTGCTTTGGCAAACATAACAAAATCGATTCTAGTCTTGACGAGTGCTATTCATTGGTAGGCATCTATTATTGACTTAATTTAATTTGAGGGATTTTCTTAGTTTATTGAATAAGATCTCACCAATTTTACTCTTTTTTTTTTTTAAATTATCATATGATTTTCATATCATAAACGTACAAAATAAACCATGCATCTCATGCAATTAAGCAATAAAATAAACGTGACATAGTTATAGCCCAAACTAAATGGATTTCCCAAGCCAATGCTCAAACAACAACCACCGTGTTATACAAACAAGTGTAATGCAATTTTTAATTTTAGTTTTATTAATGAGGCACATTTGAAACGAATTATAACCCTGACTGCGGGGTTCCCAGGGGCGGCAGTATTGACATTGCCAACGTCCCTTATCCGGAAGTGTCCTAATCTTATCAGGATGTTCCAGCCAATATCTCATACTGACTATAATTTTAGTCGCATTAGAACTCTTATCTAAAAGTGTTTCAATCTTTATACACTTTCGACATTATTCTGTTTCTTCCATAACGTTTATGCAGAACAGAAACCGCCATTAATAATTCGCATCACAGATTATACATAACGTTTATGCAGAACAGAAACGCCATTATTAATTCGCATCACAGATTATATCTCATATATAAGTTGAATCGAAATTGATATACATCATATATATATTTTCAACAATTCGATTTCTAGCCTCTGAATATATCATATACATTCTAATCCGTATTAATCTCATTAAAACGATTGCATGTAATCATAAACAGAAAGTAACCAGAGATCATGCTTTTATCAAAACAAATCAGGGACTCCGAACCTGGCTCGGATACCAGTGAAGGAAACCGAAACAACACGCAGCGAAATTTAAATCATTCGGCCTCCACCAAGATCGATTCGGAGAGTTGCCTGATTAGGGTTTCGAGATTTTACCTGACTTTTTCTCTGAATTTTCTGTCGTTGGTCGAGTCACAAGCAGCAACTTTTCGTTCCTGCCTCTACGGTATCCACACGAACGGATCTCACGACTCTTGAACGTCTCACGATCAGAAGCCTTAAAGAGCTTTTTAATTCCTTATAACCGAATTGCTAGCTTCGATTAAAAGGAATGTTTTGTTTTCAGTTTTTTAAAAGTGCGGCGATGTTTTTTTTTGGAAAAACATCCTTTTTATAGGCAGTAAATTTTACCCTAAAATTTACTGCCAAACAGAACTCTAATCCTACTTAGAATAGGATTAGATATATTCTTAATCCAATTCAGAATAGGATTAGATATATCCTTAATCCAATTCAGAATAGGATTAATTAAGCTCCTCATTGATCCGTTCTAAGTGTGCGACCCAATAGGTTCTCAAAACAATGGCAATGACAAAATTGTCACAGGCAATGAGCGGTATCTAGCAACACATCATTGCTACCCATGTAACGAGAATGTCAATGACTCGACATAACCTTACTCGTGATAGATGTTACCGTGTAGTTTAATCCCTTTATCCTATGATGTCTTGATTAGACACAAGTCATGGAATGTGTCACACTTGTATAGTCTAATCAGCGTTTCTTGATTCCTGAGTAGACTAATTAAACAAATAAAATCAATATCTCATATTGACTTATTCGAGCACGGCCATGCATTTCTTAGTCTCACTCTATCAAAGGGCCCAAGACATCACTCTTGTTATATAAGAGGGATAAATCCTATCTTGATCACTCAACATCCCTCTACATAGATCAAGGCATACCCAATTACTACCTTTATAGTCCATCCTGTTACGAATGACATCTAGCAGCATTAAAGTATGCAATTCTCTATGTTGGGATCTCTGATGATCTCAAGTCAAAGGATCACATACACCATCATCACTATGAGAATCGCTTATGACATTCATATAACAATCCATGTAGCGTTCTCATGGAGGGTCGATCCAGTACATAGTTCTCTAACATGTACCTATGTGATGACTTGATATCCTATATCCATGACAATGGTCATCAGTCAACCACATACTAGTCTTATCGTATCATTGTTATCCTTGTTCACAATAATACTTGACTAGGGATATTTTAAGAATAGTGTGTTATTACTATTCTAAGGACATTATTATATAAGATTATATTACGCATTTATAAGACAAATATAATAATGAACTATGATAAATAAAATGTCATGATACATAAAAAAAATGCCAAAGTCAATCATCTAATGAATGGTTCTAAGGGCATAATCCAACATATGCCACATCTTTCACTCAGTCTAAGATCTCAAAAGACTCAATGTAGCGAGGACTCAACTTCCCTTTCTTCCTAAATCTAATAATGCCTTTGGATGATGAAACTTTCCAAAATATTGAATCCCCCACTGAGAACTCCAAATGTCAGCTCTAGTATTTGCATAACTTTTCTACCGACTCCAAGCAGTTTTCAGTCGATCACATATAATTCGAACATCCTCTAAAGCTTGCTCAATAAGGTCGAGAGCTAAAAAATCATTCGATCACCCAATTCTTATCAGCCAATAGGGGAATAACATCTCTTGCCATACAGAGTTTCATAAGGTAACATGCTGATACTAGAATGATAATTGTTATTATAGGCAAACTCTGCTAATGGTAAATGATCGTCCCAGGAGCCTTTAAAATCCAGTGCAGAAGCTTTCAACATATCCTTAAGTGTCTGAATCGTGCGCTTGGACTGACCATCAGTCTGCAGATAGAAAGCTATGCTAAATTTCATTCGAGATCCCATAGCATCTTGAAAATGCTCCACAAAATGAGAGGTGAATCAGGGATCTCTACCAGAAGTAATGCTCATTAGAACTCCATGCAGTCTAACAATCTCTCTGACATATAGATCATCTAAAGCACTTAAGGAATCAATAGATTTCATGGCAAGGAAAGAAGTAGGCTAATTTCGTTAATCTATCAACAATCACCTAGATCGCATCATGGTTCCTCCTAACCTTTGGTAAACTCATAATGAAATCCATACCAGCATGCTCCCATTTCCACATCGGTACTAGTAATGGTCGAAGCAATCTTGTTGGTTTTTGATGCTCTACCTTTACCTACTGGCATGTGAGACACCTTACAACAAACTCAGTGATGTCTCGCTTCATCTTAAGTCACCAGTACACTTTACGAAGATTATGTTACGTCTTGTTATTACCTGGATGTAAAGTGTACATCGAGGTATAAGCCTCTGTCAGAATCAACTCTCTCAATCTATCTTCGGGAATACAAATTCGGCTCTTGAATCTCATAATGCCATCAGTACTAATCCCATACTCTGATTGAAAACCCAACTGTACCTGACTTGAAATCTCAATACAATCAGTATCCTTCCTCTGAACATTTTTCAAGCAATCCATCAAATCTGGCTCAATCCGTAGACTAGTCATCAAACCACACCTCTCAGAAGGAATGATATTCAAACTGAGGCTTGCAAACTGTTCCAGTATATCATATTCCCAAACCATCATATAAGAAACCATACCCAAATGTTTTTTGCTCAAGGCATCAGCCACCATGTTTGCTTTCCTCGAGTGGCAAAATATCTAGTAGTCATAATCTTTCAGTAGCTCTGTCCATCTATAATGCCTCTTGTTCAACTCACACTGCAAGAACAAATACTTGAGACTCTTGTGGTCTGTATATACTTGGAACCTTTCACCATGCAGATAATGCCACCATATCTTCAAAGTAAATATCACGGCAGCCAGTTTCAAATCATGGGTAGGATAGTTCTTCTTATGGCCATATAAGCGATCACTTTCTAATTCTGCATCAGCACACAATCCAAACCGAGTAAGGAGGCATCACTGTACACTAAGAAACCCCCTAAACACTAGGAATGGTAAGGATTGGTGTTTAGTCAATCTGCACTTCAGTTCCAAGAAACTACACTCACATGCATCAATCCATTCAAACTTTACATCCTTGTGCGTGAGGTGTGTTAGAGGAACAGCCAAACTAAGAAAACCTTCAAAAAATCGATGATAATATCCAGCTAGACCTAGAAAACTCTAAATCTCAGTCACTGATTTTTGCCTTTCCCATTGTACTATAGCCTTTATCTTAGATGCATCAATTGATACCCTGTCCTTGGACACCACGTGACCCAGAAAGAAAATCTGATTTAGCCAGAATTCGTACTAACTCAGCTTAGCACAAAGCTTCCAATCTTTAGAGGTTTGTAGAACAATATACAGATGCTGCTCATGCTCTTCCCAAGACTTAGAATACACAAGAATGTTTTCAATGAATACGATGATAAACTTGTCCAGAAAAGGCTTGAACACCTCATTCATCAGATTCATAAAAGTTACAGGGGATTAGTCAATCCAAATGGCATAACCAGAAACTCATAATGGCCATAGCGATTTCTGAATGCGGTTTTAGGGACATCTCCTTCCCGAATCTTCAACTGGTGATATCCCGATCTAAGATCAATTTTAGAGAACACTTGTGCACCGCTGAGCTGATCAAATAAGTCATCTATTTTGGGCAAGGGATATTTATTCTTGATAGTAGCCTTATTAAGCATCCGATAGCAATGCAAAGTTGCAGGCTACCATCTTTTTTCGGACAAAAAAGACTGGTACACCTCGAAGAGAGACACTAAGACGAATGAAACTATTAAGTAACTCTTGGAGCTGCTTCTTGAGCTCATCAAGCTCTACCAATGCCATTCAATAAGGAGGTTTAGAAATGGGATTTGTACCGGGTACAAAATCAATAGTGAATTTTATCTCTCAATCAGGTGGAAGTCCCAGTAATTCATTCAAAAACACCTTTGGAAAATCCCTAACCACAGGAATCTCGTGTAACTCCAGATGTTTCTTTTTTACATCCTCTACATAAGCAATAAACCCTTCAATAATAAGCATGGTTTTTCAGATTTTAATCTCAAACAGATTTTTCCACAAAATAATTCACATTCATTACTAAACAGAAAGTTTTACAATATAGTTTTTGGGATGAGAGAATGTTACAAACTTAGTATAGCAATGTAAACTAACACGGTTTATAGCTAACCAATCCATCCTTAAGATTATATCAAAGTCATACATGTTGAGCAAAATTAGATCAGTTGCTATTTCCTTCTTTCCTACCCTTAATTTACAGTTACGATACACAATATCAGTCGTTTAGGATTCCCTAAAAGGTGTATTGATATGCAATAAATACCCTAAAGGCTCAAGTTTTACCAATATCTTATCAGCACACATAGGAGACACAAAAGAATGCGTAGAACCTGGGTCGAATAAAGCAAGTGCATTTATATCAAAAATAGAAATCTTACCCTTGATAACCTCAGATGAAGTGTCAGCAGACTCCTTATCGATAGCAAACACCTTGCCCTGAGTTACAACCTTCTTCCCTTTCTCTATGGTTGTAGCTCTCTTCAGTTGTGATGGTGGAGCCTTCTCTGGCTCCTTAATCGGTGCTGTTGCTGTTGTTGTTGATTCCTTATGATTCAAGCAGTGCTTAACCAAATGCTCAATTTGTCTACATTTAAAGCAAGCTCTTGTGACTCGGTGACAAAGTCTGGTTCCATGTGACTTTCCACAATACTTACATCTAATCGTAATGCCTTTTTGTGTAGTAGTAGAGCTATCAATGGTAGTGGACATAACAAATGTAACCTCAGAAATTTTAATCCTAGTAACCTTGGCCTTCTTAGCTGGTCTCTTCTCAAATCTATTATTGCAACTCTACTTAACCTTTTCCTTACCCTTGCCTTTAGCTCGGGCCCCAAATTCCACTTGATAAGACTCATAGTCTTACTCGCACAATTGAGCTTAGGGATAGCCTCATCGTACGTGGCCACATCAAACGGAGATAATCTTGCCCTAATAGAATACCTCAAACCAGCCATAAACCTCTTTATCTTATGCTCCTCGCTCTTGACTGTCTTTGGGTTAAATTAGCTCAATGTCATAAACTTGGACTCATATTGGTCTATTATTATAGATCCTTGTACCAAACCTAGAAACTCAGCTCGTAACTTCTTTTGCACTATTCGAGGAATATACTACTTATTGAAGGCCTTTAGAAACACACCCTAGGTCACAACTGGATGTCTAGCACCCAACACTGTCTTGGTGGACTTCACCAAAACTGTGCCTCATCTATAAGTAAAAAGGTGGCTGGACCCACTTTCTCTGTCTTTATACATCACATATATGTAAAAAGTTTCTGCACAACATTTACCCAATTTTTCATTGCCATAAGATCCTTATCGCCCTTAAACTTCGACAGATCCAATTTCTTAAGCTATCTCAGTAAGTTCACATCATAATCAATAATCAAATCAGCAAGCTGAGGTTGTAATGGTAGTTGTATAGGCTGTGGCCATGGTGGCAACGGCACACGTTGTGGCTGGAGGGCTCTAGAGGTACATTAGCTGGCGGAGGAATACGTTACGCCACTTTTGGTGCTGGTGCTCTGGCATTATTATTGAAATTAGAAAAAAAACCCTACAAACATCCGTTCTAAGTTGGAGATACAAATATTAAGACTCTCAAGCTGTAGAGGGAGGGCAGGTTTAGGAATCAGTTAGGAGATGGCTGGGCCCATCTCTGTCCTGATCCTCATCCCATCTAGTAGCCCTTCACTTATCACTCATCTATCAGAACAAACATAAGAAACATTCATAGTCACACCAAACAATTATACATTTAGACAATTATAGAACTATAAGGGATGTAAACCAATTCTATCCTAAAGACACTGACAGACATAAGACTAATCTTACTCTGATACCAATATTTCCTGTTATAATCTGATTATTGATACTCAATGCTAACAATTTACTTATTTATTATACTTGGTTAGGCTGTCTGCAATGTCCACACTCAATTTCAATGTCAATCGATATTTCAATTCCAGAATCTGAAAAATTCACTTCTTATATATATATATATATGTATATATGAACGATCAAGACTTAATTTACATCTAGCTTTCACTAATAAACACTCTACAGATACATTTAGTATACTATAGTAAAGTTTACATCCCCTGTAGAAATACATACATAGTAGTACTATACATACATTGTCAAAACATATAAAAATAAAATAGTATACCTTTACGGTCTCTGGTAACCGCCTGAGGGATACTACTCATATCACCTCATGAACAAACTAAATTTACTGCTGATAATCTGAAAGGAAAGTAAATGAGTGAGCTTATGCTCAGTAAGAAATATATATAAAAGAGCTGATACTATGCCTAACTACATGCATGATCTTAAGCATGCTCTTACACTCAAAATTAGTATCAGTACAATATTTAGGCATTCTATCAGAAAGGATAATATAATAAGTTAGGTAACCGACTGAGTACAGAAGGATACTTTGAAGTACCTCACTTGTTCTGGTCCCTAGCTTTGACCATAGGGAGTTTACTATAGTTTTGCTGAATAGACAATTTAATGCTACAGTTTCCAATCAATCATTACTTAAGCAATTCAAAAAATAGTTAATGGTCAGTTGGTAAACAATATGAAAATCAGTTCAGTAAACTGTTCAATAAAACGATCGGTAAATGGTACAACGACCAGTTTACTAAGCATTTCAGTAAATCATTCAGTAACAGTATGGTAAATAGACTTCAGTGAACAATACAGTAAATCAACTTAGTCGATCATATTTAGTGAACACTTAGTAACAGTACGGCAAAATAATTCAATAATAGTCTAGTAGAGAACAGGCAACACCCAATAGAATCATGTAGTTTTAGTATCTTAAAAGGAAATAATAGTAAGACATATAGCCATAGTCAATAGTGGTCCACAGTGAACACTAGTCAGGTGATAGCTGTGGGTGTTGAAAATGTGACTAAGGTTATTCAGTAATATAATGGTACACTCACTCAAATCAGCATGATAAACTCAAAGGCTGTTATGGGGCCAGCAGTCTCAAAACAGTGTATAAAACAGTGCAAACACTCTTCAAAGGTTAATTCAGTAAAACAAATGTTCAGTCAATCCATAATTTAGTAAAATTAGTAACAACGACAATTGAGATAAAAATATTTAGAAAATATTTCAATTCAGAATCCAATGTTCAAAATATTTTTTTTTTATGTATAAGAATGACACTAGCACCCATAGGTATCTTGAAAACTAGGAAAATCATTAAAATCAATCTTGGAAATTAAGTTACAAATTTGGGCACTCTTAGTGATCTATATGAAACTTTCAATCCATTCACTCTTTAACTTCATTTCAATGACATTTATAATCTACCTTTATGATTCTAGGGTTTAAGGTTCAATTTATGAAATTTTGACAGTATAACGGTACAATCGATCCTAATCCTCTTGCATTAAAAACACAATTCAATAACCATAATCACAGTTTCCCAGTTTCACTCAATTCATAGTATTCAGTCATATACAATATTAATTCAATCATTATTGTGCAATACAATATCCTTACGCCTCTTACATAAATCCCTTACCACTCAGATTGCACCGTACTACTCAATAGCACTAGTATCATACTTCTCACTTCCAAGCTGCAGAACACCACACAATCACTGTCAATTCACTACACTTCAGTTATAAAAAGAATTTAACTCCTAAGACCCACTACATTGCTTACTACAATTGCAAATCCGGTCAACTTCCTACTGATACTTACACTGCAACTATTGTCAAAACACCTCTTTTTTCGGTTTTGACTTCACCAACAGTCTTGTATTAATTTAGATATTATTCTAGGACCCATTTTGCATTGAATTGAGCATTGTTTCACCATGCTTTTCACTTGGCCTCCTATGGTTACACACTTTGTTTCAATGATTTAAGGTTGTATTTGCTTTCTACTTAATCTCTACTCTGATTCTACATAATTTATGAATTGAACAAGATCACATTCATGCATGGGTATGCTTGGTCGAAACCCTAAGGGATTAATTCTCATGGTTTTAATTCAATTCAAGCTCAAATCATGCTTAAACACCTTAAACACATAGCTTAAAGTTATTAAAACATAAAGATTCAAGCTTTCTCTCACCTTTCCTCTTTGGCCGAAATTGAAGGGAGCCTGAACAATATGAAAATGGCCACTTCAAGGCTTGAATTTGGGAGTATGTTGTAGAGCTACAAGAGCTGAACAACTTTATTGAAGACAATTTTTGGTTTTACAGTGTTTTTGCTAGGGTTTCAATGGTTTTCTCTCTCTTAACTAAGCTTTTCACGTGAGAAAGTAATGGTGGAAGATGATGGCTAGCAATGAGAGGAAGAAGACTAGAAAATTCTTTTTAAAATAATATCTTGGGTGGCAAATTACTAAAATGCCCTTAAGTTTTACTGAACTTCTCATTCTGCCTTTCACACTTCAATTTCCATTTAAATAGTTAGTTTAACTTTTAAAATATTTTGTTCAATCATAAAACATATCTGTTTAACATTTTATAATCATTAAATAGGCCTTTGATCGGGTTCAATTGGTCGAAAGGTTGAAATTACTAAAAGAGCCCTAACCGTCCAATCACGTAGTTTTCTGCTTTATTTGTGTAATTGATCGTTATATATGAAAATTTTCTGGGCTTATGGACTTAGTTGTTATTTCTAAATTGTTGCACACTTTTTAAAACATGTATAAACAAAGGAATTTTGAGATGTAGATTCTTACCATTTTAGTATTTTACTCCTATTATTGATACTATCAGGTTTCACCTCCATCAGAACAGTATAAGTCCCAGTAGGGCCCACAATCCAAATCGCCATTACACCTGCAAAACATAAGGCATATGAACAGTTATGAGATAACATATCTTCCTAACTTCATTAACAGTGTATAACAATAATAGAAAGTGTGAATCTCACATATAGTACTCACTTTACTTGTATAGGTTCCACAATTTTCAACTGAATCGCACACTTATCATATAATACTTTCACATTTGATATACTAACACTTCATTAATATCACTTATATATTAGGACTCCATAGTACAACCAAGATTTTTTAGGGGTATCAGTCTGAAGGGTGCTTTGAAATACTTCATTTCCCTATCAACCTGACAACTATATAAGGCAGTCCAACATATACAATTCCACTATCTTATATATCATAATATGAGGTATTATATATATAAGAATATATGATCATGTCATGAATGTCTAATACTTCAAAACAATGCACTATATGATATATCGATGTATTTTACAATATCATTTCACTGTACGATAAATCAATGCATTATTCAATAAAATGATACAATTATGATAAACACATTATTGTTTAACAAAACAATGCACTGTTTTATAAAATGATACATTTACAATAAACACTTTGCTTATGTCACATACATAATTAAAATTCCTAAAAATCACACACAACATCTCTTACCCTTAAAATCACTTCAAGGCTGAAAATTCAAGCTTAACACTCCAAGTAATTTTTCTACAATTGAAACACCAAAATAATCTTAAATTCACCTCACAACACATATACAAAGAAATCAAAGCAACACTATAAGGCCTTACCCTTAACTTGATGTAGTTGAACCTAAATCTCAAAATTCTTCAAGATTCTTGAACATGCAACAACCTTTCTAGTGTGGGAGATACCTCAAAATTAACTTGTATGGAGGTGTTGATGAAGAGGTTGGTTGGATTCCTTTCATCCCTTTCGGTTTTCTTCACAAATTTTAAGCTTTTTGTCTTTTCTTTCTCAAACCCATGAGCTCTCTTCTCCTAATTCACTCTTATTTCTTTATTAACTTTTGCTAATTATTTTCTTTCGTTAATAACAATGCTACCACACTCACGATTCACACACTTACATTAGTTAGGCTATACTTTAAAGGCTAGCCATGCATGAAGCCCTATGGTTTTGGATGCTTAATTTCCCATTTAAGCTTTGTTTTCTTTCTTTTTGTATGTCGTTAATAACAATGCGGCAAGGTTTTGACCTGCATGAAGCCCTATGGTTTTGTATGCTTAATTTCCCATTTAAGCTTTGTTTTCTTTCTTTTTATATGTTGTTAATAACAATGCAGCAAGGTTTTGACCTGATAAATGTCCACTAACTTTCTCCACCAATTCTTGATATAATTGTTTAGTGCTTCTAGTCACGCCCTAAGGCATGCTAGGTGCACCATAAATAAATGAAACTTTTTTAATACAAAAATACCCCTATACAACTTTACTATTTTACCCTCATCCCTAAAAACAAACCCCAACCCATTCAATCCATTCTCTTTTTTCATCATTCTCTCTTCACACACCTTAGACTAAATCAATCAAATTTCATCTAAGTATGGTATTATTAGTAAATTTTTTTATTTTTTTTGATTTGACAAAAAACGAAGTAAACGCTCCCAGCACTAGTTGTCGCAAGACTTATTTGGCCTTAATCAGCTCACGGCAAATAGGTGCCGCAAGATTCACGACACACCCTTGCCACAAGCCTTCAATGGCTTACAACAAGGAGATACCGGGTAAACCCATTGACTCGCAGAAATTCCTTGGAACGAGCTTCGTTTCCCAACCCCAACCCACTCGAAAATCATTATTCCAAACTTTAGAAATCAGCAATTTAATAGATATAAATGCTTGAAGAATAAACATATTTCAATAAAGAGGTAAGCTACATTTACCTTATAATCTTGCAATTAAGATTTGAAGATTTTTGTAAGAGTGAATGTTGAGGAAATAAGAATGGGAGGTAGGGTGTGTGTTGTTAGTGTTGAAGAGAGTATAGGGTAGTTTAAGAATAAATTTTGAAAATTTAGGGTGTATCAAGTAAAAATGAAGAGAGATGAAATATGGTTAGGTTTTCTAGCATTTAGAGTGTGCCTAATAAAAGGGTGGGTGTGAATAAAATTTCTCATAATTGTTTTGTAGCCCTTCCATCAATTAATGGTACTACCAAGTACTTTCACAAGTTGCTTATAAGACCAATGCCCAAGATTTTGCTAAACCTTGTATCACTTTTCATCTTAGCTTTTGAAGACATAAATAATTTTTGACTTTTTAAAGCTTACTTTCGCACCTAAAACAACACAAAATTCATGTAGTATAGATTTAAGTTTGTTAGCTTGATTATCCGATGCTCACCCAAAAAAGAAATAGGTTATCTGTAGAGAATAAGTATGACACCCCAAGACCTCCTTTTTCAACATTAATTGGTTTCTAAACACCCTTATTTACTACTTCCTCAATAAGGTGTCCAAATAGCTCAATGTACAGAAAAAAAGATATGGTGACAAAAGATCATCTTGGCATAATTCTCTTTTTGGTAAGAATACCTCCAATTATTTCCCATCTCACAAAACCGGCATGCTAGCATTATTTACACAAAACATAATTAGTTTCACCTATTTGTTTGAAAAACCAAAAGCTAACAGTGTGTCCTCTAAAAAGTCCCACCAAACCCTACCACAAGCCTTTTTAAGGTCTATCTTAATTGCTATCAACTTATCTTTAGATTGGAAATTTTTTATAGTATGCATTAACTCCTGAGCAACAAATATACTATCAGCTTTTTACCTCCCTCGATAAAATTGATTTGTATAAGAGCCACAAATCATGTAAATATTGTTTGAACCTATTCAGTAGTACTTTAGTAATCAATTTATAGGAGATATAACATAAACTGATAGGATGGAAGTGCTTCACAAATTCCCGATTATTCACCTTTGGGATTACAGATACTAAAGTTTTGTTTAAGCTTTTAGGAAAAGCTTCAAACTAAAATGCGTTAGCAACTAAATCAGTAAATGAATATTTTGTTGTGTCTTAATATATTTGAAAAATACCAACTTGAACTCAATCCACTCTTGAGGTTTTCCATGGCTTCATTTGAAATAAAGTATTCCAAACTGCTTCTATCTTTATATAGCTATCTACATGTCCATGTTTATCCAAATCAAAGTGAGGACAATGTACATCCATTAATATAATAATAAGTTCTTCATGTAAACTATATAAATCTTTATAGAAATCCATTACCATATTCTTAACTGCTTCTTGATTCACAACCTATTCCCCACTCATATCTCACAACATAGAGATCTTGTTTCCTTCTTCTCCTACAGATCACGGACAAATGAAAAAGCTTGGTATTCCTTTCTCTTTGTTGAATCCGTTAACTCTAGATTTTTTAAACCAATAGGACTCTTCTTAGCATAAAATAACATTATACTCACTAATCAATCTTTTCTTCAAGATCTCTTATTGATGCGGCCATTACAAGGCTAAGAAACATTGTACCCCAAATATTTGAGCTCTCAACCTACACTTATTCCCAAATAGGTTACCAAATCTTTCAAAATTCCAAACTCTCAAGTCATTTGCTAACTTGTGTGTCTTCTCATTTATATCACCAACACTGCTCTTCTAATTATGTCAAACTAGCTCCTTTAACTTTGGATTTGCTAACCACATCCTCTAGAACCAAAATAGTCTATTTGGCATTTTCTTCCTCACACATTGCACCATTGATGGCATTTGGAATTGAGTGCTTCATGATCATCAGGCTAATGCAGTTTGAACGCTCCCATTTCTTATAAAGTGCCCTTTTCGTAACTGTACTATTATCAGCAAGGGCGGGAGCTTTGTTTAACATGATCGCATAGTCTAGATCCATACACCCAACCGCAATGATTATGTGCTCCTTCCGTTTATTGAAGTTAGTGCTATTAAGCACCAAAATATTTTTCAAATTGGTAGATATAGAAGAAGCATTTACTGAATGCAAAAAATAAAAATAACAAGCTCACAATTAACAAACAATAATTTTAGACATATAAGATACCAAGCACAACATTAAAATTTAGCCTTTGGACAGAAATATCAATTTGTAAGTGGTACTCTTAAACTTAATTAGTAAATATTGATAACCAAATTCTACCAACAACATATCTTTCTTTGGATCGACATATTGCATGCATGGTAAAAATATAATTTTATCACATATTTACTACCTTATTATGTTTGTAATCCGGCAAAAAAAATAACCTTCCTTTAGGCCGATTATTTTTTGCAGGGACTAAAAACACAGTTATTTAAATTCCTTAATGACAACCTTAATTTTTAAAATAAATAAACATAAAAGAGGTCACTTTGATGGCATTTTATATTAATTTAATTTATCTTGAACTTTATTTTCAACAAATTATGCACATATACAAAACATTGAGAATACACAAATTTATTCATATTATTAGGGAGAGTGAGTATTGCCAATCAACTTAAAATGTCATGAAATATTTTATCATGAAATAAAATATTAAAAAGATTGTGCATAATACATCAAATCACTTAAATTATCATGAATATTAAATAATAAATATTTAACATTTTCAAAAAATTTCAAAAAATCACCAAAAATTTTAACATAAAATTTTATGCAGTTCGAAAAAACGGTGGCCAAGCTACCACTGAAAGTTATCCTACACACCCCACGCACTGCTCCTTACGCGTGGGGGAGGTCCTATGCTTCGGGACCAGTTTCTCCTAGCTTTAACCAAGTCAACCTGACCATACTGGTTTGTTGAACAGACTATGGGTCTGTTCTTGATTCTTCTAGATTTTAACCCTTTTTTCAAGTGAATTTTGTAAAATTAAACCCATAATAATGGAATTTAGACCCTTTTATACAAAAACCCATGCAAAAAATGAGGTTAAAACTCAAAGATTGGTGTTTAATTCGATCAAAAAAATTTCAAGAAAACTCCATGAAAAACCCCAAATCTTTTTCTTGATTTCTTTCAACCAAAACCCAAAATTTATTGAATTTGTAACTTTGTTTCATCCATAGAAGTCACAAGAACCAATTATCCTTTATCAATTTGAATCAAAACATATAAAATATAATTGTTTTGGTTGAATATTTAATTCGAGATTTAAAAAACTTAGAGAATAAATTACTTGATTCATGAAACAAAATTATAAAATTATTTACATGATTTTACTCTTTATTTTATAGGGAATAAAAGCCCTTAGGTTTCAAAATTTTTTTTTAATTCTTAATTATCAAACATGAACAAGCTCTTGATACCATTTGTAAGAAAATCATACAGATAAACACATAGAATTTCATGTTTAATCATCAAGAAAGAATAATACAAAAGCATACCTGAATCCATTAGAATTGATTTATTAAGGTTAGTAGTCTTCTACGTCTAAACATTTGAGAGAATCTGATGGGATATGAGAATAAGATTTACGTTTTGTTTAAACTAAGGAACATAACCTATTTATACTTGAAGTATATTTTATTTTATTTTGGCCCATCATAAAAATAAAATAAAATATTATGTCTCTACACTTTGCAAAGCCCGTACTAAATGAGATGCCATAAAGTTCAATAACTCAAAATTTATATGATCACTTTTAAATGAACTAAACATATCAGATAGCCTATAATATACAATTAATTGATATATGTAGGCTCACTTAAAGAATATCCTAATAGTATTCTCCATCTCTACTTCATCTCACTCGTTTGATTCCACACGCAAGAAGCCTTTATCTTCTTTTTGGATCTAGTCTACTCGTTTGATCTAGCGTATTGTGATTCAAAGGCAAATTAAAAATGGAATTTTTAATCCAGTAAAAGGTGTCCATGGCTATATCATCTGCGAAAAAACTCATTGGAATTTCCCTTTTACAAATTAAAAAGAGCAAACACCATATGAGCAAAGAACCTACGAGCAAAGGAAATCGTCTGATAGCCTACACAATCAACAACATTCCCAACGCATAGCATAGGATAGCATAACGTAGCATAGCATGCTTTTGTATTATGCTGTTTTATAATTTTGCTTTTGTAAGTCTTTCCGTGTGTTTTGGCTCATTCGTTCCTATACGCACATAGGCTTCAAGCCTTCAACTTTTATAAACGGCGCAAGAATATCGGAATAAAACACATCCTATAGAGAGAGACCATGTGAGTTGTGATTCTTACCTACCAAATTTTTTAATCGTTCTTTTTGTACTTGGCTGCCTTTATTTCTCTCCTCCTCTATTGCTTCAGGGTATTGAGAAATATAGTACTCTATCTTTGTCTCATTTTACTTGTTTTTATTTGCTTTTCACAATTTAAAAAAAATTATAATTTCAGTGTATTTTGTATTATATTTTTTCATAAATTTAATGTACCATTACTTTCATTGTCCACAACAAATATTTATATAAAAAAAGAGAATTAGATTTTAAAAATCGTAATTTTTAGATATTAAAAAATGGAGAAAGAAAATAAAAAGGAGCCTATCATATGTAATCCACTAAAAAAAAGATTGTCATGTGTCTCATCTAGGGGTGTAAATGATACACTGATGCTTGCAAGCTACTCGGGCTCGCTCGATTTTTTTCGAATCGAACTCGAGCTACTTGAGTTGTCGAGCAAGCCGAGTTCGAGTAATATGGTATCCGGTTCAAGTAGCTCATGAGCCTAATCGAGTATTTAATATTTTAATATATATTTTATATTTTATTATAATATTATAAAATTATAATTATATTTACATATAACATAAATTAAAAAAACCTGATATTTCTTCTCTTTTCTTTTCATCAAACATTTTCCTTTAGTTTTTAGCCACTTTACTTTTAAATTCTCTGCACTTGCTCCGTTTGCCCATCTCCCTCAGCTCCGACGACGCCACCTCCCTCAGCTCCGACAAGCTTCCGCCTTCAGATCCGGCTTCCCCTCAACAAAAGAGTGTCATCCACACCAGATCTGGTGCCATGACGACTACAAAGCGATCATCTTCCACAAATCCGACGCCGATGAGACCGTCGACCTTCAGATCTGGCACCGGCAAGACACACGGCCTTAAGATCCGGCACGGACAAGAGCCTTGGTTGGCCGCTTCGCTACCATCTCCACCCTCACACACGCCTCTTGATCATCTTCCACAGATCTGACACCGATGAGACCGTCGGCCTTCAGATCTAGCACCAATATATTTTTTGAATTTTTTTGTGGTAAAGCTTTGGTTTTTTTTTTTCAGTTTTCTCTTTTGCATGTAATATATTTCTTGTTTCCTCCTCCGACAGTTTCTGTTTTCCAAAATATTTTTAATTTGAATATTCTATATTGGGTCATGTCTAGTTTGGTTAACTACTTTGAATAAAGTTGTATAAAAGATATTTGGATCTTTCTTCTTGATATTTTTCTTGTTGGATTTCAAGAGGCCTTGCTAATTCTGATCTTTTTTTTTTGTTCAGAGCTAATTCTAATCTGGGTTTTCTTGTTTAAGCCTAGATATTCCACTTTTTCAAGAATTTTTCTGTTGAGGTAAGCAAATTATCTTTTAATGGAGGCTATCTGGAATTGCATTATACTTACTGTGTTAATGGGGTTTATAAATGGTGAAGTTGGAATCTCTGTGGCTTGTAGGGAAACATTAGGTTCTGAATTACTTTGTTAATGGGGTTTATACTTACTTTGTTAAATTCATTCTGTTTTTTCATTTAGTTCTTAAAAACATCTATATACATGAAAAAAAAAACTATACATTCAACTTCCTAAATGATCAGTTCATTTGTTAAAATTTACTACATATGTTCTTCATTTCTTGGTTGAGATTGGAGGGTGGAACGAACACAAATTATTTTGATTCATTTATTTTGATTCATTTAAAGAAAAAAGGCTGATATGGAATATTATGCTAACATGGAATTCAATCAAGTCAAAATACCTTTGTTTAAGAAAAAAGTTGAAAAATACCTGATTTTGAGAATTAAGATTTTAAACTACTTTGGTTATGGAAAAAACTCTTTGTTTGTATTCATATGTATTTATATTTGTATGCATTTAAGCTTGGGATTTGGTGGGGACCAAGGACTAGGATCTCATTCTAGTCCTGATCATTTGTTTGTAATACCATAAATTGTTGTCATATTTTTTCTTATCAATAAATTGTTGTCTTATTGATTTAATATTTTCTATATATTTTAATTGTTTTGTTAATATAACTTTCTAATATCATGTGGAAAAATATATATTTATTTATGTTTCATAATTGTTAGGTTGATTCATATCACCTACCATGTGAAGGATTAACAAGGCCATCTTGCACCTGCTGTTTTGTATCCGACAAGGATGTTTGCTAGAGCTGGTAATGGATTTCATGATGGATCAAGTGGATTTCATGATGGATTAGTTGTGATGTTGCCCTTTTTTTTCTTATGTTGTTTAATTTATGATTTTGAAATTATGTAAGATGTTATAATTTTCCAGACAAATTAATGTTGTGTGGTCTTAAGTTACTTTTTTTTATTGTAAGGTTTTCATCATTGTTGATGTGGTATTGATATTATTATTAAAAATTATTATTAAAAATTATTATATTTTATTGTTATTATTTGATAATATTTTCATGTATATAAAATAAATTTGAGTTCGAGCTCGAGCTCGAATAGTCGAGCATGATATTGAGTTCAACCAATCGAGCTTAATCAAGTGAGCTCGAGTAGCTCGTGTTCGATCTTGAGTCGAGCTCGAGTTCGAAAAATACAAATCGATCGAGCTCGAGCCGAGTATCAAGCATTGATTTCATAGTTGAGCTCGAGCTCAAGCACCTTGCTATATCGGCTCGGCTCGATTACACCCCTAGTCTCATCCTTAAATTTGTTTTTTTTTTCTCTTTTTACAAACAAAATCATTTTAATAAAAAGTTTAGACAAATTAAACATTCTCCAACAAGTATTACAATTGGAATCCATTGGATACAAATCAAGTGTTGCGTTAAAATAATTTTGCTTAAGCATCGTAAAATATATTGTTGGGAATTGGTTCATAAAAAAATAATAATTGATGGTACAAGAAATATTCCCCAATAAATCTTGGAAAACTTGGATTATTCAAAAATAGAAGATGCCTTTCATCCCAGCTTTTCATCATGGTTTTGTTAATGTTAATTGGACCATTGGAGAGATGTGAGTTCTATTCAATCATAATGCATTGACCTTCCAAAGTCTCCTGAATTCAATTAGATAATAATATTATAGAAGTTCACTCACTTAGTTTGTGGTTTATTGATTAAAGGTTTTTTGATCCAGAGAAAGGTAAAGGGGGAAAGGGATTCAAATCTTAAAATTCATTTTAAGGAGAGATAATAACCATTAAGTCAAGTCTTGATTGTTGGTTTATTAATTAAAGTTAAGTTCTTCTATAATAATGATGACGACTACACTGATTATAAGCGTGACATGCTACCAATCTATTCAAATATGTGTAGGAAAGAATTAGCAACCCACATCATCTAACTTAAAATGATACCAATTACACCTAATTTAAAATGATACCAACTAGTCTTAAATTATCCTAAGTTTTCCAATCTTAACTATCCCAAGTTTCCTTTTGTTTGTATTAATTCTAATGATAAATATTGGAAGTATTTTCTAAGTCCTTTCCATCAATTTGGCTCCATTTTTAAAAACTTCATTCATTGCAGAAATGTTCAACGACTTTTTTGTTTCTTGAGCTTTGTTGTTGAATTGATTAAATATTGGATTATTATCCTATCCACTACTAGTGGAGTTTTTGAACTCCACAAGCGGGATTTGGATAATGACATGTTTCTTTTAAAAATATTAAGAAAATAAAAAATAAGCAAAATGGGACATGTGTCATCATCCTAACCCTGCTTGTGGAGTTAAAAAACTCTACTGGTAGTTGATAAGATAATAATCCTTAAATATTTTGTGGCAAATGCCCAAAAGACTCAATCTAGTTGGACCAAGGCTAAGACCTTTTTAAGGTTTTGTTAAGAGGCACTATATAAACAACATTAACTCTAAACTTAGACAGAATGTTCTTTGATAGCCGTTCTGTCTCATAGAGCTAGCACTCATAGAAAATCCCCTTCCTCCTCCCTTTGCGTCTAGTCACACCTTATCCAAAGCAAAGGTCTCGTTTTGTGTTTTACTTGTTTGGATACCATTACAAAGCTTTTCTTAGCTAGGAGTATCGAGTTAATGATAAACTGAGGGCTGTTTGTGGGCTGCTAAATTCAAAAGTTGAACTTCTCTATATTAGCAACTCTGAAAAGGTAAGTTTTTATCTCGATAGTAATTTGTTGCATGATCTTAGTAATTTTGGTTTTGTTGTTTCTCTAATTTGTTACTTATTTTTGTGTATGATATGATAAATCGAGACAATGAAACCTTATAGTGGTATTCGAGCTTGTAGGCAAACGCCTTTCGAGATAGCGAATTTGATTCGTGGTGATGCCTACTTTTTACTTTAAGTTGTTATAGATTTAAAGAAACCTTATAGGGATTTGTTAAATTAAGAGTTTCATATTAGAGTTCTTTTAAACTTATAATCCCTACTGGTAATCAAAATGTTGTTAAAATTGTTTGAATTTGACCAAAGTTGACTTATATCTTAATTTCTTTTATTATTTTTATTTTTTATATTTATTTTGATTTATTATTTTTTTATTTTTTAAAAAAAATTATTCCGACAGAATTAGGTGTCAACAATGGTGTATGAAAAAATTACTTAGAATCAAATTGATATAAATGGTATAATTCATAACTAAAGTTAATTTTATTTTAGGATAAATTTCATTAAAGTCCTCAAGGTTTTGCCCTAAGTGAATTTTAGTCCATTAATTTTGAAAATGGACACTTTACCCAAAATCATAATTGATGTTAACATAGATTTGTCCGTTAATAAGCTAGAATTAATAATATCATATTGTTAGGTATTAGCAATGAATTTTATTACTATTTATTACTTTTAAATTTTTTAAATTATTTTATGTAGGGTTTTTATTTTTCAAGACAAAAAAAGGTATTCTGGACATTACATGAGTAAAAAATGTCTAAATTGAAAGATTTTTTTTAATAGTGATTTAACGGAATGATTTTTGTATTGTGAAATTATTAATTTTGGATTAAAATGTCTATTTAAATAAAAAACTAATTTTGAATTAAGATTAAAATTGAATGACCTACATGAAATTTACCCTTTATTTTATCATGAACATAATTAATTTTATATTTAATGTAATATGATTTTATATTCATTTAAATTTGATATTTTATTTTTAATATAATTTATTATATCTATTTAATTGTAGAAGTTAACAAATTAAATTTAAATGATCTAAAGGTTAAATTCAAAATGATCTAAATATGAATGATTTGAGGATCAAATCCGAAAATTTTAAAATCACAATAATCCAAGACCAAAATAATCCGAACTAGAGTTAACCCTAAATCTAAAATGATAAGAGTTTAAATTGATCCAAATTTGAAATGATCAATCTAAAATAATTCAAATTTGAATTATCTCAAATATTTTTATTTGAATCCAAAATGATCAAATTTTTGTAATCCAAAATGGTTGATTCAAAATGATCCGATTCAAACTCAATGTGACATATTCGTTTATCACCTATAAGGATTTTTTGTAGTATATTTTTATTAGAAGTTAAAATAATAATATGCATATTACATTTTTTGAATTGGTAACAAACTAAGTGAATTAATTAATAATTATCTAAACTAGTAAATAATTAAATTAAAGCCAAGCTAACATATTGTGAGATTTGAACTAGGAAGCCCAAAATCTCATTATCTCATTATTACTATTAAACTAATGCCTTATTGGCTATTACCCATAAGTTAAATCTTATACGATAAATAAATAAATATCAACAAGTGGTTGAAAAAAGTGAAAGCGAATTTCTTTTCTAAGCATCTAGATATAGTTCAAATCTTAGAATTGCCACTATTGAGAGAGCTTTAAATAAATAAATAAATACCAACAAGTGGTTGGAATAAGTAAAAATGAATTTCTTTTCTATGTATTTGGATATGATTCGAATCTTGGAATCGCTACTGTTAAAAGAACTTTACTGTTTACCATTTTTGATCTGAACAAGATTAATTTGAGTGCGTAAAATGGATGAGAATATATGTGTCTTGATCTTAACTTTATTTGTAAAGTAAAAAAAATATTCACGGACTATGCATGAAATAATTATTCAATAAATAAATAAATAAAGATACGGTCGGCTATCATATTTGTATCAACTTTCAGTTTTCCTTATCAAGTCCAAATTACACTTTGGGTATGCTTGGTATCATAAAAAGTGGAAGGATGAAAAGTAGTGGAAGGAAAAGTGAAAGGAAAATGGATTTTAGGCTTGCTTGGTAGAACAGAAAATGGGAAGGAAAGAAAAGGTAAAGGAAAAATGGTTTCTGTTGCAGCAAAGAAAACCCATCTGTCTAAATCGGACGGAAAAGAAGAGAGAAAACGTTTGCCTGTACCGTGCGTATAATTATGCAGCAAAGCAAAAGCTAAATTTCTTATTCTTAACTTTATTGCTTGACACCTGCCTTATTATAGTATATAAAATTAATTTGTACTATATTATTCTTATACTTGTATTTATTTATGGCGACAAAATAAATATATATGAACGTGTGTGTGACTCTTTCTCCTTTCGAAGAGTTGATAATTAATAAATTAATTAGTCATTACATAATTAATTAATAATTAATAAATTAATTAGTCATAACATAATTAATTAATTAATTATCATAAAGTAATTATTAATTATAATTAATTTTAATGAATTATTTTGACTAGATTTTTTTAAAAAAAATCTCATTGAACATAACATAATTAATTAATAATTAATTAATTAATTATCATAAATTAATTATTAATTATAATTAATTTTTAATGAATTATTTTGACTAGATTTTTTTTAAAAAAAATCTCATTGAACATAACATAACAAAATTAATTAATTAATTATCATAAATTATTATTAATTATAATTAATTTTTAATGAATTATTTTGACTAGAATTTTTTTTTAAAAAAATTTCATTGAAAATGAAAACTCAAAAATTGTAAAAAAAATAATCCAAAAACAATTACACTTAATAAATATTTGTATAAGAATAGGATGGTAAAATCATTTTATTTTTAATTATCTTTCATTTCACTTTTTCACTCTATCAAGCAATAAAAGGAAAGAAATATACTTTTCATCTATTTTTTCATTTTTCATACCAAGCACAGCTAAGAAAAAATTAAAATTTTTCATCTTTCTAATTTTCTCTCTTTAATTTTTTATCTTTTTAATTTTCTTTCCACCCTATCAAACAAAGCATTTGAGTAGATGTATAATAGTATGATAATCTGTCTTACAAATCTCCTTTCCTTTTTTTGGTACTACAAATACCCCTTTCTTACTGACTCTATCGAAGAAGTTTTCTTTCCTTCCTCATCCCTCTCTCTGTCCAAGAATGAGACAGTCACCCAATCTCAAACTCTTACACTTCTTGTTTCACTAAAGCACCATTGCCACTCAAACTAAAGGCTTCTAATTCATATCCAGACAGTGGAAACTGAAAATGTGGTTGTCTTAGAATTGCATCACTTTTGTTCCTACTAAATCTAATAAGCATGAGAAGTTGATTTTCTTTTCTGTTAAGGTTTTTCTTTTGTGCTTGTTTGAGTTACGATAAAAATAAACAAAAAAATGATATCAGCAGGGATAAATTTGGTGATGACAGTGATAGGATTCACCATGAGTATTATGTTCATAGTGTTTGTTTGTACACGTCTGGTATGTGCTCGGATTCAGCACAATGCTTCTCGGAGATCCTTCCCAGCTGCTTCAAGATCTGATCTTATTATAGTAAGTGCTTTTTTTTCTTTTTTTCTTTTTGTTTATAAAAGTTGCTAGCCTTTTTGTTTTCGTTCTTAAATTTCCAGAACCGGGTTCTGTTCTGTTTGTGTTTGTATTTTTGGTTTTATTAACAAATCTGGTTTTGTTAGGTATTCAACATTACTGATGGAAAACAATAGTTTTCTAAACAAGATTTTTTTTAATATATACTTTTGTTATTTTCAATTTTTTCTCATAAGTTTTTTTAGTAGAAATTAGGAATTAGGAATTGGATTTGTTCTTTTTGTAAGTGGTGTTTGGTACATACTGTTAGGATCCAGTTGCTTTAATTATCAAGTCTGTTTTTTTCCCGTTTTAGGAATTTTTTATCTGAAATTTTGAATTTCTGTATACATAATAGTTGAAATCGTTTAGTTCTGCATTTAAACTCCAAATTGGTTTCCACAGAAATTCTGTATTTTTTTGGGAGGAGTTCACAGAAATTACTATGTGGTTTAAGTTTCACAAATTTTTCTTTAAATTTCTCAGAAGTGATGTTTTTATTTTGAAGTATTTTGGTTTTTAGGCTTTCGTGCCTTTGCTGATATGTTAACTAAAGGTTTGAAGATAAAAAAAAAAAAAAAAAGAAAGAGGAGAAAAGGTTTGTCATTTTAGGTGTATCAGTGGGTATCACTACATAATACAAACACATTTTGTTAAAACCAACCAGACAGAACAGAAAATAGAAAGTTACCAGTCAATTTGAGTCATTTTCATGTATTTTGTTTTTCTATTATTGCATTCATCCTTTATTGAGTTATCCTTATTCCTTCTATATGGTGAATATTTTGTATGGTGCAGCTTGAACAGGGTTTACATGGTCTTGAGCCTGTTGTTGTTGCCAAGTTTCCGATGAAGAAGTACAGTGATGAGTGCTTCTCAGCTACCCAAGATGCTCAGTATGTTCCTTGAACCTTGTTAATTTCAGAAATTACTGCATTTTTCTTTACCCTATACCATTTTATATCACAAAGACAATTTTTTCTTTATGGTTTTTTTCACGAGTGTTTAGATGCCTATGATTTGCATGTCAGTATTTAGTTTTCTGTGTATTAATTTTTCCATTCATAGTGAAGGTACAGGAATTGTTAACGGCCATAAAAAGCACTATCATTCCATTGGATTTGTGAACTTAAACTAGCACTGAGAGGAATGCCTAATGAAACAGTATGACAATTTGAAAGATTTTTCTTTAAGGTCATGAAGCATACATTAGATCACAAATGTGATATTACGCAGGTTCTTAACCTGACCACGGAGGTTGTTTAGATTGTTATTTCCTAGAGTGCACAAAATGAACTTGTATTCTTCCTGGTATTTGCCTATACTTATTTTTGGATGGGAATTGGATACTCTGATCCTGATGTTTTGGCTTTAATAGTCTTTTCCCTATAATGTTGGACTATTTATTCTGCAAAGGATAGAGTTTAAATAAAAATGAGAGAAAAGACAACAATCAATGAGATATCTAGAATGGAAGACAAATCGTAAGTGGAGGAAGCTGAATAGATGAGGAATAGTTGAAATTTTGAGGCAGTTACAATCTTGAATTTATGTACATAAATAATATAATCTGGGAAATTGTCAAAATTCTCCGTATTGATACTATAATGATGACCATGTTATTATGAAAGGCATTGCACAATGAAGAAAATGGATGTAATCTCCAACGGCATGAGATGTTTTGGAAATTTTAGTTTCAACTGATTCTCTGGTCTAACAAGCTTCGGTTTCTTTATCCTGACATGGATTCAGGTCTAAGGAGCTTAGAGCTAATTTATTTTTTTCTCTAGTTATGCCTTTCGGTTAACGTTTTCTAGTCTAATGGTATTTCTTTTACCTTGGGGCTGATAGATGCTGCCTGGGGCCTGCCACATAGATACAAGTTATTTCTTCTAATTCTTGCTTAGTTACTAACTTTTTCCAAAAGTCATAGTTGGTTCTAAAGTGAATCTTTCAGCAGCTTGCCAAAAAGAGGCTCAGACAAAAGAGAGAATGTGTTACTGGCATTAAACATTCAGTTGGATTTCAAAGCCCACAGTCGGACAAATTATTATTTTGGTGATTTAATTTCCCTTTAGCTGTGAATAATGGCCAGTGCATAAATTCCACTGTGGACATAAAAATGACGTTTTTCCCTTTGAGATTTGCCTCTTTGTAGCGTGGTTTGATCTTTGATGTGTTGTCCTTAGATAATACAAAGGTTATTATTTGACTAAATTTCTGGAACATGTTTTCTCATGCATAAATTTCTTTGAATGTCAGAAAACCACGGAATCACTTATGAGCCTTAGAAAATGAAATTTTGTGTCTCATATGCCATACACTTGATGCACAACTGGCAGGGAAATAGGGGCAAATAGAGATCAGGGATATAATGGAGAGGGAAAGAAATAGAAGAAAATTGGGGTGAAATAGTGGCAATTCAGAAAAAAAAAATGATTTTTCTTTTCTTAAAGTCTTAATACCCCATAACCAAAGGCTAGTAGGAAAACATAGATACTTTTCTCTCTAGCTGTCCTTTGTTGTTTACCGTTTCCAACTAATATCTCTCCCCTGTGCTCAAGATTTCTGAAGTCGGGTAAAGTTTCTGTTCTTGAAAGAAATCCTTTTTTTTGTCCTTTATTTTTTTTTTTATTTCTAGTTAAAAGTTCAGAAGATGTAAGCATGAGCTATGGACAGTCATATTTGCCTCAGGTGCATTAGGGTTCCAATAAAGGAAGATTAAAGCTCAATAAGTCAAGGCCTTTTAATTTGCTGCATCAAACATTTAGATAACATTTTTATATTTTTTCTTCAATTTATGTGGGATGCGTAGAAAGCACATGTTGTTGGCATCTTTCTCAATGCTATAAAGATGCGAAGTGTTAATCTTTGGCCTTCTACTTAAATTCCGCAAATTGAATTTAGTATTAGTTTGCAAGGTGTAAGATAAGATTTTATACCCTTGCGGCAGTAGAGAGATATTTGGAATTGCCCAGTTTTGCTAGACCTGGATATAGACCACCTTCCTGTGTTTTGTCATCCTTTACTTTTTCTGCTATAAACATGCGATATTTTCAAATATGATATAATCCTTCTAGCATTTTAATGACTGTAACCAATATTGATCCTTCATTTAAAGTGTTCAATAAAAGGCTAGTCGATAAAAGCTTGTCAGAAGACTTAGACAAATGAAATGAAAGATGCTTTCCTTGCAATGAGTGGAGCAATTTCTTCAGTTGTTTGTTCCCTGTTTTTTCTTTTTTCAACTGCTTGAAAAAATGTTGTTCAGATTAACCATCAAGCAAACTTCTGGTTTCCATTTTTTAGATGAAACTTCTGGTTTCTTGATGATAAAGTTAGTTAATATTTGAATTTTGACATCCTAAAGGGTTGGCTTATTTGCATGTAATTGCCCCATTGGTGTTTTGCAAAGAGCATAGCATCATTCAATCATCAATGGAAGGAGTGGTGAACAGCATATTCTGGAAAACTTATTACTTTCATATCACACTTTTTTATTCATAGACCTAACTTTTTTTAGAGGCCATTGACCTGCTAGACAACAAAGATGGTTTTAAGAATTTATGCATAAACATAATTGCTGAGCTCATTACATTGAGGTTGACCTTGTACATTCTCCACTTTTAATGGATCAGAGATGCCCCCACTTATCATTTTAAGTGGATGTTAGTTGTTCCATGAATAAAAAGTGAAGGTAGTTGTTTATTTATTTTATTTCCATTAAATCTGAAATGATCACATAAGGATTATAGGTGGCAATTGGGTGGGTTCAAGTTAGCCTGAGTTCAGATTTTTTTGAGTTTGGATTGTCTTGCGTTAAAATAATTTCAGGTTTATTTTGAATTTGGGCTATTTTGGTTTGAACTGTTGTGGGCTAGGCTCGTCTTGGGTTTCAATCATTTCAGATTTCTTCCGTTTCAGGTTTGGTTCACTTCAGGTTTGGCCTGCTTATTCTCAGGTTAATCACTGTTCAAATCTTTCTGGCTTAAAAAATAGGGTTTTACGGGTTTTGGATCAGATCAAGCTTAGGCTATCATTACAGGTTTGGGTTGCTTCGGGTTTGGATTGCTTTAAGATTGGGTTTCTTCTGGTTCGAATTGCCTTCGGTTTGGATTTTTCCTTCTTCTTCTTCTTCTTTTTCAGTTTTGGGCCTTTGAATTTTTTTGTCAAATTGGATTTGATTGACTTAGGTCTTTGTTGGTTGAGCAGTTTTTTCGGGTTCGGTCATATTTTGCTACCTCTAGTAAGAATCTGCCTCTTTGCATCTCCTGCTTAGATAGTTCTTTATCCTACCAAATCTCCTCTTATGTTTTCATGTATGTTTGGAGGGAGGGGGATTGGGTTGGGGTTGGTTGGAGAGATTCATGCAGAACTGACTGATTTGGAGAGTAGGATTTTAAAAAATATAGGGTATTTTCTAACAATTAAATATGTACAAATAGTTAACTTGGTTTCTACCTTGTCATCTTGTGTGGTTGAAACCTTCCAAAAGAAACATCCAAATATGTGATTCATAAGTACAGCACTAAGACTATTCCATGAATTGCATAACAGAGATAGAAACCTCAAACATAAATGTAAGGCATTTCTTAGGGAAGCCCTCCAGGATAATCCTACATTTACAATTTCCACCATATTTTATTTCTTAATTGGACTACTTTGATAATTAACTTCAGCTCCTAACTTTTTCTACACGTTAGTTCTTGTAGTGATGCTTTTATCCTTTTACTGACAGCCGGAATTTTTGTTGGCATAACCTAATTGATAAGCTATCCTCTGTATCATGCCTGGGTGTTTTTGGTCTAAGCCCTTGTTTGCATGAGCTGTGACTTACCATTGATCCCGTGACAGGTTGTACAGCACATGGGAACTAAAACTTATTGTAGGCCTAATTTTAAATCATTATGCTAAGACGATCTGGTGCAAATAGAAGCTAATTGAAGGATTGATGGTTCAAAGATTTTATTTTATAGTTTTGTTATTTTTTGTGGTCTTAATTTGTTTTAAGATATATAGGATTTTTTTCAGTTATTTAGGTTTTATAATTAGTTTTGCTGATTCTTCCATGTAGTAGGGTTTGGGGAGAGTAGTCCCCAGAGAACTAGGTTATTTAAGTTTCCATTGGCTTTTGGATGGAGATACCCTGGATTGATGATATTCTCTCTTTCCCTTCCCTGTTCTTTCTACGGGTGTCAATTTTCTCGGTTTCTTCCCCTCTGTTTGATTTCAATAGGTTCTCTTTTCACCTCTTTCCCATTCCATGCCGCGTAAGTGGATCTAGAGGGGCATCCACGTTGGTGATTTATCCAAACTCAATTTCAACCTGAGTAGAAATCCCAACAAAATCATGACTGCACTTGAATTCTTTCTTACTTGTTAAGAGTTCTATGCATAGCAGTGTTAAAAAAACACATGCAATATTTCTGCCTTCAGGTTTTGTATTGGGTATTAATGGGGCAAGGAAGCAAGTGTAGCTGTTACCATATCTGAGATGTAATGGATCTTGTCATGCCTTAAAGATGTATGATGAGAAAAACTTTGAATGATATGCTATGATTGAGGACTGAGGAATCATTTTGTATCATGATACTTCTGATAATCTAACATGATAATTCCCCACTACAGAGTATATTTCTGTAATTTTGCAATTTCAAGTGTTCTTGCATCTCCATCCCTCTATGCTATAATTTGTGTTCTTTGGAATAACTTCTTGGTTGATTTAAAATCTTCACATCTCCTCTCACTATGAATAGGTGTTTTTCTTTTAAATATCTTGAAGTTTAAGGGAAGATCAGAAATTCTCATGTATTTCATCAATAGCTTGAGTGTGGTCAGAACATTTTACATATTTTCTTTTTGGTAAGATTGCTTAATCTAGATAATGAAAATGTGAGTTGCTATGGGTGGCAGCTGCACAGTTTGCCTTTCTGAATACCACAGTGATGACATCTTGCGAATCCTCCCCTATTGCGGGCACTCCTTCCATGTAACTTGCATAGATATATGGCTACAACAGCATTCCACATGTCCTGTTTGCCGAATATCACTGCGTGAATTTCCTGAGAAGAAGCGCTTGATGCAACCAGTATTCAGTTCAGCTGTTCGATCTAATTTTGGCATGGAGTCTTTCATTACACATTCTTACAACTGTTTGTTGAGAGGGCATGGCTTTCCATCAAGAACCCATGACAACCATGGGATAGACTCAATTCAAGAGAATTCTTTTGCATCTGGGGGTAATGGACCAGAAGCTGGGGAGAACATGTCCCATGCAACTGAAGATGGCGAGGCCATTAAAGACTCAACAAACAAGGATGTAGAAAGCCCATCAAACCCTTGAATTATCTTAGTTTTTGAGTCTGTTGAGTCTGATGAGATGCATTGCTTGTTCATGTATCTAACAAAACTAAATGTTCCACTAGGTCTCCTCCTTGAGAAGTGGTTTGTTTTCGTTTTTGTGGCTTACTGTAAATATGTTAAAAGTCTGAAGTTTTGTATCCTCTTCCTCCTCAACACTAGCTGGTCTCTAGCAGTTTTGTTAGCTCAGTTGTAAAACTAGCATTAGTCTAAATTAGTGAATGAGGTGTTGGCTCTCTCTCCTTCTCCAGACGGCTTGTTCTATGTGTTTTTCTTTTTAAAAAAATCTTTTCGCGTAAATACGTGTATTCTTTAATTGGATTCTCTGTACTTGCATTTTGTGGTGTTGATATGTTGGATAAAAAATGATGGTGCCACTAAAGTGGCAATCGATATTTCTCTTGGGTTGAATTAGTTTGGATTTAATCATTTTAGATAAAAAAAAAATTTAGATTATTTTGGATTTGGTTTGTGTCGAACTGAATTTTTTGAATATATTATTCAAATTATTTCGATTGAGATTACTGTATTCAAATCATTTTAAGTTCAAATTATTAAATTTTAAAATCAACTCAATTTATTTCTGAGTCAAACAAGTTTGGATCTCATCGAATTCTAGTTCAGCTTGAATACTAAGCTCAAAATGTAGTTGAAAATGTTTGGATTGTTGGGTTTTCTTGATCAAATCAAATTTGATCTGGTTTAAAATATTAGACAAAATATTCAAATTTGGGTGGATACTGACTGTCTTCACTAATGCTGCCAAAATTGCAGATTCGACAATGTCATTCAAAATTAGAGGTGGCAAACGGACCAATTCAGACGGATTCGGTCCGGGTTATTTGTGGGTCCGGATTATTTTCGGGTTCGGATTTTTTCGGATTCGGTTTTTTTCTGTTTCGAGCATTTTCGGGATCAGTTATTTTTGGATTCGGTCCGGTTTCGGATTCGGTCTGATTCTAACCGAGCGGGTTTAGCAGACTTAGTTTTGAAATTTATAAGTTATAAATATTTTTATAATTTTGAATATAATAATTAATTTAATTTTTTATATAGTTAAATAAAAATATAATAGAATTGCTAAAGTAAAGTTAAAATTTAATAAATATTCACATAAATATAAATGTTTACATTTTAATGTTTTTATTACTTGATAATGATTATTTAATTTTTTAATTTCCCACGATATTCACATTTATCTGTCACTATTAAAATGAAATCAGTGTGTAATTAATAGGTGACAATATAAAAACATTTAAATTTGTTAGAAGAGAAATTTATTTTTAATTAAATAAAAATTAATAAAATAAAAAATAATAATTTAAAGAGAAAATTATTGGTGACATATTTGATGTGTCACAAAAATTATCATATCACAAAATATTAATTATGTATATTTGATACATTTAATATATAATTTTTGTTTATAATACTATTATTGTAATATGTAAAACAATTTATTTTACCTTTTCAATGATGAAAGATAGATAAGAAAAGCAATAATATCATTTATTTGATTATAATTTGGTATACTTGTCTTTTATTATTTTCACTACTAAAAGTAGACTTTTAGCAATCATAAATTGTAAAAGCTCATGATATTGTTGTAAATTCTCAGTACATTTGCAACTATTTTTTCATAGTTACTTATTGGATTTTTTTTTAATTTTTTGCAATTATATTTTTTGTTGTTGTGAATTCCTACCAATTTAGCAACAAGAAAAAAAAACGTTACAATATTTTATTATTTTTGCAATAACTTTTTGTTGTTGGTGTCTAATTAAAATTTTAAATATTATATACAATGATACTTTTTATTGTTGCAAAATCCTATCAAATTGAAAAAAATAAAATAAAATAAAATAAAAGGGCGTTATCTTAGTGTCTGCAACAATTTTTTTATTGTCGTTGCTTAATTAACTTTTTTAAATATTTTATACAATGAAAAGAAAATTTGTTATGATATTTATATCATATTCATATTAGATTTATAATGACTTTTCATAGTCATTGTCAAATTAAAATTTTCTTAATAATGTGTATATAAAACAATCAAAATAATTGTTACGAAATATCATTGGCAATATTCATTATAATAAAATATAAATTCAAAAATAAAATTTAAGAATATAAAATAAAAATAATCATAAATGCAATTTTCTTTTAAACTATATTATATTCATGTGAAAATTTTATTTTTATCAATGTTATATCTTATAAAATCGATTTTTTATCTATATTATTCGAAAACTTATTATTTCAAAATCTCATCGTTTGAAATTTATTGTACTTTTTCTTTATATATTTATTACTTACATATTGCTATGTTTAATGTATAGACATATTATATTATCTGAGCCTATTCATTCTTATTTTATATAATTATTTCAATTTTTTTTAAAAAAAACACAAAGTTATAGTTTGCTTGGATTAAAACTCCTAGTTATTATTCAATTAAAACTCATATTGATTCTAGAATTAACTACTCCCTATAAAAATAAGCCTATGATCAATCATATATAAGAATATAATTAGAGGAATAGAAATCTAGAGTAAAAAAAATTAAGAATGTTGAAACATTTTAATAATAAAAATTATAACAGGTTAACGTTATTAAAAATGAAGGAAAGAACGTTTAAATGTTATAATAATTGAATTGTTTTAACCTTTTTTATACTTAATACTAGATTTGTGTTTCAAAAGTTTAACACTGTAAATATATTTTCTATATATATTCAATTGGCCAGTTACTATTTGATAGATATTAAATTCTCTTATAAATTAAATTATTTATAAATTACTTTTTTAACAAAATTATTTATAAATTAATTGCATATGAAAATTTATCTAAATTTTCATTTAAAAAAATCATTTTAGTTAATTTAATTGATTTCCGTCTATTTAATTGATTTATCTCTCAAATTTTCATATTTTCATTTTCCTCTCAAATTTTCATTAAAAAAAACCATTTTAGTTAATTTAATTGATTTCCCTCTCAAATTTTCATATTTTCATTTCCCTCTCAAATTTTCATTTAAAAAAAACCATTTTAGTTAATTTAATTGATTTTCCTCTCAAATTTTCATATTTTCATTTCCCTCTATTTAATTGATTCCCCTCTCAAATTTTTATTAAAAAAAAAAACCATTTTAGTTAATTTAAAGGCACAAATGCAACTAAAGTTAAAGACCCAATATCCTCTTTCTTCATTCTCCTTTGTTTTTTCTCCTTCTCCACTATTCCAATTTCCCTACTTTAATTCAATTTTACAGTTTTTGTTCCCCACCTAAGCAGCCATTTCCTTTCCTTATCAACAACAAACCCAACTACATTTGTTGTAGTGAATTAATTAATATAATGCTAATTATTTAATTATAATTAATCATAATATTAATAAAGTATAAAAAATATATTTTATTAAAACTACCGCTTACACAATAATACTGTTACAGTATATTATTAAATTACACTTTAATTTACTATTAGAAATATTATTTTTATTTACACTTTAATTTTATATTTAATAGATAATAAATTAATTATTTTTAATAAATAATTAATTCTATCATAATAATACTTACGCATTAAGATATTACATAATTTATTCTTAAAAGATTGTTATAATAAAATATAATATATAAATCATTGTTGTAAGATACCAAATTAGAATCTTGTTAGTATAACAAATAATTAATTACCAATAACTTGATTTATTCATGTATTTTATTAAAATTACTGCTTACACAATAATACTACTCTAGTTTTTTTTTTAAATTATACTTTACTATTAGAAATAATTATTTTTATTCAAATTTTAATTTTATAATTAAAAAAGTGTATCAATTATTTATTTATTTTAAAAAAATAATCATATAATTATAATTCGGGTTTTTTCGGGTTATAAATTCGAGTTTTTACGGGTTTCGGATCGGTTCAGTCTCGGTTTTGGATCGTATCGGGTTCGGGTTTTGTTGAGTTCGAGTTGCGTTGGGTTCAAGTTTTTTTCGGATTCAGGCTTTTTCAAGTTCGAATTTTTTCGATTTCGAGCTTTTCGGTTTTGAGTTTTTTCGGTTTTGAGCTTTTGACTTTTTTGATCAATTCGGATTGATCCAGGTTCGGTCTCGGGCGAATTTTCGAGCTCAGACCAGCTTTTACTACCTCTATTCAAAATCATGATTTACTTCGCCTTGGGTTACATGGTGTTGTCGGCTCATATTTTCTACTTCTCGTTAGCTTCAGTTAGTGTCAGATTATTTCATTTCATTGCATTGCTTCGCATATTTGTTATGTTATGTTTGCTAACTTGCCCTGTGGCTGTCAGCAAAAGTGCAAGTGGACAAAACTTGTGGGATGTCTCGGATAAAGCTAATTGTGAAGCTGATCAACACGCGTTCGCAATTATTAAGCCATAATAAACAAAGATGAGATGTAATGCAAGAGATAAAGGAAACCGTTATCCGTGAGTTAAGTCATGACTTTCCCGAATCAACCTTTTTGGCATCATTGAAGGATAGGGAAAGAAATGAAACAATAAAAAATAAAGATAGGCATCATACAAAAACGAAAAAATTGTATCGTCATTGGACCCAGCCTCAGAATTATTGGAACATGACAAGCAAGAGAATTTTCACCGTCAAAGTTGTCTTTTTCAAGTTTAATTTTATCTTTATTTTTATTTTCCCGCTCTTTCCTAATAAATAATGTTAGGGAATATATTTAAATAAATTCTCTAATTTTGTTCGAAGACAAAAATAAATTTTTTATTGGATGAAATTAACATTATGAACTTTTATTTTATGGATTTATATATGATATACTAATAGTATATAGCTTTTATATACTGTCAATGCACCAAAGGTTGATACCTTATTAATATACAAATTAAAAAAATATCAAGCTCTTAAAAATAAATACAAATATATATATATTTTTTTAATTTTACTCATAAGAGCTTATTGATAAGGTGTCAACCTCTTGTGCATTAATAATGTATAAGACTATTGTGAAGACCGTAAATTTTCTAAATAAATATTAAATATCCGAAAAGTTTAATTTGGATAAATTGAAATCCAAACTAGATAAGAGATGAAAATGGAGAAATTAATTTGGATATTAGGAAATCCAAAAATTTAAAGAAATAAAAAGGTATATATTTATATAATTATAAAATTATATTATATAAATATATTTTAAATGTTAAAGAAATAAAAATGTGAATAAAAATATAATTATATAAATAGATTATATAATATATTTTTACACGTTTTTAAATAAGTATATATATATATATGAAATATATATACTATTTAGATCAAAGTGTATATATATATATATTAAGATAAAGTATGTATATATGTATATATATTAAAATTTAATAGTATATGATATATATATAAATCTAATTATATATATAAAAAAATAAATAAAAAAAACAGAAATGGGAATCGGGAGAACCCGATTCCCACTTCTTCTCTTCTGTTTTGTTAAACAGAAGAGAAGCAACACAGGGGCGGCCGACCAAAGGAAGAAGGAGAGAAGCGAAGCCGCCGACGACGCGAGGAAGAGGCGGCCGGCGACTAACGATGAGAAAAAGAAAACAGAAACGAGGAACGACGGAAACCCGATAAGAAAAAGGAAAAAGGGAGATCGGCAGTGTCGACCGATCCAGGCACCGCCACCGCCACCAACGCCACCGGCGAGGACCAACGAAGGAGAAGGAGACCACCAGCGGTGAAGGAAACGGCGGAGGAAGGAAGAAACAGAGGAAAAAGGAGTCGAAACCCACGTCGTCAGATCCGGCGCCGTCGCCGGTGATGGGGCGAAACTGAGGCCAGATTCGGCGTCCCTGCAACCGTGGCTAGCTGTGGGAGGTCCGAATCGGCGGTGATGCCGGCGGGAAGTGACCGAACCGGCCAGCAGAAGCTGAACCGGCTGAACTGGCCAACCCGACCCGACCTGACCCGGTTCAGAAAAGAAAAGAAAAAGAAAGAAAGGAAAAAGAAGAAAAGAAAAGAAAAAGAGAAAGAAAGGAGAAAGAAAAAAGAAAAGAAAGAAGAAAAGAAAAGAAAAGGAAAGAAAAAGAAAAGAAAAAGAGAAAGAAGGAAAGGAAGAAGAGAGAGAATAAGAAGACAAGAAAGAAAAGGTAAGGAAAATTGAAGAAAAATAAATTATTGATGTTCTTGAATAATTTTATTGTCACATATTCACGTAAGTGCATTGATGTTGTGAAAATTGTAGCAAAATGGAAATGAGACGAATGGTGGAGTTCGACAAGGCTCGAAAATCGGAAGTGCGCTAAGCTTTGGCGAATAGGTAAGATATTTTTATAAAGCATTAGTAGCATTATATTGTATGTGAGATTATGATTTTTACATGATGCATAGATGGAATGATTTTTTTATGGAATTGTGATTTTTTTAATATGATGCATTGATTGAATTGATGTTAAAAATGCTAAGAGGACTCACAACTGATGGTGGGGGTCTTAGTAGAGATATAGGAATTGTGAGAATCAACAGCTGCGATTATAAATTGTATTTTCTTGCAGGAGGTTTTGATAAAATTAAGTTGTTATGCTGCCGAAATTTATATGAAAATATCGATGATATGTATGGACACAAGATCACTGAAATGATTGGAATACTGTTGAGAGATGGTTAGATGGTGCGAAAAAGGTGAATGAGAGCCGTGGTATATTAGTAGTCACAATCACTTAAACTTGAAGAAATAGATAAGTGACTTTAATGTCTCATGAAAATTATCGAGAATAGAGGCATTTAATTAATAAATTGTAAAAGGATGAATCACGAAAAAGAAGTCAAAGAAGTGAAATTCAAAAGTAACAGATGCTTGTGGTTGTTTATTTTATATATATGTGAAAATTTTGTGATTCTACTACCCAACGAAGGCATAGAGGCCCAAGTGGTGTATATGACGATTTAATATGAATTATGCTTGGTTGAGATTTGAGACAACTGAGTGATAGAGTTCAGAATAGTGCTTAGTACTATACTTGTGATTCGAATGAAAAGTCACGAGAGTGTTGCTATGGCATAATTATTATATGCCTTATCATTAATAGAACTCATGTATTGAATGCATTAGCTGAAGGTATAGCATGAGATAAAAGTAAGATCATTAGAACTATACATTAGATATTTGACTATTCGAAAAGTGGCCTATTGAACTCAAATTGAGTTTGAGTGACAAGAATCATAGTATCAATATTGTGGCGTACGAAGGATAGTGAACGAAATCAAATATCAAATCGGAAGTTTGATGGAGTGCTAGCATGATAAACCATAAATAAAATTGATAGATGGCTATTGATCTCGCGGTCTTAATTATTTTCGATGTCAACTTTGGAATAGATATCGAATGATGATATTGGTGTTGGCATGATTTCAGTATTTTGATGGCTATATAGCGACATATATTTAAATATTTATGAATATTAAGAGGATTCATGTAAGTGATGCGGTCCTACTATTAATAGTAAAAGGTATAAATGATTGTTATAGTTCATAGCTATCGAAAAAGGATATCGAATACTGAATGGCTTGAATATCAAATGATCTGATTATTGAATAATTGGAGTACTGAACAATTTGAAGACTGAATGAAATGAATAATGAATTCATTTGAACACTGATTTACTGATGTGTCAGAAAGATAGTTTGAAATCGAATGATTGACAGTGATAAAGTTAAATGAATTGCTTCACTGTATTAGATGAAGGTATTACTTATATTGACATTTGAAACTATTACCAAAATTACATACGGAAATGATTTTATAACATTGCTTTTAAGCATAATTTGCTACAGTTTCAGATGTTATAATAGCATTTATATAAATGCTATAAAGTATAGATTAGCTTTAAAAAGAAAGTATATGGTATACACGTATTTTTATATACGAAACCTCTTAAAGAACTTCACCATATGCTTTACATGATTTTAAAAAGAAAAGCTAAAGATTTAAATGTTTTATGAGACTGTAGGCACCCTAAAAGAATTAAATTCAATAAAGCATAGTGGAAACCGCCTAATTGGAGCTTTGCTTATTAGGCAGAGATGCTTGTTCGACAATAGTCGTGGACAGGTCTCAGTCACGCCTGATCAGTGGGGCTGAGAGAGATGAGGCCTATGGCCATAGATAGCGCCCTAGTTGGTTTCCAGGGGACGATGACATGATTTTCACTGCTAGCTACAGTGATTTAAGTCTTTATTGATAGAGATGATAGGGATCTAGCCTAATCTCTAATCGATATGATATGAGGTCTAGAGTATGATTTTATTGATATGAACTCTAGACTTAACATGATTTATACAATACATGAGACATGTTTGAAATGAAATATATTTTGAAACAGTACATGTTTTAAACATGTTTTTAAAAGTCCATGAGATATGATTTCGACACCTATATGATTTATATATGATTTTTTGTCGAACATGGCATGATATGCAATCTAGAGCATAGTTTGATTTGATATGAACTCTAGATCTGATATGACTTACAGTATATGTTTTAAAAGTACATGATAAATGATTTCGACACTTATATGATTTATATACGATTTTGTGTCGAACTTGAAATGATATGCGGTTTAGAGTATAGATTGATTTGATATGAACTCTAAACCTGATATGATTTATAGTATATGAAAAATGTTTTAAAACCTCACATGTTTTAGACATGCTCTAAAAACGAATGCATGAATTGAAAGTGAACATGATTTTATCATGCCGTAAAGGAAAATTTGAAATGAATTGAAAATTCATACATTGAGCATGTTCTAAAGTATATATGATATTTATATGAAATGATAGCGGTTTGTACAGTAAAGTTACATAAATTGCATATTAAACCTTGACATGATAATATGGTTAGTACATGAGAATTCCATGATGAATGTCATGACTCGATGTTAATGATGTTTCATCTATACGATGACGTGATATGATATGATATATGAACATAAGATTGATATGAAGAGAATTCTGATCTTACTCTATCGTGATCATAAATTCCCATACGATAACTAATATGAATTGATATGATACGGGAATATGATTGTTAAATGTAAAGTGACTTGATAGGATATCTCAATTAAACATGAAGAATATATGAGGAGTATCATGACTCGATGGTAACGATATTTCATCTATATGATGTCATGATATGATATGAAACATGAATATAGAAATACACAAAGAGAATTATGACTTCGTACCACCGTGATCATGATCCACAATATGAGAATTGATAAGGGATGATAGAATACAGAAGTATGATTATGAAATGAAAAGTGAATATGAGAATTGATATGAGATGATAGAATACAGAAGTATGATTATGAAATGAAAAGTGAATATGAGAAGTGATAATGAGATGTTATCAATGAGAAAGAATTAACTGTAATTACATCCTTGCAAGTTTTAAGCATTGCGGTTAAGACAGTATAATCCTACTCTTGTATTTATATTAGTATCTTACTGAGTTGTGGTTTTGCTCACCCCACTAAATTTCATCTCTTTCAGACTATTGAAGTTAACATCTGCCATGTGAGCTGCTAAGTGGGCATCGGAGACGGTGTATGGACTTGGTACTAGTCTTCTGAGGTATATGTTCCTTATAAAATATTTGTTTACATGTAAGACTTAAATTGATGCACAATACATATTCTGTTTAACAAGTCGGAATGTAACTAAGAACCGTTTCCTTGTTAGTTTAATATTTAAATGAAATGACTATAGGTCACCTAGATAGTATAGTAACTACACTGACTGTAACATCCCAATCCACAGTATAACATAGTATTCACTTCGACATTACACTTACTTACCGGTTGGGCTGTCTATGATGCTTAACAACTCCTAACACTTTAATAAGAATTAGTAGTCTTATTCCTTGTTATTAATATGGAAATAGAAATTATGAAATTCTTTCTTTAATATATATATACATTCCCTTCTATTTGAACTAGTACTGTACAATTTTACTGAATATATAAAAGAAAATAATATACCTTTGATATCGAATAACTGCTAACTCTAGCAGTTGATAATCCTTGGAAATTAACTCTCTTAATCCAAGATCAACAATTTGTGGAGTGGAAAATAAGGGGTGAGCGACAACGTGCTCAGTAAGGAAGATGTACACTGTCTTGTACAAATTAAACCATGTCCCCCAAAACATTTATTTTTCTTAACAATAAATCTAGTAGGGAAAACAATGGGTAGAGTAAACAGTTTTTTTCTATAATCAAATCATTGATTAAACAGTTTACAATAAAATAAAGTAAAATAAATTAGTAAGTTGAGACTAGGCATTACCCTACGAATAAATCATGCCCTCATCGTTCCCTCTCCCCCTTCGGGAACGGAATAATCATCCCCTAGGGATATAGTAATCTATGGCCACAATCTATGGGTGGTCCTCGAGGTCCACTTGTCAAGTGGCCTCGAGACCGCTGATGACTTGGCGGGTCCATCAGCCTCGCAAATCATAATGCATGAACTAGGGGCCTAAAGTATCAAAATCAAATTTATAGCATCAAAATACCTTTAAGGAAACACATTTATGAATTTAAATCATTTAAATAAATAATAATTCCAAAAAGGTATTATTCTTATTTTCGTAGAGAAAGTGCAAATTGAAACCTGTTTGCCTATGGTCAGCTCGCCCATCATGGCTCGCCCATGGTCAACTCGCCAGTGCGGTGAACTAGTGTTCGCCCGCCAACTTTTAGCTTTTAAAAACACGTTAAACTGGCTCGCCCAAAACGACTCGCCCATGGTCAGTTCGCCCACTCTGGCATTGCCCATGGTTAGTTCGCCCAAATGCGACACTTCCATGGTCAACTCGCCAAGGTGGCACCTCCATGGTCAACTCGCCAAGGTGGCACTTCCATGGTCAACTCGCCCATTTTTATAAAACATGGTTATTTTCTTTGGCTCGCTAGCAATTTTGTTAAACAGGGGGTCGCCCGCCAAAACAACATAAAAGGGGTCGCCCGCTAAAACACAACAAAAGGGTTCGCCCATTTGGCTCGCCCGGATTCTATTAAAACAGAGGTCGCTTGCCCCAAAAGAACAAAAAAGGGTTTATTCGCCCAAAACATCATACAAGGGATGGCTCGCCCGCCCATTAGCAGTTCGCCCAATTAACACGATTTATCATAATAATGCATGTCATAAAACAAACAATTTCTCAATAATTTCATAAAATTTAACTCCACAGGACATGCATTCACTTCACACACATCTCCCTTACCTCGTCTGATGAAGCCTTGCTTCCCGCTCGCCTTATCAATTCTCACTTCCCGGCTGCAAAGTAAAATATTAATACCATTAATATTTTCTTTTCGAATATTTTCTTAAACTATTAATATTTCTAACACTTTGGCGAGATTCTGTGACTACTTTACAGCTCGCCATTCGCCCAACAGAGCTCGCCATTCGCTTATGAACTTACGCATGGGAGCTTGCCCAACATGGTAGCTCGCCCGACAATTCAACTCGCCATTCGTGGCTTTTTATTCAGGGGTGGGCTCGCCCATGAATTGAACTAACACTTGGCGACTTCTCTATTTCCTACTCGCCTCTTTGGTGATCACAAACATTCCTCATGGGCGATCACTATAGTCACCATTCTCGCCGTTTGGCGATCATTAGTCCTCGGCCATCCGAACTATCATTCTGATTTTCCAAAGAGTTGGCGACACACGTGTGTCGCCAACTCATGCATTTCATTGTGCTCGCCCATCCTTTGGGCGAGTACTCACCTATTTGGCAAGTAGTTAAGTAATTTTGTTCGCCGTTCGCCCATCGTGTTTCCTTATTCATTCTTGATTATTTTCCATCCAGTTTCTTATATATTCCAACAATATTTAACTAAAACCAGGCTATATCTATGTTTATTACATTGAAAAACATAGAAATCTAGCATTGAATATCAAGAGAACTATAGAAATATGGAACTCACCTTAACTGAGTTGTACTTCCAGAACAGAGTGCTTTTCTGCCTCACTTAGCTTTACTTTGCTTATTCCTCAGTTCTTCACACACTGGATAAATAAGATAAAGTTTCATGGCTCATGTATAAGAGGAATGGAAGAAACGAGATTGAGTTTGCTGTGAAAACAGAATGGGCGAGAAGGTTGTTTAAGAAGATGAAGTTTGCTAAGTCAGTTTTTCCTCATGTATACCTTCTTATATAGCCTGCTGATCCAACCAAAACTCACCATCTAGTCCTTATCCTTTTCTTCATCATTACCTTGTCTTATAGCTCATTAAATGATAAAGAAAAATAGCAATTCCATTAAATGGCGAGGTGAAGTTCTTTCCACAGTTCATTAGAGAAAGTCTCTTGCTGCAGTTTGACTAAATTTTCTTTCCTTTTTCTCCTTCCTCTCCAGTCCACGCCACTTCCAGCCAATGTTTATTGGTTTTCATTCCTTCTTTTCTTCGTTTGTCCTTTAGCCATTAATCCCTTTCACACCTTCATTTAATGCTTTCATACCATAGATATTATCTAAACCTTTTTATCAAAATTAAATTCCATCTATTCTTTTTATACTCCATACTATAAATCATAACTTAAAATGAAAAGTAGAAATTCACATTCAATGTTTTCTTTAATTTTACTAAAAGAATTTATTTCCACTATCAATCATGTACAAATATGGTATATAGTATAATAAAATTCGGGTCTTACACTGACACTGAATATAAACCTTAAAATGAAAAAGAGAAAAATTAGTCCATAAAATTGTAGACTAAGAAAAGTATAAGTATTAAAGGAAAGTCGTGGCCTTCGGGTCGTGACAACTATACACTATCAGTGCATTTTATATAAATTCTTATATTATTATAATTAAAATCTTAACAGTATAAAATGTTTAATATTTTGTTAATTTTCTTATTTGGATGATTTGATTTATAGAAAATGTTTTCTTAAATTTATTTGGATTAGGTAAATGATAAATATTTAAGGGAATTTTTTTAAAAAAATTTTGTCAATAGGATGTTATTTCATTAATTTTAAGATTTAATGGATATAATTTACAATAAAATAAAATTTCATTACTTTAATTTCATGTAATACCAGGTCGAGGATTTAGTTGTACTTTTTAAGTAAAATCCAAAAAATTATTTGGGTATTAAACTTTGATCTTATCAATGAATATTAAAAGAAAGCAAGTTGAATTTTACCTATCATAAACTTTTTTTTTATTTTAATTAAAAACATTATTTTTTTTAAAACCACATGTACTCTTATCCATTTTACGATATGAACTTAATTATGTTCGGGCCAAGAGTAATAAATGTTAAAATCCTTCCAACAATAACAATTCCAAAGTTCGAACTATGTAATCAAAAACGTTATTTAGACATTTTAAGGAATGATATATTTTTTTTCCCTCAATAAAAGTCTTACAAATATTTTTGTAGTCATATATATTTATATATTGATATTTATATTTATTATCACACAATTTGTTTTTATGTATATTATTTTGTTTTATTTTATTTATTTTTAAATGATAAATAGCTGCCATACTTTTACTGAGATTGTGTTAATGGGAACATGAGTGTAAGGCTCGGGTATCTAAGGATGCCAGGGTTCAAGCGTCTCATGGAACGCGTCAAAGGGAATTAACTTGAGTTCTTCAAGTCTCTTGGGATAAAGCCGTGAGGGGATCGCCCAAAGCGGACAATACCTTAGAGAGGTGGGTGTTGGGCGATCGCCAACACTCACATGAAACGTAAGGGGCGCCGAAGTGAGCCACCTTTTGAGTCCCTGAGGGGAGCAAAGTGCTACTTGGCGGGTCCTTACACAATCTATGTAAACACCTACATTGACATTTTTTTTTTGTTACATTGACATTTTCTTTTTACAACATGTAAAATTAAAATACATGTAGGAATTATTAAAACTAAAATCAAATTTGTTTTTTATTTTTGTATAACCACCCATTATCTACTTCTTAAAGAATAGGAAGTAGTGCAATGATTGGAAATCTCACTGAAAAATCAACTACAAGTTTTCTTTTATCCAAATTTAAAATTGCAATTATTTCTAAATTTTAATTCTATTTAAAATTATTTTCTTTTAACTAAATTAAAAATTATAGTTATCTCCAAGCTATTATAAATGCATTACACGTTCATTTTCTTAGATTTTTTTATGGGTTTTTTATTCTACTTGAATGTTCGGTTCTGCTTACTTTTAAAAAATAATTCTTCATGTTTTCTTCTTTTATTTTTTGTTTTTATTATTTTTCATGTATTTAAAAAAATTATTTAAATTATTATTTTTGATTGATTGAGCTTCAATTGCTCTATTATGATAAATTTTATATTTTTTATTGTATTTTGATTATATGATATTTATTTTTCGTATATTTTGAACATATAAGTTTGTAAATAATATTTATTTACATATCTACACATTTTTAAATAAAAAAATTCATGCATATTTAAGGTGCTGTTTGTTAAACTATTAAAAATTTTCAATTCTTTGAAAATAAAAGTTTTCAATGATTTAGTATTTTCAATATGTTTGATAATGTATTTTAAAATCAACTTAAAAGAAAATTTTCTATGAAAAAGTATTGAATAAGATAAGTAGATAAGCACCTACTTATCACTTAATGTAAAAAATTTTCAGCCACTTTATCAATAAAAATAAAATAATTTTGACTATTTTATCCTAAAAAATTTACGTAATTATCTATTAATTTATCAGGTTACCTACATACTCCAACCAGATTCAACATTATATTATTATCTCATCAGGTTTATGTATAGACTCAACGTTTCTCTACCACCATTCTTTTACTATTAGAGCATTGATATTGAAAAAAGTCAATGTCTTCCCCAATTTGACTTGTTCGGAGTTGAAGACTTTGAAAATCCGAAGGCTAATATATTGCTGACCCTAAAGACCATATAACGGAGCATATTGTTTTTTGTTTTTTTAACTTTTTGTTATTTTTATGTTTCAATTGTCATTGATATCCAAAATGTTTTTTTGTTCTATTTCATTATGGCAGATCATTGCTTGAAGAAGTAATGATCTCTCGAATAGTTTGAGACTTTTATTTGTAATGCTTTCTTAATCTAAACATAATTTGGATTTTTGATTTCCAAAAAAAATATTTTATTATATTTAAATATTGTTTTAGTTTTTTTTTTTAAATTTATGAAGTTTTTAGATTTAATAGTTATAGTTTTTTCTCATATTTCATACTCGTATTATAAAATAGAATATATCAATAAAAATTTGAATTTATTTGAAATAGTATGAAATTAAGGGTAAAAATGTAAAATAACAAAATTTCAAACATTTATTGTTATCAAACAATATATTTATATTCAACATTTAATTTTTAGTAAAATACCAAACAATTTTCATAATTCAAATTCAATACTTATTAAATTCAGTACAAAAAATTCAGTTTATTATACAGCACCTAAGTATTATCTTAAAATTTTAAAATAATTAAAATATTATATAGTATCTAATCCATTTAAAAAATAAAATTAATTATCTAATACATTTAAAACAATTAAAATAATTAAATATGATTTTTTAAAAAAAATTAAAAGTGTGTGTATAATTCAATTTTTTATACAGATAAATATTTAAATAAAATTAATCCGTGCATCAGGTTGCAAACTAGTTATTCAATAAATTAGTCTCAAGATTAAATTTCTTGAGTATTTGCAATTAAGATCAAAATATAAGAAAGAATTAATACTCGAGGTATGTATAATTTTTTTCAAATCCTAATTTGAAATAGAGAAAAATTATTTTCATGTATTGATTACTTGAACAATAAGTTAAAATATTATTACTTTTATCATGAATTTTTTATTTTGTTTTGTCTTAAAATTATATTATTCAGTTTATATTTGATATCAATAAACTATATATTAAAAGTAGCTTTCAAGAAAAAAAAATATTGTTTTTTCATTGTCTACAACGTCATTGATTTTGTTTTTGGTTCTGTTGTAATTTTGATAACAATTTTGGTCAAATTTGAAAGAAATGTTCATAGTGAGGGTAAATCTAGAAAGAAAATGGGTGGAAGAACCAAGTAAAACTTGGGGAGAGCTTTTAAATGCACCCATTTTTTTCTTTCATACACCCATTTTTCTTTGTGTTATGAATAGTATATCACGGGGAGAATAGGGTGTAGTGAGAAAAAATTGAAGTTATTTAGAAACTCTCAAACTCGATAAGTATTTCAAGAAGAAAGAGAAAAAAGCTTGGAAGCTTCTATTTGTTCTCTACAAAAAAAAAGGGGGGGGGGGGGGGGGGAGAAAGGGGAAAAGAAGGAAAGAAAAAGAGAAAGGAAAAGGGAAAAGAGAAAAAAAGGAGGATTTGTCCTTTTTTTTTATTTGTGTAATCATATATACACTCATTCATTTTATGATTTGAAACTAATCTTGTTTGGACCGAGAGTGATAAATGATAAAGCCCTCATGAAGAATGGTGACTTTAAGATTCAAATTATATCCAAATGCCTGAAGAAGAAATCCACTTTCACTTTTTTTAACTACTTGTTGGTTGGGATTTGTCTCTTTACTTTCTCTCTTTTCTTCTCCCTAACCCTCTCAGTTTCATCACTATTCCTTTCATGAAGACTGTGATGAAGATGATGGAACAATGAAGTTGTCTCCCTCTCTAACGCTTTCCCTCTCTAAATCCCTATATCCCTGAATTGTTCTTTCCATAATAAACCCTAAAAGTGCTAATTTTTTTTTCCTGAGGAAAAAAATAGAGAAGTTTACATTCAAGTTTTTCTAAAGTTGAAGATTTGATGTTTTTTATCTTTCAATTTTTTCATCCATTCAATTTTCTATCTTTTTATTTTTTTTCCACCTTCCCAAGCAAAGGATTATTGTGGACAATTTGAAATGAAAGGAATGATGAACTTCATTACAATGATAAGTGTTGGTTTTAGAGACAAAGAATCAAGATTGAAAGAAGAAAAGAATTAACTAGTTTAATGAGAAAGATGAAACGATATGCTGCAAAGGAATTCTACTCATTCATTCATCAGTCATACAAAAAATCTTAATAATCATAACAACTCATGTCATAATCCACAACTGCATAACTTACTCCTAAAGAATAGATGACTTTCTCCTAAAGACTAGCAAAAACTGATTGACTAGAATACTTATTCAAATCCGAAACAATAAAAACATGTGCAGTCTTGAAGCAAATCTATAACAGTTCTCCTTGCTTTAAGAACTGCAAACTCCAGTTCTCTACCTTAAAAACTCAAACTTGCTAGCTGGAAGTGGCTTTGTGAGTAGATCTGCCAACTGATCTTCTGACTTGCAATAAACTAAAGTTACTTCTCCATTTTGCTGCACCTCCCTCAAGAAGTAGATCTTGATATTGAAATGCTTAGTCTTCCCATGAAACACCAGATTGTTTGAGATTGCAATTGTTGCCTAATTGTCAACAAATATCTTTGTGCTATTCTTCTGCTCCATATGTAAATCACAGAAAACCTTTTTCAACCATAAGGTTTGATTCACTGCTGCTGTTGCTGCTATAAATTTTGCCTCTGCAATGGATTGTGCTACAATCTCCTGCTTCTTTGAGCTCCATAAGAAAACTCCTAAAGCTAGGCTGAAACAATATCTTGAAGTACTCTTCATGTCATCAATGGATCTAGCCCAGTCACTATTCAAAAATCCACATTACTTGAAGTTTTGACACTTCTCAAACTTGACACCATAATCAATAGTACCTTTGACATACCTTAATATTCTTTTTGCTGCTTTTAATGCATTTCACTAGCACAATGCATAAATCAAGATAAGAGACTTACAGCAAATCGAATATCAGGCCTTGTTGTAGTGAGATACATCGGGTACCCAATCAAGCTTCTATAATAACCTTCATTGACTTTATCTTCATCATCTTTCTTGCTTAGCTTCTCTTTTTGATTCATTGGTGTGTATATTAGTTTGCACTCCTCCATATGAAATTTCTTTAGTATTTCCCTCGCATATTTCTTCTGGCAGATGAACACTTCATTCTTGCTTTGTTTGATCTCCATTCCAAGAAAATAGGTCATCAGATCAATATCTGTCATTTCAAAAACCTGCATCATTTCTTACTTGAACTTATCAATTGGCCTTTTACTATTTCTTGTTACCAAAAGATCATCAACATAGAAGGACACTATGAGAGAATCATTTTCCTTATGTTTCATATAAAGAGTGGACTGTGATAAGCTTTTCACAAAGCCAAGGCTCAACAAATGTTCATCGATCCTGCTGTACTAGGCTCTTGGTGCTTGTTTTAGGCCATAGAGAGCCTTTTTGAGTAGGTAGTCCTATTTTCTTCACCTTGCTTCACAAATCCTTGTGGTTGCTCCATATATATTTCTTCCTATAATACACCATTTAAGAAAGCAGATTTGATATCTAACTGGAACACTTCCCAACCTTTTTGTGCTGCCACTACAAGCAGCAATCTGATTGTATCTAATATGGCCACGGGAGCAAATGTGTCAGAATAATCAACACAAAAAATTTGTGTATACCCTTTAACTACAAGCCTGGCCTTGGTTTTTTTGATGGAGCCATTTGCATTGAGCTTTGCTATAAATACCCATTTCACACCAATGACTTTTCTATCTTCGGGCTTGTCAACCAACTTCCACGTTTTATTTTTCTGAATCATTAACATTTCTTCGTCCATTACTTTCTTCCCTTTCGGATCTTTGAGTGCTTCTTCATGACTAGTTGGTTCACATATCGCCATATTACATCTCTGATAGATGTCTGAAAGTAGCCTCGTACCTTTGATTGGAGGATAATCTTCCAACTCATTCTGCCAGTGATCTGTTATTTGCTCTTCAAGAAAGTTGTTTTTTTGATCTTGTGAGGGCTCACTTGTTCTTTGTAGATTCTTCCAGTTCCATTGCTCATCCTCGTTGAAGTGTGTTAGCTTTAAATTGACATGTGTATTTTGAAATGACAAAAACTTAAGTAATATTAAGTGTTTGATTCTATATTATAAATTTGCTTTACCAATTATATGATTTTCTTAAACCTTCTTAAATATGTTTATCAAAATAAGACCATGATTTAATTGATTACTCTTATTGGTCTTAATCTTTTATAAAATGACTTTGAATATCTTCATCAAGTAATTTTCTCAAGAATATATTGAACACAACTTTAGAAAATTACTTAATAAGTTTTTGGACTAAGTTTTCATTTGAGAAAGTCAAGAAATATTTTCGCAAAACTGAAGAATATTTTGGGATGAATTAAAATCAAAGTCTATATCATTTCTAACCCAAAATAGCCTAGAAAAGTGCAGGAACAAGTTGAGGAATCGATCCCCCATGATGAGGGATCCATCCCTTAGTGGCAGAATGCTCCAGGAAGAAAAATTGAGGCATAGGATCGATCCCTTCAAGGAAAAATGCTTAAGAAGCATGGCAAGAGACACAGGATCGATCCCCTACCTTGGGAAAGCACTCCAACGGCTAGTTTTTGTGAGATACAATGGTAACTTTCGATTTTGGCTCCACTTAATGTCAAGAATACGTCCAAGGGACTATAAATAGAGGTTTGGAAGCTCAAGAAAGAAAAAGGAATAGTTGAGCAACATTATTATTCATCTTCTCCATCTTCTTCAAAGCCTCAACAACATTTCAAGTGCTAAAAATTCTTCATATTCTATCATTCCCATCTTCCTTGTATAGAATAGCACAAATATTGTATAAAATTTCCTTTGTGCTTAACCTTTGTAATCATTTGCCTACCTAGAGGTCTTCTTTGATTATACTCTTTGTAAACCCAATCACGATTTGTAAAGGAGAGAGTACCCTTGAGTGCATTATTGTAAGTGAGAATTAGGTAGATAAGGTTTACTCCTTGAGCCCAGAAAAAAGAGTGGATATGTTTCTCTTAAGCCTTGAAAAAGAGGGAGGTTTCTTTTGAGCCTGTGAAAAAGAAGGATTGTAAAGACAAATTCAAGTTAGTGAATTTGGGAAAAATCTTTGGGAGCGTCTCAAGATAGATGACGTAGGCAAGGTTGTCGAACCTCTATAAATCAATTGTGTACATTTCTCTTTCCCTTCTCTTTTTACTTATTTGCATTTATATTGTGATTGTTGAATTGAACTTGAATTGCATGCTTGTGTAGCCTAGAGAACTTAGAAAATTCAATATAGGCTAGAGAATTTAAAAGAACCGAAAAATGAACTAAAGAGTAGATAAAAAATGATTCACCCCCATCGGTTTAGTTATAGGCCAACAATTAGTATAAAAGCTTGGGCTTGAGATTGATTTGAATTAATAGCCATCGAGTAAAACGATCCTAAATGACTCATTTGAACATAGGTACACCCCTAGGAGAAGAGGGACACTCATTAGTTAGACCTTCATTTTTCAATGGAGAGAATTACTCATATTGGAAGACTAGGATGATGTTGTTTGTGCAATCAAATGACTATGGAATGTGGAGAGTTATAGTTAATAGTCCCCAAATTCTAATGAAGAAAGTAGATGAAAAGGATGTCCCTAAGAGTGAGGATGAGTGGGACACAAATGACATGAGATTGGCACAATTGAATGTTAAGGCTATGCACACTCTCTTTTGTGCATTAGGTCCCAATGAATACAATAGAGTCTCCCTATGTGAGAATGCCGAGCAAATATGGGACAAATTAGCCATTACACATGAAGGGACAAATCAAGTTAGGGAAACCAAAGTAGGCATGCTCATACATGATTATGAGCTCTTTAGGATGAAAGAAGATGAGTCCATTAGTGATATGTTCACTAGGTTTAATGATATAATCAATGGACTTAAGGCTTTAGGCAAGACTTATTCCAATGTAGAAATGTTTAAGAAAATTTTGAATAACTTGCCAAAATCTTAGGAGGCAAAGGTAACCGCAATAGAATAATCAAAGTATCCTAACACCCATCCCTAGATGAGCTCATGGGTTCCCTACTTACCCATGAAATGAAATTGAAAAGAAATGAAGTGCCTTCAAAGAAAGTAAGGGTAGCATTTAAATCTTCCACTCATGTATTAAAAATGATGGTGATCATAGTGGAAATAAGGAAGAAAAGGAAATGGTAATATTTGCCAAAAGATTTAATAGATTTATGAGGATGAAGGAAAGAGAGAATGATAGGAGATCTCAAAGAAGAGAGATAATGAGAGGAGAGTCAAGTAGAAAAGAAAAATAATCTAAAGTGTGCTATGAGTGTAATGAATCGTGACAAACTAAACTAGATTGCCCCTTACTTAGAAAGAAAAAGGATAAGAAGCCTAAGAAGAAAGCATTTGTGGCTGCAAGGAGCGATAGTGATAGCTTCGATGATGAAATCATAGAGGATGAGGTAGCCTAGTCATGCTTTATGGCCATTAGTGATGATGAGGCTAGTTCTAGTTCTACTGAAGATAATGATTATACATTTGATGAATTACAAAATGCCTTTAATGAATTAGCAAATGAATTTCAATGCATGAACTCTAAATATAAGAAAATTATTGCTAAATTGAAAATAGAAAATGAAATGCTATTAAATGCCAAACTTGAATTTGAAAAGAAATTAGAAGAAGCAAATCTAGAAATTGATGAAGTAAAGAAAAAGAACATAAACTTGCATAATTCATTTTCTAAATTCTACATGGTTTAATAAAAGCTAGATCATATGTTAGAGACCCAAAGAGCTTTCTTTGATAAAGATGGGTTAGGATATAATGCAAATAAAAAGGAAACTCATCTAAAAAATTTTCTTGTATACAAAAATACTATGCATGATACACCTCTCACATGCTCATTATGCAATAGAATAGGTCACTTCTCACAAGCATGCATATATAGAAAAACCACATTTAGAGGAAGAGTAGTCAGAAAAATATGGGTGCCAAAGCATGCTATAAATAATAATGAATTGAGTTTGAAATGGATCTCTAAAGGATCAAAAATTGTTTTCACTAACCCTTAAGGACTCAAGAAAATTTGGGTAGCAAAGCATGCTTGAAATTGTTTGGTGTAGGAGTGTTAGAACATGGAGTTCTAAAGAAACAATGGAGTTTGACTGCTTTACACACCTTCCATGGAGTTTGCTTATGCCAATGTAGAAAGAGGAAGAGCTTGAGAAATCCATCCTTGGCAAGGTCACAACAATTCCTTAAAGAATGGCTAAAGGTGGATTCAACAAGTCATGGCAAAGCACTCTCAAGCAAAGGAGTATTGTAAGCTTAATTCCTTATTCCCTTAAAACTTTTATTTGATTAAATTATTTGTGCCTTGATGAGATGTTTTGTTGATCTTTGATGCATTGTGAGTTGAATGATTGAACAACAAGCATGATAACTGATTTTTGATTACTTTGTGGACAATTTTTGATGATTGGATAAAAAGCATGAAACATGATTTTGGAATGATTATTGGATTTTTGTAATTTGAGCAAGTTTGCTATGTGTTGATAATATATGCTCCAAAAATTGTCAAATATGTCATTCATGCAAAATGCCATTTCAAATATTTCAATTTGTTTTTCAAATTCAATTTGTCTAAAGTTGAAACCTAATTAGTTAGACTACAGAATTGATAAATCAAAATTGATCACTCATCTCAAATCCTTGTTAAATGGGCAATAAAAGCCCTAATGTCTTAATAAAAAATTTTCATCTTATAATTGTAGTTCGGTCATCAAATTATTACGCCCTAAAATACATATTTAATTTTTAACTCGTTCAAAAGAAATCTATTTAGGGTCCTAATTTCACATAGACAAGCTTTGATGCCAAATGTTGGAATAATTCCAGGATCCTATTTGAAATTTAGAACACCAATTATGATTATAAACAGCCAATGGGTGTACCTTTTTCTGCTGGCATGGTTGAAACTAGAGCTGAAGTCATGATTGGCTAGTCTTCCTCTTCTACTTCTTCCACAGGTGGCTCTCAATGAGTAGATACCGAACGAATAGAAGCGAAGAGGGGACCTAGCCTTTTATTTATATTAACCTTTATTAAAACCCTAATGACCCCTCCCCCCCCAATCAAGGGTTTATAGAGTTTTGAGTCCTACACAACCACCTTGTCATATTGACCCAAAAGGATGTGCAAAACCCAAATTAAATATGATCACATTAAGATCAATCAATGGAATAGCTTCATGTCTGCTATAAACTCCATCACTCTTTCTCCTTTTTCCACTGATAGAATTGTTTGGGCTCATTCTCCTATTGGAATTTATCAATCTAGTTCATTTTGTAGGGAGATTGAGAAATCACAAGTTTCTTCGCGTCCAGTGGAAAGTTTTCTTTGGAAAGGTTCTACTCCCCCTAAAGTTGAGCTATTTTGCTAGAAAGTCGTTAAAGGGTGTCTTTCGGTCATGGATATCTTCCATAAAAGTGGTTGTTTCACCAACTTAGAAAATAAGTGTGCCTTCTATCCTAAGAATGAAACCACTGATCATCTTCTTTTTCACTACCTTTTCTCATGGAAAGTATGGTGTATTTGCTATCAATGGTGGGATATTTCTTGGGCTATCCCTTCTTCTTTCAAACGTTTAGCACTCTTGGAATTCTCTGTTGAGAAAAAACAACCAGAAAATAATTTGGGACTTGTTGTTTTACGCAATATCTTGGTCTATTTGGCTTGCTCGAAATGATGCTATCTTCAATAAGAAAGTTATTTTTCCAGAAGATCTCACATTTCTTATTAGATTGAGAGTTGGGTGGTGGCTCAAAGCCAAGTTTTCGAGCCAAGATCTTTTGCTTATCTCTTCTAATTTGTAGGATATTTCACTTCCTCAAAAAACCAAAAGAATTAGAGCTAGCACTTGCTGGTTTCCTCTTCCATCGGGCTTTTGGAAATTCAATGTGGATGGATCGTCAAGGGGTAAACCAGGACTGGCGAGCATTGGTGGTGTTCTCAAGGACTCCAATGGTAATGTTCTTCTTATCTTCTCTAAAAATATCAGTGTAGAGGACTCAACTCTTGCACTTATGATAGAAGCTAAGCCTAATCCTTTTCCTAAGCTAATCATTGAAAGTGATTCCAAAGCTATTATTACTTGGTTAAATAGACTCAGTGAGTGCCCTTGGAGATATCATAATCTCATCAACAAGTTGCGCAACCTATTCTCATCATTTAGCTATGTTTCTTTCAATCATATTTTTAGAGAAGCAAACTCATTTGCAGACTGTTTAGCTAAATCAGGAGTTAATCGATCTTCTGATTTAGTTGCTTGGTTGTAATTTTCCTCTTTTTTTAATAAAATAATTTCAGTTCTCAAAAAAAAAATGATCACATTAGCCTGTATTGAGTTCTCTTGCATGTTTCATACTAGGATTAAATTGTCAATCCATTTTATTAAAACATAAAATTGCCAATTAATATTAGTCCACTAAAGGAAAATTTTCTGACATTTTCTTCATACATTCTATATAATCATTTATCGGAGAAGTAACAAACTCTCTTCAATATACTGTTGGATATAAGATTTAACTTATAGTTTCAAGAGTTTCATTTTTCAGTAGTAATCTCGTAATGTCTCATTATATGTCATCGTACTGGTTGGTGCATTTAAGCTAAAAGACTTTACTCTATTTGGTCTTTCAGCATTGGAGCTTGTCGTATGGCTCGCGCCTGTAGTGAACTACGGGAAGCTATTGAGAATAGATTATCTAGAGAAAGGTCAGAGTCTCTTTTGGTTTCCATTGACCAATATCTTTCCATGCTTGGAAGGAAGGTTTTTTTTTTTTTATCAAATAATTTGCTTTCTTTATTAATATTGTATTAAATGTATCTGAATAATGTTCGAATTCTCGATGTTGAAGCATTTTTTGCTCTTCATCACAAAGAGGGACTCTATGGTATTTGTGGGAAGGAATGAAATGTTGATTGGAAGGCAAACCTTTGGAGACAATAAGATCCCTTTGATTGCATAGATTATAGCCTCTTTATCTTTATTCTTAGACGGACCTTACTGTTATGCCATTGTGGAAAATATTTGTTGGAGGCTACTAAAACTAATGATTTATACTTTTTGTAGGTAGACATTCATATTTTAATATAATGCATGCGGTAGTCCCTTTTCTTGAACTCACTAAGGTTGGCTCCAATTTTGATGTGTCTAGTTTCAAGGATTTGCTTGCTGCTGAAATAGATGAGGGAAGCTACATTTTAGTCATGGAAGGCATGCTCATTTATATTTATGGGCTGTTGTATGTGATAACTTAAAATAGTTGGAGATACATTTCTAGTAATCAGTAATTTACCCCCCATTATCTCATCCTTTTAACTGGAGCTCACGGGTATATATCGAGTTGCACAAATCAAGGGCAGCATGCACTTGTTTCTATCGTGGTGGATCGATTAGCCATCCATTTATCTTAGCCTCTAAAACCTGCCCTTTGATTATACTTTTATATTAATATATAAACTATGTTCACTTACTTATGAACAGTATTAAAAATAAAGACATGTTTTCGAAAACAATGAAAATAAGAAATTTTTGTTTTAACAATTTTAGAAATTTTTATTTTCATTTTCTGAAAACAAAAACATGTTATTAAACATGTTTTCTGCTACTATTTTCAAAAAAACTTAAAACAAAAACAAAAATAATAAAAACGATATCAATCAATCCCTTAATAACTAAAGAGGCAAAGCCTTTTTTTTTCTGTAATCGTTTTCCTCGTCACGTTACGTTTCAATGAATGACGCACCCCTTTTCATTTTTCAAATCTCTTTTTATTGAATAAGGCCATATAAATTATCGTTAAACCACAATATCAATATAATAATTTTCGTTTTAAAATACCCTGCCTTTCAATTAGATTAGGCTGGCGCTGGTTATGGAATGTATGTCATTTTTTGTATTTATTTTTCTTCCAAGGAACTTAAAATTGAAGGCATCCATCACCCCTCCTAATAATCTGCATGGCATCAAGGCTATTTTTGTATTATTAAGTACTCTTTCCAAAACTGACAATTTGTCTTCCTTTACAAATGAGAAAGCAGCCCCAACCCAGCACAATCAAGTGTCGATCAGGGAATTTATTCAGTAGAATACTGCAATAGAATAATCCCACCAGCATTAGAAAAATCGAGTGATGATCTTCTTGAAGACCAACATATTCAGGCAAGAATTCTATTATTCAGAGGTTCAAAGTACATCTTGATTCTGTAACAGCTAGTAAAATAGATTACCATGATTCAGGGGCAGTCCAAATCATTTAGTAAACCGTAGCCCATACAAGTAATGATATTTATTTAATGTTAGCCTAATAATGCGCAAACATATTGCAGAGTAGACTGCAGAGTGTAATCTTACTAAAGTCCCAGTGAAGATCAATTTAAAGCTTGGCAATTATCCCGTTTTGGATGGGCTTTGTTGCAATGTCATTGTCCTTGAGCTCCAGATCAGTGGCGCTTGGAGGAACATCAGCAGGTGGTGAGGAATTAAAGAAACCGTGCGGCTGCATTACAAATACCAAACGTTAACTTCAAACATCCTGCTTCTATCAACCAAGCTCTAAAGTTACTAAACTATGCTGGACTTGTGTCGTTTTTTCTTCCATCATAGTATTTCAGAACACAGATGCAATTAGTGGTTGGTTTAAGAATCTATAGTAGGATATCCTTATCCTTTTAAGTCACAATTGTTGCATTTGCTTGTAGTTTGTTCAGTCATTCGTCATTAGAGTTCTCATCTATCTCTAGTCGGTTCCTCTTTTACAAGCCCTCCTTGTCGTTTTCTAAGGGAACCATTTTTTAATACTGAGGTACCCAAGTAACAATAACTCGAAGAGCAACAGAATTAGCTAAATCCTGAATTGGAACTTTTACATCAACTAATATTCAATAGATAGTTAAAATTCTCTATCCTGAATTGAGCTGCCTGTCTGCCTAGGCCTTTAATGCCCTAGTCTTATTAGGCACCATTAATCTCCTGTTTAAACTGTCCCGAACTCTCCTCCCCTTGTTTTTCAACATATGACAAATCAAACCTTTAACTTCTTTCCAAGTGCAATGCACATAGAAGTTTTTATAATTTGGAGTTAAAAAGTTCTGTGAACCTATCTATCAACCGCATCTGGTCATACAGCCAAGTATCACATACCAGGAAAAGAAGTCTACTAATTAGATCACATCAAAAGGGTGGGTGCCGGTTTAAGTCATGTTACTTGATCATCCACAAATTCAATCACGGCTGCGGTCATACATTGGCTCGGTAATGTAGTTTCTTGATGTTAAAAACTTCCATAATAGCCAAGAATGCTTAAACATGTAAAAGCATAAGAAAATCACATTCAAAAAATTAAACTCAAATCCATAATCTGAAAGGAAATCCATAAACTAAAGTCTAGCTTTGATCAGTCTTCAAAATAAATAATTAAAGGTGAATAAAATTTCTTATGAAATCCTCAATCAAACAGACTGAAGCTGAAGTCCTCGTCTGATAGTTCTTCGATTTTCTCCTCCTCCTTGGGAGCAGCAGGGGCGGCGGCAGCAGCGGCAGGGCCTCCAACAGGTTCAACAGTACCAGCGGCAGCGGCTCCACCGGAAGGCATGGCTACCAATTTCTGTCTTCCAGCAGCAATAAGCTCAGTCAAATCCTTTCCCTTCACTTGGGACAAAAGCATCTCTATTTTTTCATCATCAGCTTCAGCTCCAACTGTTACACCAATGCAACAAATGAGTTACAAACTAAATATATTTAATGAAGTTTTATTTGATTGTTGGGTTTAGTATTTGTTTATGGCTTCCTTAAGATTTCCATCAAGAAAAAATCAATGATAATATATGTATATAAACTGATCTGTATAATGAAATCCAAACTGAACATGTAGAGACTAGAATATTTAGGATCAATGAATAATAGTTTTGCACTTTCTAAATATAAAACCACCAGGAATGAAAAAGAAAAAAACAACAGGCAGTAAAATCAAGAAAGAAAGAAAGAGTAGGTACCAGAACCAAGAATGTGCTTCAAATCATCCGCGGAAGGGTTGGTGTTGCCTCCCAACACAGCCAACAAATATGCTGCTATGTTCTTCATCGTTTCAGTAAAACTTTTAAACACGCTAACAAATAAGAAAAGAGGAAAAGGAAGAGATAGAGAGTCACAGAGGAGAAAGGCTTGGGGACTTTGGAATTTATAGGGGTTTTAGTTAAAATTCGTGAAGGATTAGGATTGGAGTTTGTAACCTTGCTGTCCAAGTTTCCCTAGACAAAGTCAAATTAAACTCGAATTTCTTCCGTCTTTTCTTTTTGATAATACTTTTTTCTATTTTCTAGAATAATAAAGGTTTATTTATTTCATATGCAGTTAATGCTTAATATGAGATTTTTTAAATTTTACAAGTACAATTAAAAAATTATCATATTTTTATTATATTAATTATTAATTTCTTAAAATATATTTTATTATAGTATATGATAATTTTTTAATTTCATCAATAAAATTTTTGAGTTCTAAAACAATTTATTTAATAAATTTTATAAAAAAAATAATGCTAGTTTCTTTGGTGCCTAGGTTACACCTCACTAAACCTGATAATGCGTCGGGCTCAAGACATATAATAATGGTTTATTGTGTATGCTCAAGTTGGCTCGGCCCGCAAATTTGGGCTTAACTTTTAGTTTTGCCCATTTTCATTTTTATAATACAAGCCTGACCTTGGCTCGACTCAAATATTATTTTATTTTTTTATATTTTAATTATTTATTTATTTATTATTTTATTCCCTTTAAAATTTAACTTAATTTCTCAAAATTTATATGTCAATTTCCATATTAAATATTTATAATCATGTTTACTAATCAATAATGTTTTATATACATATATAATTATATTATACTTAGTAAATATATTTAAAAAACTTAATTAATATTAATATTCAAACTGGATCGAGCCGGGTCCAATTCGATTTTTAAACAGACTTAAAAATTCTATCTAAGTCCAGTAATTACATCAAATATTTTTGTTCAAACCCGACCAAATATCAAGTGGGCCTTCAAGCAAGGGTGGATAAACTGGCCCTTAAACAGGTCTACACCTCACTCATAGTAATACTAATTTCTTGTGATTAAATTTTTGTGCATAGCAATATTTTTTTTTAAAAAAAATTACTCCTCCTCTTAAAATCCTTAAATGGTTTAGAGTTTTGATTAGATTTATTATCGATCAATTAATTGTAATTAAGCTTTTTCTTTTCCTATATTATAGATACATTAAAATTATGTTTAAATGCAATCTAACTTATGAATTTTTATAATATAAGATAAAAATTACATCACAATTATAATTAAATTGTAATTTTAAAATACAGAGAACAGATTTTTTTTATAAAATTATTATGTAATTTGATAAATAATAAAACACTCCATGAAACACTATAATTAACTTCTAAATAATAAAGCCAACAACCTGTTGACCAAGTGATTAAGGATGAATTGTGACATTTTATAAGGCTTGATTCAAATCCAAACAACCCTACCCTTATCCTCAATTATTTAATATTTCTCTTGTAATAGAAAAAAACTTCTAAATTAAAAAAAAAAACTTTTGGGCAACTTCATTGTGCTCACACACATAGTGTCAAAGACATAAAATTAATGAAGTTATCTACAATCAATTAGACCTGGCAATCTATGTATTCATGTCATGACATGACACGAATTATTGAAATATGAACACAACACAAATTATAAAATGTGTTGGAATTGCAAATACAAACATGACACATATTTTATACGTGTTATACGTGACAAGATACGATTGACACGTTATAATTATTCGTGTCACACGACACAATATTATACGATTAAGCATATGACTAGGTAATTTACTAGTTGTGTGTTCACTCATGTACGTATAAGTACGAATGAGGTAGTTAATTACCTTGCTAATTATGCTCTCGAAGAGGCAAATAACTGGGTTGATGACAACCCAAATATGTTAAATAATGTGTTGGCTGCTGATTGTTGCTATATGAATAAATAAATGCATGGAATATTTCCTAAAAAAAAATCCAAATAAATCTGGTTTCCACATTGGCAATGAAAGAAAGTGAAACTCCAATTCGCCAATTGAGCGGAGACAACAAAGAGTGAGTCAGTGAGGGGCGTTTCATTTCCATTTTCAGTACAAGACAACCCAGATAGAATCAATGGTACAACTCTGTCCGTCTTTCACATTTACATGCAAATCTCCACAATCAATTACTTGCCTTTATAAAATATATACTCACTCCTTTCTACTCTTACTAAATTCCCAACAAAGATTTTTACTTTCTCTTTGGGTTGGATTGTTTTAGTTTTTCCATCAATGGCTGGTCCTGGTAGGGAGGCTTTCAGCAGGCAGCTTCTTGATGTTATCCTTTCCATGGAAGAAGTAACCTCGCACCCTCCTCCCCTCTCTGTACTTCTGTTTTCTCTGGTTTTGTATGCTTCTTTTAAGGAATGATGAAAACAATTCAGCTAATTACATTTGATTTCTGTGTCTACTTCTTGGGGATCTTGCAAAGATACATAAATGAAATAAATATGTATGATTTTATATCAACTTTCATTTTAAATTACTTAAATAAAATAATGTTTTTTAATATGTAACTTACTCATTTTGATATATATTTGAGATTAGACTTTTCTTTGGTTAATTCTAATAGAAAAACAATGAAATTAAAAGAACCAACTTCTTTTTTTAATTCCTAAAATGTAAAGAAATGAATGGAAAAATGAAATTCTATATATATGTACTTGAACTTCATTAGGTTGCTGTTTGCTTTGATAGCAACAACGATTAAGAAAATTCTGATCCTTCTGGTTTTGTTTCTGATATGACAAAGCCTACTTACGATGGGTCAGGCCCGTTAGCGTCAGAGTTCATCACGTGGATGAAAATTACTGGGCCACGTGGCCATCGACGACAAAAGCCAAAATATCCGAATCAAGTCTGTCGCTGGTGACAGACTCTAGACCTATCGCCTCTAATCATAATGCGACACGTGGCATTAGGCGATAGGATTCAAAGCTACATCCCTACGCCTGTCACTGGCGACAGACTTCAGTCTGTTGCCTGCAATCATAAGGCGACACGTGGCGTATGACTCTAGTTCTCACTGGAGTCAGGACCTTGTCACCACACCATATCCGTCTACGACACGTGGCGCTATTTCAGCTCCCGTTACGCAACAGACCCCTCACGCCTCAACGTGCCCGCAACGTGGGTCTCTCGCTGGGTGCCTGTGACAGGCCTTGATTTCTCCCTGTTTTCGAGGAACTTGTGTTATATCAGGACACAAACTTTCAGTAAGGAATGGACTTATCCTTAGATAATTAACCTAGAATATTGGCATATAAATAAGCCCCCCAGGTACAATTTTACTCTCTAATTTTTTGACTACTGGCTTTTACGCTTCCCAATACTGAAGAACTTTCTGCTGACTTAAGCATCAGAGTGTCTAGGCAGGGAACCACCCCTGCGTCTCTCTGACTTTTCTTGTTTTACAGAAGCTGCTTGGAGACACGTGGAGACCAAGTACGAACATCGACGTCAGCATACCTTTATTGTTGTTTTTTGCAACAACAATTGGCGCCGTCTGTGGGAAACGTATAAAAAGCCAATCAATATTTTCAAAGATGTTGAGAACAAGATCTACAAATGTAAGGATCGAAAGTGAGGAAAACTCTATGAGCTCCCCTGAACAACAGACTCGTCAAACAAACCAGGTGAACAGGAAGGAAGAAAGAATTACTGTGTCAGTGGCAGAATTCGAGGCTCTAAGGCGACAGAGTGAAGAAACTGCCCAGGCGCTGCGAGCCATGGTGGATCTGTTCCAAGGAGTTCTCCCGACATTGGATCTGCCGCCCGCCGTGCAGAACTTGGTAAGAGGAACAAATAGAGGTGTCCTGTCACAGGTGTTTGGGCGACAGGAGAACACGATAGCGGCAGACCCCTCTCGTCGACGAGAGGTCCCCCTGTGGAAGAGCATGACACTCATCAGCGTGCGGCAGGACAGGAGAGCAAGAGGCCTGTCGCAGGCATCCAGCGAGAGACCGAAGAAGCAATAGGTTTGGAGCCCGAGATAGGGGTAAGACGGCAGGGGGACGGGAGGCCTGTCGCAGGAACACAGCGAGAGACTGAGGAAGCAGCAGGTTTAGAGGCTGTGACAGGGGTCAGACGACAGGCTCCATACACAGTGCGGCAGGTGTCTGGGCGACAAGATGTTGAACGGGAGACAGGGTCTGCCGCCCACCACCATGACTTGTCAAATTTTGATGGTGCTAATTTAGACCATGGTGTTGGAGGTACTGGAAAGAACGATGTCGAAGATCAAAGCACTTGGGGAACCAAGTCGGAGTTTGACCCCACTTGGTGCACGTAAATGGTACGGACAAACGCACCTCAAGCTAAGGGCAAGGAAGTAATCGGAGACCTACCTGATTCGTCTCATGCCAGAAATCAGCTTGCTCCTCCCGTAGACATGAAGAAGATGATTGAACAGGTGTTAGAAGAGAAAAAATTAGTGTTTGCAGAAGAGAGCCAGAGAAGAAGAGCACCATACATTTTTCGGTTGTGTGCCCATGCGCTGAGTGATAATCGCAATACGACATTAAATCACGGCCCAGATTCCCTGATACTTTCTTTGGAGTCTGTATAAGCCCTGATCCTTCAATAGCTGCCAACACTGAAGCTCGAGATTCGGTGAGTGGAGTATAGGAATTGTATTTCAGTGTGGGAGCTTTTTCAAACTTCCTTGGTTGGCTAGAAGATGCTTCAGTGACCTCTCTTCCTCGTTTCCTTCCATCCTTGGATTCTCCTATCGTCACCATTTTCATTACTTCCTCTTGGGTTACATACTTATTTGCATGGGAAAGTAGGTCTGAGATGGTAGTTGGCTGGTCTAGCGATAGCGATTCTTGCAATTTCTCAGACCTTGTCCCCTGTAACATAGCTGCCACAGCTATACCGACTTGCAGATCTCGCACCTCTAAGGTAGCATCTCTGAACCGATCCACATAACTTTTCAAAGACTCCTTAGCTCCTTACTTAATAGTGAGCAAATATGTCGGTTCCTTCCTTCTTTGACTGTTCACCGCAAACGCCTTAAGAAACTCACTTCGCAATTGGTCAAAAGAGGCAATAGACCCTTCAAGCAAGTTATTAAACCATTTCATTAAATGTCCGGACAGAGTTAAGGAGAAGGCCCTGCACATTATCTCGTCCTCCCATCCATGTAGCAACATTAGGGCCTCATAATTTGGAATATGATCATAGGGATCCGTCTTCCCGGCGTATGCGGCCATCTGCGGCATTTTGAACTTTGAGGGCAAAGGTTTTTGCATGATGGTTGTGCAGAACAGGGGAAATAATTTTCGAGATAGAAGAGGTGAAAACAGATGACCTGTTAGACGAAATGAAGGTGAAAGAAGAGATAATGACAGAAGGGTAGAAAGAAGGAATCGAGAGGAAGATAATGAACCCAAAGGGCCAGCTATTAACGTGATATTCGGGAGTGAGTCATTAGCCGGCACTTCTTCCTCGTCTCGAAAGACCTACACCTGACAGGCTTATCAAATTAATTCGGTGATGGAGGAAAAACATGATGAAGAGCCCATTACTTTCATGCCAGCTGACAAAGGTGATGTAATGATCCCTCATGATGACCTAATGGTGATTTCGGCAGTAATAGCAAAACACCCAATAAGTCGCATCCTAGTCGATAATGGGAGTTCAGTAAATTTGATTTACTGGGGTTGCTTTGAGAAAATGAACATCTCAAATGATAGACTAAAGCCAGTAACCACACCATTGTATGGCTTTTCAGGAGAAAAAGTGAAGGTGGAGGGTGTAGTTCAGCTACCTGTGACATTGGGAGAAAGCCCGAAGTGTGTCACTCGACAAGCGTTGTTTATGGTGGTGAGATCAACTTCCGTGGTGTACAATATGATCCTCGGACGACCATTGTTAAATGACATGAGAGCGGTGGTGCATCCATGCTATTTGTTAATGAAGTTTCCGACTCCCCGCGGTGTTGGACAAGTGAGGGGAGATCAAAGGAAAGCCAGGATGTGTAATGTCGCATCCACCACATGTAAAGGGATTCAGAGGAAAGAAACCCTTACGATCGAAGAAAAGCCTAAGCCAAGACCTGATGAGGAGATGGAAGCAATCCGGTTGGATGAGAAAGATGAAGAAAGAACAGTGTACGTAGGAAGCCAGCTACCTGAAGAAGTAAAAAGGGAGATAGTCCGATGCTTAAAAGAGAATTGTGATGTGTTTGCATGGACTCCAGCCGATATGCCTGGAAGACCTTGAAGTTATTTTCCATCGGTTGAACGTAATTTCAGGGGCAAAGCCGATAAAACAGAAGAAGAGGAATTTTGCTCCAGAGAGGCAATAGGCAATAAACGAAGAAATATCGAAGTTGTTACAAGCAGGATTCATCAGAGAAGTTAATTATCCGGAGTGGTTGGCTAATGTTGTGATGGTGAAGAAAACCAACGGGAAATGGAGAATGTGTGTGGACTTCACAGATCTGAATAAAGCTTGTCCTAAGGATTCGTATCCACTACCTCGAATTGACAAGTTAGTAGACGAGACTTGTGGGTATGAATTACTTAGCTTCTTGGATGCCTTTTCGGGGTACCACCAAATCATGATGCATCCAGATGATGAGGAGAAGACCTCGTTCATTACCGATAGTGGGACATATTCCTATCGAGTAATGCCGTTCAGTTTGAAAAACGTGGGTGCAACCTACCAGCGCATGGTGAATAAGGTGTTCCAAGACTTGTTGGGCAACACCATGGAAGCTTATGTTGATGATATGATCATCAAAAGCCAACAGGGAGAATCACATGCCGAGAAAATGACTAAGGTATTCAATGTGCTGCGACAATACAAGATGAAGTTGAATCCCAACAAATGCTCATTCGTGGTGAGATCTGGAAAGTTTCTAGGATTCATGATTACTAATCGAGGGATAGAGGCTAATCCCGAGAAAGTTCAAGCTATTTCGGACATGAGGCCGCCTAATACAGTAAGAGAAGTCCAACGGCTGACAGGAAGAATAGCAGCCTTGAGTCGTTTCTTGTCCAAATCAGCTGAAAGAAGTCTACCATTTTTCAAGGCGATAAAGGCAGGAAAGAACTTTAAGTGGACGGAAGAGTGCAACGACGCCTTTGAAAGGTTGAAAGACTACCTGAAAGAGTTGCCTCTATTATCTCGACCACATCCCGGAGATCACCTCCTTATGTACCTCGGTGTAGGAGAGAAAGCTGTAAGTGCGGTCCTACTAAGGAAAGAAGGGGATAGAGATTGCCCGATCTATTATGTAAGCAGAGTCCTGCTAGATGCCGAGGCAAGATACCCCTTAGTTGAAAGAATAGCTTTATCCCTGGTGACGGCAACTCGTAAGTTGCGACCTTACTTCCAAGCTCACTCGGTGACTATCTTAACAGATTAGCCCCTCAGGCAAATACTACAGAAACCAGAACACTCCAGGCGTCTAATTTAGTGGGCTATCGAATTAAGTGAATATGACATTCACTTCCAGCCTCGCCAAGCAATAAAAGGACAGGCATTGGCAGATTTCATTGTAGAATGCATTGGCCGAGAGGTCCAAGAGGAAATAGAGTTAGTCTGGTGGAAATTATTTGTTGATGAAGCTCATAACATGGACGGCAGTGGAGCTGGAATTGTGCTAATATCGCCTGAAGGGGAAACCTATGAGTATTCCCTACGTTTCGATTTCCCAAGTTCGAACAATACAGCCGAGTACGAAGCCTTGATAGCTGGGATAAGACTTGCTAAGAAACTAGGAATCAGCAACATAGTGGCACATAGCGATTCACAATTGGTGGTAAACCAGTTCTCGGGTGAATATGAAGCACGAGAACCCGCCTTAGTCCCTTATCTGCAGAAGGTACAATTTTTGGCACAGTCATTCAAGCACTTCCAGCTGACTCAGATAAATCGAACAGAGAACAACCATGCAGACGTTCTTTCAAAATTGGCTTCTTCCGGAGGGGTCAAAGGGGGTATGGTCAAAGTGGAACCCCTCGCTAGGCCAAGTATTGAAGAAGAAGATGTTTGTGATCTCGAAATCGGGGGCGATTGGAGAAGCCCAATCAAAGACTACATACTGGGGGGCACACTCCCCACTAACAGAGACGAAGCTTGAAGGCTGAAGTTAAAAATTGCCAGGTTTACTGTGGTGAATGGGGAACTCTATAAACAGGGATTCATAATGCCCCTGTTGAAGTGTCTAGGGCCCCAACAGGCTGAGTACACCTTAGCTGAAGTTCATGCGGGAATATGCGGTGAGCATTTGGGGGATCGAGCCCTGGCCTCGAAAATATTGCACACGGGGTTTTATTGGCCTACACTGAGGAAAGAGGCCACAAACAAAGTGAGAAGATGTGAAAAGTGTCAGAAATTCGCTCCTATAACTACCACGCCTGTTTCGGCTCTTCAGAACACACTCCAACCTACTCCATTTGCGCAATGGGGACTAGATATCCTGGGGCCTTTTCCCCTAGGCTTAGGACAAAGGAAATATTTGCTTGTGGCCACAGACTACTTCACAAAATGGATAGAGGCCGAGCCTTTGGCTACAATTTCTGAGAAGAAGGTGGAAGCAGTGGTGTGGAAAGACATAATTTGCCGATTTGGGATCCCTCATGTGATAAATGCAGATCATGGGAAGCAGTTCGAGTGTGATGCTTTCCGAAATTTTTGCAGTCGCTTGAAGATTCTCCTAAGAATATCTTCTGTGTCTTACCCGCAGGCCAATGGGCAGGCAGAGGTGAGTAATCGAACTATACTGCACGGATTGAAGACTAGACTAGACAAGGCAAAGGGAGCATGGGTAGATGAGCTCCCAAGTGTCCTATGGGCCTACAGAACGACAAGCAAAGTGTCAACAAGTGAAACACCATTCAATTTGGTATATGGCACTGAAGCCCTCATCCCAGTAGAAGTTGGAGTTGAGTCACCCAGTCTAGTCCCTTACATCGAGGAACTTAATTCTCTAGGACTAAGGGAGAATCTAGACCTGCTAGACGAGCTGAGAGACAAAGCAAAAAAGAGACTGGCTGCTTACCAACAGAGGGTAGCCACTTATTACAATGCACGAGTGAAGAACAGAGAAATGCAAGAAGGAGACCTGGTGTTGAGAAAGTCGGCAATCACAGATGCCCATAAGGAGGATGGAAAGCTCCGGGCTAATTGGGAAAGACCATACAGAATCAGAAAGATGATCGGACCTAGCACATGTACCTTGGAAACCTTGTAAGGAAAGAAGATCTCAAAGACTTGGAATGCCAACCATCTGAAGCTATACTAGCAGTAAACATTGTACTTTTTTCTGATTGTTATTATTTTTGTCTTTACTTTTCCATCTATTGCTCCATTACTATTGTTTTGCAATCATCTGATTTATGAATAAAGGCCAGCCCATCATTTTTTATATTCTCTAATGCAATGTATGAGACAGATTATGTATTACAGGAATGGAAATGAGGCAACAGTTGGCAAACAAAAGTCCCTAAGCGAAAAATGCGCGAGATGGGCAAACAAAAGTCCCTAAGCGAAAAATGGGCGAGACGGGCAAACAAAAAGTCCCTAAGCGAAAAATGCACGAGACGGGCAAACAAAAAAGTCCCTAAGCGAAAAATGCGCGAGACGGGCAAAACAAAAGTCCCTAAGCGAAAAATGCGCGAGACAGGCAAACAAAAAAGTCCCTAAGAGAAAAATGCGCGAGACGGGCAAACAAAAGTCCCTAAGCGAAAGATGCACGAGACGGGCAAACAAAAAAGTCCCTAATCGAAAAATGCGCGAGACGGGCACATCTAAAGGTCCTTCAGCACGGAAATGTGCTAGACGAGCAAACACCAGCCCTTAAACACGAAAAGCGCGTGATAAAGGCAAAGCCTAAACATCCAAGTATTACGAGGTACGTTGAAATTTTCAAACTAATATGTTGAAATGAGTTAGCAAATTATGGTTAACACTTTGACATTTTAATCGTTATTCAGTAAAATCCTTAAGCGAAAAAAGCACAAGATAGGCACAATGCTCGAGAGAAGTTCATCTTTGCACAGGAATAAGAACGCTATCTCAAAGTAGAACTTGAGGAGCAACATGGTTTAACAGGTAAAAGTATACAAAGTATTATACTAAATTCACAGAATAAAACGATACTTTTCATTCAAAAATCTGTACAAGTACGGAATTTACATAAACAGAAAGAAAAAGCTGCAAAAAGAAATGTACTTTTCATTGAATGTTTACAAACAGAGGAAAATACAAAAAATCCTAATCTACACTGAGTACTAAGTCATCTGGCTGAGAAGAAGCCACCTCGACACCAGAACCCTCAATAACCGGGGGATCAAGAACTTGAGGAACCGAAGCACAAGGATCCTGGGGAGCCAAAGGAGCCATCCCGGATGAAGGATCATCACTTGAAGGACCAACCACAGCTGCGAAGTCTGGCACAGGATCAACGGCTGTGGAATCAGAAATCTGGAACTCATCGCTGTCCAACCCTAGAAGTGCCTCGATAGACTCAGCCTGATCGCACGCCTCGATAGTCTCAGGGATGTCACACATTGTTGAAGGTTCAACCCGATCACGTGCGCCAAAAGACTCAGGCTGACGTTGTGGCTGTCAAGGTGGCCACGGGCCCTCAAGATTGTCCAATTCGTCTCCAGCACCCTCCTCCAAATAGGCATCCGGACCTTGCGAGTCGGGCTCGTACTCGGTCCAGGGAGGAGCTGCGTAGTTCTTGGCCTCCTCAGTGAATAGCAACTCAGAAAAAGTCTCGCTAGGCCGATGCTTCTCCAGCCAAGAACGAGCCAAATAGAAACCATACTTGATGAATCCCGCCGCGAACATTGCTTTCTTATCATAGCAATGTTGGGACAAGCAGTACTCACGAACGGCCTCAGCCCGAACCTCTCTCTGACAGTCCAATACGTTGTGTAGCTCCTCAATGGCTTCATCCCGTTGTCTCTCCATGGCTCCCCGGTCATTGACAGCCTTATTATAAGCTTCAGGGGTCTCATCCTCCGAGTCCGAAGAGGATTCATCTACAAGATGACCTACAGGGGCGGACGCTTCGGCTACAACTACTGGAGATGGTTGACTAGGACCAGCATAAAAAACACGCGGAGTCACAGGCAAGTTAGATGGGGCAGCGGAAATCCCAATAACGGTCCTGCTTACCCCCCAACCGGCAGCGACGATATTCTCCGAGGTTAAAAGGGAGAATAAGTTACACTCCCCGGTAGAACAGATCCGCCGAATAGGCTCACCAAATTGGTCTCTCAAAGTTTCTGCTTTGAATCTTTCTGAGTGCTGCGAGTGGTCGGAGGTATCACGATTCCATCTAAAGCGAATCCGCAGGTCACTTGGAATCTCAACAATGACCCACTCGCTCTCAAAGTTGCGCAATTTATTGGGAAGATCCGAGAAGATCTTATTGTTGGGAAACTCATCGACCTTTAACCGTTGAAGGGAGAATGTTATTAACCCTTTTAACCCACGAACTCTGAAAAAGGCGCTAAAGAGAGGAACTGTGGGAACAATACCCAAATTATGGCACACTATGGAAAATGCCACCAACTGGGCCCACGCATGAGGGTGGAGTTGACACGGGACGATATCCTTATACCTAAGAAACGCTTCGCCAAACTCCGGGAGAGGGAAGCGAAAACCGAAAGATAAAGAAGCCTTATGAACCGCTACACCATTTCTAACCAAGTCGGGTGTAACCTCCCCTTGAACTGGAAGTCTATAGCTATAACCCGAAGGAAGAGGGAAACGAGTCCTGATATCCTCTAAATCAACATTTGTCAAAGAACACACGAGACCACCCGTTCTAAGTGCCTTACCCGAGCGTAGCAAAGACATGGCAAAAAGAAAAAAACTAGCCGGCGATAGACCTGTTGGCGACAAACCCGATAGGAGACAGACTTGTTAGGCGACAGACCTGTTGGGCGACAGACTCGATAGGCGACAGACCTATTGGGCGACAGACCTACTAAATAAGACACTCGCGGGAAGCCTAAAAACTATACGCGGAAAACTAAACACCTGCAAGAGACTTAAATCTAGTGCGAGAGGTGGTAAATAAGGCGACAGATGTATACTTATTGTCACTAAGGTAGGCGAGAGACTCTTTGGCGAGAGAGCTGAAAATGGGCGACAAACGGCTGTTCAGAGGTTTTCGTGCGCTCTGTCGTCGGGTCCCAGCGGTTTATATAGCCGCGACAGGGAATGCCAAACGTCGCGCCTGATCGTATCTCTCGCAAGATAGAGCTTTTTCTACCTGCAAAAAATACAAAAAATACAAGAAGAAATTACGAAAGAAAACAAAGAGCACTATTCACGGTAGGCTAAGGCCCAAAAACATATATTTATACTCTCTTGGTTGGAGAAATCCAACAAGAGAGTGGGGAGCAATTGATATGACAAAGTCTACTTACGATGGGCCAGGCCCATTAGCGTCAGAGTTCACCATGTGGATGAAAATTACTGGGCCACGTGGCCATCAGCGACAGAAGCCAAAATATCCGAATCAAGTCTGTCGTTGGTGACAGACTCTATACCTATAGCCTCTAATCATAATGCGACACGTGGCATTAGGTGATAGGATTCAAAGCTACACCCCTACGCCTGCAATCATAAGGCGACACGTGGCGTATGACTCCGGTTCCCGTTGGAGTCAGGACCCTGTCGCCACACCATATCCGTCTACGACACGTGGCACTATTTCAGCTCCTGCTACGCGACAGACCCCTCACGCCTCAACGTGCCCGCAACGTGGGTCTCTCGCTGGGTGCCTACGATAGGCCTTGATTTCTCCCTGTTTTTGAGGAACTTGTGTTATATCAGGACACAAACTCTCAGTAAGGAATGGACTTATTCTCAGATAATTAACCTAGAATATTGGCCTATAAATAGGCCCCCAGGTACAATTTTACTCTCTAATTTTTTGACTACTGGCTTTTACGCTTCCCAATACTGAAGAACTTTCTGCTGACTTAAGCATTGGAGTGTTTACGCAGGGAACCACCCCTGCATCTCTCTGACTTTTCTTGTTTTACAGAAGCTTCTTGGAGACACGTGGAGACCAAGTACGAACATCGACGTCAGCATACCTTTATTGTTGTTTTGTGCAACAACAGTTTCTATTAATCCTATTTCTTTCAGCGATTAGTAGATCATCGTTTTGCTATGCTTCACTCTATGAAGGAAACAATTGGTCCTTTCTTCTTTGCTGCATTGCTCCCTACGTTTTGCCGTGACTACAAAACAACCTTGAGAGAGTTGACTGTTGCTTGTATGTTTTCTTGAGATTTATTGCTGCATTCACGGGGATATCTTTTCACCATCTTTTGTTCACTGCAGGCAGATTTGATTTGCACTTTATCTTTTCTTGCAGGGTAAACCTGTTCTGAATTAGCACGAACTGGTGAAGTGTGTATTAAGATAAAAGGGAGCGCATCATGGTGAGATAAAGGTTTCCTATTTTGCCATGCATTGATCAGAGAGCAAGATTTTGAATTATTTATTTGGTTGAAATAAATACAGAATCCACCCAGACCTTGGCTTTTAAGTATCTTTTTGATGATGAACTTATATATTTGTCACACGTGGCATTCTAGCACAGAAATGGGACTTAACATTTGATGATTCTTTTACTGGCTCATTAAATAAAACCTTTATGGTTTTTCTCCAAAACCTTTGCTATCATAGTTCTCATTCACAAATATTTTCAGGCATATTTTCAATTGAATACAAATACATATTTATGCTCTTTCCATATCTCTTGCATGCGTATGTTACCAGACTAGAATGCTGTCAATTCGAGCTTTGGTTTGTTAAAAAGAACATGCATTTTCTTCATACATTCTATATAATCATTTATTGGAGAAGTAACAAACTCTCTTCAATATACTGTTGGATATAAGATTTAACGTAATTTTTGGTGCCAAAACAATAACCATGCAATTTTGTTAATTTGAAGAGTAATAATCCAAATTTAGGTTTCATTTTTCAGCAGTAATCTCTGGTAATGTCTCATTATATGTCATCGTACCGGTTGGTGCATTTAAGTTAAAAGACTTTACTCTGTTTGGTCTTTCAGCATTGGAGCTTGTCGTATGGCTCGTGCTTGTGGTGAACTACGGCTATTGAGAATAGATTATCTAAAGAAAGTCAGAGACTCTTCTGGTTTTCCATTAATCAATATCTTTTCATGCTTAGAAGGAATGTTTCTTTGGATCTAATAATTTGCTTTCTTTATTAATATTGGATTAAATGCATCTGAATAATGTTGGAATTCTCTATACTGAAGCATTTTTTGCTCTCCATCACAAAGGACTCTATGGTATTTGTGGGAAGGAATGAAATATTGATTGGCTGGCAAACCTTTGGGGACAATAAGATCCCTTTGATTGCATAGATCATAGCCTCTTTATCTTTGTTCTTAGATAGACCTTACTGTTGTGCCATTGTGGAAAATATTTGTAGGTAGACATTCGTATTTTAATATATTGCATACAGTAGTCCCTTTTCTTGAACTCAGTAAGGTAGGCTCCGATTTGATGTGTCTAGTTTCAACGATTTGGCTGCTGCTGAATTAGATAAGGGAAGCTACATATGTTTATGGGTTGTTGTATGTGATACTTAAAATAGTTGGAGATACATTTCTAGTAATCAGTAATTTACCCTCCATTATCTCATCCTTTTAACTGGAGCTCATGGGTGGGTATATATCGAGTTGCACAAATCAAGGGCAGCATGCACTTGTTTCTATCGTGGTGGATCGATTAGCCATTGTAATAGTTGTAAATTGCTCTTTTGGTGGCTTAAATAAATAAACTAAATAAATAAAATATCATGTCAGTAAAATGGGGGATAAAATAAATAAATATATTAGTTTAACAAATGAAGACATGGGGAAATGGGCGTAGCTTATTAAGTAAGCTTTCGAAATAGTAACTCCACTATCTTTTCATTTTGTGCCAGCCACTCACAACAACTCCTCATCATCATCCATCACCATCATCATCCTACCAGATACTAGCTCACCCTTTTCTTATTTTTGCTGCACCGAAGATCCACTCTCTCTCGACATTTTGTTCTTCAGCTTCTCCAAGTGCATCGGCAATTAAGAATTAAAGAAAAGGAAAGCTTAAGGCATAGAAAGGTTCAAGTTTAAGAGCCAAATAGAAGAAAAGGTGAAGTCATTGATTATTGAACAAGGGCTGAAAAATAGAGCACGTTGGAAAGGAATGGTGCAAGGGAGAAAACTGAAGTTCAAAAACAGAATGGAAGGCTGATTGTACAATGAAGTGAGGCTCAGAAAAGAGGGTCGGCTAGTGGCAGAAAAGAGGAAGGAAGAGAGGCAACTATTGCGTTAGCTTGAAGGATGAACCCGTGAAGAAGAAAGAAAATCTTGGGTTGAAGAACAAAGCCGAGAATAAAGGAAAGGAAACAAGAGAGTCAACGAAGCAAAGGGAAAAAGGAGCTGAAAAGATCGTGGGTATTGGCTGCTTTAGAATTTTTATTCACGTGGAAGAGTAGTAAGAAGGGGCAAAATTCAGATTTAGAATAGCTATTAATTGACACATAAACAAAGGCTTTTTTGGGTTTACAAAGGGAGCTGCAAAAACGTGGGATATTTTCTGTTGGGAGTTTCCTATCCACGTGGGAATTGGCCAAGATCCAAGGCTGGTCTGACCAAAAAGGTAATGTTAGAAATTTTTAAATTAAACTAAGAGATTTATTTAAGGAAATAGATGATGGTAGACTAAGGTTGAACTATGACAAGTTTATTCCTCTCGTATTAGGCTACTTTAGTTGTACGAGAATTGAACAAAAGGGAGAGGACAAACAATGGTCTGAACAAGAGGGATTGTGGCTGTATTTTGCAAAGATGATTGAAGCCCTCAAAAACCAAAAAGATTGAGCTACATTATAGGCCTTCGGTTTTGACTAGTAGCTAAAGGTAAGCACTTGATTTTTCTTACGAATATTTAAAGGATATTGATAGGGTAAGAATATGGTGATGAAACATTATTGTTGATGTAGGTTGAATGAGAAAAGAACCATTATGTAAGTGAAGAAGCATTTGACAACCAAAGGGAGATTTTGTAAGGTAAAGCACTTAAGGGAAATTTTGAGAAATATATATACTTCTTTAAGTGATTCAAAAGAAAATGTAACCTTATTTAAGATAAATTAATAATATAAATTTTATTATTTTTATGCCTTATTGTAGGAGGAGAGGATACAAGTTAGGGGACATAAACAAATTAAATTAAAGACCAAGGAAAAGACAATTAAGATGAACAAGGGTGCCATACCTGTACTCATGCTACATACCGAGGTGAGGGATATATATCGGAAACGTAGGGGATATTAAATGAACTATTAAAATCAACTGCTTGTGGTTTATAAATTGTATCTTCTTTGCAGGAGGTTTTTACAAAAATTAAGCTGTTATGCTGCCGGATTTTCGTATAATATTGATTTATAAAATGAGCTAGAGTTCATGAAAATGATTTGGAATAACACTCCTCTAGCTAGTTTTGTTTTGAAAATAAGTACGAAATAGCAGTATTTTGACTACTTTAGAAGTCATATTCAAAATGCTCCTAATTTCATACAAACCATCGAGCTTTGTATTTAATTTGGAAATTATACGTACCGAAATGTTTTTGAGACATGGTTAATAATCATAGCAGTAATGTTTTGGACTACTGTGGGACCTTGATCCAGTTCACAGTAGGTAATGTTTTGGGCTACTGTATGATTTTGATCAAATCTACAGTAGAGTTTCTATTGCTATGTGACCTTGATCCAGTCCACAGCGGACCCAGTAGACACCTGATCAGTGCTCACTGTGGACCCTTCTGGACTATGGCCATATGTCAACTATACTTTCCCTCACGGGCATAATTGAACTGCTTGATTTTGCTTAATTATCATGTCTCCAGCTTATGATATATATATATGATTCCTTTCGTACTTATGCCAATATGGATTTTGAATGTTATGATGAGAATTATGTTTCGAATTGATGAGAATTATGTTTCGAATGGAAATGTTTATCGATGGTTTTGAAAGAAATGCTTTGACGCATTGCATAAGCATGTTGATTTCCAAATTTTACGAAAAACAGTATTTGAGTTTTAATGAATGTTTCGAAACTTGCATATAGAAATTTAGTATCCGTCTCTTATATTTATTTCTTACTGGGCTTTCCAAAAAGTTCACCCCCCCTCCTCCACCTTCCAGATTATTTGTAGTAGGAGCGTATACGTGGGGAGCTATTGCGACCTTCGAGGCTTTTGGTTCTACCTTGGAGGTATATTATGTACAGCTACTTAATTTATATTCAGACTTACATTTTCAGTACTTTTAGAACAGGGGGATGTAGCAATAGGAAGTACATGATATATATACTACGTTAAATATCGATGCATGCAACTTGATGGTTATATAGTGGTTAAATGTAATGTTTTGCGATGATGAATGCATGCTTGTTTAGAATGTTTAGGACTGGGACCAAATGTTGAATAACGTTTATATAGTTATTGTAAATATAGCTTAAGAGTTGATTTGAGACATTATATACAGCCCAATAACGTAAGTAAGAAAAAAGGAAAAATTTAGTGTACTTTTGTATAGAAGAAGGTTATTACAAAGTTTGTATCAGAGCAATGTTGGTCTGACGTATATAATGTCGATAGGTCAAGAATTAGTTACATCCCCATGAGTACTGTATATGTCTGAGTATATACTGTACATAATTGCGTAAAATGGTACTAAATATGTTCGTTTTGTCTAGGCTATCTATAGAAAAAATGAGAGGACGAGGACGAGGACGTTATAAGAGTGTGAGGAGTGTCGGTAGTAGACAAGAAGTGCCGGCACCTGAGACCCCGATTCCAGAACCTCCTCCTCCTCCTCCTCTTCAGCCAGAGCCTGATGGAAACCGAATGGATAGGCTGGAGAGGACTATAGATACTATGTCCCAGAACATGAATGCCATGTCCACTATGTTTACTCAGTTCATGGCAAACTTCAATAACAATCAGGGACAGGCAGCCCCACCATTGGCACCAGCACCACCACCTCCACCACCGGTAGTGTCTCCTTCTGTGCCTCAACCACCACCTGCTCCTCAGCCTCTGGCTCAGCTTGTACCTCCTCCGGCTCAGCCAACCCAGCCCCAGACTCAGCCTGAGGTACCTACTACAGTGTAGTCGCAGGCAGGAACAGTAGAAAGTTGTAATCTGACTCGGCTTCGAGAGTTCAAAAAGTTCGACCTTCCTAGGTTCAAGGGGGAAAAAGAACCGATGGTGGCAGAGAGTTGGGTGAATGAGATGGAGAAACTATTTGAGTATATGGCATGCTCCGAGACAGAAAAAGTGGGCATGGCCACCTTCTTACTTGTGGATGAGGCAGAGCATTGGTGGAAGTCCACCAAGACGGTATTGAGGGCTAGGCATCCTGCAATTACGTGGGACATATTTCTTGACTACTTTCGTAAACAGTACATTCCTCGTACGGCCCAAAAGAGGATGCAGACTGAATATTTGAATTTGACTCAAGGGAATTGGACGGTGGATCAATATGAGTCATGGTTTACAGCCCTTAGCCGTTATGATCCATAGACGGTGAGTAGTGAGGAGCACCGTGTGGAGAGGTTTATGGACGGATTACGACCATCTATTAGGTCCCGATTGGCCCCACTCGATATCTCCACCTACGGAGAGGCTGTTAGAAGGGCCCAGTTATGTGAGCGAGATTTCGAATTCCAACAAGCAGAGTATGGGTCTCGTTTTAAGGGTAAAGGGAAGGAGATAAGTAAAAGAGCCTTAGATGATAAATCTTTTGGAGTTGGGAGATTTGCTAAGAAGCCTAGGAGAGATGAGCCCTTTGCTAGGAGGCAGAGTAGAGATAGGACTGTTGGGGGTTGACTGACTAGGCCCATTATTACTGATAGGGGTGCGGATAGTCAGAAGAAGACTACCGGGACAGCATGCAGTAATTGTGGAAAGGTGCATCTGGGTAGGCCTTGTCATTGGGTTACGGGCGCTTGTTTCAGGTGTGGACAGAAGGGACACGTGGTTAAAGATTGTCCGCTGAATAGGAATACACCGAAAGAGCCTGAGCGCCCTACTCAGCCCCAGAGTCGAGCCACCGCAGTAGATAAAGGCAAGAAAGCAGTGGTTCAGGGCCGTGTTTATGCACTGGATCAGGGACCTGCGGACACTTCTTCGGATGTCATTAAGGGTAAGATATTTGTATTTGAGGTTATGGCACTTGCATTATTTGACCCTGGATCCACGCACTCATTTATATTGCCTGTTTTTGCTATGAAAATACATGTAAGACCAGAACCTTTAGGACAAATTCTACAAATTAGCACTCCTTTAAAAGAAACCCAAATGACTGATGTAGTGTATAAGAATTGTAAACTTAAGATAGGTAAGAAGGAATCAGTAGCAGATCTAGTACTACTAAATATGTACGACTTTGATGTGATTTTGGGCATGGATTGGCTATCTGCCAATCGAGTTAATTTAGGTTGCTACTCTAAGACTATAACCTTTACTTATCCTGAAAGATATGATGTAAAATTCGGTTCTAAGTAATGAAAGTGTCTTGTTTTTATTGATTGAATGTTGTGAATGATAATTTATGTTATTTGTTTAATCATGAAGGGTTTCTTGCTTGTGTTGAGGATGTGGACAAACACAGTCCGGAATTACATGAGATCCCTGTGGTGAGGGACTTCCCTGATGTATTCCCGGATGAATTGCTAGGACTTCCCCCAGATACAGAGTCAGAATTCGCTATTGATTTGACTCCTGGCACGGAACCCATTTCTAAGCCACCATATAGGATGGCTTTAGTCGAGCTGGATGAATTGAAGACGCAGCTGTAAGACCTGATTCTACACTACTGTAGAGTCTAATTTCATAAATTAATAATGGAAATTAAATAAATAATGAATAGTGATTTTCACTTGGATGAAAAGTTCCTTAACTAGAGTTGTGAAAGAAGCAATTTCGGTGAAATACTCGACGGGCGAGTACTACAGTGGAAAGCTCGCCAATGGGCGAGCAAGATTATAATTGCCAATGCATGACGGCGAGTTGATGATGTCGAGTACTAATAGAAGAGCTCGCCAATGAGCGAGCAAGGTAGGACGCTCGCCAATGGGCGAGCAGATCGCCAATGGATGATGGCGAGGGCGAATGTTGAGTTCGCCAACATGTGACGTGAATCAGAGCAAGATTGGTGAGTTGAGCAATACCTGGTGATCGCCCAATGGGGCGAGGACTGGTGATCGCCCATATGATAGCAAGTGGGCGAGTAGAGCTATAAACGGTGATCGCCAAACCTGCATGTGATCGCCAAACCTGCATGTGATCGCCAGGAAGAGGGAAATTCTCGTAATTGCCAAATTTAAGTTGGCAAGCTTGAAGAGGCGAACTGCAATGACACTTGTGGACAAAGTGAAAATAGATTTAAACCAATTGGCAGCCAAAACTGACTTGTAAGTCATACGGTTGAAGACAATTAATGGAGAAGATGTTGAAGTCAGTAAGGAACTTATCCTTATTGGTTGAGGAACAAAACACAAAGTCAATAGCAGAAGAAAAGGCCTGTGGAAGGGAGACTTTCACGCCATTGTAAGTGCAGTTTTTCTTCATGCATTAAATGCATGAAAGATGTGAAATAAATAAAGGAAATGGGATAAGGCCAAGTGATGAATTCTGATTGGATGACATGGCTATAAAAGAAGAAACAATTGAGGATAACAGAGTTAGCCAACTCCAGCTTCTTAACGAAAGCCATTTCTCTGTTTCTTCCATTTCTCTGCCATGTTTGATCTACTAAACTCCAACCTTAAGTTGGCTAAATACATAAACCTGCTTGCAAACCTTTCCTCCTTAGTTTGATGAGCTAAAGGAATAAGCAAAGTAAGGCTAACATGAGACAGAAGGAGTTCTGTTCTGGAAGTGCAGTTGATTGAGGTGAGATTTAATGGTTTCTTGAGATTGAATGATATATTTCTATGATTTCAAGTATGAGAAGCATGATTTTAGTGTTGCTTTTGATTTATTCTTGTTAGATCATAGAAATAGAATAAATTCATATTTTGAAGTAGATGAAGAATAAAATGAAATTGGGTTGAAATTGTAGTAGAATGATGAGAAAATACTGGAAAAGTGATGAGAATGGCGACTACGGTGATCGCCCATGTTAAAAGTTAGTAATCGCCAAGAAGGCGAGTAGGAAATAATGAACTCGCCAAAGTTGTTGTTCAAGTGGGCGAGATCGCCCAACGCTAGTAAAGTCATTGGCGAGCCCACCACTAAATAAAAAGCCTTGTCGAGCGAACACACTTGAACAAGTATGGCGAACTGACATTGTCGACGAGCTCCCACAAATAGCCACTATATGAACGGTGAAAAAGATTGTTGGGCGAACGGCGAGCTCGTTTGGGAGAAATGCAGAGTAATGTCAAGTCTCGCCAAAGCGTGGAAATATTCGAAAATGAAAATATTAATAAAATTTAATAAATTATTTTGCAGCCGGGAATTGGAAATGGCTATTGGCGAGCAGGAAGCAAGGCAAAACAAGGTTTCGTTGAACCAGGTAAGGGAGATGTGTGTGAAGTGAATGCATGTCCTGTGGAGTAAACTTCTTAAAAATTATTGAGAAATTGTTTTGTTTTATGACATGCATTATTTTGACAATTATTTTGATTTGGGCGAGCTAAAGGCCGACCCTTATATTTTGATTGGGCGCACTGGTACAGGGTGGACGAGCCAATTCCCGTTTATATTTTTAAAGGCGGGCGATCCGTTTTGATAAGGAAACTATGGGCGAGTTGATAGTGGCGAGCCAATATTTTGTTTTAAATACAGAGGGTGGCGGGCGAACACTTGCTCACCCCATTTTGGAGTGACCATGGGCGAGCCATTCTGGGCGAGCTGACCATGGCGAACAGATTTCTATGGTGTTTCCAACGAAAATGAGCCATTTCAAATATCTTTGAAAAATAGAAAATATAAACCATTTTTGGGCGAATTGACAAATGGGCGAGCCATTAAGGGCGAGCCAGTTTTGCTTTCTGATTTTAAAAGCGAAGTTGGGCGGGCGAACACAAGTTCTCCGCACTGGGCGAGTTGACCATGGTAGTATCCACTGGGCGAGTTGACCATGGAAGTATTGCAGTTGGGCGAACTGACCATGGTAATGCCATAGTGGGCGAACTAGTCATGGGCGAGCCCCTGAGGGCGAGCCATTGTTGCTTGTTGATTTTAAAAGTAAGGTTGGCGGGCGAACACAAGTTCACCGCACTGGGCGAGCTGCCATGGGCGAGCCATGTTGGGCGAGCTGACCATGGGCGAGTAGGTTTTAAAACGTTGAGATTTTGGAATGTTTTCAAGGTGTTTTGTAAACAGAAAGCCTAAACCTTTTTGGAAATCAAATCATTTTGAGAAAATGATAGCATGGCTAAGATAATTCCTTAAAGGTTTTACATGAGATATAATTTGATTTTGAGACTTTAGGCCCCGAATTTAATGCATTACTATTGCGTGACCCGCCTGGGGCGGTGGCTCGGTCGATGGACCAAAGAGTGCAGCTCAGGGCGTCACAAGGCTGATGGACCCGCCAAGTCATCAGCGATCTCGAGGTCACTTGGCAAGTGGACCCGAGTACCACCTATAGATTATGGCCATAGATCTAGCAGAGATAGCCGTGAGGGGCGATGGCCTACGGGTGCACCCCAATAGCGGTAGATTCTGTTCTCGCAAGGGGGAGGGGGAACGATGATAGCATGACTTATTTATAGTGTGATGCCTAGTCTCAACTTGTTGATTTCTGTTTACTAAGAGGATTTGTTAAATCCTATTTACTGTTTACTACATTTTAAAGTAAACTGACTAGCCAGTGATTTGAATGATGTTTTGAGAGTACTGTTTACTATATCCACTGTTTTCCTACTTGGTATGATGTTAGGAAAAACAAATACTTGTGGTATATAGTTTTGGTTTTATAAAGCAGCATATGTTTCCTTTACTGAGCGTATGAATCGCTCACCCCTTTGTTTTAACTCCACAGATAAAAGACACGGAGTTAAAGAAGTAGCTCCAAGATGGATGTTAAACATGACAGGTACAGTTTCTTCTCTTTTACATTTCAGACATATGTATACAGTACTACTTTAGTGAAATAAAGACAATAGGGGATGTCAGATGTAAGGAATAATGAAAAGAAATTTCATATTCCGTATTTGATAAATAAATATTATTATTTATAACTATCATTGTAGAATGTTATTGGCATCGCAGACAGCCCAACCGGTAAAGTTGTATGGAAATACATGAAAAATGTGGTAACCGGCTGTTACAGATTTAATGGTATCAGAGCTTGGGTTGGTCTGATGTCTGTTGATGCCTTTAGCATGGGAAGTGTTGAGAAAGGTTAACATCCCATATAGTACTGTATAGCCTGAATGTATAGAGGAGTCAAGTGACTGTAAATTGAGTTAAATGTTTAAAGGAGGTGAAAGTTGATGAATTATGGGTTACAAATAGAGATAGTAATCCGAAAATTTTGCATGAGATAGACGATCTTATCATCATAATGTCAGGTCTATTCGGTAAGGTACAATGAGGAACTCGGTGAGGGCCCTACCAGGACTTCTCTGTCCATATCGAACTAAGATCCTGAAATGATTATATTGAGATGAAAAGGGATAATATTAGCATATAACCCTAAGATCGCGTGTTTGGATGTATATCGAAGAGAGAGAATTAAAGGGGAATTTATGAACATACCCCTATATTGAAATATTTTATCTAAGTCATGAATGACTAAATTGAATTAAAATAGTAATTGATGGTGTAAAGGATGATCCCTACTGTGGACCCCACTGATATATTGATGAGTAAGATGACCCGGGGTATATGTTATGAGAGGTCGCGAGATAGTCAGCCCTGTTGTGGATTTTAGGGTCTGAATTAAAGTGAAAATATGGATTATATTGATGAGAGATTATTGAATATTATGAAAGGTGATGTACTTATAGAGTGTGAACTAAAAAGGTGAATTGTGTGATCAATGATTTAAAATTGATGATAATACTGCTTATATATATACTCCTTATGTTTTAGGAGAATGAATATTAGTAGTAACTTGACAATTAAGGAAGTCAAGTGTTCGAGTCACGGCGAATGTGAAAGAAAACCTTGAGATGGGCGCGCTCGAGCACGGTTGGAAGGACCGGGCGTCGAGGTGATCGCCAAAGAGGACAGTATGGATAAGTAGCGTTGTCACAGCAATCGTTGTCGATGGGCCTAAAAAGGGGTTGCCGTGGCTGGTTGGGCTGGTCCGTTACGATATCCATAAAACCAAAATATTGAGAGATACTTGTAAAGTGACTTGAAAATTTATATATGTGTTTGGAGGATACATAGTGATTTGGTTGGATGTAAATAACGAGACATCTAAGATGATATGACTTTGTGAATTTGAAATTACCTGATGATGTTTTAAGTAAGCTTCTGGAGTAACGTGGATTCGAGAGATTGTTGACTCGATTCACAACATGGAAACTGTTTATAATCTTTTACCAGTGAAGTAGAAGAACTTGAGAAATTACTCAAGAGATTGATGAGTAGAGAACTAAACTGTTTTGATATAACTGGTGAAAATGAAAATCATATCGTTTTGAAAAACAACAGGATTAGTACTCTCTACAGTTGCTTCTAGGTTCCGGAACAAGTATGGTATTCTAAAATACCTATCTTACTCTATCTGGACTGTAGTATCTTTCCTATATGTGTGCTTAGAGCCAACTAGGATGATTTTAAGAGAATAAATAGGTATATTGATATAAGCAGTATCGTTGAATAACGTCATAAACTTCTAGAAATGGAAAACCCTACTGTTAAGTCAGTGAATATGAGTTCTAATTGAACTATATATACAGTAGAGACGTGAGGTCTCGAATGATTAAGTAGACACTGAAGTTGTCTGAGTAAAGAGTCTCACTACTTAAGTGAGATTAAATTATGGTTATTGGGGTATAAAATTTATGAGTTTTACCTATATAGCATAAATGAATTGTTGAAGAGTTTGTGGAATTTGCTACCTTATTGATGCAGTACTTATTTGTGGAAAAAAGTGAAAGTGAATGGGTATATATGAATACAGTATTAGAAATGGTTACGATATAGTAACAGTAAAGTACTATATTAAGTGGGAAATTGACAGAGGTGATAAATGATATAGAATGGAAATATCTTAAGAGACAAGTCATAGGATAACTAGGGGACATGAGTTATGAGGTAGTTCCCAAGTATAAAAATAAATGTGATTTCCTCTGATCATTGTGTAGTTATGGCTGGAATTAATGACAAGCCAGAACTAAAAAGATGAAATTGTCATAATCAGAGGAGCAGATACAAGAAGTACTACTAATCCTGAAAAAGCATATACATATGTGTATATATGTATATATTGGGAATGTGAAATAGTATAAATAAAGTGGTGATGAAAATCTGAAAGATAATAAATTTCAGAAATTGATGTGAGGAAAAGTATACTCTCAAGTATATTCTCCAAGTAGTGACATTTCATGTACTAGGAGAATAAGAGATAAAATGATAACTCGATATGAAAAGAAGTTATCGAGGTAAATGGTTACCTAAGACGTAATTGATGGTTAGTATTAATATCTGCAAAAGAATGGCAGTCATAGTCTAACCATGAGATAATCGTTGTAGAATGATAGAAAATCCGAAAGTGTCATGAGGTTATAGAAGTGATTATGGATTGTGTAACCGAGTTAATTCACTTCATCATCATGTTTCAGGATGTCTTGGATGCCTTAGTCGATATATATAAGTGAAACAGAGAAAACGTATGTGAAGTTCCAGTGAGTGGATACTTGTGATAGGGATCCCTGATTTGCCACATGCTTTGAGAGGGTAGCAAGAGGCTTTGGGATTCCAAAATTTTGCTGTTAGCACTGCCTCTGATTGACATAGGTATCCGAGCACATTGTGTGGACGCTCCGGGATATATTAAGAGCAAGTGCGTTGCATTTGAGAGACTACTGGGACAATTACATACGATTAATTAAAAACTATCTAAATGATAGTCCTCAAATTATTATCGACTAAGCACTGAATGAGATGATAAGTGATAAATAGTATAAATGAGCTACTGTGTCAAGGAAGTGAAAAATTTGCTAACTCGCAAGGACGATAAAAGATTTTAGGGAGTGTAAATTGGTTTTGAGAGAAGAAGCCCGAGTTCTTCAGGACCTTGAACAAAATCCGAGATGGCGACCCATGAGATGGGCAATCGCCTAACAGCGGATAATGTGTTGTGAGGTGTGGGCGAACTATATGGTCGCCGACTCACTTGAAAGAGTAATCCTAGAGCGCGGGAAAGCGCCAAAAGGAATGATTGTTGATAGCCTGAAGAGATGGGCAGGACTTTTAAGGACAATATGGAGTATAAAGAGATACTCTTGGTCTCAATTTAGAGACGAGATTAACTAAAAGTTGGAAATTGATAAGGAAATTGAAAAGAGTATAATACTATCTGAATAGTTGTGGATATATTGACTGAGTCTGCTTATTCCTGGATTATGGAATTTATTGAACTAATTAGTGCCTTGGCCGAGTTATATGTCAGGGAAATAGTGAGGTTTTACAGTATTCCAGGGAGCATTACATTTAATAGGGAGTCCTGCTTCGTATCTCAGAGTTAAGAGAGATTACAGGGAAGCTATGGGATCCCCATTGAGTTTTGCACCGCAGTTTATCCGCTGATTGAGAGACAGTCCGAGCGTATGATATGGACGCTTGAGGATATGGTGAGTGTGTGCCATTGATTTTTAGGCTCCTGGGATAATCCTCTACCCTGACAGAGTTTGCTTATGATAATGGCCAAAGGAGAGTATAGGCATAGCACTTGAAAGGGCTTTATTTAGCAGACAATATAATCCACGATAGCATGAGAAGATCAGAGATCGAGAGTCATTTTCGACTTGGTCGAATAGACTTCTTGATATATACAAGGGATGATGTATATTAAGGCCTTACTAATTAGAGGCATAATGAGAGTAAAATTGAGTCCTCGAGGCATGAGATCTTTGGAGATCTTAGATCGTGTGAGAGATGTGCACTACCTCCCAAGTTGTCAGGAGTGCATAACGTATTTCATGTCTCAATGATGAGAAAGTACTATCCATATCCTTCTCGCATGATTCGATATGAGTCCTAGAGATTAGAGAGGACATGAGTTACGTTGAGAAATCGGTACGGGTTTTGGATAGGAGGGATAAAGTATTGTGATAAAGCGCAGTGATCAAAGATTAATTCTTTGATGGGATTCTCTGGCGGTATGAGGCTACTTGAGAATTTGAAAGCCTTATGCATAAGAAGTATTCAAAGTTTCCTTACTGATGAGTTCGGTTGAAATTTGGAGGACCAAATTTCTTAAGGTGGGGAGAAAATGTAAGACCTGATTCTACACTACTGTAGAGTCTAATTTCATAAATTAATAATGGAAATTAAATAAATAATAAATAGTGATTTCCACTTGGATGAAAAGTTCCTTAACTGGAGTTGTGAAAGAAGCAATTTCGGTGAAATACTCGACGGGCGAGTACTACAGTGGACAGCTCGCCAATGGGCGAGCAAGATTATAATCGCCAATGCATGACGGCGAGTTGATGATGGCGAGTACTAATAGAAGAGCTCGCCAATGGGCGAGCAAGGTAGGACGCTCGCCAATGGGCGAGCAGATCGCCAATGGATGATGGCGAGGGCGAATGTTGAGTTCGCCAACGTGTGGCGTGAATCAGAGCAAGATTGGCGAGTTGAGCAATACCTGGTGATCGCCCAATGGGGCGAGGACTGGTGATCGCCCATATGATAGCAAGTGGGCAAGTAGAGCTATAAACGGTGATCGCCAAACCTGCATGTGATTGCCAGGAAGAGGGAAATTCTCGTAATTGCCAAATCTTAAGTTGGCAAGCTTGAAGAGGCGAACTGGAATGACACTTGTGGACAAAGTGAAAATATATTTAAACCAATTGGCAGCCAAAACTGACTTGTAAGTCATACGGTTGAAGACAATTAATGGAGAAGATGTTGAAGTCAGTAAGGAACTTATCCTTATTGGTTGAGGAACAAAACACAAAGTCAATAGCAGAAGAAAAGGCCTGTGGAAGGGAGACTTTCACGCCATTGTAAGTGTAGTTTTTCTTCATGCATTAAATGCATGAAAGATGTGAAATAAATGAAGGAAATAGGATAAGGCCAAGTGATGAATTCTGATTGGATGGCATGGCTATAAAAGAAGAAATAATTGAGGATAACAGAGTTAGCCAACTCCAGCTTCTTCACGAAAGCCATTTCTCTGTTTCTTCCATTTCTCTGCCATGTTTGATCTACTAAACTCCAACCTTAAGTTGGCTAAATACATAAACCTGCTTGCAAACCTTTCCTCCTTAGTTTGATGAGCTAAAGGAATAAGCAAAGTAAGGCTAACATGAGACAGAAGGAGTTCTGTTCTGGAAGTGCAGTTGATTGAGGTGAGATTTAATGGTTTCTTGAGATGGAATGATATATTTCTATGATTTCAAGTATGAGAAGCATGATTTTAGTGTTGCTTTTGATTTATTCTTGTTAGATCATAGAAATAGAATAAATTCATATTTTGAAGTAGATGAAGAATAAAATGAAACTGGGTTGAAATTGTAGTAGAATGATGAGAAAATACTGGAAAAGTGATGAGAATGGCGACTACGGTGATCGCCCATGTTAAAAGTTAGTAATCGCTAAGAAGGCGAGTAGGAAATAATGAACTCGCCAAAGTTGTTGTTCAAGTGTGCGAGATCGCCCAACGCTAGTAAAGTCATTGGCGAGCCCACCACTAAATAAAAAGCCTTGTCGGGCGAACACACTTAAACAAGTATGGCGAACTGACATTGTCGGCGAGCTCCCACAAATAGCCACTATATGAATGGCGAAAAAGAATGTTGGGCGAATGGCGAGCTCGTTTGGGAGAAATGTAGAGTAATGTCAAGTCTCGCCAAAGCGTGGAAATATTCGAAAATGAAAATATTAATAAAATTTAATAAATTATTTTGCAGCCGGGAATTGGAAATGGCTATTGGCGAGCAGGAAGCAATGCAAAACAAGGTTTCGTTGAACCAGGTAAGGGAGATATGTGTGAAGTGAATGCATGTCCTGTGGAGTAAACTTCTTAGAAATTATTGAGAAATTGTTTTGTTTTATGACATGCATTATTTTGACAATTGTTTTGATTTGGGTATATTTTGATTGGGCAAACTGGTACAGGGCGGGCGAGCCCTTGTGTTTTTATATTGGGAAACTGGTATTAGCGGGCAAGCCAAATCCCGTTTATATTTTTAAATGCGGGCGATCCGTTTTGATAAGGAAACTATGGGCGAGCCAGTATTTTGTTTTAAATACAGAGGGTGGCGGGCGAACACTTGTTCACCCCATTTTGGAGTGACCATGGGCGAGCCATTCTGGGCGAGCTGACCATGGCGAATAGATTTCTATGGTATTTCCAACGAAAATGAGCCATTTCAAATATCTTTGAAAAATAGAAAATATAAATAATTTTTGGGCGAATTGACAAATGGGCGAGCCAGTTTTGGTTTATGATTTTAAAATCGAAGTTGGGCGGGCGAACACAAGTTCTACGCACTGGGCGAGTTGATCATGGAAGTATTGCAGTTGGGCGAACTGATCATGGTAATGCCATAGTGGGCGAACTGGTCATGGGCGAGCCCCTGAGGGCGAGCCATTGTTGCTTGTTGATTTTAAAAGTAAGGTTGGCGGGCGAACACAAGTTCACCGCACTAGGCGAGCCATGTTGGGCGAGCTGACCATGGGCGAGCAGGTTTTAAAATGTTGAGATTTTGGAATGTTTTCAAGGTGTTTTGTAAACAGAAAGCCTAAACCTTTTTGGAAATCAAATCATTTTGAGAAAATGATAACATGGCTAAGATAATTCCTTAAAGGTTTTCCATGAGATATAATTTGATTTTGAGACTTTAGGACCCCGAATTCATGCATTACTATTGCGTGACCCGCCTGGGGCGGTGGCTCGGTCGATGGACCAACGAGTGCACCTCAGGGCGTCACAGGGCTGATGGACCCGCCAAGTCATCAGCGATCTCGAGGTCACTTGGCAAGTGGACCCGAGTACCACCTATAGATTATGGCTATAGATCTAGCAGGGATAGCCGTGAGGGGCGATGGCCTACAGGTGCACCCCAATAGCGGTAGATTCCGTTCTCGCAAGGGGGAGGGGGAACGATAATAGCATGACTTATTTATAGGGTGATGCCTAGTCTCAACTTGTTGATTTCTGTTTACTAAGAGGATTTGTTAAATCCTATTTACTGTTTACTACATTTTAAAGTAAACTGACTAGCCAGTGATTTGAATGATGTTTTGAGAGTACTGTTTACTATATCCACTGTTTTCCTACTTGGTATGATGTTAGGAAAAACAAATACTTGTGGTATATAGTTTTGGTTTTATAAAGCAGCATATGTTTCCTTTACTGAGCGTATGAATCGCTCACCCCTTTGTTTTAACTCCACAGATAAAAGACACGGAGTTAGAGAAGTAGCTCCAAGATGGATGTTAAACATGACAGGTACAGTTTCTTCTCTTTTACATTTCAGACATATGTATACAGTACTACTTTAGTGAAATAAAGACAATAGGGGATGTCAGATGTAAGGAATAATAAAAAGAAATTTCATATTCCGTATTTGATAAATAAATATTATTATTTATCACTATCATTGTAGAATGTTATTAGCATCGCAGACAGCCTAACCGGTAAAGTTGTATGGAAATACGTGAAAAATGTGGTAACGGGCTGTTACAGCAGCTCCAAGAATTGTTAGATAAAGGGTTCATTCGACCGAGCGTGTCTCCGTGGGGTGCTCCGGTACTATTTGTCCGGAAGAAAGATGGTAGCCTTCGGTTATGTATTGATTATCGGTGGTTGAATAAAGCTACTATTAAGAACAAGTATCCACTTCCCAGAATCGATGACTTATTCAATCAGCTTAAGGGTGCTCAGATCTTTTCCAAGATCGATCTTAGATCGGGATATCATCAGTTGAAGATTAGAAGCAATGGTATTCTTAAAACAGCCTTTAGGACCCGGTATAGACACTATGAGTTCATAGTGGTGTCATATGATCAGACCAACGCCCAGTGTTTCGTGGACCTTATGGATGAGGTGTCCAAGCCCTTTTGGCTACACGCCTGGTGATGTTTATAGATGACGATCTAGTCTATTCTAAATCCTGGGAAGAACATGAGCAGCACTTGAGGATTGTACTCCAGACTCTCAGGGATTGCAAGTTGTATGCTAAGCTTAGCAAGTGCGACTTTTGGCTGAATCAGATTTCCTTTCTGGGTCATGTGGTGGATAAGGACGGGGTGTCTGTGGATCCGTCCAAGATAGAGGCTATTGTGCAATGGGATAGGCCAAAATCAGTCACGGAGATTCGGAGTTTCCTTGGTTTAGCTGGTTATTATCGGAGATTTGTTAAAGGATTTTCTAGACTAGCTGCTCCTCTAACACACCTCACGTGTAAAGATGTAAAATTTGAGTGGGATGACGCATGTGAGCGTAGTTTCCAAGAGTTGAAGCGTCGATTGACCTCAACACCAATCCTCACTCTTCCTAGTGGTTCGGGAGGTTTCTCGGTGTACAGTGATGCATCTGCTCAGGGTTTGGGTTGTGTGCTTATGCAGAATGGAAGAGTAGTGGCATACGGGTCTAGACAGCTTAAAGATCATGAAAGAAACTATCCCACTCATGACTTGGAGTTGGCCGCAGTAGTTTTTTCTTTGAAGATTTGGCGGCATTATCTTTATGGGGAAAGATTTCAAATATTTACGGATCACAAAAGTTTGAAGTATTTGTTCTCTCAGAAAGAGTTAAATATGAGACAAAGGAGATGGATGGAACTTCTAAAGGACTACGATTGTGAGATCTTATATCACCCAGGTAAAGCTAATGTTGTTGCTGATGCTCTTAGTCGGAAACACCTGGGATTGGTTTCTTATATGATGGTCCGAGAGTTTGATTTATTAGAACAGTTTGCAAGTCTAAGTTTGAACATCTCCTCTTCTGAGAGGTATGGTATGGTGGCGAGTATGAGGATTGAGCCTGATTTGATGGAGAGTATTAGACGTGCTCAGAGAGATGATCAGTATTGTATGGATATGATTAGTCAGATTCAGTCTGGAGAGCATATTGATATTACAATTGGGTCTGATGGTTTACTAAGGTTTAAAGGCCGAATTTGTATCCCGGATGATAGAGGTCTCAAGGATCTTATTTTGTCAGAAGCTCACTCTACTAAGTACACTTTACACCCGGGTAATACAAAGATGTATCATAATCTACGTGAAGTGTATTGGTGGTCCGGAATGAAGAGAGACATTGCTGATTTTGTTGCTAAGTGTCTCACCTGTCAACAGGTTAAGGTAGAGCATCAGAGGCCAGCTGGGTTACTTCAACCTCTATCTATACCTATTTGGAAATGGGAGCATGTTACCATGGACTTTATCATGGGACTACCCAGAACTATGAGGAATCATGACGCTATCTGGGTCATTGTGGATAGAGTAACTAAATCAGCCCACTTTTTGGCTATGAAGTCTACGGATACTCTTAATGCTCTAGCAAGTATGTATGTTAAGGAAATAGTACGGCTTCATGGAGTTCCAGTGAGCATCACTTCAGACCGAGATTCCCGATTTACATCCCATTTTTGGGAACACTTTCAGGATGCCATGGGATTTCGACTGAATTTTAGCACCGCATTTCACCCACAGACAGATGGGCAGTCTGAGCGTACAATTCAGACTTTAGAAGACATGTTGAGAGCATGTGCTTTGGACTTTAAGGGCTGCTGGGACGATCATCTTCCTTTAGCCGATTTTGCATACAATAACAGCTATCATTCGAGCATTGGAATGGCACCGTATGAAGCTTTGTATGGTAGAAAGTGCCGTTCTCCAGTTGCTTGGGAAGAAGTGGGCGAACGTAAGATACTTGCTCCCGATTTGGTAGAACGGGCTTCTAAGGATGTCCGATTGATTTGTGAAAGGCTTAGGACAGCTCAAAGCCGACAGAAGAGCTATGCTGACAGTAGGCGTAGACACTTGGAGTTCTCTGTAGGTGATTCTGTGTTTTTGAATGTTTCCCCATCTAAGGGTATTATGAGATTTGGCAAGAAAGGAAAACTTAGTCCTCGTTTCATCGGGCCTTTTGAGATTCTGGACCGTGTAGGAGATGTATCATACCGGTTAGCCTTACCTCCTGAGTTAGCCGGAGTACATAATGTATTTCATGTATCTATGTTACGCAAGTACCACCCCGATCCGTCACATGTCATTCAATATGAGCCTCTGGAAATCAGAGAGGATATGAGCTATGTGTAGAAACCGATACGGATCGTGGATAGAAAAGAGAGAGTACTACGATCTAAGAGTATTTCATTGGTAAAGGTGCTTTGGCAATGCCATACTACTGAGGAAGCAACATGGGAGCTTGAAAGTCTTATGAAGGAAAAGTATCCAAAGCTATTCGATTAGAGATTACCCGATGCGAATTTGGAGGACCAAATTTTTTAAGGTGAGGAGGATGTAATAGTTGTAAATTGCTCTTTTGGTGGCTTAAATAAATAAACTAAATAAATAAATATATTAGTTTAACAAATGAAGACATGGGGAAATGGGCGTAGCTTATTAAGTAAGCTTTCGAAATAGTAACTTCACTATCTTTTCATTTTGTGCCAGCCACTCACAACAACTCCTCATCATCGTCCATCACCATCATCATACTACCAGATACTAGCTCACCCTTTTCTTATTTCTGCTGCACCGAAGATCCACTCTCTCTCGACATTTTGTTCTTCAGCTTCTCCAAGTGCATCGGCAATTAAGAATTAAAGAAACGGAAAGCTTAAGGCATAGAAAGGTTCAAGTTTAAGAGCCAAATGAAGAAAAGGTGAAGTCATTGATTATTGAACAAGGGCCGAAAAACAGAGCACGTTGGAAAGGAATGGTGCAAGGGAGAAGACTGAAGTTCAAAAACGGAATGGAAGGCTGATTGTACAATGAAGTGAGGCTCAGAAAAGAGGGTCGGCTAGTGGCAGACAAGAGGAAGGAAGAGAGGCAGCTATTGTGTTAGCTTGAAGGAAGAACCCGTGAAGAAGAAAGAAAATCTTGGGTTGAAGAACAAAGCCGAGAATAAAGGAAAGGAAACAAGAGAGTCAACGAAGCAAAGGGAAAAGGAGCTGAAAAGAACGTGGGTATTGGCTGCTTTAGAATTTTTATTCACGTGGAAGAGTAGTAAGAAGGGGCAAAATTCAGATTTACAATAGCTATTAATTGACATATAAACAAAGGCTGTTTTTGGGTTTACAAAGGGAGCTGCAAAAACGTGGGATATTTTCTGTTGGGAGTTTCCTATCCACGTGGGAATTGGCCAAGATCCAAGGCTGGTATGACCAAAAAGGTAATGTTAGAAATTTTTAAATTAAACTAAGAGATTTATTTAAGGAAAGAGATGATGGTAGACTAAGGTTGAACTATGACAAGTTTATTCCTCTTGTATTAGGCTACTTTAGTTGTACGAGAATTGAACAAAAGGGAGAGGACAAACAATGGTCTGAACAAGAGGGATTGTGGCTGTATTTTGCAAAGATGATTGAAGCCCTCAAAAACCAAAAAGATTGAGCTGCATTATAGGCCTTCGGTTTTGACTAGTAGCTAAAGGTAAGAACTTGATTTTTCTTACGAATATTTAAAGGATATTGATAGGGTAAGAATATGGTGATGAAACATTATTGTTGATGTAGGTTGAATGAGAAAAGAACCATTATGTAAGTGAAGAAGCATTTGACAACCAAAGGGAGATTTTGTAAGGTAAAGCACTTAAGGGAAATTTTGAGAAATATATATACTTCTTTAAGTGATTCAAAAGAAAATGTAACTTTATTTAAGATAAATTAATAATATAAATTTTATTATTTTTATGCCTTATTGTAGGAGGAAAGGATACAAGTTAGGGGACATAAACAAATTAAATTAAAGACCAAGGAAAAGACAATTAAGAAGAACAAGGGTGCCATACCTGTACTCGTGCTACATACCGAGGTGAGGGATATATATCGGAAACGTAGGGATATTAAATGAACTATTAAAAACAACTGCTTGTGGTTTATAAATTATATCTTCTTTGCAGGAGGTTTTTACAAAAATTAAGCTGTTATGCTGCCGGATTCTCGTATAATATTGATTTATAAAATGAGCTAGAGTTCATGAAAATGATTTGGAATAACACTCCTCTAGCTAGTTTTGTTTTGAAAATAAGTACGAAATAGCAGTATTTTGACTACTTTAGAAGTCATATTCGAAATGCTCTTAATTTCATACAAACCATCGAGCTTTGTATTTAATTTGGAAATTATACGTACGGAAATGTTTTGAGACATGGTTAATAATCATAGCAGTAATGTTTTGGACTACTGTGGGACCTTGATCCAGTTCACAGTAGGTAATGTTTTGGGCTACTGTATGATTTTGATCAAATCTACAGTAGAGTTTCTATTGCTGTGTGACCTTGATCCAGTCCACAGCGGGCCCAGTAGACACCTGATCAGTGCTCACTGTGGACCCTTCTGGACTATGGCCATATGTCAACTATACTTTCCCTCACGGGCATAATTGAACTGCTTGATTTTGCTTAATTATCATGTCTCCAACTTATGCTATATATATATGATTCCTTTCGTACTTATGCCAATATGGATTTTGAATGTTATGATGAGAATTATGTTTCGAATTGATGAGAATTATGTTTCGAGTGGAAATGTTTATCGATGGTTTTGAAAGAAATGCTTTGACGCATTGCATAAGCATGTTGATTTCCAAATTTTACGAAAAACAGCATTTGAGTTTTAATGAATGTTTCGAAACTTGCATATAAAAATTTAGTATCCGTCTCTTATATTTATTTCTTACTGGGCTTTCCAAAAAGCTCACCCCCCCTCCTCCACCTTCCAGATTATTTGCAGTAGGAGCGTATACGTGGGGAGCTATTGCGACCTTCGAGGCTTTTGGTTCTACCTTAGATATATATTATGTACAGCTACTTAATTTATATTCAGACTTACATTTTCAGTACTTTTAGAACAGGGGGATGTAGCAATAGGAAGTACATGATATATATATCTACATTAAATATCGATGCATGCAACTTGATGGTTATATAGCGGTTAAATGTAATGTTTTACGATGATGAATGCATGCTTGTTTAGAATGTTTAGGACTGGGACCAAATGTTGAATAACGTTTATATAGTTATTGTAAATATAGCTTAAGAGTTGATTTGAGACATTATATACAGCCCAACAACGTAAATAAAAAAAAAAGGAAAATTTTAGTGTACTTTTGTATAGGAGAAGGTTATTACAGCCATCCATTTATCTTAGCCTCTAAAACCTACCCTTTGATTATCGGTACCTATTTTACAAGCCCTCCTTCGTTTTCTAGGGGAACCATTTTTTAATACTGAGGTACCCAAGTAACAATAACTTGAAGAGCAACAGAATTAGCTAAATCCTGAATTGGAACTTTTACATCAACTAATGTTCAATAGATAGTTAAAATTTTTTATCCTGAATTGAGCTGCCTGTGTGCCTAGGCCTTTAATGCCCTAGTCTTATTAGGCACCATTAAATCTCCTGTTTAAACTCTCCTGAACTCTCCCTCCCTGGTTTTTCAGCATATGACAAATCAATCCTTTAACTTCTTTTCAAGTACAAATGCACATAGAAGTTTTTATAATTTGGGGTTAAAAAGTTCTGTGAACCTATCTATCAACTGCATCTGGTCATACAGCCAAGTATCACATGCCAGGAAAAGAAGTCTACTAATTAGATCACATCAAAAGGGTGGGTGCCGGCTTAAGTCTTGTTACTTGATCATCCACAAATTCAATCACAGCTGCGGTCATACATTGGCTCAGTAAGTGTAGTTTCTTGATGTTAAAAACTTCCATAATAGCCAAGACTGCTTACACATGTAAAAGCATAAGAAAATCACATTCAAAAAATTAAACTCAAATCCATAATCTGAAAGGAAATTAAATGCTTTAGCAATATGCTTAGCATGGTGTCAACGTTGATCCTATCCTAATATTTTACTCATAGTATGAAACATCTAACTAAAGTCTGGCTTTGATCAGTCTTCAAAATAAATAATTAAAGGTGAATAAAATTCCCAATGAAATACTCAATCAAACAGACTGAAGCACAGGTCCTCGTCTGATTGCTCTTCGATTTTCTCCTCCTCCTTGGGAGCAGCAGGGGTGGCAGCAGCAGCAGCAGCAGGGCCTCCAACGGCTTCAACAGTACCAGCGACAGCAGCTCCACCAGAAGGCATGGCTGCCAATTTCTGTCTTCCAGCAGCAATAAGCTCAGTCAAATCCTTTCCCTTCACTTGGGACAAAAGCATCTCTATCTTTTCATCGTCAGCTTCAGCTCCAACTGTTACACCAATGCAACGAGTGAGTAACAAACTAAAATTAATAAAGTTTTATTTGATTGTTGGGTTTAGTATTTGTTTATGGCTTCCATAAAATTTCCATGAAGAAAAAATCAATGATAATATATGTATATAAACTGATCTGTATAATGAAACCCAAAATAAACATGTAGAAACTAGAAGACTTAGGATTAATGAATAGTAGTTTTGCACTTTCTAAATATAAAACCACCACGAATGAAAAAGAAAAAAACAACAGGCAGTAAAATCAAGAAAGAAAGAAAGAGTTGGTACCAGAACCAAGAATGTGCTTCAAATCATCGGCAGAAGGGTTGGTGTTGCCTCCCAACACAGCCAACAAATATGCTGCTATGTTCTTCATCGTTTCAGTAAAACTTTTAAACACGTTAACAAATAAGAAAAGAGGAAAAGGAAGAGATAGAGAGTCACAGAGGAGAAAGGCTTGGGGACTTTGGAATTTATAGGGGTTTTAGTTAAAATTCGCGAAGGATTAGGTTTGGATTTTGTAATCTTGCTGTCCAAGTCTCCCTAGACTAAGTCAAATTAAACTCGAATTTCTACCTTCTTTTCTTTTTAATTATTTTTTCCTATTTTCTAGAATAAACAAAGGTTTATTTATTTCATATGCAGTTAATACTTAATATGAGATTTTTTAAAATTTACAAGCATAATTAAAAAATTATCATATTTTTTATTATATTAATTATTAATTTCTTAAAATATATTTTATTATAGTATATGATAATTTTTAAATTTCATCAATAAAATTTTTGAGTTCTAAAACAATTTATTTAATAAATTTTATAAAAAAAAATAATGCTAGTTTCTTTGGTGCCTAAGTTACACCTCGCTAAACCTGATAATGTGTCGGGTTCAAAACATATAATAATGGTTTATTGTGTATGCTCAAGTTGGCTCGGCCCGCAAATTCGGGCTTAACTTTTAGTTTTGCCCATTTTCATTTTTATAATACAAGCCTGACCTTGGCTCGATTAGACCCGGCAATCCATGTATTCATGTCATGACACGACACGAATTATTGAAATATGAACACAACACAAATTATAAAATGTGTTGGAATTGCAAACACAAATATGACACATATTTTATACGTGTTATACGTAACAAGATACGATTGACACGTTATAATTATTCGTGTCACACGACACAATATTATACGATTAAGCATATGACTAGGTAATTTACTAGTTGTGTGTTCACTCATGTACGTATAAGTACGAATGAGGTAGTTAATTACCTTGCTAATTATGCTTTCGATTGTGAGGAGGCAAATAACTGGGTTGATGACAGCCCAAATATGTTAAATAATGTGTTGGCTGCTGATTGTTGCTATATGAATAAATAAATGCATGGAATATTTCCTCAAAAAAAAAATCCAAATAAATCTGTTTTCCACATTGGCAATGAAAGAAAGTGAAACGCCAGTTCGCCAATTGAGCGGAGACAACAAAGACTGAGTCAGTGAGGGGCGTTTCATTTCCATTTTCAGTACAAGACAACCCAGATAGAATCAATGGTACAACTCTGTCCGTCTTTCACATTTACATGCAAATCTCCACAATCAATTACTTGCCTTTATAAAATATATACTCACTCCTTTCTACTCTTACTAAATTCCCAACAAAGATTTTTACTTTCTCTTTGGGTTGGATTGTTTTAGTTTTTCCATCAATGGCTGGTCCTGGTAGGGAGGCTTTCAGCAGGCAGCTTCTTGATGTTATCCTTTCCATGGAAGAAGTAACCTCGCACCCTCCTCCCCTCTCTTTACTTCTGTTTTCTCTGTTTTTGTATGCTTCTTTTAAGGAATGATGAAAACAATTCAGCTAATTACATTTGATTTCTGTGTCTACTTCTTGGGGATCTTGCAAAGATACATAAATGAAATAAATATGTATGATTTTATATCAACTTTCATTTCTTAAATAAAATAATGTTTTTTAATATGTAACTTACTCATTTTGATATATATATATATATATATATATATATATATATTTGAGATTAGATGTTTCTTTGGTTAATTCTAATAGAAAAACAATGAAATTAAAAGAACCAACTTTTTTTTTAATTCCTAAAATGTAAAGAAATGAATGGAAAAATGAAATTCTATATAAATGTACTTGAACTTCATTAGGTTGTTGTTAGCTTTGATAGCATCAACGATTAAGAAAATTCTGATCCTTCTGGTTTTGTTTTATTTAATCCTATTTCTTACTGGGCTTAGTAGATCATAGTTTTGCTATGCTTCACTCTATGAAGGAAACAAATAGTCCTTTCTTCTTTGCTGCATTGCTCCCTACATTTTACCGTGACTCCACTACAACCTTGAGAGAGTTGACTGTTGCTTTGTATGTTTTCTTGAGATTTATTGCTGCATTCATGGGGATATCTTTTCACCATCTTTTGTTCACTGCAGATTTGATTTGCACCTAATCTTAGCTTGCAGGGGTAAACCTGTTCTGAATTATCACGAACTGGTGAAGTGTGTATTAAGATAAAAGGGAGCGCATCATGGTGAGATAAAGGTTTCCTATTTTGCCATGCATTGATCAGAGAGCGAGATTTTGAATTTTTTATTTGGTTGAAATAAATACAGAATCCACCCAGAACTTGGCTTTTAAGGTTTTTTTTTACGATCAACTTATATATTTTCCTCACGTGGCGTTCTAGCAGAGAATTGGGACTTAACATTTGATGATTCTGTTATTTGCTCATTAAATAAAACCTTTATGGTTTATCTCCAAAACTATTGCAATCATAGTTCTCATTTACAAATATTTTCAGGCATATTTACAATTGAATACAAATACATATTTATGATCTTTCCATATCTCTTACATGCGTATGTTACCAGACCAGAATGCTGTCAATTCGAGCTTTGGTTTATTAAAAAGAACATGCATTTTCTTCATACATTCTATATAATCATTTATTAGAGAAGTAACAAACTCTCTTCAATATACTGTTGGATATGAGATTTAACTTAATTTGTGGTGACAAAACAATAACCATGCAATTTTGTTAGTTTCAAGAGTAATCATCCAACTTTAGGTTTCATTTTCAGCAGTAATCTCTGGTAATGTCTCATTATATGTCATCGTACTGGTTGGTGCATTTAAGCTAAAATACTTTAGTCTTTCAGCATTGGAGCCTGTCGTATGGCTCGTGCCTGTGGTGAACTACGGGGAGCTATTGAGAATAGATTATCTAAAGAAAGGTCAGAGTCTCTTTTGGTTTCCATTTATCAATATCTTTCCATGCTGAGAAGGAAGGTTTCTTTTGATCTAATAATTTGCTTTCTTTATTAATATTGGATTAAATGACTCTGAATAATGTTTGAATTCTCGATATTAAAGCATTTTTTGCTCTTCATCACAAAGAGGGACTCTATGGTATTTGTGGGAAGGAATGAAATGTTGATTGGCAGGCAAACCTTTGGAGACAATAAGATCGCTTTGATTGCATAGATTATAGCCTCTTTATTATTATTCTTAGATAGACCTTACTGTTATGCCATTGTGGAAAATATTTGTTGGAGGCCACTAAAACTAATAATTTACACTTTCTGTATGTAGACATTCATACTTCAATATATTGCATATGGTAGTCCCTTTTCTTGAACTCACTAAGGTAGGCTCCAATTTGATACGTCTAGTTTCAACAAGTTGGCTGCTGCTGAATTAGATGAGGGAGGTTATATTTTAGTCATGGAAGGCATGGGTTGTTGTATGTGATAAGTTAAAATAGTTGGAGATACATTTCTAGTAATCAGTAATTTACCCTCCATTATCTCATCTTTTTAACTGGAACTCATGGGTATTTATATTTATGGGTTGTTGTATGTGATAAGTTAAAATAGTTGGAGATACATTTCTAGTAATCAGTAATTTACCCTCCATTATCTCATCCTTTTAACTGGAACTCATGGGTATATATCGAGTTGCACAAATCAAGGGCAGCATGCAGTTGTTTCTATCGTGGTGGATCGATTAGCCATCCATTTATCTTAGCCACTAAAACCTGCCCTTTGATTATACTTAAATTAGTAGTTGGTTTAAGAATCTAAAGTTAGTAGGATCCTTATCCTTTTAAGTCACAATAGTTGCATTTGCTCTTAGTTTGTTCAGTGATTCATCATTAGAGTTCTCATCTATATCTCTAGTCGGTTCCTCTTTTACTAGCTCTCCTTGTCGTTTTCTAGGGGAACAATTTTTTAATACTGAGGTACCCAAGTAACAATAACTTGAAGAGCAACAGAACTAGCTAAATCCTGAATTGGAACTTTTACATCAACTAATATTCAATAGATAAAATTTTCTATCCTGAATTGAGCTGCCTGTCTGCCTAGGCCTTTAATGCCCTAGTCTTATTAGGCACCATTAATCTCCTGTTTAAACTCTCCTGAACTCTCCCCCCCTTGTTTTTCAACATATGACAAATCAAACCTTTAACTTCTTTCCAAGTACAATGCACATAGAAGTTTTTATAATTTGGAGTTAAAAAGTTCTGTGAACCTATCTATCAACTGCATCTGGTCATACAGCCAAGTATCACATACCAGGAAAAGAAGTCTACTAATTCGATCACGTCAAAAGGGTGGGTGCCGGTTTAAGTCATGTTACTTGATCATCCACAAATTCAATCACGGCTGCGGTCATACATTGGCTCAGTAATGTAGTTTCTTGATGTTAAAAACTTCCATAATAGCCAAGAATGCTTAAACATGTAAAAGCATAAGAAAATCACATTCAAAAAATTAAACTCAAATCCATAATCTGAAAGGAAATCCATAAACTAAAGTCTAGCTTTGATCAGTCTTCAAAATAAATAATTAAAGGTGAATAAAAATTTCTTATGAAATCCTCAATCAAACAGACTGAAGCTGAAGTCCTCGTCTGATAGTTCTTCGATTTTCACCTCCTCCTTGGGAGCAGCAGGGGCGGCGGCAGCAGCAGCAGGGCCTCCAACAGCTTCAACAGTACCAGCGGCAGCGGCTCCACCGGAAGGCATGGCTACCAATTTCTGTCTTCCAGCAGCAATAAGCTCAGTCAAATCCTTTCCCTTCACTTGGGACAAAAGCATCTCTATTTTTTCATCATCAGCTTCAGCTCCAACTGTTACACCAATGCAACAAATGAGTTACAAACTAAATATATTTAATGAAGTTTTATTTGATTGTTGGGTTTAGTATTTGTTTATGGCTTCCGTAAGATTTCCATCAAGAAAAACTCAATGATAATATATGTTTATAAACTGATCTGTATAATGAAATCCAAACTGAACATGTAGAGACTAGAATATTTAGGATCAATGAATAATAGTTTTGCACTTTCAAAATATAAAACCACCATGAATAAAAAAGAAAAAACAACAGGCAGTAAAATCAAGAAAGAAAGAAAGAGTAGGTACCAGAACCAAGAATGTGCTTCAAATCATCGGCAGAAGGGTTGGTGTTGCCTCCCAACACAGCCAACAAATATGCTGCTATGTTCTTCATCGTTTCAGTAAAACTTTTAAACACGTTAACAAATAAGAAAAGAGGAAAAGGAAGAGATAGAGAGTCACAGAGGAGAAAGGCTTGGGGACTTTGGAATTTATAGGGGTTTTAGTTAAAATTCGCGAAGGATTAGGTTTGGAGTTTGTAACCTTGCTGTCCAAGTCTCCCTAGACTAAGTCAAATTAAACTCGAATTTCTACCTTCTTTTCTTTTTAATAATACTTTTTCCTATTTTCTAGAATAAACAAAGGTTTATTTATTTCATATGCAGTTAATACTTAATATGAGATTTTTTAAAATTTACAAGTATAATTAAAAAATTATCATATTTTTTATTATATTAATTATTTATTTCTTAAAATATATTTTGTTATAATATCTGATAATATTTTAATATCATCAATAAAACTTTTAGTTCTAAAACAATTTATTTAATAAATTTTATAACAAAAATAATGCTAGTTTCTTTGGTGCCTAGGTTACACCTCACTCATAGTAATATTAATTTTTCTTGATTAAATATTTGTGCATACCAATTTTTTTTAAAAAAAAAATTACTCCTTCTCTTAAAATCCTTAAATGGTTTAGAATTTTAATTACATTTATTATCAATCAATTAATTATAACTAAGCTTTTTCTTTTCATATATTATAGATACACTGAAATTAAGTTTAAATGCAATCTAAATTATGAAATTTTATAATATAAGATAAAAATTACATCACAATTATAATTAAATTGTAATTTTAAAATACAGAGAATAGATTTTTTTTAATAAAATTATTAAGTAATTTGACAAATAAAATCACTTCGTGAAACACTAAAATTAACTTCTAAATAATTAGGCTAACAACCTCTTCACTGAGAGGTTAAGGATAAGTTGTAGCACCTTGTAATGTTCAGGTTTGAATCCAAACAACTCTACTCCTATCTCTACTTATTTAATATTTCCTTGTAATTAAAAAAATTCTAACTAATTAGATTTGCTTAAATTGAAACAAAACTTTTGGACAACTTCATTGTGCTCACACACCTAGTGTCAAGGGCATGAAATTAAAGAAAATATCCACAATTAACTAGACCTGGCAATTCATGTCTTTATGTCATGACACAACACGAATTATTGAAACACAAACATAACACGAATTATAAAATGTGTTGAAATTACAAACACAAACACGACATATATTTTTTATGTGTTACACATGACACGACATGATTGACATATTATAATTGTTCGTGTCACATGACACGATACGGTTAACACGACATAACACGTTTAAACACGATAGACACAATTAAACACAACACTAATAACATGATTAAAAATAAAACATAATCAAAAATAAAAAAGACCATCATATTTACATCAATAATTTAACTTACATTTATTCACATTCATATTAATTAACATTAATAGTCAAATATTAGTAACAAATATAACAAAATTATAATATCTTCAATCCACACAATCTATAATATATATTTAAAATTTTAAAACATACAACCAAAACATAAAGAGTTAACATAAAGATAACAAACATAAATAATTCAATAAAATATTCAAACATTAAGTCATTGACAATGCAAGAAAAAACAATTCAAAGAGTTAATACAATTCAATAGGATTCAGTAACTTGGAAAGAACTAGAACACTTTAGTGATTTTGAATCTTCTTTACTGAGATCCAAGTTGATGACACCATCTATCATCTCCTCCAAATTCCCCTCAACATCGGCACGTAACCAATATTTGCAACAAACAATTGCCTCCACAATATCTAGCTTAAGTGAACTACAATATTGATCAAGAATTTTACCACCGACACTGAAAGCAGATTTAGACTCTATCATGGAAACAAGAATACTCAAGATAGCTCGAGTCATGGTAGCAAGCTTAGGATATCGAAATTGACTTTGGTTCCAAAATTGCAAAATATTTAATTTCTTATAATATAATAATAGATATTGAATAAATTATAAAATCTCTTAGTATATCGTAATTTTGTAACATGTAAACTCTTATCTTGTGATACATTGTTAGTGGTATAATATAAATAATTAATTATACAATCTCGTATTAGTATAATAACATATTTATATTTTATACATTATAATAAAGGATTTATATATGATACACTAATAGTGTATAGTCTCTATACACTGTCAATACACAAAAGATTGATACATCATTAATAAGCCCTTATGAGTAAATTGAAAAAATTATATATTTCTATTTTTAAAGGCTTGGCATCATGTTAGTTTGCATATTGATGATGTGTCAATCTCTAATGTGTTAACAATATATAGAGATTATATATTGTAAGTGCATCATATACAAACCCTTTAATAAAATATCATATATATTTATACATTATAGTATCATATATGTAAAGACTTGTTAATTTATCATAACTTACAATAATTTTTTCTTAATTTCAATACTTTAATTTCAGAATTTGAAAATTTTATTATCTTAACCTCAATTAACTAGTTTAATTTCATAATTAATTTTATTAATTTATTTTCTTGCAACATTTATTAAAGCATTAATTTGTTTTAAGATTAAATTAATTTTCATAGCATATTATATCAATACAATTCATGAATATAGTGAATATCATCTTTTAAAACATAGACTTAACAATTATAGTCTTGTTATTTGTTGATGGAGACCCATTAAGCTCACACAGTTCAAGTCATGTTCGTGATGTTCGTGATCCTTTGAGCATCCATGGAGGTCCAATTACAAGAGCTAAATCAAAGATAATGCAACAAGCCTTGGCTGGTTTCATTAATATTGCTAGAAAGAAAGCCCAACAAAGCTTGAGCATCGAGGATGATAAAGTCTTCTACAACATGATCCAAGCCCAAGTTCAACCTTCTTGAAGACACACACAAGTATTGGGGCGAAATGCAATTAGACTGGATGCATATTTTATTTAGTTAAGTATTATTGGGCTGAACGTTGTCTTAATTTAATTTAAGCCCAATTCCTTTTTAAATAATATATTTTGTAGGACTTCTATTACTTGTTCTGCAAGTTAAGAGAGTAGTCTTGGTCCAATACCATAGGTTCTTGTGTTTCTACACAACGGGTCTTGGTTTTATCTCTAATTTTTGTTTTCTTTTGCTGCGTTTTTAACTTGTTCTTGTTTTTCTTCAAGTGTTCTTCATTGAACCTCATCTTCTTTCGGTGAGGTTCATATTATTTGTGATTATTTTCATGTTTTGAATGTTAATCATTGAGATAAAGGATGGTGGTTTATTTTGGAGTAAGCTGCAATATCCTTTGCTTTCAATTTTACCAAACAAGTATGGACGTATGAAAAGCTTTTGAACTGTTTGAAATTAGCACTTCTCGGATGCTAGCAGCAGGTTGTCTTTGGAAGAAATAAGCACATAGAAGTGTTTATAACTTCAGTTAAAATGTTTTTTGAGCCTATCTATCACCTGCATCTGCTCATACAGCCAAGTATTACATAGCAGGAAAAGAAGTCTACTATTTATATTACATCAAAAGGGTGGGTGCCGGCTTAAATCATAAGTACTACATAGCAGGAAAAGAAGTCTACTTATTAGATTACATCAAAAGGGTGGGTGCCGACTTAAATCATGTTACCTGATCATCCACAAATTAAATCATGGCATGGCTGGTCATATAGTGGTGCAGTAAGTCTAGTTTCTTGATGTTAGAAACTTTCATAATAGCCAAGAATGCTTAAATATGCAAAAGCATAAGAAAATCGCATACAGAAAATTAAACTCAAATCCATAATCTGAAAGGAAATTAAATGTTATAGCGATATCCTTAGCATGGTGTCAACATTGATCCCATCCTAATATTTACTTATAGCATGAAATATCTAACTAAAGTCTGGCTTTGATCAGTCTTCAAAATAAATAATTAAAGGTGAATAAAATTCCTAATGAAATCCTCAATCAAACAGACTGAAGCATATGTCCTCGTCTGATTGTTCTTCGATTTTCTCCTCCTCCTTGGGGGCAGCAGGGGCAGCAGCGGCAGGGACTCCAACAGCTTCAACAGTACCAGCTACAGCAGTTCCACCGGAAGGCATGGCTGCCAGTTTCTGTCTTCCAGCAGCAATAAGCTCAGTCAAATCCTTTCCCTGCACTTGGGACAAAAGCATCTCTATCTTTTCATCATCAGCTTCAGCTCCAACTGTCAAACCAATGCAACGAGTGAGTAACAAACTAAAATCAATAAAGTTTTATTCGATTGTTGGGTTTAGTATTTGTTTATGGCTTCCATAAAATTTCTATCAAGAAATATAATATACGTATATAAACCGATCTGTATAATGAAATCCAAACTAAACATGTAGAGACTAGAAGATTTAGGATTAATGAATAATAATTTTTGCGCTTTCAAAATATAAAACCTCCAGGAATAAAAAAGAAAAAAGGAAAAAAACAACAGGCAGTGTAATTAAGAAAGAAAGGCTAAGTACCAGAACCAAGAATGTGCTTCAAATCATCGGCAGAAGGGTTTGTGTTGCCTCCCAACACAGCCAACAAATATGCTGCTATGTTCTTCATCGTTTCAGTAAAACTTTTAAACACACTAACAATAAAAAAAGAGAAAAAGGCAGAGATAGAGAATCACAGAGGAGAAAAGGCTTGGGGACTTTGGAATTTATAGGGGTTCTAGTTAAAATTCGTGAAGGATTAGGATTCCCACTGCGGAGTCTGTAACCTTGCGGTCCAAGTCTCCTTAGACTAGTCAAATTAAACTAGATTTTCTTCTTTCTTTTCTTTTTAATAATACTAGTTTCTATTTTCTATAATAAATAAACGTTTATTTATTTCATATGCAGTTAAAACTTAATATGAGATTTTTTTTAAATTTTACAAGTATAATTAAAAAATTATCATATTATTTATTATATTAATTATTAATTTCTTAAAATATATTTTATTATAATATCTGATAATTTTTTAATTTCATCAATAAATTTTTTAGTTCTAAAACAATTCATTTAATAAATTTTATATAAAATAAATAATGCTAGTTTCTTTGGTGCCTAGGTTGCACCTGACTCCTTTATTTTTGCTTTCCACTATCTGTATACCTTCGTTGATTTAGGATTTTCTTTCTTGATTGCGTTGACATCTTCAGTGATTGAATATTTTTTGGTTACAATTCAGTGATTGAAATTGCTGTTTTGTTTGAGGTTCACAAATTGATTTTAATTTCCTTAAAAAAAATTGAGACTTCCGGTTTGTACTTGATTTTGATTTTGACAATTGCGATTTAGGAATTACATTCAATTAATTTTCAGTGTTGACTCCTAGACATTCAATTAATTTCCAGTGTTGACTCCTTGATTTCCGGCATTAGTAGCACAGATTGGATTTTTTGTTGTGATTTTGGGGTTCCATCATATTCGATTTGGATTTGGATTTGGTTTTTGGTGTTGCATAGGTTAATTTGGGATTTGAGGTTAAGTTTGGGGCACAAATTTGGGCTTAAGGAAAACCCCAAATTTATTATTATTATTATTATTCCTTTTTCTGTTTTTCATTTCATATTATTACTAGTTCTGTCTCGAGTGATGCACAGATTAATCTTATCTATTTAAAAATATATTGACACATAAATTAATATTATTTAATTATTTATATGTTCAAGTCAATCCTCGTTGTTTTTGATACCTTATAATTTATATGTACCCATACAAATAAATGGTACAATGGTTCCAATTACAATTAAGTAAATAAAATAAATCCGTTCATAACTATGAGAGTTATGAATTGGCTTTTGGAATAGTTGTTTGTGACAAATTTTTTTAGAGAATATCAATCAGATATTTTTTTAGATAAAATTTTATTTAAATTAATTAGATAATACAGAATTTAGAAGGTCTAATTTATTATTTATTTTATTAATTTCAATTAATTTTATTTCTTTGTCAACTTTTTTTTTCAATTTATTGTCAATTTCCACTACTTTCAACCATTGAACTTAAATTGTTGTTCACTAACTTCAACCGTAAATTACGTTTCAAATACAAATGAGGTTGTTGAAAATTAAGGAGTTCACTATTCTTATTTATTAAATTAATTTATTAATTTGTTTAAAATAGATATTAGTAGATAATTTGATAAGTAAATAATGTTAAAATTTTGAATAATAAATAGCTGAAAAGTATTAAGTTATTTAAAATATATATTATTTAAAATAGATGATTTGATAAAGATTTGAATAACAAAGATTTAAAGAATATTAATTTGTTTAAAGTAGATTAATTAGTAGATAATTTGATAGTATAAGTAAATAATGTTTAAATTTTGAATAAAAAATATCTAAAAAATATTAAATTATTTAAAATAGATAATTTAATAAAAATTTGAATAACAAAGATTTAAATAATATTAATTTGTTTAAAACATATAATTAGATCATGCTTAAAATTTGAATATTAATATCGGTTTAATAAAGATTTGAATTGGCAGTTGTTATGGAACTTAAAAAACTGAAAATAAAGATAATTATACCCATTTAGTAGAGATTTGAGTAAGAAGCTGTTATCAATCTTTAGAAAACTGAAAAAAAAAAAAAAAAGGTAAAAACGGACTTGGAAAGATAAGGCAGTGATGACACATATCATTACTGTTTTTTAAAATATAATATATATATATATATATATATGATTAATATCTATAAAAATAAAAACAAACAAGGAAAATAAGATAAAAATATAAAATAAATATAAAACAAAATATAACAAAAATTATGGACCCACAATTTTTTTGGGTGCAAGCCCAATTTCAAAAAAAAAAGAAAAAAATTTAATTAAACGGGCTCAAAGTCCAATACCGAAATCATAGTAAATTAAACTAGGATAAAATCACAAAAATGGTGCGACGTGTCGGTGCCAAGCTATGTTCATACAGTACAGATCTATCATGCCATGGATGGTCCAACCTATTTGATAGGTCTAGAAATTTAGGAGGTTACTACAAAGGATCCAACTCTAAGGCTTTACTTAGTAGGAAAATTAAAAAAGAATAAAAATAAAAAATTTGCTAATCTAATGATTAAGTTACAAAATAGAAAAGTAGTTATGAAATTTAATCATTAAATTAGTAAATTTTTTTTTGTGTAAACCACAGATATCCTCATCTGTTTTAACGGTCTGAGACTAATTTTATTCGAGGTTTAGTCATAGTTAAGACTTTTCACCCCTCTCCAAAGATGTGTTTAGTGAGAGTCGAACCCGAGAGCTTTTCCCACAAACTTAACCTGCGTTGTCAACTGAGCCACAATTTTTGGATATTAAATTAGTAAATTTTTCATTCTCACTTCTTTCCATCTTTCCTATCAAGCAAAACTTAAATGAAAACCAGGACGGGAATCAACTGAGATGAAGTTCTTTGGAGTCTTTGTGGAGTCGTATCTAAAATTTAATGTCTAGATGTTGAATTTGTTTCCAATCTTGGCAAAATCCCTTCTAAGATTTAATATTGAATTGTCGCTATCGGACTCGGAAAGTCTTTGCAAAGTCTTGTTTAAAATTTAATGTGAAGTCGTCGAAGTTTCAATATTATTATCTTTGCAAAGTCTTTTTTTAAAATTTAACGTGGAAATGTGGGAGTTGTTGAAGTCGGAATTAACGTCTTTGAAAAGTCCGCAATTCAATTATATATAAGAGCATTGTGCCTTCAACAAATCACCTTGCAGTAGTCTTGAACAAAAAAAGAAAAGAAAATCACCTTGCAGTAGATCAAATCTTTCAGCCAAAACAACAGTCATCGAGTGTCAGTTGGCAACTTCAAAGTTTTTATTTGTTCCTGTGAGTAGAATTTTTGTTTTTGACCATTTTATGTATTCCACTTACTAAATGTAGAAAACTTGCATGATGTTTATAATTACTTTAGTTAAATTAATCATTTTGATTCAGTCATTTTTCCATTTGCTCGAAATTGAAAGATGGAGGTACGTAATATTTGTTCGAGTGCAATTGTTGGTGAAGTTTCATGGACGGCACAACTATGCACGCTGGAAAGCTTACATAACAAAATATTTGTGAGTACGAGATCTGTGGGACGTTGTGGAAAACACTTCAAAACATCTGGAATTCCCGAGACTATTTGGTGGAAGAAGAATTGGAGTGCTTTATATGCAATACAAATTTCATGTGCTCCAACCATGCTTTCTTATATTGTAGACAAGAATACTGCTAAAGTTGCTTGGGACACTTTGGCCCAAATGTTCCAACCACCGCCGCCTACGCCGTGTGCACTAACGCAACCACAGCCACGTTTCTTACTCTTTAATATAGGAGTGTAAATAAATTAAACTACTCGTAAGCTATTGGAGCCCGATTCGATGATTACTCGAAATTCACTCATTTATTTTCAAGTCGAATTTAAGTTTGAATTATTCGAGTAACGAGTTGAGCTGAATTTATGCTTTTTAATAGCTGGCTTAAGCAGCTTGCAAATCTAATCGAACTTTTTTAATATATATTTTTAATATTTTATTATTAATTTACTATATAATCCTATAATAAATAGTTAAAAAATGACAAATCAAATCTTACGTGTTGTGTTCAAACAGCTCGAGTATCTTATCGAGTCGAACTCGAACTTCAAAAGTTAAGTTCGATTGAGCTTGAGTCGAGCTTTAAGACTCGAGTTTTCGAGTCGAGCCGAACTCAATTCTAATATTGGATTATTTTGACTCGACTCGATTCGATTACACCTCTACTTTAATATATATATATATATATATATATATATATGTGTGTGTGTGTGTGTGTAATTATAATTTTTAAACATGCACTTATTGCTTTTCTAGTTGTGTTATACTTGATTTTGTTGATGATAAAACATAGTATTAGAAAATACTTAAATTATAAATATTTAGAATTAAAATAATATAAAATTATAAAATTTTAATTTTAAATATGTTATAATTATGTTATAATTAGCAACAATAATTTCATTATGTTATAATTTTATTGTTTTCTTAACGATGCAATTATTTCTTTTATTGTTTTTTTTTATAATTTTAGTAGTGACTATTTAATTATGTTATAATTATTTTTATTAGATCGATGCTTTTGGCAGTTGAGAGAGGAATTATTTTTCCTCAATATTTTATGTTCTGTTAATTTATAAAAATTCCTTTGTAATACAAAATTATTTTTGCTGACAATAAAACATATAATTTTTTTAAAATGCTAAAACTATAAATATTTGGAATAAAACATGCAATTATTGTTTTTATTGTTTTAAATTTTAATAATCATGATTTAATTATATTATAATTAAATTTCGTTGATAATAAAATATATTATTTGAAAATACTAGTAAAAATAAAGAAGTAAAATTATAAATATTTAATTTTAATTAGTTGATAACTAATTATATTGTAATTTTATTTTTTGACTGTTCAATTATTGCTTATATTTTTTGATTTTTAATAATGATGATTTAATTATAATTGTATTTACTAAAGTGGTTGTACTAAAAAAAGGAATTAAAAAAAGGAATCTTATTCATTAACTAATGCAATAGGATTGTTCGAAGGAAATAGATAAATAAAGACAACGGTTGAATATATATATATATATATATATATATATATATATATATATATATATATATATATATATATATATATATATATATATATATATATATATGACAAAACGCACAAACAGAGCATATCCCTAAAGCATTTGCAATAAAATAAAGAATTGAGGAAGGTAATTAAGTCCATCATGTAATTTTTTTTTTTGGTGATATCACGTGATTCTTTAACTAACATGATCTTGGATTCTTCTTCGGTATAAACTGATTATATTATGGATTTATATATGATACATTGACAGTGTATAGTTTTTATACACTATCAATACATCAGAGGTTGACACATCATCAATAAGTTTTTATGGGCAAATTAAAAAAAAATTATTTATATTTACTTTTAAAAACTTGACATATTTTTTAATTTATCAATTGATAATATGTTAACTTCTAATTCATTGACAGTTATGCTTTGAATTTTTTCAAGTCTATCAACAAAAGTGGTTTTTTTTTTTTTTTGGTTATTTCAACAAAAGTGGCTTTGCAACCGCAAAACTTGTCTCGTCAGAAAACCCGCGTTCAATCAATGCTGAAATATTTGCGAGCACCGGCCGCCACTCGCTTCATTTCGCAATCACGATAGGCAACTTGGGAATGATTGATGTACTGCTGAGCTACATGTCGGATGAAAACGTGCAAATGCAAGATACTAAGGGTCGCACAGCACTTCACTAAGCCGTCGTGTATAAAGTTTTTTTTATAAATTTATGTGCATCATGTATTATATACTTGCATCATATGCATAAATATTAATAAATGAAATTCTTCCGATGATTAGATATCGTAGAAGTCACAAGTAGTGATTCTTCGAATATCTTTAGGTAAGAAAAATTAACTAAATATTACCAGAGTATTGTAATATTTAGTTAAATTTTTTAATATTGAGAATTTTATTAAGAAAATCAAAATATAGAAGTCCTTTTTATAAATCCATACGCATCATACTTCTTTTATCAATATTAATATCATCCATAATTAATTATAAAAATAATGAGTCTTACCGAGGATGAGATTCTATAGAAGTCACAAGTAGTGATTCTTAAGAAATCTCTAGGTGAGGAAAATTATTTCAAATATTACCAAAAGTATTGGAGTATTTGATTTAATTTTTTAATAAAAAGGGGTTCATGTTTATTTTAAAAATGAAACCTTTTTTAAAAAGATATATAATAATAATAAATTTTAATCAATTATACAAATAGCATGAGTCCTACTGATGATGAGATTCCATAGAAGTCACAAATAGTGATTCTTAAGAAATCTCTAGGTGAGGAAAGTTATTTCAAATATTACCAAAAAGTATTGGAGTATTTGATTTAATTTTTTCAATAAAAGGGGTTCATGCTTATTTTCAAAAATGAGATTTTCTTTAAATATATATAATAAATTTTATTCAATTATACAAATAATATGAGTCCTGCCGAGGATGAGATTCTATAGAAGTCACAAGCAGTGATTCTTAAGAAATCTCTAGGTGAGGAAAGTTATTTCAAATATTACCAAAAGTATTGGAATATCTGATTTAATTTTTCAATAAAAGGAGTTCATGTTCATGTTCATTTTCAAAAATGAAAATTTTAAAACAAATATAATAGTAATTTTTAAGCAAATGCACAAATTTCTTTGCAATAAGCAAATTAGATTTAAGCCAAGACTATTTTATTAAAATTAAAGGATACCAAGTGGTTAGGATGGTACTGTTTTCTAATGGGCGTTGTGAGGGTGCTAATCCTTCTTCACACGTAACCGTACCCCCGAACCCAAATCTTATTTTCACAGGCCAAAAATTATCTTTTTAATAAAAATTAATTAATTTTGAGATTTTATTAAAAAGATAAATATTTTTAGATGACCAATCACACCTAGTCAAAAAGATTAGTGGCGACTCCTTTGTTTTTAACTGTTTTCAAAATCGTCGAGCGGTCGAGTCCCCGGACGAAATCGTTACAACAGTTTGGCGACTCCACTGAGGAGATGCTAAGAGGGTCAAACCATTAATTAACCATATGGTATCTTAAATTTTAATTTGATAGTCTTGATTGGCATTTAAGTTTAGTTTTTCTTTTAAAACTAAAATTTTTTATAAAACTAAAAAAATAATAATCCTTTCACCCATTTTGCTCATTTGAATCACTGCATTCTTTATGTATGAAAGTATTGTAGAGTAAATAAGGTAGAATATATGCTCATTCATTTCATATACATCATTGCATTTGCATACATGAGCCCTATACTCGGGTTCTGTCCTTTTTAGGAAGGAGTAAAGTACCTATGCTCTCGTGAGGTAATCACCTCCGCAATGGTAAGTGAAATACTCCCACTCAAATCTGTTCCTTACTAGTCCAATGTGGATGACAAGAGGGAATAATTTGGGAACCTGTTAGATGTGTGAAACCACAAACAAGCATATAATGTGTTGTGAGGAAGCTAACCTAAGACAGAGTTGTTCCCACCTTTTTTATGAGAGTGACCTTTGATAGGGCATAAATAAGCATTTCATCCTTTATCTGCTTTTTCACTTTTTTCATTGTCTATATCTCTTATATACATACTAATTTGTATTTGCTTTTTTGTTCTTTTGCATAAATCGTCTTGCATCACATAGTCACATAACGTGTGTTTTAGCCATGGCTCTCTTCAACGAGGAATTTTTCACAGAATCCATCAAAAGATTGGCTTGTTCATCATTTGTGAATGTTCAATGCAATTCCTACAAAGAGGTACAAATTTGGTCAGAAAAGGTTCAGCAAGTAAAAGGGGATTGCTTGACTGGAGATTTTGTGTCCTCGCTACCAAAAGAAGTGAATTTGAATCTGAAGCAAAATAACCTAATAGATTTGGCCAACTTATGGAATCAAATTAGTGAGGAGGGGAAGAAGGATTTCCACGAAAAGTATGGCCAAATAGAATCTTTGATTGCTGTGAAAGTCGAAGAACCTTTGATTAGAGCAGCTACTCAATTTTGGGATCCATCTCACATGTGTTTTTCTTTTAATGGATTGGATTTAACACCTACGATTGAAGAATATTCTGTTTTGTTAGGCATTGACTTGAAAAGTCTGGATAAAATATATGTTCGAAAGCCTAAGTTTGGATTTCGTAAGAATCTATCTAAGCTTTTGGGAGTCAGACCCGAAGACATAGATCCCTATATGAAGCAAAAAGGGTCCAATGTTTGTATGCCATGGGATTTTCTTCATGAATTCATCAAAGGGCACCTTAGTGACAAGCAAGGGTTGGCGGTCTTTGCTTTAGCAATCTATGGCTTGGTTATCTTCCCAAAAGTGTTAGGACACATCGAAATAGCTGTAATAGACCTCTTTGAGCAAATCGAGAACAATGGGAATCCATTATCGGCCATTCTAGCAGAAACTTTCAGGTCGTTGAATTATTGTAAGCGAAATGAAGAAGGCCGATTTGTGAGATGTATACAGTTACTTCATGTTTGGGTTAAAAGCCATTTTAAATGCGAAGAAAAAGCATTCAAAAGAACGTTCCTCCATCATCATGCTCCAGTTAAAGAATTCTGCAACAGCAAGTGGCTGAAATCGAAGAACAAGGAGGAATGAGTGGATTTTTTGCAAAGACTTAAAGAAAAACAAGTAGTATGGATGGCACCATGGATGCCTCATGTACCGGTCTTATATTGATGTGGAGAAGAGCCATGGGTGCAACTTTTAGGACCGTGGGGAGTGGTGAGTTGCGCGCCACTTATGGTATTAAGGCAATATGGAGCAAAACAATTCATTCCTCCAACACACGGGCTCAATGACATGGAATTTTATTTTGGTGAGTCAAAGGCAATGAAGAAGGCTGAGCAAGTGGTTCGATCATGGAAACAAGCACGAAGACTCAACCTTGGACCTCTCTTTGATAAGGCTACCCCGGAATACTCAGTATGGAGAACAAAGCAAGTGAGGAAAGTAGTATTTTTTCCAAGAGAATACAGCATGCCTTCACAACCTGAAGTAGAAATATCCGAGGCCGAGATTGTCAGGCAGCAATGCAAGATGGAGGAGGAAAAGTGGAGACAAGAGAATCTGAAACTTTATAAAGAGATGGAACAACTCAGGTATGACACAAAAATATGAGAAGCCAAGCTCAAGAAAGTCCAACATGAACATAACATCAGCAGCAAGGATCTTCGAAATTTGCATCAAGAGAATAAGAAGTTGAGATCTGAAATGAGAATTGGAGGGATTATCCAAACTTCAAGTGAAAGGAAAAGAGAGTTGGAAGACTTACATAGAAGGACGGAGCATTGGGCATACAAAGTAAAGAAAGGTGGAGAAGAAATTACTTATTTGTCTCAGGAACGGAAAAAATGGGAAAGCATGTACTCTGCAAGTGCAACAAAGTTAAATCAATACTAGAAAGAGAATGAGGAATTGAAGGCAAAGTTGAAAAAAGGGAAACAGGTTGAGCTAGAAAATGAAAATGTTATACTGCAACAAAAAGTTCAAATGTTAGAGGATCAGCTACGGGAACATAAGAACCACATTAAAGTAATTATAGTAGATTGGGAGCAAAGTGAAAATAACTGGAGTTATGGATATAACTTGGCACAAGATGCAAGCATGAAGTGGAGAGTGGGAAGTTTGGGAAGGCAGCAATATATAGAACATTTGGCCACTTAAGTTTGCAAAGCCGTGACAAAGGCAAGAGAGATGGTTGATAAAGCTGAAGCTCTGAGGCAAGAAATCTGCCCAACAGGAGAATATGGGCAAAGACTGCTGAATTTTCTAGATGAAGCTAAGGAACAATATCAGCAAGTTAGTCGTTTTTATGGATGTAATCGAAATATGATTGGAATGTAACAAGTGACTCTTTAAATGAATGAAATTTCCCTTTTATTGAAATTGTCATGACACAAATACCCCTCAAAGTATCATCATTTAGCATCACATTCATTCATTTATTCATATGATTTAAATAAAACATAATATTTTAAAGTTGCATCATATAGTGATTAGTCTCTTATTGTGGTAATCAAGATTCAAGGATAAGCTCCAACGTTCAAGATTTTAGCCTAAATTCCTAAACACTCATAAGCACTCAGTTACGTTCGAGGGCGATGAAAGAAGAACAAGGTAGCAGGATAGATAAAGTTGAAAAGGCGCAGGATGAAATTCGGGGTCAATTAGCTGTCTTAATGAAAATGATGACAAGAATGAGGCGAGAGAAAGAAGTGGCTTGAGATATACCTAATCAAGAGAGTGAACAGCCCAGGGAGGATGACAATCCCCAATACCCCCCAGGGTTTACCCCACCTTATGCCCAATCTTCACAAGGCATACCTCCACCTCCCCTACAGCCTATGGGTGGTTATGCATACATGTATCCGGGTGCGCCAAGCGCCTCAGGACAACCTCGCATTACAGTGCCCATTCCCCTAACCTAAGGGACAAGACCCACAGATCCAATCCAAGTCCCTGACTTAGATGATTCTAGGGAACAAGAGAAACTAAGAGGTAGTGTGTCGAAGGTAAAAGGTGATTCGGATTCTAAAAAGTTGAGTATCATAGAGGAAAGATTACGAGCTATCGAGGGAAGTGATTTCTACGGGTCTGTAGATGCAACGAGACTATATCTAGTACCGGATGTGGTCATTCCTCCCAAGTTTAAAACTCTTGAGTTTGAAAAATACGATGGTACCAAGTGCCCTATCACCCATGTGACAATGTACTGTTACAAGATAGCTTCTCATAATCATGATGATAAGTTGTTGATACACGTGTTTCAAGACAGCCTCACTGGGTCAGCTGCTAGGTGGTATGTGCAGCTAGATCATGCACGCATCCATAGTTAGAATGACTTAGCTAGAGCGTTTATAGCTCAGTATAAGCATGTCATGGATATGGCCCTAAACAAATAATCTCTGCAAAATATAGAAAAGAAGGCCAATCAGAGCTTCAAAAAATATGCCCAGTGTTGGAGGGATATTGCAACCCAAGTCCAGCCACCTCTAACTGAAAAGGAAATCACAATTTTGTTTGTTAACACGCTGAAAGCACCCTATTATAAACGTATGATAGGGAATGCAACGAAGAATTTTGCAAATATGGTTGTCACTGGAGAAATAATAGAAAGTGCAATTAAATGTGGGAAGTTGGAAGGCAGTGATCCAAGGAAGGGCGGGTTATCCAAAAAGAAAGAAGCCGAAACCCAGGCAGTAACCCATACAACACCTCGATATAGGGGATATGCACCTTACTAACCTCGATTTCAACCACAGCCTCAACCCTACCCAAACTACCAACCCCATTTCTCAGCCACAAACAATGTCTCACATAGTCCTTACCAAAGTCCATTCCAACCACCAATGTTTCAGCCAAATTTTCGTCCCCCAACACTTTACTATACACCAACACCTATAGTCCAACCTTATCAATCAAACAATAACCCAACAACAAACCAAAGACCACCTCGAAGAAACACTGAAAAGGTTCCTATTGATCCCATTCCTATGTCATATACAGACTTGTTCCCATAGCTTGTGAAAGGTCACATGATTGCCCCTCTCTACATGGAGGTATGACCCTAACGCTCGGTGCGACTATCATGGTGGAAACTTAGGTCATTCAATCGAAAACTACATGGCTTTGAAGTATAAGGTATAAGATCTAATCAAGTCGGGGAGACTGACATTTTTGAAAGAAGTGGAGCCAAGTATCAATCCTAACCCTTTATCCAGTCACAGTGGAGGATCCGTTAGTGCAGCTGAAGTTGGAAAGAAAAATCACATAAAAAGGAATGTAGAAGAAATCAAAACTCCGATGAGTCTAGTATTTGACGTTTTAGTCAAGGCCAAGATGATTCAACTAATATCGTTAGACTCGAAGATGCTTCAAGATGAATTCAGCCCAGATCAGACTTGCGAATAACATATGGGATTTGTGGGTCACTGTCCAAAGTTGTCCCCAATTTCGACATGTGATCCAATCAATGATGGATTCGTTCTTGATTGAGTTTTATACGGAAGAAGATAAGGATGTGGTAAATACTGTGACAAATGAATCTTCAGGATGTGACTACCCTTGGAGAAAGCCAATGATGGTGTTTTATAAGGAGAAATCAAGTCCCAAGAAGGAAGAATCTAGCTTTGTTACTCCTCCAACCATGATCATCAAAATTCCGAGCTCTTTCCCTTATAAGAGTAATAAGCCTGTCCCTTGGAAATACGAGTTCAAAGCGGTGATTGAAGGATCGGGCAACATGGGCTCAGATAAGTCAGCTATGCCGAATAATGCAAACATATGTGGAGTAGGAGGAATTATGTGAAGTGGAAGATGTTATACACCGGAGATGCTAGACAAGGCCCAAAAAGGAAAAGCAGAAGAAGGAGAAAAGGATTGTCAGATGGAAAAGGGAGAGGAATAAGCTTTGCTTTCCAAAGACCAAGGAGAAAAATTGCAAAAGCCAGTATTAGAAGATGACGCAAAGGAATTTTTGAAGTTGATCAAGCACAGCGAATATAGTATAGTCGAGCAGTTGAAAAAAATGCCTGCTCGAATTTCACTATTATCTCTGCTGCTGAACTCAAAATCGCATCGGAATGCCCTAATGAAGGTGTTGAATCAGGCTTATGTGCCTCATAATATTCCGGTCGATAACATGGACCGATTAACGGGGAATATCACAGCGGCAAACTTTATATCCTTCACTGATAATGAAATTTCTCCAAAAGGGCGAGGGAGTGTCAAGGCTCTGAATATCACTACTAGTTGCAAGGGCCACACAATTGCCAAGGTTTTGATTGATAATGGATCGTTGATCAATGTCCTACCTATGGCTACGCTAGAAAAAATACCCGTTGACCTGTCTTATATACAACCAAGCAACTTGGTTGTAAGGGCATTTGATGGTTCTAGAAGGGACGTGATAGGTGACATCGAAATCCCAATTGACATCGGGCCGGTCACTTTCAATATCCAGTTTCAAGTAATGGATATTTCGCCGTCATACAGTTTCCTATTAGGGAGACCATGGATCCATACGGCGGGCGTTGTTCCATCTTCCCTGCACCAGAAAGTGAAGTTTGTTGTTGGTGATAAACAAATATCAGTTTCTGGAGAACAAGACCTCTTGATCACCAAACCCTTATCTGTACCTTATATTGAGGCAGCTGAAGAAGCGTTGGAATGTTCTTTTAGGTCCTTTGAAATAGTAAATGCAACATATGTGGGAGAATGATCTAGAATACCCACCCTTCAGTTGTCAACCACTACCAAAATGGTCGTTAAACAAACACTTCAAAAGAGCTAGCGTGTCGAAAGAGGCTTAGGAAAAAATCTCCAAGGACCTAGGAAACCTGTGAAGATCATGGAAAACAAAGATAGGTTTGGTCTCGGATACAAAGCCACTGGTTTGGAGAAGAAGAAGATCCTGGAAGAGAGACGAAAGAGAAGAATAATCCGCCTTCGAAGATACGAAGAAGAATCAGAGAAGATGGTGATTCCTTACCTCTATGATACATTTTGCTTCGGCGGATGTTATCACCCCGATTCATTAGAGGCGGTGAAAAGGGGACCTATTTTGTTGATGAAAGGATCCTCTTGCAAGTTCCTAGTCTAAGTAGTGCATGAAGAAAAGGCAACTTTTGTTGTAGAAATGATTGTGTTGTTGGGCACGAAGTTGAAAGACTAGATTGTTGAAGGGATACCTTCTACCTTTTTGTTTTCTTTTTGTAATGTAGTAAGCTAGATTATCAGTATCTCAGTCTAAAGAGCTCTAGAAGATTCTTTTGTACAAACTTGATCTTCATCATCATTTCAATAAATTAAAAAGTTTAATGCATTTTGAGTACTTTCTTTTTAGTATCATTTCTATAAATGTTCTTTCTTTTCATCCACTATCATTAGTATGAACAACCAAACCACATTTATCAAAATTTTCACCTTTTCAAGAATATGAATAATGAATGTGAAGATGACCTTAACAGATACCCGGGGTTTGATTTTGAAAACTCTATCTATGTTGATGAACTCAATAGCAATATAGATTCAGATGATGATGCTTTGTCTCCAGATCTATTGAAAATGATTAGCAAGAGAAAAAACCAATTGAACCCCATAAAGAAGTTATTGACATGGTCAACCTAGGGGATGATGAGAACATCAAAGAAGTCAAAGTGGGCACAACACTTCCATTGGTTGAGAGGTAAAGATTAGAGGAATTACTTCGTGAGTATATGGATGTTTTTGCATGGTCTTATCAAGACATGCCTGGGTTAAACACTAATGTTGTGGAGCACCGTCTATCTTTGAAAACGGAATGTAAGCCAGTACAACAAAAGCTTAGGCGCATGAAGCCTGAGATGTTGTTAAAGGTGAAAGAAGAAGTAAAAAAGCAGTTCGATGCGGGGTTCTTAAAGGTAGCCAAGTATCTTGAATGGGTGGCTAACATAGTCTCGGGACCAAAAAAAGATAGGAAAGTAAGGATGTGTGTAGATTATTGGGATCTAAACAAGGCTAGTCCTAAAGATAATTTTCCATTACTCCATATTGATACACTAGTAGATAATACAGCTCAACACTACATGTTCTCATTTATGGATGGTTTCTCAGGCTACAATCAGATCAAAATGGCTGAGGAGGACATGGAGAAAACCACGTTTGTGACAGTTTGGGGCACATTTTCCTATAAAGTTATGCCTTTTGGTTTAAAGAATGCTGGAGCCACCTACCAGAGGGCAATGATAACTCTCTTTCACGACATGATGCATAAAGAAATAGAAGTGTATGTAGATGACATGATTGCTAAGTCTCGAGGAGAAGAGGATCACATAACAAATCTTCGAAAGCTATTCGAAAGGTTACGAAAATTCCAGCTCAAGTTAAACCCTACCAAATGCACTTTTGGTGTTAAATTAGGAAAATTGTTGGGGTTTGTAGTCAGTGAAAAAGGAATTGAAGTGGACCCAGATAAAATAAGTGCGATACAAAATTTGTCGCCCCCACGCACACAGAAAGAAGTAAGAGGATTTTTGGGAAGACTAAACTATATTTCTCGTTTCATCTTGCAACTCACGCTTAAATGTGATCCCATTTTTAAGTTACTTTGGAAACAATATCCAGGTGAATGGAATGAGGCATGCCAAGAGGCTTTTGAAAAGATAAAAGGGTACTTGTCAAATCCACCTATTCTAGTACCACCAGTTGTGGGAAGGCCCTTGTTGTTGTATATGACTGTCAATGAACACTCTATGGGATGCATACTGGGGCAACATGATGATACAGGCAAGAAAGAATGAGCTGTCTATTACTTGAGCAAGAAGTTCACTGATTACGAGGCCAAGTACACTACGATAGAAACGATGCGTTGCCCATTGGCTTGGATTGCTCGTAGATTGAGGCAATACATGTTGTATCATTCGACTTGGTTGATAGCTAGATAGGATCCCCTTAAATACATCTTTGAGAAACCGTCGTTATCAGGAAGACTAGCTAGGTGGCAAGTTATACTTTCTAAATATGACATTGTGTACGTATCCCAAAAAGCAATCAAAGGTGGGGCAATTACCGATTTCCTTGCAGACCGTGCTACTAATGAGTATGAGCCTATCAAACTAGATTTTTCATATGAAGATATAATGTCTGTATTTCAAATCGAGAAGGAAGTACTTGACAAGAAAACATGAAGAATGTTCTTCGATGGCGCATCCAATGCTTTAGGACATGGGATAGGGGCAATTTTAATATCTTTAAATGGAAACTATCACCCGTGCACAGCCAGGTTAAATTTCAACTGCACCAACAACATGGCTAAATATGAAGCTTGTGCAATGGGCTTAAAAACTGCAATTGAGAGGGGAGTCAGAAACTTGGAAGTCCATTGGGATTCAGCACTAGTCATTTATCAATTACGAGGTGAATGGGAAACAAGGGATCAGAAGTTAGTTCAGTACCAGAAATACATAGCTGACCTTATACAACAATTTGATGACATTGTCTTCCAACATTTATCTCGAGAAGAGAATCAGGTCCCTGATGCCCTGGCAACATTAACTGCAATGTTTAAAATGGAAGTAGAAGCAGAGGTCTCACCTATCAAACTGCACATGAGAGATTCTCCAGTACACTGTTCTAGTATTAAAGAGGAAGTAGATGGACAACCTTGGTATTATGACATCATGCAGTACCTTAAGAATCAACAATACTCGGAGCATGCATCGGAGAATGATAAAAAGATCCTCAGAAGACTAGCAATGGGATTCCTCATTGATGGAGATGTTTTGTATAAAAGAGGTCGAGATCAAATGCTGTTGAGATGTGTAAATGCGTTTGAAGCCAAAACGATTCTTGAAGAGGTTCATGATGGGATTTGCGGGGCACATGCAAATGGTCATTTTATGGCTAGACAAATTATGAGGACAAGTTATTATTGGACTACACTAGAAAAAGATTGCATAGATTATGCTAGAAAATGCCACAAGTGTCAAATCTATGCCGACAAGATTCAAGTTCCCCGAACATTATTGAATGTCATGGCACCACTATGGCCTTTCTCCATGTGGGGAATGGATGTGATTGGACCCATCTCCCCTAAGGCATCAAATGGGCATAGATTCATTTTTGTGATGATAGATTACTTTACAAAATGGGTTGAAGCGGCTTCTTATGCCAATGTAACTAAATCTACTGTTTGCAAGTTCATAAAAAAGGAGACAATATGTCAGTACGGGCTCCCAAAAAGGATCATATCAGACAACGCCCTTAATTTGAACAACGACATGATGAAGGAAGTATGTGCACAGTTCAAGATCAAGCACCACAAATCTGCCCCGTATCGCCCAAAGATGAATGGAGCTGTTGAGGCTGCTTAAAAAAATATCAAGAGGATTGTGGGAAAGATGACTAATACGTATAAAGACTGGCACGAGAAGCTACCATTTGCTTTGCATGCTTATAGAACATCAGTGCATACTTCTACTGGGGCAACTCCTTTTTCTTTGGTTTATGACATGGAGGCGGTGCTACCTATTTAGGTTGAAGTCCTCTCCCTAAGAGTCTTAATGGAACTAGATTTGGATGAGGCTGAATGGGTTCGAAGTTGCTTTAAACAGTTGAATCTTATAGAAGAGAAAAGGCTCACAGCACTATGTCATGGTCAGATGTACCAGAAAAGAATGATGCAAGCCCATGATAAAAAGGTCCGACCCAGACATTTTCGTGAAGGGTAATTGGTGTTGAAAAGAATTCTCCCTAACCACCATGATAATCAAGGCAAATGGATACCAAATTGGGAAGGACCATATGTGGTAAAAAGAGCATTCTCAGGTGGAACGTTGATCTTGACAGAGATGGATGGAAATGATCTGCCTAATCCGATAAATTCTGACGCCATGAAGAAAAAAAAGAAGAAAAAAAAAAGGGAAAAGAAAAGCAAAAAAAAAAGAAAAAATGAAAAATGAAAAGGGGTATTCAAACTGAAAACCCAAAAAAGACAGTTGGATTAAAGAAGGATATCTAAGTTGAAAACCTAAAAAGTTGGCTTAGATACAGAAAAGATCAACACTTGAAAATCAAAATCATGTGGAGCATGGCATTAGTCGGATGAACTCAGTGTGACAGGGGGCATCAACGGATCAGTTTTTCCAAAGAAAGCACTGGTTTGGTTTGTGAAGGGTTATCTGGACATTCATTATTTTGTTATGGTCACCATTTCTTAAAATTCACCACTTGACCCTAGTAGTATCTACTACCCAACTGTATTTTGATAACACTTTTTGTTTCCACTGTCTCTTATTTGCCCAATAATTGATACTTTTCTTTCAATTTCGTTGTTCTTTTGATTATTCTATAACTAATCGATAAAGTGCAAGAATGCATTGCGTTTATTAACAAGATTGAAATGAAGGCGATGATTAAATGATAATCTACCTACTAACATTACTAAAAAAAAGGGAGAGAAAAGAAGAAGAAAAAAAAGGAAAAAGAGAGAAAAAAGGGGATAAAACAAAGGAAATTGAAAATTGTGACAACTGCATGTTGTAAACCATCACTAATCCGAATTTGGTGGCAACCATTTTGTGAAACACGGATGGAAGAATCGAAAGACACAAAAAGGACAGTTCTGAGAATTTGATTACCACAATAGGAATTGCATGATTTTGTCAATAACATGCATTTGCATTTCATTCATATTATGAGAATCCAAGCACAAGGTTAAGAAACTTTTAAGAGAAAAGAATGTTTCTTCAAATTTTCAAAAAAAGAAAAAATTTTAAAGTTTCATTGCTTCTGCTGCAAGAGGAGCACATTTCAGGAAAAATTTTAAAGTTTCATTGCCTCTGCTGCAAGAGGAGCACATTTCAGGAAAAAAAAATTTAAAGTTTCATTGCCTCTGCTGCAAGAGGAGCCCATTTCAAGAAAAATTTAAAGTTTCATTGCCTCTGCCGCAAGAGGAGCCCATTTCAGGAAAAATTTAAAATTTCATTGCCTCTACTACAAGAATAGCACATTTCAGGAAAGAATTTAAAGTTTCATTGCCTCTGCTGCAAGAGGAGCACATTTCAAAAAAAAAATTTTAAAGTTTCATTGCCTCTGCTGCAAAAGGAGCACATTTCAAAAAAAAATTTAAAGTTTCATTACCTCTGCTGCAAGAGGAGCACATTTCAGGAAAAATTTAAAGTTTCATTGCCTCTGCAAGAGGAGCACATTCCAAAAAAAATTTTAAAGTTTCATTGCCTCTGCTGCAAGAGGAGCACATTTCAAGAAGAATTTTAAAGTTTGATTGCCTCTGCTGCAAGAGGAGCACATTCTAGAAAAAATTTTAAAGTTTCATTGCCTTTGCTGCCAGAGGAGCACATTTTAAGAGGAATTTTAAAGTTTCGTTGCCTCTGCTGTAAGAGGAGCACATTTCAGGAAGAATTTTAAAGTTTAATTGCCTCTGCTGCAAGAGGAGCACATTCCAGAAAAAAATTTTAAAGTTTCATTGCCTCTGCTGCAAGAGGAGCACATTTCAAGTAAAATTTTAAAGTTTCATTGCTTCTACTGCAAGAGGAGCACATTCCAAAAAAAAAATTAAAGTTTCATTGCCTCTCTTGCAAGAGAAGCACATTTCAGGAAGAAATATAAAGTTCCAATGCCTCTATTGTAGGAGGAGCATTTAAAAAAAAAGATTACGTCTTGAGTCGGACAAAATTGTTGTCTATTGTCTTTACTCTATTCCTGATTCTCAACAATGAGTAAAGAGGGGCAACTGTAGACACCCAATTTTGTCCAAATCGATAATTTTACATTTAAATACAATTATTTTTGTTAGAAATGGATATGGTCCGAACCCAATATATTGGGCCATAAGCATTGTAATAAATTTAATTGAGCTTTCAAAGTCCAAATTAAAACATTGGGCTATAAGGCCCATTAAAATGGGCAGAATTTGACTTTATTTTTATTTTATTTTTATCTATTTATTTTTATTATCATTATTTTTTATTGTTGTTAGCTTTAAATTGCAATATATATTTTGAAATGACAAAAACTTAAGTATGCTTTAATGTTTTAATTCATATTGTAAATTTGCCTTATCACAAATGATTTTCTCAATCCATTTTAAGTGTTCATATCAAACATTAAGACCATGGTTTAATGATATATTCTTATTAATACTTTATAAAATGGTTTTTTAATATTAAGTAATTTTCTCAAGAATTATTGAACATAAGTTTAGAAAATTACTTATGAGTTTTTGGACAATATTTTCATTTGAGAAAGTCAAGAAAAACTCCCTTAAAGCTTATAAATGTTTTGGGTTGAATTAAAATCAAAAGCCATAACATTTCTAACCCAAAAGTGCAGGAAAAACTCATTCTGGAAGCATGGGATCGATCCCCTAAGGAAAGGGATCGATCCCTTTTTTGGCAAAATGCCCGGAAGCTTGGAATGAAGAAAAGGATCGATCCCTTTGGTAAAAGGATCGATCCCTTTATGTCAAAAAGTCTCCAATTGCTAGTTTCTTTGAGATACAACGGCTAGTTTCTGTTTTGGCTCCAACCAACGTCCACAAACCATCCAAGGGACTATAAATAGAGGCTTAGAAGCTAAAGGAAAAAAAGGGGAACTACTCAATCAACTCCAATACTCATTTTCCTCCAATCCTCAAGCCTCAACAACAAATCAAGAGCTACAAAGTCTTCATCTTCCATCATTCACATATCTCTTGTATTGCTTAGCACAAATCTTGTATAGGCTTTTACTTGTGCCTAATTTCTGTAATCATTTGCCTACCTAGAGGCCTTCTTTGATTGCACTATTTGTAAACCAATCCATTCCTTGTAAAAGGGGAGGTTTCTCTTTAGCCTAAGAAAAAGAGGGAGGTTTCTCTTTAGCCTAAGAAAAAAGAGGGAGGTTTCTCTTGAGCCTTGAAAAAGAGAGAGGTTTCTCTTGAGCCTAGAAAAAGAGAGAGGTTTCTCTTTAGCCTAGAAAAAGAGAGAGGTTTCTCTTTAGCCTAGAAAAAAAGGGAGTGTAACAAATTCAAGGATAGTGAATTTGGGAAAATCCTTGGGAGCGTCTCAAGGTAGAAGACGTAGGCAAGGTAGCCAAACCTCTATAAATCGATTGTGTAAATCTCTCTCTCCCTACTCTTTATTTACTTGCGATTATATTATGTTTATTGCATTGAACTTGGATTGCATGCTTGCCTAGCTTAGAGAACTTAGAAAATAATCAAATAGGCTAGAGAATTTAGAAGAATCGCAAAACGAGCTTAAAGGTAGTTAAAAACCGATTCACCCCCTCTCGGTATAGCCTATAGAGCCAACAATTGGTATCAGAGCTTAGGCTCGAGATTGATTTAGACTAACCTCTATCGAGCAAAACGATCTTAAATGGCTCATTTGAATGTAGGCACATCCTTAGGAGAAGAGGGACAATCATTAGTTAGACCTCCACTCTTCAATGGTGAGAATTATTCATATTGAAAAACTAGAATGATGTTATTTATACAATCAAATGATTATGAAGTGTGGAGAATTATAGTAAATGGTCCTAGAATTCCCATGAAGAAAGTAGATGGAAAAGATGTCCCTAAGAGTGAGGATGAGTGGGACACAAATGACATGAGATTGGCACAAATGAATGCCAAGGCTATGCACACCTTCTTTTGTGCTTTAAGTCCAAATGAGTATAATAGAGTCTCCTTATTTGAGAATGCTAAACAAATATGGGATAAACTAGCCATCACACATGAAGGGACAAATCAAGTTAGAGAGACCAAAGTAGGAATGCTCACACATGATTTTGAGCTATTTAGGATGAAAGAAAATGAGTCCATTAGCGAAATGTTCACTAGGTTTAATGATATAATTAATGGACTTAAGGCTCTAGGCAAGGCTTATTCCAATGTTGAAATGGTAAAGAAAATTTTGAATAGCTTGCCTAAGTCATGGGAGGCAAAGCTAACCGCAATAGAAGAGTCTAAGGATCCAAATACCTTGTCTCTAGATGAGCTTATGGGCTCCCTACTTACATATGAAATGAAAATGAAAAGAAATGATGTGCCTTCAAAGAAAGTAGGTGTAGCACTTAAGTCTTCCACTCATGAGGTCCTTGAAGATGATAGTGATGAGAGTGGAAATGAGGAAGAGAAGGAAATGACAATGTTTGCCAAAAGATTTAATAGGTTTATGAGAATGAAAGAAAAAGAAAATAATAGGAGACATCAAAGAGGGGAGTCAAGTAGAAGAGAAAAGGACCCTTTAGTGTGTTATGAGTGTAATGAACTGGGTCATACTAAGATGGATTGCTCTTTACTTAGGAAAGAAAAGGATAGGAAACCTAGGAAGAAAGCATTTGTGGCTGCATGGAGCGATAGTGATAGCTCCGATGAGGAAAACATAGATAATGATGTAGCCTACTCATGCTTTATGGCTATTAGTGACGATGACGCTAGCTCTAGTTCTAGTGAAAATAATGATTTTATATTTGATGAGTTACAAAATGCTTTTAATGAATTAGCAAATGAATTTCAATGCATGAATTCTAAATATAAGAAAATCATTGCTAATTTGAAAATAGAAAAGGAAACCTTGACCAATGTTAAGCTAGAATTAGAGAAGAAACTAGAAGATGCCAACTTAGAAATAAATGAGTTAAATAAAAAGAATACAAATTTGCATATCTCATTTACTAGGTTCTATATGGGTCAACAAAAACTAGATCATATGTTAGAGACCCAAAGAGCTTTCTTTAATAAAGATGGGTTAGGTTATAATGCAATACAAAAAGAAACTCATCTAAAGAATTTCCTTGTGAGCAAAAATACTATGCATGATTTACCTCTTACATGCTCACTATGCAATAGAATAGGACACTCCTCACAAGTATGCACATATAGAAAAACCACATTTAGAGGAAAAGTAGTTAGAAAAATGTGGGTGCCAAAGCATGCTGTAAATAATGATGAATTGTGCTTGAAATGGATCCCAAAAGGATCAAAAATTATTTGCACTAACTCTCATGGACCCAAGAAAATTTGGGTACCAAAGCATGTTTGAAATTGTTTGTTGTAGGAGTGTTAGAGCATGGGAATACAATGAAACAATGGGTTTGAATGCTCTACACACCTTTATGGAGATTGCTTGTGCCAATGAGAAAAAGGAAAAGCTTAAGGATCCATCACAACAATTCTTCAAAGGATGGCTCAAGGTGGACTCAACAATTCAAGGCAAAGCATACTCAAGCAAAGGAGTTTTTGTAAGCTTAATTCCTTACTCCTTAAAACTATTATTTGATTATTTGTGCTTTGATAAGAAATTTGGTTAATGATTCTTGATGCATTGTGAGTTGAATGATTGAACAAAAAGGCATGACAATGATCTTTGAATGTTTGATGAATAGTACTTGATGCATTGAATGAAAAGCATGATTTATGATTTTGAAATGATTATTGGATTTCTGCATTTTGAGCAAGTCTTCTATGTGTTGATAATGTATTTACTTGCCTCAAATTGCCAAATATGTCATATATGCAAAATGTCATGTCATGTGCATTAATGAAGAACTTGTATGTTGGAAATCATGGCATAATGTTCACAAGTATGATGATTTGATGTTATATGTGCTTAAAATCTATGTGAACAAGTTTGTTTTGGCATATTTGTGGTTTCTAATGCTTTAGTGTTGTCAAAATATGCTTAACTCTCAAAATGACCTCCTTTGAGGCCAAAAAATACATTTTATTGTGTAAATTCTTCCAAAATTGCAAAATATTTTGTAAAATGGTTTTTCATTCATGTTTTTCATTCATATAAGTCCAAAATCATGTTTTACAAATGTTTAAATCCTTACTTGGACTTAAAATACTCAAAAACGAAGATTTGGTACTTCACAAGTTAGATTTTCTGTCAAAAATCTGCAGAACTAGGATGAGGGATTGATCCCTCTACATGCAGGATCGATCCCTTTGGAAAAACATGCAGAAGACTAGTTTCTGGAATTTAGGGATCAATCCCTCTAGGCAATTTATGCCTTTTTTTGCATCTTTAAGCTTTAGTTGAGAAGTTTTCTTAATTCTCTTGATATCTTCTGTCTTTTCAACTTAAAATTCATTGTTTTAACTTCTTTTTGATGATCTTTAAACTATGAAAATTCATTTTTCATTGATATCATGCCTCAACTCCATCAATTTGTATCATTTCCAACAAATGGTATCACTTTCAACAATCAATATCATTTTTATTGAACTCACAAGTGCAAAATCATTCTTCTTGTTGAAAACATTCATGAATTGCATAACTCTTGAAATAATCTTGAAATATACTTTCAATGAATGCTTAACCATAATTTTGAGAATTATTTCAAGAATTTATGAATATATTTGAGAATTTGATGAACTTGTGCATAATGAATATTTTTCATTCTTTTTGTTCATCTTAGTCAAGCATGCTTGTAGGATTATATCTCTTAGCTTGACTTATCTATTCCACACTAGGTTTCATGATAATTATACATCTAGTGGAAGAATAATTAAAACTTGACCTTAAGGATTGATTTCAAATGTAAATTCAACAATTGGTAATGGTCATTGACCTATAATTTGTGATGGTAAATGGATCCTAAATGTTCAAATGCATAAAACTTTATCATCCATGTACTTAAATTTTTCTTATGGCAAAATTATTAAAGAACTTGGGCTTTAATGAATCTTTCCTTGCTCATAATTGGTTAAGGACTTGAATTGGAAAATGAGCATAGGATTTTTGTGCTTGAAACCATGGAAGAAAATGTGTTTGCTTGAATACCTTATTGTTGAATCTTCCATATGGTATAACTTTGTGAATATGAATATGGATTAATACTTTATGATAGTATGCTTATGTTTAATTAATCCATATGCATATTTGATGATGTGTGATTGTGTTCTTGCATATTTAGAATGATTATTTTCTTGACATGAAAACACTACACATAGATATTGGATTCATGCAAAATGCCTAAGTCAACCATTAGTAACAATTGGTATTTAGATTGAAATAACAATTAGTATCATTGGCAACCATATTTTCAATAATTGGTAAGCCAAATCTAAATTGCCAATTGGTATGAGCTTTAAATTGACAATTCTTCTCATGCTCTTTAGTTTGAAATGACAAATAGAGAAGAATTCTCTTAGGATATTTTTGTATGAAACACTTTTGTGCTAGAATTTGTGGTTAATTGATATATGATTTAATTCTATGCACAATCTTACTTGAAAATGATTTATGAGCTCATGCATATGATATGTTATCTAATTTCAGCTCATAATCATGATGTATTAACATGCACCTTAGTTGGACTTTAGAGAACAATTGATACACTTAGGTGCTTAATAGGATTGAAATGAGCAAGTCATAGACCTTAGTAGATATTTATACACAACTTGCTTCATTAATTACCAATTGTGAATTTCTTGCAAAATTATTTATAAACAATTGGTATAGGATCATAAGTCATGTTCTTTGCATGAATATTTCATACTCTTTAAGAACAATTGACTTATTTATTTGTGCTATGAGTCCCATGTACTAACATGTTTCTTGTTGGATGGAGCATATTCTTTTATCTCTTCTCACATAGCCATGATTTTAGGGGGAGCATATTTTTTATTATTTTTCCTTCTTTTTGCTATGACATAAAGGGGGATAGATAGATATTAAAAGGGAGAGATATTAAGGGGGAGAGATAATGGGGGAGAAATAGTTTGAAAATTCATTTTCAAAACCCATGCTTATATTAAGGGGGAGCTTTATAAAATCCTGCTTTATTTGAGGGGAAGTATTTTTTTTTCAAAGAATTTTCAAAGCAAATTTACATTAAGTTTTGTCATATCAAAAAGGGGGAGATTGTTAGCTTTAAATTGCAATATATATTTTGAAATGACAAAAACTTAAGTAAGCTTTAATGTTTTAATTCATATTGTAAATTTGCCTTATCACAAATGATTTTCTCAATCCATTTTAAGTGTTCATATCAAACATTAAGACCATGGTCTAATGATATATTCTTATTGATCTTAATACTTTATAAAATGGTTTTTTAATATTAAGTAATTTTCTCAAGAATTATTGAACATAAGTTTAGAAAATTACTTATAAGTTTTTGGACAATATTTTCATTTGAGAAAGTTAAGAAAAACTCTCTTAAAGCTTATAAATGTTTTGGGTTGAATTAAAATCAAAAGCCATATCATTTCTAACCCCAAAGTGCAGGAAAAACTCATTCTAGAAGCATGGGATCGATCCCCTAAGGAAAGGGATCGATCCCTTTTTGGCAGAATGCCCCGGAAGCTTGGAATGAAGAAAAGGATCGATCCCTTTGGTAAAAGGATCGATCCCTTTATGTCAGAAAGTCTCCAATGGCTAGTTTCTGTGAGATACAACGGCTAGTTTTTGTTTTGGCTCCAACCAACGTCCACAAACCATCCAAGGGACTATAAATAGAGGCTTAGAAGCTAAAGGAAAAAAAGGGGAACTACTCAATCAACTCCAATACTCATTTTCCTCAAATCCTCAAGCCTCAACAACAAATCAAAAGCTTCAAAGTCTTCATCTTCCATCATTCACATATCTCTTGTATTGCTTAGCACAAATCTTGTATAGGTTTTTACTTGTGCCTAATTTCTGTGATCATTTGCCTACTTAGAGGCCTTCTTTGATTGCACCATTTGTAAACCAATCCATTCCTTGTAAAAGAGGAGGTTTCTCTTTAGCCTAAGAAAAAGAGGGAGGTTTCTCTTGAGCCTTGAAAAAGAGAGAGGTTTCTCTTGAGCCTAGAAAAAGAGAAAGGTTTCTCTTTAGCCTAGAAAAAGAGGGAGTGTAACAAATTCAAGGATAGTGAATTTAGGAAAATCCTTAGGAGTGTCTCAAGGTAGAGGACGTAGGCAAGGTAGCCGAACCTCTATAAATCGATTGTGTAAATCTCTCTCCCCTACTCTTTATTTACTTGCTATTATATTATGTTTATTGCATTGAACTTGGATTGCATGCTTGCCTAGCTTAGAGAACTTAGAAAATAATCAAATAGGTTAGAGAATTTAGAAGAATAACAAAACGAGCTTAAGAGTAGTTAAAAACCGATTCACCCCCTTCTCGATATAGCCTATAGAGCCAACAATTGTTATTATTTGTATTATTATTATTTATTATTATTATTATTATTATTATTATTATTATTATTATTATTATTATTATTATTATCTGTTTTATTATTATTACTATTATTATTACTTTTATTGTTATTTGTTTTTGTTGTTATTATTATTATATGTTTTATTATTATTATTATTATTATTATTATTATTATTATTATTATTATTATTATTATTATTATTATTATTATTATATTATCTGTTCTTTTTTATTATTATTATTATCTGTTTCTATTATTATTATTATTATTATTATTATTATTATTATTATTATTATTATTATTATTATTATTATTATTATTATTATTATTATTATTATTTTATTATTTGTTTTATTGTACATCACTTTTAATGGGAAGAGACTTTCCCATTGCCGACTGCACGTTTTTAAGCCAAAATCTGTGCTTCCAGCCGCCGGTGCCTCCAGCCCCTCTCCCTATCTCGAGTTCCAGCGAAATTTCATCTTCCCCATGCTGTCAATCCCATCTCTGACCAATACCTTTGATAACCGGGAGACAATAGCAAGAACCTAAGGTTGATTCTGAAAAGCTAGACAAAAGGGTGTTCCTACACCTATTTAAAAAGACCAAATTAATTCATGCAAAGGATCTTTTTTTTTTTTCAGACTTCTGAACACCAAAATATTGGCAGAAACAGCTACCACTCACCACTACTTGAACAATCACTATCATCCTCACCACCGAAACACCACCACTAACGAAAGTAAGCCACCACCGAAACCACTACATAACCCCTACCCCTTTACCCTAAGCCGAAACCCTAAAGCATCAAAAACCACAAAAACAGCCACTATTCCTCACCTGTCAACACAACCAAAAATCGAACCTTAACTTGGATCCCAAGACCGAGACCCCTAAAACTCAGAGCCAAGAACTAAACCTCAAAAATCACCCCCTAAAACCTGCCAAACACAAAACCAGCAACAACAACAAAAAAGCACGAAGCTTGAAGACCTTAAACACCAGATTTAAAAATAAAAAAAAAACGAAAACAAAAAAAGAGGATGGTTTCGGTAAAGTCTAGATCTATGGGGTTAGGATTGTTTTCGGGTGAAATGAAGGCTAGATCGGAGTAGAGGAGGAGGAATAGAGTGTTTTTAGGGTTTTGGGTAGACCATCGACAATCGGAGTGCGGCGGTGCATGGTGGTGCACGGTGGCTGGTTGCCTTTGGCAAGAGGGGCGGCTGAGAGGATTTTTTGGAAGGTTTTGGTATTTTTTTAGGAGAATCGGCTAAAATGAAGAACTAAAAAAAAGGAGGGCTTTTTAAAGAGGAGCAAAACACACCGTTTTTGGAGCTGCGATCCGCGTGCTGCCCCTGACCAGACTCGAGATTTGTGCTACCCGCCTCCGCCACCCATTCGTGACCTGCGTCTCGGTCCAGTAGACCAGGCCCATCCGTTCGAGCCCTTTGGTGTTTAGGCTCTTTTTAGACCAAATTTATTTAGGTATATCTTTATTCCCTTATTTATTTATTTATTTATTTATTTTGTTAAATAATTTATTATGTGTGCTTTTAACATATTTCCATGGTAAAAACATTTTTATATATAAAATTCTCTAGGATTTAAAATAATTTTAAGATTAATCAATTTAATTGCATGGAATTAGTTTTAACAATAAACATATAGTTTTAAAAGATATATAAATAAATATATAAAATATAGCTTTAAAGTATAAAAATATATATAAATAAATATAAAATACATATCTAATTTTAAAATAAAATAAAATTCTTGTTAGACAATTTAGTATAAAAAAAAATGTGTATCTTAGGAAGCATTAATAAAAATAAGCATGAAGTCCCCATGATAAGTGTTTGTAGAAGTCGCAAGTAGTGATTCTTCGAAACACTTTAGGTAGAGAGGAATTTATCGAATGTCACCAAAGTATTGGGATATTCGATATAATTCCTCAATATTTAAATTCATGTTTATTTTAAGAAAATATATAATGATATATTCTGTAATGACAAGTAGAGAATATTTAGAAAAAAAATATTAATTAAATGAAGATTAATATAAACAAAATAGGTAATGGACATAGTTAGAAGAAATTGATTAAAAAAGGGATTTTAGAAATATATAAATATAAAATAATTAAACCAATAAAAATTGATAATAATAAAGTTTCAAAAAGTAGAGAATAGTGATTAAATTAATTAACTAGATGATAATGGAATTTTAACAAAAAGAAATAGTCAAAGGAATTAAGTTAATAAACCTAAATAAAATGAAGACAAATGAAGATGAAATAGTCAATTTATTCACAAAAGGTAAAAGCTAATCTTCCGATGATGGAATGTTACGAAGTCACAAGTAGTGATTCCTAATTGATCCCTAGGTGAGAAGAGTCTACTAAATGTTACCAAAAGTATTAGAATATTTAGTGTGATTTTTCAATACAGGAGCTTTTATTCTTAAAATAAAAACAAGTAATAAAAAAACTAATAATAAAAAGCAATAAATGTGTTAAATAAAAAAAATAAAAATCCATGTGCATCTTATACTATATGTTTGCATCATATGCATAAATATTAATTTCAAAATAAATGAAATTCTTCCGATGATGAGATATCGTAGAAGTCACAAGTAGTGATTCTTCGAATATCTCTAGGTGAGAAGAATTAACTAAATGTTGCTAGAGTATTGGGATATTTAGCTAAATTTTTTAATATTGAGAGTTTCATTAAGAAAATCAAAATATAAAGTTCTTTTTATAAATCCATGTGCATAATGTACTATATGCTTACATCATGTACTATATGCTTGCATCATATGCATAAATATTAATAAATGAAATTCTTCCGATGATGAGATATCATAGAAGCCACAAGTAGTGATTCTTCGAATATCTTTAGGTAAGAAGAATTAACTAAATGTTACCAGAGTATTGTGATATTTAGCTAAATTTTTCAATATTGAGAATTTCATTAAGAAAATCAAAATATAAAAGTTCTTTTTATAAATCCATACGCATCATACTTCTTTTATCAATATTAATATCATCCATAATCAATTATAAAAATAATGAGTCCTACCTAGGATGAGATTTTATAGAAGTCACAAGTAGTAGTTCTTAAGAAATCTCTAAGTGAGGAAAATTATTTCAAATATTACTAAAAGTATTGGAGTATTTGATTTAATTTTTCAATAAAAAGGGGTTCATGTTTATTTTAAAAATGAAACCTTTTTTTAAATATATATAATAATAATAATAAATTTTAATCAATTATACAAATAGCATGAGTCCTACCAAGGATGAGATTCCATAGAAGTCACAAGTAGTGATTCTTAAGAAATCTCTAGGTGAGGAAAGTTATTTCAAATATTACCAAAAGTATTGGAGTATTTGATTTAATTTTTTCAATAAAAGGGATTCATGCTTATTTTCAAAAACGAGATTTTCTTTAAATATATATAATAAATTTTATTCAATTATACAAATAATATGAGTCCTACCGAGGATGAGATTTTATAGAAGTCACAAGTAGTGATTCTTAAGAAATCTCTAGGTGAGAAAAGTTATTTCAAATATTACTAAAAGTATTGGAGTATTTGATTTAATTTTTCAATAAAAGGGGTTCATGTTCATTTTCAAAAATGAAAATTTTAAAACATATATAATAGTAATTTTTAAGCAACGCACAAATTTCTTTGCAATAAGCAAATTAGATTTAAGCCAAGACTATTTTATTAAAATTAAAGGATGCCACGTGGTTAGGATGGTATCGTTTTCTAACGGGCGTTGTAAGGGTGCTAATCCTTTCTCACACGTAACCGTACCCTTGAACCCAAATCTTGTTTTTCAGGCCAAAAATTGTCTTTTTAATAAAACTTAATTAATTTTACGATTTTATTAAAAAGATAAATATTTTTAGGTGATCAATCACACCTAGTCAAAAAGATTGGTGGCTACTCCCTTGTTTTTAAATGTTTTCAAAATCGTTGAGCGGTCGAGTCCCCGGACGAAATCGTTATGACATTTATAACCATGTAATTGCACTCCAAAAGTTCAAATTTCATCTCCAAAAATTCTTATTGGATGTATTTTGATGAGTCATGGTGGTTTGGTTCGGGTTTGACCTATTGAGAAGGTGAAATTCTGAAATTACCCATATCAGGTAAATTGCGTAAATTTCTAATTCTACCATTGATTCAATCCTTCATTGCCATAGCTTAGGACTTATTTTCATGTAGAATATCATGCTATTTTCCTTTAGTCCAAATTCCTTTTAGTTTAGGCACAATTTATAAAAATGCCACTTAGCTATGGACTAATTCAGCATTTTCCAATTTGTTTTCATACCTCTTAAAAATAATCTAAATGAGAGATTTTAGGTTTGAAATTTTTTACCATAGGCTTATTGGGCTCTTTGAATATTATATGTCGGGTCTCACTTCCATCCTCGCACTGTAGAGCTTGTGGGGCCCACCTTGTTATATCGGCTCATACTTGTGAAATACACAAGAATGAACAATGGTGAGTATCCTTACATGTACAATAGTACCTGAATATATAGTTCTCACGTGGGTAGAAAAAAGGTTAGCATCTTGTGTCTCTAGGAGACCATGTTGGAGAGAAGTCTAGGGAGATAATACTTAGGCAATATAAGCTTTGGTACACAAGAAAATATAGAGATAGTAATGTAGGTATTATCATCGACAAAGAGTATAAAGAGGATGTTGTACAAGTTAAAAGACAAGAGGTATGATTGTTTTGGTTAAGCTAGTTCTAGGAGGGAAGTTTTGAGTGTTATTAGCGTATATGCACCACAGTTAGGACTTGATAAAGCTAGTAAACAATAATTTTGAGAGAATTTAGATAAGATGGTGTAATGAGTGCATGTAAGAGAGAACATTTTTATTGCCAGTGACCTTAGTAGCCATGTAAATATTAGTAAAGAAAGTTTTATAAGTGTACACGAGGGCTTTATTTATTGTGTAAGAAACAAGGGAATGAAGACTATCCTAGATTTTGATTTATCCTATGATCTAACCATATTGAGAACACTGTTTAGAAAGAAAGAATCCCACCTTCTAACATTTAAAAATGGGACAAACAAAAGTCAAATAGAAATTTTTTTTTACTAAGAGTATGGATGGATACAGCTGTTTGGACTGCAAAGTTACCTCAGGTGAGAGTGTTACCACGCAACATAGATTTCTAGTCTTAGACATAAGAATGAGAATCCATAAACAACATTGAAAGAACCAACAGAAAGATGCTGCAATGATTTGATATGGAAGCTAAAAGAAGATTGCCATGTAGTATGTCGAGATAGTTGGATCCAAAAAAGGATTGAACAACAGAGGAGAACACAAATGTAACGTGGAACAAGATGGCAAAATACATTTGAGAGGTAGGCAAAGAGATATTAGTAGTATCAAACAAAAGAGCATTGGCTAGAATATATGCAACATGGTGGATTGCAATAGTTAAGGAAGTTATAAAGATTAAGCAAGATTGTTACAATACATTAAAGAAGAATAAAATAAGGAAAGCTTACAAAATTATAGGTTAGGTAGGAATAAGGCAAAGAAGATAGTGCAAAATCTAAAGCGAAGGTTGCGAAAGAAATTTATAATAACCTAGACACAAAAGATAGGGAGAAAGAGATATAGATTGACGTAAGAGAGAGAGAGAGAGAGAGAGAGAGAGAGAGAGAGAGAGGAAGTCACAAAATGTATTAAGGATGAATATCAAAGAACTCTTATTAAGAATAAAGATATTAAGGAAAGATGGCATGATTATTTTGACAAATTATTCAATGACGGACAAAATATAATTTTGGATAATATCTCAGTGCCTCATGAATATTTGAATTAGTGCTTTATGTGCATAATTAAAGAGATAAATGTAAATGAGGAACTAAAGGGATGAAAATAGGGAAAGCCATTGTGTTTAATGACATCTCCATTGAAATATGAAAATGCCTTTGAAAGGTAAGAGTTAGGTGGTTGACAAATCTTTTTAACAAGATTTGGAACACTCACAAAATGCTTGAGGAATGGAGGAAGTGTATCTTTGTACCTCACTATAAGAACAAATGAGATATTTAATGTTGCTCCAATTACAAAGGCATAAAACTTATGAGTCATACGGTGAAATTAAGTGACTGAACAAAAACTAAAAAAGACTATAGAGATATCGAAGAATCACTTTGGTTTTATACTTGGATAATCAACTATTCAAGCTATATATACTTGCTTAAATAACTTATGGAGAGTTCTTAAGTAAAAGGTAAAGACCTTTATATGGTATTTATAGACTTAGAAAAATCATATGATAAATTACCTAGAGAGGTGCTATGTTAGTCCCTAATGAAAAAAAGAAAGTCTCCGTGAAATATATATTTAACTAATTAAAGACATGTATGGAGATGCAAGAACAAATGTAAGGATATGTAGAGGAAAAACAAGCAAATTTCCTACAGTAGTGATACTAAATCAATTGTTGGCATTAAGCTCATTCTTTTTAACTATAATAATAGACGAACTAACAAAATCCATTTAGCATAAGGTACCTTAGTATATAATATTTGCAGATGATATTGTCTTGATTGCTAAGACGAGAATGAATGTCAACGCAAAATTGAAACTATGGAGATAGACCTAGAATCAAGAGGGTTCAAATAAGCAAAGTGAAGATTGAATACATGAAATATAAATTTAGTTCAAACAAAGATGAAGATCAAAGTATAATGAAATTAGATAGAGAGGCATTCACTAAACAGAATCATTTTTTATATTTGAGGTAAATAGAATGCAAAGATGGATAACGGTATGACCTAGAGGGTCTAGGTTAGCTAGAGCAAGTAAAGAAGCATTACAAGTGTATCATGTGATAAAGGAATTCCCATGTGGTTAAAAGGTAAGTTCTATAAGAAAGTTGTTAGACTAATATTGCTTTATGGTAGTGAATATTAGGTGACTAAAAGAATACATACACAGAAGATTAGTGTAGCAGAAATGCTGTGATGGATGTGCAAATATACGAAAAAAGATATAATGATAAATGAAGACATTCACAAGGAAATTGGAGTGTCACCTATTAAAGATAAAATGAGCGAAAACATTTTATGTTGGTTTGAACACATACGGTATAGACATGTGGATACTCCAGTTAGAAGAATGAAGGCTACGAATTAAAAAAAAATGATCAAGGCTAGGAGAAGATTGAAAAACTTGAAGGAAGTCATTTGTAAATATATGATGACACAAAAATTGAAAAAATACATTACCCTGAATATGAATGAGTGAAGAAAAAGAATTCATGTTGATGACTTAACATAAGTTCATATATTGGTTCACGTAACTTACTTGGTATTAAAATAAAAAGCTCTAGAAATAATGATGAAATAAAATTTATTAATTAATTTAAAGAAAATCTTAGAACGATATATTTACTCAAAGCAAGCATTTTCCGCCACTCTTCCCTTTAGATTTGATACCTCTACACGTACTGCTAATAAAACTGAAAAAAAATAAAATAAAACTGAATGTACTTGATATATCCCATCATATTTCAACAAAAGCGACAAACTTCAAAGGACAATATAGCTGCTATTTGATTGCTGTCACAAGTAGCACTATCAAAATGGAGAGGCTCGCGTTAAAAGGCCAGGTCAAATTTAGACTGAACTAAAAATTCTTACTCTAAGGATTAACGAGCTTGAAGACGTTAATTCAAATTCGTCTCTAAAGACTAATGAATTTAAATGGATTAGTTTATATTTAAAAATAAAATATTAAAAAATTATATTAACAATTCATTTTTTTAGTAAATAAAATAAATAAAATTTTAAAATAAACATTAAACAAACATCACATAAATTCATATCAAATTTATAATTTTAAGTATTCAACATCATTTAAACATATTAATTGCCTAACAACCATATATAAATTGTTTTAACAAATTTAAAGACTAAAAAATATAACAAGTCTTTTAGCATTTAAATTTATCATTCATTTTAATTTTATTTTATTTTATTAAAAGATATAATGCATCAAGCCATCAGTGCATACTGAGATTGGCTTGGTTAAATTGGCTTATGCCTTGATTTTTTTATTTTGTTTTTAACATCTATTTAATTAAATGAGATTAATTATATGTAAATAAATAAAAGTATAAATAAATTTTAAATATAATTATAAATTAAAAATTATTACAATAAATAAAATAGGCCAATCAATTTGGGTCTGGACAAATCCATTTAGGCTTGAGCTTAAATGAATCAGGCTAAAAGGCCTTTTTACTTAAATGTTCTATAAAAATGAATCTCAAATCCTAAAAATATGAGTTGAGCTAAGCCGACCCAATGAGCTTTGACTCATTTTGACAGTACTAATCACAAGTATTCGTTTTATTATCCAATTTAGTTAATAATTGATCTTCTTTTTCTTCCAAAAAATTTCAATACAATAATATGTAATAAAAAATGATAATTATTCAATACACAATTAACAAAATCTTTTAAATTTTATAAGCAAGATTAAAATGATGGTACATATTCTACTCTATTTATTTTATTTTTATAATATTTATAAAGAACATTTATTATAAAAAAACATATGTTATTATTTTAATCTCACCTATAAAATCTAAAAACTCCACTAACATTATTTTAGATCTTATATTTTGTCCCAAAAATTCAAGTCTTGACAATGTTTTCCCGTTCATTCAACCAAAGCCACGGTAAGCTAACCACGTGTTCAATCACTCCATTATCTCCCATAGGTACAATATGATACAAACAGACTACACAACAGAATTAGCTCATTTGTTGTAGCTTGAGAAAAAGGGGCAAACAAAAGCATCTCAATTTTCTCTGTTCACACAATATATGTATTTGACACGCTTATTCACTCATCAGAACCAACATCATAAGTATTACTTGGCAATAATCTGAATCATGGAGGCTGTTCGCTCTTTATCACTGCATTTCATGATCAAGTCGACATATTCCATAGCTTCTGAGGGGAGTAGACCTTCAAGGAAAAAGTTAAATAAATGTGAATGAGTTGCCTTCATCGCATCAAAGCACTGCTCAAATACCAGCGTTTGTTGTTCTCCACTCAGCTCTGTTGCCTCTAACAATGGCAGTAAATCTTTCTCCTCATCATCAAAATGTTCTTTACAATGTTTCTGTTATCAACACAAGGAAAGATTATCAAATATCATATTCCCAGGGCAATCCATATTATTCCCTTGATTGGCTTGCATGATTCAACATATACAGGAGGGTGGAGGCAAAACAAGCATCTTCACAGACAATCAATGACATTACCCATCTTACAGATGGCCCTGAACCCATTTTGCATAACAGTGAAGTTATACCTGTAATGATTTAAGCCGGGTGCAAAGATTTGAGAGTCCTTCGTTGAAGGCAGGGGTTCCATGGTCCATAACTCCAATGGATTTCATGTCTTCTTTGATGCCATTCATAACTGGCAGGTCCCTTGCGTGTTCCTCATTTGCAGCTTTACATAGTCCTGCAATCAATTATAATCAGCAACATTTTAGTATACTTGTTTCTCCAAGTACAAAATAATGTAATTCTAAGACTAAAAGAATCTCAGCTTGTTTCTCCGAGTTGTTTTATTCATTACAGTTTAACAAGCTAAGAGTACAATCCACAAGCAAATGCATGTAAAATTGCAATTCTCTATTAAGTTTTCAAACCAAGCAAATTATCAACTGAAAATGAAAAATGAAAAACTTAAATTTTACAGAAATGGAATTCATAAGCAACTCATTTACCATCAAATTTGCTCAAAAACTGAAACAAACAAAAAATACGACAATAAACAAAATCTTTTGACTTTTAATATCACAAAGACTCGGTCTAGTGCCATGATTCTTGGTGAACATGTGGCTCTGTGAGTTCAATTCTTGCAACACCACAATTTCACAGTAATGAATTTCTTTATACGTACGAAAGCTCATTAGGCTTTGAACTACTTGATAGGTAAGCATAAATCTCTCTCAACTCATAAATCTTTCTCCCACCTCCAAAATTAAAAGTACCAAGTTGTAACACTTGAAGGCTATTTTGTTCAAGGCATTTTTTACTACAGGCGAAAATTTATGTTGGTTTCCAAAGATGACCCTGTTTGGTTTGAAACCCTTGGAACATAAGATACCGAAGGGGATGAGATTCCAACTTGCTGGGATCCAATTTCCATATCCACCTTAGGTTTTGTACAATGTAGTTGTCATTGGAATCTTACATTATCTTGTATCACCAAAACACCATGATTACAGTTGATCAACTTGCCCTTAATAAACAAGGCTAAATAAGACAACATATATGTAGTTACTCTTTATTCCTTTCTTAGACCTAATTAGAACCATCCTTTCCCTCAAAATTCTAGCACCCTCCACTTTCTCCCATCATCAAGCTGCAGTGCTTTCGTCATTCTTTGTGCTTTGCTGCCAACTATCAGTCATTATTTAGTCATTTTAGGCTAGAAATTAATTTTTTTCTATTGCATTTCTCCTTTTTGAGCTACTTTTTCCTTTTTTATGTCACCATTTCCTTGCACTCTATGTAGGATTTTCCTTATTCATTTTTTCCAGTTTGAGTTAATTTCTGGGGTCATTGCTTGCTTGATATTGGGTTCAGTACTCTAAGGTGGTTCCATTCGTCAAGTACTTCTTAAGAAGATGGATAGAGGCTTTGAACAATTTGAAGAGTAACTTGAATATGAATTTGCTTTCTAGGTAAGTTCATGGTGAGATTGGAGTTTTTTTTTGTGGTTAAGATAGATGAATACTGTTAGCATTTCAATTTTCTGGGTTGCATCAAAGAAAATTAATAAGCTTGCTTTTCCAACCTTCTGAACTTAAGCACAGGACCATATGTTGGTTAGTTTCCTAAGTGGATAGGAGAAACAATAATAGAGAACTGAGAAGAAAGAAACATGTTAAATGGGAGCTTAACAGTGGTTCTACTTGCCCCAACTTTTGGTTTATATGAATGATTGGACATGAAGAAAGAAGACATGGTCTTTAGCCATGGCAATATGGAGGATAGAATTTTTAATTAGAAGGATTGTTGGCTTTATTTTAGAAGTTAACTTACGGGATCAACCACTGTTCCAATGCATGTATTTAACATGTCTAAGCACTGGTTTAGGACTGTTAGTTGTGTATATAGCTGCTGTTACATTCATTATCAAACAGAATGCAAAATAGGATTAGGATTTTAAAAGGATAGTAAGGTGCGCCAAGGCACAACATTAGTGAGTTTTTTTTTTTCCTTGATTTGTGACCTAGGCTGCTATACGTTTCAAAGATGGGGCATATTAACTAGTTGATGTGGTGCCGTTGCGCACCTTACTATCCTTTTAAAATCCTAATCCTATTTTGATTTCTCTTCTCTGATTGTACGAGGACTTCCCATTTCCATATGCTTTTTCTTTTTGTTCGTACATTCACGTTTTCTTGTGAATAGTGATTTTTAAAATAATTTTTGCTAAGAAACATTTGAGCTATGTTTGTCTTTGAAAACATATGCACATATATTTTCTAAAAGCATTTAGCATATTGTTTTTTAGTCGGAACTTTTACTTTATTGTTTTCGTTTAAGATTTTAAATTTTAAAATATATAATTAGATTCCTGTCTGGTATTATTTTGAGATTAGGATACCTAAAAAGAAGTGGAATTAGTTGGAATTGAATTTATAAATGAGTTGGTTGAAAAATGCCTACTTGGAGATATAAGAAATGAGGCGGCTGCATGTGAGGCATAAATCAGGAAGCAAAACAGTTCTCTTCTAAGTGATTTTATGATAATATAAATGAACATTTGATGACTCAACATGTTTTGTTAGGAATATCTACGGAAAAGGGGAATGAAACCAAATCTAAGCTTTGCTCACGTCTTTGGTATAATTGATGAGTAATGTACATGCAAAATCCAAAAGACTGACCGTATTTATGCTCAAGGCAATGATCGTACTATTCAAAAAGAGCAACCAATGATTAGGACTAGTTCATGATATCATCAAGTCCAGGCTTCTAATTTCCATGTTTATTTATGTATTATATGGTTATTTTTTTGGTACATTTATTGGAAAATGTATTATATATATAGTAATTAATATTGGTATTATGCAACTATCGTGGGTGAAGAAATAGTTGCTTCTATCTACATCATTTGGGAATGGTGGAAATGCAACGTGTTGTTGAATGAGATGCTAAGAGGAAGGGAAGAAAAAAAAAAGAAAAGTTTCCCAAAATATTTGTCGTTAAATGAGACTAGAACATTAAAAAAAAAAATACATATGAACAGTACAAATAAGAACACTAACAACTATGACTTTTTGTTTTGTTTTTTTGTCTTACAGTCAAAGTATTTTCAAGCCAGTTTGTGTGCATCTCTAGACTCTTTCTGTTAAAAAGGACTAATTATAAAATCATTGTTGCAGTTTTTACCAATTTCATTATATTATATGTTGAAAAATGATAGAGCATAAATAATAGGATCTAGCATTGTGATGGCTTAGGTTGTAGGATTGATGAAAATAATTGTAAAATTTGGAAAAATTGGAATCATGAAAAGAACAGGATAGACAGTAGGTTGCTGTCAAATACATTCATAAGAATAGACATATAGAATGTTATTAGTTTTTTTTTTTAAATCACAAATATATTCACTCGTTTTATAATTTAAAATTAATTTTATTCGAATCGAAAATAATAAACAAAAAAATTATCAACAGTAATTATTTCAAAATTCAAATAACATTCAAATGCTTGAAAAATTTTTTTTCACTTTTATTTCGTCCTATCCCTTATCGGTAAAAAATTGTTAGTAGCTGAGATTTGTAGAAATGAATTTTCTTATAGAATGGTATTTGTCTATCTACGACATTATTATCTTTAATTATAACATGAAAAAATCTTCCATTCAAAGGGTAATTTAGAAGACAACTCAATAGTAAAAAAATGAAACATGCCAAGTTGAAAGCACAGAATAAAATAAAATTTTGTAATGAGAATCTTAAAGCGCTTTGGATCGTACCTCGATCAGCACTTTCCAGCACGGGAAAGACGACTCTCTCCTCCATCTGAGCATGCTCCAACATCACCTCCCGCAGCTGAGAGTAATTCTTCCCGAACTTTCTTAGCTCCATCCTCGGGCTCCCCACCGCCGGATCAACCGCCCTCCTCCCTCCACGTGTTGACAGATCCTCCGCCCACCTCACCATCCTCTCCAAGTGCCATGTAATACTCCTGTGCTGCAGCCGCGTTACCTTCGCCACCAACGGCGTCGTATCCTCCAAATTACACCTCAGCGGGGGGTGCGGGAACTTGTCCTCAATAAACTGGAGCAGCGTCTCCCGGTAGCCCGACACGGTTTCGGACCCGATCTCCAGCACCAGCGGTTCTCCGTCAGAGGATGGATTACTGGTGTGAACGAACTGCAGAGACAAGTTCTTGTGAAGCAATGCGAACCGGATGTAGGCGGCTAGTGTACTCGAAGAAGAACCGTGCAACCGGACGGCTGGTGCCACCGGAAAAGGCTTGAAACGCCTGGTACAATCGCAGGGAGCGATCTCCGCCGTGGATTTCTTCGACTTAGCGAAACAATTCCCCATTTTAACTCCAAAAAGAAGTGAAAGCAAGGATTAACAGGTACAAAAAAGCAAAACAACACTAATTTCAAGAATCAACGAGCAAGACAACGGTCATTTTGGAAACAAGATAAAGGAAAGAGAAAGAGTGAGATGAAAGAAAGCAGAGAAAGGAAAGGTAGATAAGAGGATAATGGCGTTAGTTAAAAGTTCTGTTGAAGCATCAAAACGGACTGAAAGCGATGCTAAATGATTAAGATTCAGAAAACTTCTTTTCCCTTGTAAAGTATAAAACTTAGTATTTAATAGAGTTGTTGGAGAGAAAGAAACGGGAAATCCGAGAGAGAGATTGAAGCGGATTTTTTTTTCTTTTTCAACGAAGAAGGCGAGGGCTTGCAGAGCAAGGAAAGGGATATATATACCCTCGCTTTTAAAGAGAGAGAAAGCAAAAATTAGCTGCTTTATCTACGTTCCCCATTGAAGACACCAGAAGGTCCGTAGGGAAAGAAACCGGATGGATTGTGGGTTTCCATGGACGCGTGGAAATTGTTTCCAATCCAATCTCCTCTCCAGAAATCCATCAATATGACAAAGGCTGTGAAAAGGAAATGTAATGCGGTGAGTATCATATTCACCGCTGAACTTTCTCTTGTACCGTAACAGAGGATGAGAGTGAGGATTAATACGACGGACACAGCCAGCATATCCATTTCGTTGAACCTTCTTGGGAATCCTGCAACAGTGAATCTCCATTTTGCAGTGCATAACTATTTTAGAAATTAGAATTTAATAGAGATTTTACATGTGATCAATAATGGGAATTTCTGTTGTAAGTTGTGATCAATAATATTATATCAGCTTCTGTCTGATTCGGGAGAACAAGCCCGCGTAAGGATACGTATACGCTAGATTTAAACAAGTAAAGCTGCCAAAAAAGATTGAGCTGCTTTGATCATGTTGTTCTGATTCATCCTTACCAAATTTAAAAGCTATTTTAGATGAATTGCGAGATTGATTTCGGTGAAATTAAATAAAGCAATGTGATTATTAAGTAAAAATAAATTTTTTAATAATAATAATAATAAAAAATTTTTAAAAAAATAAATTTACACTTTTTTTTTGTCTTTAGTGTTGAAATCCACCCTACCCCAGCATATCCACCTTAAGTAAAAAAGAGTTAATGCCACATTTTCCCCCTCAACTATAGAGGCTTCTGCCATGTATTACCTAAATTTAAAAACTCTCCAATGTGGTATCTAATTGTGAAAAGAATTCTCTTGACAATATGATTGTAGATGATAGTTGTGATCTCGAGTGCGTCATTATGGGGATATTGGATCGCTCCATAATATTCTAGACCAAAAGAGATGGTTTCTTTCCACCATGTCTTCACTCTTGTTTCTTGTGCGGCCATGACACAAAGTTTTGTATGCTTCTTTTGACTGGAAGAGCTAGGTCCTTCGAATGCGAAGCCACCAGTGATGATATTAATGACGCTAGCAATAGGCCTATGGTTGGCGAGAGTGACTTCCTCATTCTGCCTTTCTCTTTCAGTTCTTCCTCTTGTTTTTTTTTCCCTATCTTCCCTCTCATAGGTTCGCTTCTCCCTTCGTTGGTAGTACCTGTGTCTGTTGTCCCTTTTCTAATCAAAACTTCTTCCTCTCACGCCTAGCCTTTCTGTGACGAACTTTTTATCAAGTCCTCTATTTGGCTATTAAGTTTGACACATCCATTAGTGGTGTGTCCATAATTTCTATGGAACGTGCAAAACTTGTTGGTTTCTCTTCCCAATCTTTCAATTTCCCTTGGAGGTTTTATTAGATTTTGGTTTTCCTTGGCCACGAGAATTTCACGTCTTGGCCTCCTGAGTGGGGTGTAAAACTGATAAATCTTTCTTAGGGGGCTTCTTCTCCTCATACGATTGTTTTGTCTTGGATTCCTTGTTCTTTTTTCATTTGCTTTTCCCATTGGTCATTTAATCGCAATTTCTTCTTACACTTAATCGCAATTTCTTCTTCAGCATTCATATACTTTTCATCGTAAGCAAGTTGGCCAATAGCCTTGGTGACTTCTTCGTCAAAGACTTAGTAAAATCATTGTCTTTAAGGCCATTGCGGAATGCTGCAATGGCGACCGTATGATCAGGATCCTTGACATTGAGTGTCTCCTAATTGAATCTCGTGACATACTCCCTTAAGGATTTGCCTTCCTTTTGATTCACAGACATGAAAGTGTTGGATGTCTTCTTTTAGACAATACTACTAACAAAGTGACTCACAAACATGGCCTTGAGTTCTTTGAAGGAGCTTATCATTCCTAGTTTGAGTGAAAAATTCCAAGATCTTGTTGCTTTCCTGAGGGTGGTGAAAAAAACTTTACATATGATGGTGTCACTTGCACCCTGAATCAACATGCTTGTGTAAAACATTTCAAGATGGTTAATTGAGTCCAAGAATCCATCAACATCTCCATAGCAGAGAGCTTTAATCCCCTGGACAGCCTAGCCATGTCTATCTCTTTAGTGAAATGTGAGCTTCCCAAAGTTTCAAGGTCCAAGTATGTGGCCTTTTCTGCCACTCTCTACTCCATATCCTCCATTTTGGCTTGCATATCCTGCCACTTCTTATCTTAACCTCTTACCTTTCTTCATCCTCATCTAGTCTTTTGTTCAACTTTCTTATAGCTTTCATTTTCTTAATTCTTTCACTTCAGTTGAGACTCCAAGGCATGCTCTGACACTTAAGTCAATGTATGTCAGAGTAAAAGAGAGACAAAATAATAGAGAGAATTTAAGATTAGAGGAGAAAGAAAAACCAAGGGCTGAAAGCATGAAGGAGAGTCCTCCTTGTGTGCGCTTGGCTTCCATCTTATACTTGTTGAGTTAGGCGTAAAACTTAGCCTGTTGTATGATAGGCCTAGTATATTTTTGGGCCTAACAATCTTCATTAAACCCAAAGAATTGATAATTTTTGTGCAACAAAAATAACATTAAAGTGTTGAATATAATATTCTCAAAGATGTATTTGTCATAACTCATAGGGTATGATGCATCGACAGTATATAGCCTCTATATACTACAAATGCGTGAGAGATTGACATCTTATTTATGAGAAAATTGAAAAAAAATTATTTGTATTTATTTTTAAGGGCTTGACATCTTTTTAATTTGCTTGTTAATGAGATGTCAACCTTTTGTGTATTAACAATATATAAAGGTTATATACTATCAGTACATCATATATAAACTCTAACTAATAATACATTATAGGAGGGCGCACCAGTCATTTTACACAAATACAATACAAAACAATTTAAATCACCTCCAACAACTCAAATTTATTAATAGCTCTTGGCATATTTATCATTAGCTTCCATAGCATTTCTTGTTCAAAGCTCATTGCTAAGCATTTTCCTTTATACAAATTCTATCTTGAAAAAAGAGTCTTTGTAATTTGATGTATTATTATAGAGATTATTATCCAATATACAGTTAGTAGTATTTTTAGATTTCACAATCAGAGTTAAGATGATGACACATATCCTCATTGTATATATTTTTATTTTTTTTAATATTATTTAAAAGGTATGTATTATCATCTTAATCTCACTTTTGGATTCTAAAAAATTCACTGACAACATATTAGATAACAATCCTTATTTATAATCTCCATGACCTATTCATCAGTCAATGCAACAAAGCAAGACACATTGACTTCATAAATTGCAATTTTATGTGTTTAAGTTTCATTCCCTTGAGCAATATTCTTTAGATTAGTCTAAATGGACTGTGAGATTAATTTTGTTGAGATTAAAAATAATGATGGTGTGAGATTAATTATTGTAGAGACAATATTGGTTAATATAATGATGATTTATATTTGAATGTAATCACAGCAGTGACCGTGAGATAAGTGTATAGAAAGCATTGGAATAAAATTTATATATAATTCAATTTATAACATATTTTATACTTAAAAAAATTAAAATAATTAATGATCATTCAAATTATTTTATGTTATTTTTTTGATAAATTAAAAAGTAGTAATATTACTTAATAATTTAAAAGTACAAAAAGTGAATAAAAAATATTTACAGTTACAAGTTTAAAAATATTTATATATTTACATCGGCAGAAAAATTTTTAAACTTCATAAGCGAGGTTAGGATCATAACACATGTCCAATATTATTTATTATTATTTTAATATTTCTTAGAGAGTATGTATCATTATCTTAATGCGCTTGTAGAGTTAAAAATTTCTGATATGTGTCACACAAATAAAAAAAATAGTGATTTTACTAATAATAATAATGATATTATTATTATTATATAATCACTATTCAATATATATAAATATATATTCATTAAATATATATTTATATATATTATTATTAACAATAGAAAAAGAGTGTGGGGCACTCTCCCGCACAGAAGAGTCCTGATGCACACTCCCTCTCCCGGGAGAGATCGATTTTTGCTACATGGATGGAAAATTCCCTTTGAGACCTACAAAATATTGGCCCAGACATGTCCTTGGGTCATAATCAAGTAAGTCTATAAGGACAAAAAGATAAATGCAGTCCAAAGCAATCACATCTATAAATAACAGGTTAGATGATTCTTTATTTCAAGTAATCACTATTTTTCTGATTAGGACTCCGCTCAGCTTTCTGACTTAAGCATTGGAATGCTCACGCAGGGAAATATTCCTACGTCTCTTTGATTTCTTCTTTTTTATAGAATTCTTGGTAGACATGTGGACACGAAGATCAAGATTCCTACGACATACAAATTTATTGTTGTAAACAAGCAACAACAATTGGCGCCTTCTGTAGGAATCCGATACGAAAAGCTTTGTTGTGAAAGATGGTGAGAACACGATTGGTAGTAAGGAAAGTAATTGAGGAGGAAGGTTCAACTAGCTCTCCTGATTGTCAAATGCATAAAGAAGCCTAGGTGTCAGAAGCTGAACATACGAACACGGTCCCAAGAGCGAAATTGGAAGCTCTAAGATAGAGAAATGAAGAAATCACTAATGCATTAAAGATCTTGGTACATTTTTTCAAAGAAGCACTTCAAATGAGTTTGCCACCGGCTGTTCAGAATCTCGCCTGAGAAAGTCAGCTGCAACAAATTAATTAGTCGAACCCTCAGCCCCAGACTGGTGTAGGAAGACCAATACGCGGTAGACTAGTTTGAGGGAGACTATAGTGCGCCAAATTGAACTAGGAGAGACTGTACGCTAGATTGGTCTAGGGGAGACTATGCGCCAGATTGGTCTGGGGGAAACTGGCATGCGGCAAACTAGTCTAGGGGAAACTGTGTGCCAGACTAGTGTGTGATAGATCGGTGCATGGCAGACCAGAGCACAGCAGATTGGTATGGGAGATGCGAGAATGATAAACCTAGATGAAGATGCATATTGAGCCATCGGTGCTAGGCATGTCAGCATTTCTGACTTAGAAGCAAATTCAACTTGGAACCCTGATGGAAGTAGAGGAAGATAGGTGGGCCAAAGAGAGAAGGAGGCCGACACCCTTTGCCAGTGATAAAGGAAAAAGAGTTATAAACCAAGCAGACTCCTAAAGAGTTAGAAATTAGTCTACTTTCACGACTTAAGATACAGATAATGTTAAGAAGATGTTGAAAAGATTCTGGAAGAGAAGAAACTCGTTACTGTTGAGGACAATCAAAGAAGACAGGTTCCATTTAATGCCTTAATCATGGAAAGGCCCTTGCCCTGCAAAATTACAGCATACATGAGAAAGACTAACTCATACGATCACATATAGAATTATGAGTCGTTGATGCTCCTCTTTGGCTGGGAAGATGAAATTATGTCTAGGGCATTTTCACTTACTTTAACTGGTCATGCGATGAAGTGGTTCAATAGTGTGAAGGAGGGGTCCATTTCTTCATTCAACCAGTTGCGTATTGAATTTTTGAAGGTGTTTGCGATCAATAGTTAGAGGAAGAAGGAGGCAACATACTTGCTTACTTTGAAGCAAGGTAACAAGGAATCATTAAAAAGTTATGTCTATAGGTTATGTGATACTACCTTGGAGATTTGCAGCTTGTCGGTCGGTGTCGCAGTAGCAGCAATATTGCAAGGGACTAGGTCTGAGAAGCTACAAGAGTTACTATCTCTAGATCAGCCAACAACACTTTCAGAGTTGTTCATCAGAGCTAACAAATACATCACTCAGGAGGAAGTATTGAAGATGGTACTGACTCACTATCTCAAAGGAGGAAGGAAACGTGAGAGAGAATCTGTTGACAAAAGCACAGACAAATCCAACAAAGCTCCAATGTTGAGATATCATAATTACACTTGGCTTAATGAGCCTAGAACCTCAGTTCTTGCATCTATAGAAGGGATAGGACTGCTACAATTCCCTAAAAAGACAACAGGAAGTATGGGAATAGACATAGGTTCCTATTGTTGTTTCCATTCTACAAAATGGATATTCGACTGAGAAATGTAGGGAGCTAATGAATTAGCTTGAGAAATTGGACCGAGAAGGGAAAATAGATAGATAACTTTGGAGGAATGGGGAAGCCCGCTATTTTCCACAAAATCAGAGAGATAATTTACCTGCAAAATAGGCAATATGACAATAACAAAAGAGAGGGGGAGTAGATAGAAGGAGGAATGATGAAATAAAGAATGATCAAAGGGGCCAACAAGAAGACAATGAACCTACGGGCCTAGCCATAAATGTTATCTCGGGAGGAGATTCCATGACTAGAAGTTCATCTTCATCACGAAAAGCTTATGCTCGCCAATCATATCTAATCAATTCAGTGATGGAAGAAAAGAAGGACGATGAATCGATTGTATTCAACCCCTTCGACAAAGGAGATGTGATCTCTCTATATGATGATCCAATGGTAATAACTGCAGTAGTGGCCAAGCACCCTGGTAGTTGAATTCTTGTGGATAATGGTAGCTTGGTGAACCTTATCTATTGGAACTGCTTTGAGAAGATGAACATTAGTGAAGATAGATTAAAACTTGTCAAAACACCATTATATGGCTTCACAAGAGAAAAGATGGATGTAGCCGGGTCCATACAACTGCCCATCACCTTAGGAGAAAGTCCTAAAGATGTTATTTGATAGGTGCTGTTCATGATTGTGAAGTCAAGCTCCACAACCTACAATGTAATTCTTGGACGACCATTGTTGAACAAAATGAGGGTTGTGATCTTTCCATTTTACTTACTGATGAAATTCCACACACCTAATGGAGTAGGCCAAGTCTAGAGGTGTCAAACGGGCTGGGCGGCCCATGGCACGACACGATTCGGTACGGTGTGGATTGTGCTTGGCACGGCCCATACTTAAATGGGCGGGCTGGTCCAAGCACGATATACAATTGTGTGCCGTGCTGGGCTAGAGGTTTTTAGGCACATGGATTGGCACGGCACGGCCCATGAAGGGCCAGTGCTAGCACGTAGCACGCGGGTTAGCACGGCACGGCACACAAGCCCATGTGCCGTGCCATATTGGCTCATTTATATAAATAGAATTATATTTAACAAATCTAATTATAAAGTATTTCAATTATTGATATATAAATTTATAATATTTTCATTTTGAATATAAAAAGTATGATATGTCACATATTTTGTATATAACTTTTTATTAAATACACTTCTAATAAAAACTCATCAAAAAATAAATTATTAAAGATTATTTTATTCAAATGTTGGTTAAATGTAGAAGTTGGAGCACTAGATAAACCATATTATATAAGTAAATAATTAGGTTAAGAGAACAAAAAATAAAATAATAATATTTTATGTTTTATAGTCTTGTATTTGTGTATATGTGTGTGTGTATGTATTTTTAAATATTAGGATTGTAAATTTCAAAGGAAAACATTGGTACAATGGTAAATATTATTCCTTTGTAACATAGAGATCACGAGTTCAAGGTAAAATACTCTCTCTTAATGCAGAGAGAAGGCTATATACAATGATCCTCCCCGGACCCCACAAAGTAGAGCCTTTTTTATTGTGTTGCTCTTTTTTATAAGATTGTAAATTTCTATATCTTTATTCAGTAAATTTTATTATATTTTCTCATGGAGATAAGCATTTTGCCTTTTCCGATTGTAAATTTCAATATTTTTATTTAATATTTATTATTATGTTTTCTTGTAGATATAGGTATTTTGTCAAAGTGGATTATGTATCTTTTTATTTTATTTTTATTTATCTTGCATGTTATTTAAATTAATAAATATTTAAAAATAATAAAAATGTAAAAATTTATTAATGGGCCATGCTTGGCACGATAAGGCACGAAAAATAATGTTGGGCTTGGCCTAGCACGACCCATTAGTGCTATGGGCCATGTGTCGTGCTAGGCTACGTCCTTAAATTTTATGGACTGTGCCAGCATGGCCCATTAAAATAAAGTGTCGTGCCAGCACGAATCCATTAACACATGGACTAATATTTAATTTGACACCTCTAGCCAAGTCAGAGGAGACTAGAAGAGAGGAAAGACCTGTTATATTTCATCCACCACCAGCAAAAGAACTCAAAAGAAAGAAACCCATACCAGGACTGACCCCTAGATGTGAAGATGGATAGGGAAGATTTAAAACATTGATATTTTAAAGTTTCAACTAATATCATACATGTTATTTTGAACATTTTGTCTTTGCATTCCAGATTGTCGTTGGTTGTTGGTAGTGTGCAATAAATTAATGATTCTTAGTGTATATAATTTATTTTATTATCGTGATTACATATCTTGTAATTGGAATACAAAAATTTTGTTAAGCCTGAGGCGAAAAGTGTGCGATGTAGGCTACGAATGTACTTGAAGCGAAAAATGCGCAATATAAGTCATGCATGAAGATAAAAAGTGCAAGGGCTTGAAGCAAAAAATGCGCGAGGTAAGCTACGCACATGAAAAAAGGCCTGAAGCGAAAAATGTGCGATATAGGCTACACATGTACTTAAAGTGAAAAGTGCACGATTTAAGTCATGCATGAAGATAAAAAGTGCAAGGGTTTGAAGCGAAAAATGCGTGAGGTAAGCCACGCACATGAAGAAAAAAGCCTGAAGCGAAAAGTGCGCTATGTAGGTTACACATGTACTTGAAGCGAAAAGTGCGCAATAGAAGTCATGCATGAAGATAAAAAGTGCAAGAGCTTAAAGCGAAAAATGCGTGAGGTAAGCCACGCACATGAAGAAAAAACCTGAAGCAAAAAGTGCGCAATATAGGCTATGCATGTACTTGAAGTGAAAATTACGTGATGTAAGTCATGCATGAAGATAAAAAGTGCAAGGGCTTGAAGCAAAAAATGCGCGAGGTAAGCCATACACATGAAAAAAAATGCTTGAAGTGAAAAGTGCGCGATGTAGGCTACGCATGTACTTGAAGCAAAAAGTACGCGATGTAAGTCATGCAAGAAGATAAAAAGTATATAAGGGCTTGAAGTGAAAAATGAGCGAGATGAGCCACGCACAAAGAAGAAAAAGGCTTGAAGTGAAAAGTGCGTGAAGTAGGCTATTCATGGACTTGAAGTTAAAAATGCGCAATGTAAGTCATGCGTGAATATAAAGGAGCGCAGGCTTGAAGCGAAAAATATGCAATGTAAGACACGTACATAAAAGACGGGAAAGTGCACAGACTTAATACAAAAAATTCAAGACGTAAGTGATGCACGTAAGACATGAGAATTTGAAGCGAAAAATGCGTAACGTAAAACTATTTATTACATTAGACAAATTTAAAATATGTATAAGGTAAATATGTGACCGCTGAAAAATTCTTTGTAAAAGACTAAGTTATTTCACAAAGAATTGAGGAGCAATTGATATGTGCCACACAAATAAAAAATAAAAAAAATAATAGTGGTTTTACTAGTAATAATGATATTATTATTTTTATTATTATTATCATTATTCAATATATATAAATATATATATATATATGTTCATTAAATATATATATATATATATTAAATATATATTTATATATATTATTATTAACAAAAAAAAAAAGAGTGTAGGGCACTCTCCCGCGCGGGAGAGAGTCTCGTGAGCACTCCCCTGCATGGGAGAGTTCCGATGCGCACTCCCTCGTGTGGAAGAGTGTCAAAATGAGAGAACCATTCTCTTGTGTAGGAGATTGTGATTATGCTTTCCTGCGCAAGAGACCAATTTTTGCTACATGGATGAAAAATTCCCTCTGATACCTACAAAATATTGGCAAAAATTCATTTGGCCCAAATGCATTCCTAGGCCATAATAAAGTAAGTCTAGAAGGACAAAAAGGTAACTGCAGTCCAAAGCAGCCACCTCTATAAATAACAGATCAGATGATTCTTTATTTCAAATAATAACTATTTTTCTGATCAAGACTCTGCTTAGCTTTCTGACTTAAGCATCAGAGTGCGCTCGCAATAAAAAATTCATGTCTCTCTGATTTCTCCTTTTTGTGTAGAGTTCTTGGCAGACACGTGGACATGAAGATCGAGATTCCTATAATATACAAATTTATTATTGTAAATAGGCAACAACAACTTCATTGTCAATATTTGAGATAATAATATTTTAATAAAAGTTAATAGTTTAATAAAAAATAAAAATTAATGAAATAATTTTATAAATATATTAAGTAAAAAACAAGCGGAGGATTTCACCGTCTCCAATCTCCATGTGGACCTTGCATCCTTGAGGAGAAATCCCCATTTCCACAGGAAGTAAATCTCTTTAATCGCACGGCGCAAACGAAACTAAAACATTACATAGACCCAACCAAGCATCTAGTTTCATTTCGTTGCAATTCTGTTCCGTTTGTCAATAGCTTGTTATGCTTTTGTCTATTATTGTGGTATTTCCATTCTTCCGTTTTAATGTTACGAGCCTTCTTTGCATTTTCGAGAGAGCTCCAATGCCAAAAATGGTCAGATCCAACCACTCAATGTATTTTAATGGAGGAGTAAAGGAGGCCGTAGTGTGAACATTTAGGAGTTTGAATGTGGAAGTTTTCCTTCAAATTAATACAATGATGATGTGAAAAGGTTTATGAAAGTGAAAGTGCACTTCCTTTCCAAATATTTAAATATGGTTCAAATGTTGGAGTCGTTAGTGTTAGGAAGCATTAATATTTAACACTTTTAGTCTAAACAGATCATTAGTTTCAGATCGTAAAATGAACGATAATACGTGTACTTACATCAAATAAAAAAAAAAAGGTTCGTGAGAGGACATGGACATAAAATCGGCAAAGTTAAATGGATCAACATCAATTTTGAGCTAAATTTTGGGCGATTTAATGAAGACTAATATCATGGACAACTGTGCGGGTGGTTCATTAATATACTAATATGGGTATAAAGATCATCTTAAATCTTGTGAAAAACTTTAATTAATTGGTTGGTTGAGCATTGCCAATTTGCCATACCAATAATATTTCCTCTTTCTTTTTCTTCCTCAAACGAAGCACACCAATTCATTCCATTGTTGATTAGATGCTGTTTTATATTTTATTATATTCCCAGTTTCCGATAGCTCAAACCTCTCTATATGCAATGACGCTGGGGCTACGAGCCCATTCAAATATATATAATAGGGAAGAAGACTAAGATGGATCCATTTATAAGTATAAAATTAACTATATTTTACATATATTTAGAATTTTTTATATGATCATATTTTTTAGTTTGACCGCAGAATTTTATTTTTTATTCACATAAGTCATACATGCTAAATTTCAAGTTAATCGAAGATATCTAACTATTTATTTTATAATAATAAAATTTCAGCCATTAATATATATATATATATTAAAAAAATACAATTTTTGATTAAAATAGGTGTATTGGATCAACTATAAAATTTATGAGCATGATAAATACAAATAGGTTGTTAAATCTAATGGTTAGTTTGTAAAATATTAATCCTACATTAAGTTATAAAAAGTGTGTAAAATATATATGAGAAGAGAACAAATTTAATTTTACACGCATTTATATCTTTCTATACAATTTATATTTTTTGAATCTGACTGTTTAATTTTATGTTATATTCGCGTACATCATGCATGCTAAATTTCAAGTTAATTAAAGATGTCTAACTATTTATTTTACAATAATAAAATTTCAACCCTTCATATATATTGAAAACAAGTATTATTCTTGGTTGAAAGGACAAGAATATCAAATTAATTAAAAAATTTACATGTATGATAAATGCGATTAGATTGTTAAATCTAATTGTTGGTTTGCAAAAATATTAATTTTATATAAAGTTATAAAAAACATGTAAAATAATTTGTTTTACATATGTGTAAGTGTATTTCTCATCATATGTATTATAGCAAGGCTTATAAGAGGATTTAAGTCCAAATTAGATATTGCATTTCTCTTGTTTCTTATGAACCACACACACACATGCACATACATACATACATACATACATACATACATACATACATACATACATACATATATATATATATATGTATAAAATGTAAGTGAGTTTTTTTCTGTGGAGAGGAAACTTTGCAAACCAGTAAAACGAGATGTGCCAAGAGGTAGCGGAGAAGAAGACTGGAGCTGTCTTGAATAATGAGTGCGGTGACATGTGATGGTAGAAGACTAAGCAAGCCTAAGAACAAGGCTAAGTAGAGAAACTAATTTAGAGAGGGTTTAAGAGAGTTTTTTGAATGAGATCACTTGCCAAAAAGTGACTTTCAATGACAACAAGAACTCTTATATATAGGTGTGGAGAATAAGAGTTACATATCTTTGGTATTAATAACATAATAATGAAAATTGGCAATTACAAATAATTAATACTTTGTCTAGTGAGAGTTTTATTTTTGAATATAGAAACTCACTACTCTATTCTGAAAGAAATAGGGAAAATCATTCATACATCAGAGAAATGTTAAGAGAAGAACTCTTAACTATCTTCATATTTGATCCACCAAGTCAAGCCTTCCAAGACATTCTAATAGTGAAGTAACCCAAAAATCCTGTCCTATTTCAGGGTTATCTCACTTCTTAGTGAAATCGCTATTCAGTGAAGATGTTGATGTTGTTCCATAAGATGTTATTTTCTAAAGGTACTATTTTGAAAACAAGTTGTTCTGTGAATGTGCTATTCTATGAGGAGCTATTCTGTAAATAACTGTTTTGTGAGAAGCGATTTTGTAAAACAACCTTATTACCTATTTTGATTTTCCTTCACTGTAGTATGAAACTTACAAAAATAAAATACTAGTTTCCAAAATCAAGTATCTATAATATGTATGTATGTATGTATGTATGTATGTATGTATGTATGTAATGATGTGGGAGATATATACATCTCCATTTTTTAATTTCTTTCCATAAAACTTTATATATGATGTTGGATTTGCAATTTAATTGTTCCTTTTCGATTTGCACCTAGTAGGCTAGTACTCTAGCCCAAAGCTTGGCTTTACTTAAAAATCAAAAAACAATCAGAATAATGCTGACTCTCTGTTGTTTCAATATAGTAACATGTGATTAATTAATTCCATCTTCAACAGTGCTCTTAATTGCTAAATACAAAATAATTTGGTTGATCAATCATTTATCTCTTGCCATTTAAATCTTGAATCATTTAGTAAATAGGCATTTCCTAACCAACTCTATGCTTGATATATCTTCCTAGATGGAATATTGTAGTTTCTCTATTCTACCTTCTATCGATATTTTAATTACTTGCCTTGTATTTTAAGTTAACCAGATTATTTTTGGACAAAAGCTTTTGCTCTAAATAGCCTAAGAGTAGGTTGTCTTAATTGTTTTAGCTAAATATATGCATCAATGACCAACATTTGAAAGAAATAGCCATGCTATGGTTTTCAAAGCAGATGTGGTAACTATTGACGTGAAATTGAACTAATAACCAACCGAGACGAAATGTCTAGCAATAGGAAGAATGGACAAGAGAAGCAACATTTTCAGAGCAAAACCAAACTACGTGTTCCAATTTCCCAAAAGGTTGTTTACAAGTTGAAACTAAATCTTAACTCTATCACCCTCAATCCCTTGGCTTGATCAACGCTTTCAAGGTATTCTTCATGACTATAGTAAACTCCATCTTCCCACTAAAATCTAGCTTGCTATTAGATGGATAGGCTGTCCATTCAAATTCCTGAACCATTCTTCCTAACATTAGGTGAACATGCATTGCGGCCATTCCTAAGCATTTCTCTTATACCTTCTTATAAACCATATATATAATGTAAATGAGTTCTTTTTTGTGGAGAGGAAACGTTGTAAACTAATAGAACGAGATGTGCTTGGAGATGATGGAGAGGAAGACTAAAGCCAACCCTAAAGAATTAGTGCGATGGCAGGTGGTGGTAGAAGGCTGAGCAAACTTGTGAACAAGGTTGAGTAGAGAAAGAAATGTAGAGAGAGTTTGAGAGAGTTTTCTGAGTGAAATCACTTGCCAAAAAGTCACTTTAGAACTCTTATAGTTAGGTGTGGAGAATAGGAGTTACATATATTTGGTATTCATAACATAATAATGAGAATTGGCTGATACAAAGATATAATACTTTGTCTAGTAAGAGTTTCATTTTTAAAGATAGTAACTCACTACTCTGTTTTGAAAGAAATAGGTAAGAGCACTTATATTTTAGAGAAAGGTTAGGAAAAGAACTCTCAACTATCTCCATATTTGATCCACAAAGCGTAGCTCTCTAAGATATCCCAATAGTGAAGTTAACCTAAGAATCATGTCTTATTCCGAGGTTAATTTCCACTTCTTATTAGTGAAAGTACTATTTAGTGAAGATGTTAATATTATTCCATAAGGTGTTATTCTGTGAAGGTACTATTCTGAGAACAAATTGTTCTGAGAAGAGCCATTCTATGAAGGTGTTATTCTATGAATAGCTATTCTGTGAATGCTATTTTATGAAGAGCTATTATGTGAATGTGCTATTTTTTGAAGAGCTATTCTATGAGGAGTTGTTTTATGAGGAGCTATTTTGTGAAATAGCTTTATTACCTATTGTGACTTTCTTTCACGGTAGCATGAAACTTAAAGAAATAAAATATTAGTTTCTAAAATCAACTATCTACAATATCTATATGTAATGATGTGGGATATATATAGGATAATTATTCTATACATCATTAATGGAGTTTTTTGACTTTACAAGCGAGGTTGAGATGATAACACATACTTCATTTTATTTATTTTTATTTTCTTAATATTTTTAAAAGACATGTGTAATCATTCTAGCTCCATTTGTAGTGTCAAAAAGCTTCACTGATGATATATTAGATATTAATCCACATATATATATACACACACATATCCATATTTTAATTTCATTCCATAAAAATTTATATATGATGTTGGATGAGAAATTTAATCGTTCCTTTCCACTTTGCACCTGGTACTCCAGCCCAAAGCTTGGCTTTACCTAAAAATCAAAAAGCAATCAGAAGACTGCTGACCCTTTGTTGTTTCAATAGTAACATGTGATTAATTAATTCCTTCTTTAATAGTGCTCTGAATTGGTAAATACAAAATAAATTGGCTAATCAATCGTTTATCACTTCCCATTTAAATCTTGAATCATTTAATAAATGGGCATTTCCTAATCAACTCTATTCTTGATATATCTTCCCGCGTTGAATGTAGTATCTCTATTATGCCTTCAACCCATATTTTAATTAGTTTTCTTGTATTTTAAGTTATAACCAGATTATTACAAAAGCTTTCGCTCTAATTAAATACCCTAAGAGTAGGTTGTGTTTATTGTTTTAGTCAAATTTAGGGAGCAGTGGCCATCATTTGAAAGAAAGAGCTATGCTATGCTACAATTTTCAAAGCAGATGCGGAAGCTATCGATCTGAAATTGAATTAATAACCAACCGAGATGGAGTGTCTAGCAACAGCAAGAATTGACAAGAGAAACAACATTTTCAGAGCAAAACTAAAACTACGCATTCCAATTTCCCAAAAGGTTTTTTACAAGTTCAAACTAAATCTTAACTCTATCACCTTCAATGCCTTCGTAACAATTCTTTAACTACTGCTTGTAAATACTTCATTTTTTCTACATCCATCTCGTCTACTTTCGATCCCCAACCGTCCATTTAATTTAATCGTAAAGCTTAGATTGAGTGTCTGGGTTCTCAATCAGCTGTGCCATGCCCCATTCAAGTGCAGCTGCGGTGGTATAGGTTCCACCTTCGAGGAACTCAGCAGAGTGAGACCAGCTCTGTGGATGGTGCAGATTTTTTTCCTTCAACTTTGAGATCAAAAAGGGTGTCCAGGTACGAAAATGACATGGCGGATTTATTCGACTTCGGGTTTAAAAGAACTTCTTGACGCTTTTGGATGAATTGGACTATATAATCCACCTGCTCTTTTCGAACTTGGAGTGCTCGCTTGCGTTGCTTGGAGAAAAATGGGCTTAAAATGGGAAGATAATCATCAATTCTTGCATCACGTGTGATCAAAACAGTTTTCGTTACCTTATCAATTTTCCCAATGGTTTCTTCATCCATTTCAACACCAAAACACATGCATAAGAATATATAAAACACAGTGAAACGAGCATTTTTCAGCACCGAAACAACGCCGTTATTTACTGAAGCTTCCGCTTGAAGACCATCGATGAGTTTATCCATTGCATGCTCTCTTGTATTACGGAACTCTTTAAGGCTACTTGAACTTAGCATATTCTGAACAATGTTCCGTCTCAGAGAACTTCACACAGGCCCGCAAACCGCTGCGTTTACGGTGAATTTGTTGCACCTAAAGATATTTCGAGTGGTATTTTCTCGTGTCACTACAAAAATCTGTGCTTTACCGACACTTTTTTAGTGGGGGTTATAAATATGCCGTTATTTGTATGCATGTAAGGGCACAAATTTGTGAGCCGGTAATAGTAAAATGTTTAACGGCACTTTTCAAATTAAAACTCTTCTTATTTTTCCGAGCAAAAAAAAAATCTGATTTTTTAACTTTCTTAATTTTCTTTTACCGAAAAAAACCTAATTTTCTCAATTTTTCTCTCCATATTCACAATCTCTATTGCTGAGCTCTGTCTCGTCTCTCCATCTCCATTACCCACACGTAACGCCGCATTCACTCATTACTCATTCCATATTCACAGTCATCTTTCCATCACATCGCCTAACTTCCATCATTCTCCACATTCGCACTTAGCTCTATCTTCATCATTTTAAAGAGGACCAGCGGTCTCCATCATCTCCATTGTTCACCGGGCTCCACATATTTTGGGCCTTCACCGATAGGTCTTCTCACAAGCCTATGAACAATAGCTCTTCACCAATCTCTACTTCGTCCACAAATTTAAACTGCAAGGACTCTGTTTGCTCTTCTATTAGAAGTTAGAATTGTTTATTTGGAAGGACATGATTTGATTTCATGTCAACTGGTAAGTTAGAACTATATTAATATTTTTTTCTAGGCATAGATTTAAGGTTATTTTGCGGATGTTTTCTTATTGTGTTTAGGTATATTGGCTTAGGTGAGTGGAATTAGAGCTGTTTTACTGCAAAAGGCACCTATAACAACATTAGATCTTGCTGTTATGTTTAAAGCTAGGCTAAAATCTCCCGAGGTATACTATCCCTATTTCAGAAAGAAGGCTAGAAATAGTAGGCTTTCTGTTATCTTGTGAATTTTAAGACTAGTATCTGGATATTTTATACCAACATGTATTTTCTAGAATTTACAGTCTCAAATGAATTGATTTAACAATTAAACTTATATTTTATATAATTTCAAGTTGTTTTGTTTGTTTAACATCAACTTGGATCCCTTGTTGTCTTATCTGGACATTATTTGCTTTTCTTGTTTGATGTAATTGGGAGTTGCAGATTGCATTGTAGTCTTGTTTTTTATTTTTAAGTTGGTTGATTAATCTAGCCATTTTGCTTTTACTGGCTTCAAGTAGCACAAGATTGAAAGGATCCTGGTTTGCCTTTGAACTTCATACTTCTTCCTGGTAAGTAGTACTGCTTCTGCTTTCTAATTTTTTTGCCTTTCCCCTTCTTCTTGGAACACAATTTCTTTTGGCTATTGTCTTTTGACATCGAACTTACTACTTTCTATCCTTTAATTAATCGTTGAAGCATATCACTCATTTTTTATGCTGTATGTTTGATCCTGAGGTGGCATTTTTAATCGATTTATTGCTTTAGAGAATTCCACTCGTAAGATTTTGATTTGATTTTTACTGCAAAGAGTTCAAACTTTGATTGAGGAGCAACATAGTTGAACTTTAGAAACTACCGATTGAGGTCAATATATCAAAATGCAGAATGAAATGCTAACTTCTTGCTTTTGATGTTTGCTTCGTTATACACTTCTCATATGCTAAATTGTGATTGATCATTTCATGATCCTTACTCTACATGCATGTATATATCTTCATGTAATACTAGAATAGTTACAGTATTTAGACCTTAAGCTTTTGTTAGTTCCAATTATTATTTGTTTAGCTTTTGTCTTACATTTTGGAAGTTCATCAGCCTTTTTTATGAATCATCCATGTGCACAAATCTTTGAACTGATGCTTGATTTACATGTGATCTAGAATTAACGACCCTTTACTCTTTTAACATCCACAAGCGCTGTCATTTGCCCTGTTTTAATGACCCAACCCTTTACTCTTCTTATTAGGCAATCTGAATATTTCCCTCTTCTTAAATCACTAATAGTGCTTTCTCTTCTCCTCATCAGTAGATTCTCCTAACATACACTCTTCAAAGGTTTTTTTTTTTTTAAATTTTCTTTCTTGTTCTTTAGAGAGCTTTATCATTGTCGATCTCTTTTTTTTTTTTGAAATTTTGTTCCCTAAGTTTTTAGCCATCCAAGGTGCAATTTCAGTCACTTGGTGTCCATTCTTCATTCAATGTGATGATTGTTGACGTTGGGGTTCAGTCCATTTTAATTTTAGAATTTTAATATGTTTAGAATTTTAATTTACTGTTTGTGAAGTTCTACGATATGATTTGGCTTTGATTTTGATGTTTGGCATTCTAATATTTTCTTCAATTCAGATTGTAAGGATTATATACACTGAGAAATGAATGGCGTTTGTGAACAAGAGATTTGGCTGAGCTTTGTGATCGATTCATGTGAGTACTCTTTCTTTTCAGACCAAACAAGCTTCAAATTTTTACTGTAGAATTACTGATAAAATCAGATTCTATTCTGTAGCATTTGCAAGCAAAATGAAACCAATGCTAGTTATGACAGATAGGTAACAAAAGCCTATAGATAGGTGTGCTTAACTGTTATGTTTTGTTAACAGTCTAATGCAATTTTGCTTTGTCGGTAAATGCAAGAGATGCTTATTTTTCAGGCCATTCACAGTTCAACATTAGGTATATGAATTAATTAGCCACATTCTAACACTGAAAATCAATGAATTAGGATTGCTCGTTTACAGTTTGAATTTCTTCTGTCTATGATTTTGTTTTCTTGAGATAAATACATAACATATAAAATGAAAAAAAAAACCCATTGCCATAGCAGTACTTCATTGATTGTTGTCATACTAGCTCATATCCAAATCCTATAGTTTTTCCAAAAAATTTAGCTTTTTTGGCATAGTGAGTTACACCCCTTAAAATAATCCAACTTATAAGCTAACGGCTGAGGTTGACTCTTAGCTCCTTTCATAACTGGATAAAACTTATCATTCTTTTTCATTTTTCATTTATTTATAGTATAGCTGCTACTGCCCCATATCATCTTCATTATTGAATAACAGATATCCTTAACACTAACCTATTACCTTTTCCCTACCTATCCATCCATCTTGTTATCTGTCTTCATAATTGGATTTGTAGATAGTCTAGGTTCAATTTTATTGGAGAGTATTGAAACCCCAAATATTAGGACAAACCTTCCCAACAAATTAAAACTTCCCCTTCAATTCTTATTATAACAAACCAAACACTTTCTATAGTGCCCTATTGTCACGTACCAAAATATCAAATATTTTACTAATTTCACATAATCAATTTACTTACGATTGGACTATTCACAGTGTCGACTTATATTGAAAATAAAATTTATTATTTTTATACAAATCCTAGGATTCAAATTCGAAACATTTAATATAAATATAATTTAAATCTCTAGGTTCAATAAACAACTAACTTATAATTTACATCCCAAGCATTATGTACATAAAAGTGCATTGTACAAGTAAGTCTAAATACATAAAAGAAAAACTAGTAACTTATAATAGGATAGTCACCTGAGGATACCGAAATTAAGTCCTCCAGATGAAGACCCAACTACTGCAGATAATCTGAGAATGGGAAAAATAAAGTGGTGAGCTAATTGCTCAATAAGAAATATATATACGAAAGTTGATACAACGTATCCTATATGCAATTTTTAATAAATAGAATTTCACACGAAAAACATGAATTTATACTTTAAATCACTTGGGCACGATCTATCAAAAAGGATATTATAGTGGATTAGATAACCAGGTGAGTATAGCAGGATTCTTTGGAGCACCTCACGTGTCTTGTCATCAAGTCCACTATAGGGAATTTTAGTAACACTTAATTAAATCACAAATTCAGTAAAATATCCAATAACTTGTGACAAACAATTCTTAAATCCTCCAAAATCATAAGTTACTCCATAAACAATATTAAACCATATTTGTACCAATTCCAAACAGATATTTCAAATAAATATAATTCACAAAACATAAATAGCTTATAAATTGAAATCAAAAATAAATCAAATCTAGGAGTGCCTGGATCTATGTTAACCAAGGATTTACCACCCCCAGTATAAGTGCAGTGAAGACTAGGCTACAGCCAATAGACTCATGCACTATAGTAGACATATGGCCATAGTCAGGGGGCCACAGTGCGTACACTAGCTAGGTGTCACCTGTAGGAGCTAAAAACTGGGCTAAAGTCAGTAGCATCGGAAGGGAACGAGAATGCATGTACCCATAGGTAGCTATGAGGCCAACAGTTTCAAAACATTTCATAAATATTTTCAAAGTTGTTTACGGAGATAAATTTAATAATTCATATCTTAAATAAATTCATGATAATTAAATTCATAGTTTTCAATACATTTAAACATAAAATAGCACAATATATTCTCAAAACAATATTAACATTCAAACTAATTTATTTAAATACCATAGAGTATATAAAAATATATAAGCATCAGAAAATGGATAAAAACAGATAAAATATCATAAAATCTATTCAATAATTGAATTTGTGATTTAATATGCATTAAATCATATTTAGAAATTTAAACTTCAAACACCTAAAATCATTTTCCTTCTTTTCTAAAATATCATGCCAAATAGTGAATTTAAGGGTTTAGGTTAGCTTAGAAAAATTTTGGCAGAATAACGGTTCGTTTTAACCTAACCTCATGCACGAAAACACAACTTCAAACCACAAGTTCCAATTTTCCAATTTCCAACCAAATTATCAATTTCAATTCCAAAGAGGTAAATTTATAAAAATCATGCAACGAGGTATCCTTAAGTGTGAGGGCCCGAAGTGCCTTATGGGTCATTCATCACCTCACTTATCCATACTGTCCCCTCTGGGTTCTAGAGGTGGCCCCCGTTACGCAGACATGGCACTTAGCCCCTCACGGATTTCTTTCGTGTCCGCTGTGACTCGAACCCCTTACCACTTGTAAGTGTCGAGACACGACTAACCATTGGACCCACGACCCGAAGGCCAATAACATCCGCTTAACACTTACTTGATTTCTTAGGAATATTTCGAACTAAATTTTTCTTTCTCTACTTACAGTTTGTATTCGGTGTTAGTGTAGTATCTAAATCCAATCCTATCTTACTCATATTATTTCTCGAGCTAAGTCACATTTCTCAAGGAGGTTTTTCTTATGATTTTTGTCTTATTTTACTATTCCCAAAAGAGACAGGTCGAAAACCTCCCCTTTGTATTTTATCAATTTCCCCAGGTATAATTTCCTGCACTAAAACACATTTTAAATCACATAACACAGCAGCTGGTGTTTCTCCACAGTTTCATGCAATCATGTATTTCAAAGATCTCGAGAGTTTAACTATTACTAAGTTCGTATCTACCACATTATACATAATTCAAAACATACATTAGGACCCGGATCGGACTCGATAACCACCTAGACTCACATAGTCATCTAGTGCGATCCAAAGTTACATCCCACATATTTTCCTAGTACTGTGAAATTAACATACATATGACCATTAAAATGATATACGAATAGTATACCTCAAAATACAAAATGCTAGCTCCGGAGAACGCAAACGAGTACCACTACTAGGTACGGTTTCTCGGGAGCCTACACGAAGCCTGAGTCGGTTATCAACTCGTATGATCTGCAGATGTAAAATTAAGGGGTGAGCAATCCACGGCTCAGTAAGTAATTTAAATAAAAACATACTAGGCTCATATCGTAAAACACGATCATACATGCTTGAGATTATTGTAAATTAGCATGTATGGATTATACTAAGGTTTATTATCATTCCGTAAGTACACAGACGTCATATACTTGTTCATGCTTTCATTCCATTCTTAATTTCATAAGGCATCATTCTTTTTATCAGTATGATTAAGTGTGAAAGAAACTAACATTCAAGTAGCACATGTTCAAGTGGCACATATAAACATAATCCAATAATCACACACATCATATGTCATATGCATAAGATCTATTTCATCCTTCGACATTCGTCGCATTCACGGATCACAATCACTTACTTATCGTCACAATATCCTACGATTTCTCATATTTCGTCGGAACTCGTGTAGCACTTAGTTCCCGAAGGACTCTAGAGGTGGCTCACACGGTACACAAATCGAGTCTTTGCTAGGTTTGACCTTTAGGACTTAGACTGATTACTAACACATCGAAACTCGTGTAGCACTTAGTTCCCGAAGGACTCTAGTGGTGGCTTACACGGTACAAAAATCGAGTCTTTGCTCGGTTTGGCCTTTAGTACTTAGACTGACTACTAACACATCGGAACTCGTGTAGCACTTGGTTCCCGAAGGACTCTAGAGGTGGCTCACACGGTACAGAAATCGAGTCTTTGCTTGGTTTGGCCTTTAGTACTTAGACTGACTACTAACACATCGGAACTCGTGTAGCACTTAGTTCCCGAAGGACTTTAGAGGTGGCTTACACGGTACAGAAATTGAGTCTTTGCTTGGTTTGGCCTTTAGTACTTAGACTGACTACTAACACATCGAAACTCGTGTAGCACTTAGTTCCCGAAGGACTCTAGAGGTGGCTCACACGGTACAGAAATCGAGTCTTTGCTCGGTTTGACCTTTAGTTTCCTAGCTTTCGACAATTATGACTAGGTGCTAATTGAGGTTTATGAACTCAACATCGGGGGCGATATGTATATTTGGTACTCAAATCACATATACATACTCAAAGCATAACAAATATGTTAACATGCTCAGTAATCATAAGGGAGCCATAACACATAACACATTACACAATTCATAACAAGATCACCTTTCAAATAAGCATATTTCACAGGCACATCATGTCCAATTTAAAAATCTTACCATACTTACTCATTTTGTCCTACCCGTAATGTCCAACCAAAACTCTATATGAGTTGAATTAAGTATTTAATGAGAATTCTTTCATCTCTTACGAGATGATACTAGTAAGATTTATTTAACTCACTTACCTCAATGCTTGGTAGGTTATCTTTCCTTGATCCTCAACTCAAGCTAAGCTCCTACACCGCTCCAAATTTACTACAATTAAATCAAAAGATGTTTCAATAACATGTCTTAACTACGTTTTGATCACATATCAATTGTACATCTTAGAATCCAAACTATTCCAACTCATTTCTTTGGCGAGGAGCTAAATTCTTATGTGTCTCGCCAAACATTACTTATTCGATTTAATAACTCTTTACTTATATTCTTTATAAGATAATAAGAGGTTTATTAATTTGTATACGCTATTTTCCTTTCATTAGATTTATATATATATATATATATATATGATTATAACTATATCTTAAACACTTGTACCATTATACTTGCACTTATATCTCAACAACCCCTTTTTCTTTTCTTTGCATTTCTTTTCCTTTGTCTCTTATTTAGTTTTCAAGTGAGTAGCATATACATATATATATATGTATGTATTTAGCATTAGCATAGTAAAATTTCTAAGGATTTACTATATGTCATTATATAAGCACTATACATACATACATATATATTTATTATTTCTTCGTTTTTAAGTAAGTAGTATACATACATATATATGCAAGTGATATATATGTACATATATATATGGGTATTTGATACTAGTGTAATCTAAATTCTTAGATTTTATTCTTTCATTTCTAAATATGCAAATATATATATATATATATATATATATATATATTTATATGGCAATATATAGATATACATTTCAATACATAGCACTTACATGGTATACATTTCCAATTTCAATTCCCTTACTTTACCACATCTTGATACTTGTGTATATCTATATAGATATATATTTACATCCATATATATATATATATCTTTTAATTCTTTTCCTTTTCTTTTTATTTCTCTTGTTATTTCTTTCAAGACCTATTTCTACGCACATTGCTATCCTCAAAATCCATTAAAACATCAACCAAGAAAATGTCATTTACCTTAGTTAGAACCATCCAATTTTGGCTGCAAGATCAGCCCCCATAATCCCCCTCTCGGCTTGGATAATTTCCCAGCCAATATGCCTTGTTCCACTCTTTTTTTTCCAGCTTTTAGTTCTGTCCCTAAGAGACACAATTTGGTTTAGTTCATGTGCTCCACGTTTGGTACCTCATTCTGTATTCAAAACACCAAAACCTTACCTGTTTTCAGACGTGAATTTCTCCCTGACCCTACCAGCCTTCACGTCCAGCCAAGCCTTCAATTTCCTTCCTCTGTTTCGTGAAATGGCATGGCCACCATCAGTCTCCCTCAAACCACGTTGAAACCCCTCTTGTTTACTACCTCCAACACAACTAAAACCAATTTAAACTACAACCACCACAAGCAGAAATAAATCAGTCACGTAACTCTGCTTAAAACCCTTATTTACAACCCTTGCTACACTTACCTTTAGCAGAAATGACTCTCGAATTTTCTCCTGTTTTGGCATCAAGGTTTTTACCCCACGGTTCTTCACTGCAACTTTAATCCTTCTTCCTTCTTCCCTTGTCCGAAATCTAAGGAGACCAACCTTCAGCTTCGTGACCCAACTTTCCGACCAGCATTGGTCTTGCTAAGCTTCCCGCTGATGGTTTCCTTCTTTTGCCGTCGACACCTGATGCCCAAGGTGGTGAGGCAGTAGCTGTACGTGCCTCCCTCTTCTTCCCTTTCGGCTTACTCTTTTCTTTCTCCCTTTTCCTTTCGGTTTTCAGTTTTATTTCCTTCTCTGTTTTATCCTTTCACCGAAAGTTTTAGACCAGCCCTACCTCTCGGGTCTCTCCTCTCCATTTCCTCATTTTCCTTTTCTTTTCATCCGTTCCAGCTCCTCTACTGTTGGCTTAGATGGTGATGGACGGTGATGCATGTGTAGTGGAGTTTTGGTGGGAAAAGTCCCATCAAACTCCACTAACATGTATTTTAACTTATTTTATGCCATTTTATTTCATTTTTTTTATTTTTAGTTTATTTTAACTCTCAAATGTCTATGCTTATATAACTTATAATTATATTTACATTATATTTATATATATAATTTATATGTATTTATAAATATATATATATATTTATTTTTGTTATATCCATTATATATAATATGTGTATGTACTTATATTTCAAACCTTAATTATAAATATATATATATATACACACACACACACACATACACATTGTCAAACAAATATATATGTATGTTTATGTATACATATAATATTTTCATGTCTAATATATTTTTATTATGGCATGTGTATACATACATTTTCTTCAAATTATTTTGATTATTTAATATTCATGCATACTACATCTCCTATAGTATACTTGTGTACTTTGTCTTATCAAAAGACATACCTATGTATTTTGTGGAATGTATGCAACTCATTAGTTCTTGTTTAATTCTTGAACTTAGTTATGAGATTTTCCAAATGACACAAAAGTATAATTTATTTGTTTTCTATTTTCACTAATTTGAGGTTTCATTCTCATTACTCGACATAAGATTATGACTTACAAAATGTATCATAGTACTCAACTTATTCCATGTCTCTTATTTATTCACTAACATGGTACAAAGTTTGTAGTTTTTACATCCTTCCCCACCTTAGGAAATTTGGTCCTCCAAATTTTCCGTGTCTATCTGAAATAAGTGAGGGTATTTCTCTCTCATTAAGCTTTCCAACTCCTATGTGGCTTCCTCTGAAGAGTGGTGTTGCCAAAGCACTTTGACTAAAGGGATTGTCTTAGACCTCAATATCTTATCTTTCCTGTCTAAGATCCGAATTGGTCTCTCGACATAGCTTAAGTCATCTCTAATCTCCAATGGCTCATACTCGATAACATGAGATGGGTCTGGATGATATTTCCGTAGCATCGACACATGAAAGACGTTATGCACACCCGATAGCTCTGGGGGTAATGCTAGTCGGTATGCTACATCACCAACTCTCTCCAATATCTCAAATGGACCAATGTATCGAGGACTGAACTTCCCTTTCTTGCCAAATCTGATTATACCTTTAGACGGAGAGATTTTCAAGAACACTTTCTCACTCACTTGGAACTCTAAAGGCCTCCTTCGACAGTAGGCATAACTTTTCTGTCTACTTTGGGCTGTCCTCAGTCTATCACATATCAATCTCACATCTTCGGAAGCTTTCTCTACAATCTCCGGAGTGAATAACTTTCTTTCACCTACCTCTTCCCTGCCAATAGAAGGCCTACACCTACGTCCATACAATGCCTCGTAAGGTGCCATTCCAATACTAGAGTGAAAGCTGTTATTATATGCAAACTCCGATAGTGCCAGATGATCATCCCATGAGCCTCGAAAATCCAAAACACATGTCCTCAAGTGTCTGAATAGTCCTCTCTGATTGCCTATCGGTTTGAGGATGGAAGGCTGTGCTAAAGCTTAGTTTAGTTCCCAAAGCATCCTGAAAGTGTTCCCAGAAACGAGAAGTAAACCGAGAATCTCTGTCTGAAACTATGCTCACTGGGATTCCATGTAACCTCACAATCTCCTTAACATACATATTTGCTAAGGCACTAAGCGAGTCGGTAGCCTTCATAGCTAGGAAATGAGCGGACTTTGTCAATCTGTCAACTATCACCCATATTGCATCATGATTCCTACAAGTCCTCGGGAGCCCCATAATGAAGTCCATAGTCACATGCTCCCACTTCCATGTAAGTATGGGCAAAGGCTTTAGTAAGCCCGCTGGCCGCTGGTGTTCAATCTTAACCTTTTGGCACACTAGACAGTTGGACACAAAGGTCGCTATATCTTTCTTCATACCAGTCCACCAATACACCTTGCGTAAATTCTGATACATCTTCGTATTGCTTGGATGCATAGTGTATTTGGAGCTATGTGCCTCTTCCAAAATTTGCCTCTTCAACATCTCATCATTCGGGACATAAATTCTGCCCCTATATCTCAACAACCCATCATTTGAAATCCCAAACTCTGAGTCTTGGCCCGGTTGCGTTCCACCAATAATCTCCACAAGTCTAGGATCCTCTTTCTGGGCTTGTCTAATTTGATCCATAATGCTAGGCTCTATCCTCAAGCTAGCCATCAAACACTCACCCTCGGGCTCTAGGTTGATATTCAACTCTGAAAATTTCTCCATCAAATCCCATTCTCGGACCATCATGTAACTAACAAAACCCACACTCTTCCTACTTAATGCATCCGCTACCCGGTTTGCTTTACCCGGATGGTAGAGAATCTCGCAGTCATAGTCCTTCAATAGCTCCATCCATCTTCTCTGTCTCATATTCAGCTCTTTCTGCGAGAATAAGTACTTTAAACTCTTGTGGTCTGTGTAAATCTAGAACCGCTCACCATACAAATAATGGCGCCATATCTTTAGCGCAAACACTACCGCTGCCAACTCCAGATCATGAGTAGGGTAGTTCCTCTCGTGGTCTTTCAACTGTCTCAAACCATATGCCACTACTCTACCATTCTGCATCAATACACACCCTAGACCCTGTAGAGAAGCATCACTATACACTGCAAATCCTCCGGATCCACTTGGAATCGTCAACACAGGAGCCGTAGTTAACCTTTGCTTAAGCTCTAGAAAGCTACGCTCACACGCATCATTCCATCCAAACTTGACATCCTTGCGTGTGAGTAGGGTTAGTGGAGCAGCAAGCTTGGAAAATCCCTGTACAAATCTCCTATAGTAACCTGCAAGCCCTAAAAAGCTGCGAATCTCGGTCACTATCTTAGGCCTCCCCCAATTCATCACGGCTTCTATCTTAACTGGATCAAGTGCTACACCATCCTTTGATACCACATGCCCCAGAAAACTGATTTGTTCCAACCAAAACTCACACTTGTTGAACTTTGCGTATAGCCCTTCCTTTCTAAGAGTCTGGAGTACTATGCGGAGGTGGTGCTCATGTTCTTCCCGGGATCGGGAATACACCAGTATGTCATCTATGAACACAATGACAAACTTATCCAAGTGAGGCTTGAATACTTCATTCATCAATGCCATGAATGCTGTAGAGGCATTCGTTAGGCTGAATGGCATAACCAGGAATTCGTAGTGACCATATCGAGTCCTGAAGGCTGTCTTTGGCACATCTTCCCCTTTAATCCTCAATTGGTGGTACCCCGACCTCAAATCAATCTTCGAAAATATTTGGGCACCTTTCAATTGATCCAACAGATCATCAATCCTAGGCAGGGGATACTTATTCTTCACCGTTGCTTGATTCAACTGCCTATAATCGATACATAGCCTCAAACTGCCATCCTTCTTTTTCTCAAACAACACCGGAGCTCCCCATGGTGACACACTCAGCCTTATGAACCCTTTGTCCAACAACTCTTGTAATTGCTTTTTCAACTCCTCTAACTCAACTAAGGCCATTCGATACGGGGGCTTGGATATAGGTTGAGTGCCTGGGAGTAGCTCTATGGCAAACTCCATCTCTCTTTCCGGAGGTAGCCCTGGTAGCTCATCCGGAAATACATCGGAGAAGTCCTTAACAACTGGGATGTCAGACAGTTCCGATTGGCCCTTTTCGGCATCCTCGACAAACGCGAGATAGCCTTTATAAACAAATCAATCTCATATTAGTGAGACACCAATAAAATCATAAACATTCTATTCATTATCTCCAAGACGTAATACAAGCTTTTCAGGTAAGGAGAAAGTAACAACCTTGCTATAGCAGTCTACACTAGCATGATGGTTGGTTAGCCAATCCATGCCTTATATTACATCGAAGTCATACATGTCTAATAACACCAAATCTACCACTAAGTACTTATCTCCTACCTTTACTTTACACTTACGATACACATGTTTGGTCATTTGAAATTCTTTAAGAGGAGTAATCACATGTAATAGATGTCCTAGGGGCTCACACTCTATATGCAATTTACTAGCAAACATAGGTGAAATAAAAGAGTGTGTTGAGCCTGGATCAATAAGTACAAATGCTTCTAATTCACAAATAGTAAGCTTACCCTTAATGACTGAACCGGAAGCGTCAACCGTCTCTTGGTCAAGAGCGAACACCCTTCCATGCTCCATGGGTTTCTTGCCCTTATCTTGAACCTTCTTCTGTTGTGCCACCGGTAGTCTATCATCTCGTTTTTCAGTGGCCTTAAGCTGAGGGCAATCTTTAATCACGTGGCCTATCTCACCACACTTAAAGCAAGCTCCTGAAGCTCTATGACAAGGCTGATTCCTATGGAATTTGCCGCAATAGTGCACGGCAGAGAAGCATCAATGGGTGCTGCAGTTATGGCTCGAGTAGTGGGTGCAGCTGTAGCAATAGGCCTAATAGCCTGTGGTCGAGGCGCAACAAACTTCTGCCTCTTACTAGGGCCCTGATATCTGCTTTGCTCGGGCCTTCTTCAATCAAATCTTTTATTAGTGGGCTGTTTTGGCTTGGGCTATCTCCTAGCATCATATTCGGCCTGAGAAGCCTCAATTTCTTGTTCAACTGTCAATGCCTTCCTCACAACAGCCGCATACTCCATAAGCTCAAAGGGGCTAACTCTACCCCTAATATTGGACCTCAAACCCGAAGTGAATTTCTCTGCCTTCTTCTCATCATTGTTGGCATAGTCCGCATCATATTTGACTAAGGTAGTGAATCGGGTCTCATACTCATTTACTTTCATAGACCCTTGCTTTAGTTCAAGAAACTCTGTCTTCTTATTTCGTCTTGCCACAGCCGACACATAACAACCCATGAAGGTCTCAACAAACTTCTCCCATGTAATAATGGGATCTTTGGCCAATACCAAGGGCTCATTAGTCTTCCACCATTTCTGAGCCTCACCTCTCATCATATACACAGCTAAGGATACCTTCTCGGTGGAATTGCAGCCCATGTATTTAAAGAGGAACTCTATCTCCTCAATCCACTCTTCCGCCTTAGTGGGATCTTTTTCCCCCTTGAACTGTGGAGGATTTATCTTTTGAAATTGCTTCAAGAGAGACATATTCCGATCTACTGAACTCCCAAACTGAATAGTAGCCGGCTGAGGTGCGGTTACTTGAGGTGTAACTGGAGGAGGAGCAATATGTGGCTCTACGGGAGTCGGGGGAGGTAGCACCTGTGGTGGTGGTGCAGGTGGAGGCACTAACGGTGTAGATGGAGGCATTGAAGGTACTAAAGGTGCATGTGGAGGTGGCGGAGCCTGAGGTGCACTAGTTTGATTTGCCACAAGTTGTTGTAGCAAGGCTGTCATAACCTCATAATTCTGCTCCATTCTAGCCATTCTCGCCTCCATACTATCCGGAGGCGGAGGAGTCGGATGTGGAGGTGATGGAGGTGCAGAGGGTGAAGGAGTTGAGGGTGGTATTGCTGACCCCCGAGATGGCCCTCTGAGTCCACCTCTACGTCTCGTTCTCCTCATTCTACTCAAATTTCAAGTGCCTATACCAAGAGCAGATCAATCTCAGTATAAGTCAAATTTGGAAACTTTCACATAAATTTCACAGTACATGGGATGTAACGCTACAGACGGTCTAAACTACACTAACACGTACTAGACAAACTAGGCTCTGATACCATTTAATCTGTCATGACCTGAAGGCCAATAACATCCGCTTAACACTTACTTGATTTCTTAGGAAAATTTCGAACTAAATTTTTCTTTCTCTACTTACAGTTTGTATTCGGTGTTAGGGTAGTATCTAAATCCAATCCTATCTTACTCATATTATTTCTCGAGCTAAGTCACATTTCTGAAGGAGGTTTTTCTTAGGATTTTCGTCTTATTTTACTATTCCCAAAAGCGACAGGTCGAAAACCTCCCCTTTGTATTTTATCAATTTCCCCAGGTATAATTTCCTGCACTAAAACACATTTTCAATCACATAACACAGCAGCTGGTGTTTCTCCACAGTTTCATGCAATCATGTATTTCAAAGATCTCGAGAGTTTAACTATTACTAAGTTTGTATCTACCACATTATACATAATTCAAAACATACATTAGGACCCGGATCGGACTCGATAGCCACCTAGACTCACATAGTCATCTAATGCGATCCAAAGTTACATCCCACATATTTTCCTAGTACTGTGAAATTAACGTACATATGACCATCAAAATGATATACGAATAGTATACCTCAAAATACAAAATGCTAGCTCTGGAGAACGCAAACGAGTACCACTACTAGGTACAGTTTCTCGGGAGCCTACACGAAGCCTGAGCCGGCTATCAACTCGTATGATCTGCAGATGTTAAATTAAGGGGTGAGCAATCCACGGCTCAGTAAGTAGTTTAAATAAAAACATACTAGGCTCATATCGTAAAACACGATCATACATGCTTGAGATTATTGTAAATTAGCATGTATGGATTATACTAAGGTTTATTATCATTCCGTAAGTACACAGACGTCATATACTTGTTCATGCTTTCATTCCATTCTTAATTTCACAAGGCATCATTCTTTTTATCAGTATGATTAAGTGTGAAAGAAACTAACATTCAAGTAGCACATGTTCAAGTGGCATATATAAACATAATCCAATAATCACACACATCATATGTCATATGCATAAGATCTATTTCATCCTTCGACATTCGTCGCATTCACGGATCACAATCACTTACTTATCGTCACAATATCCTACGATTTCTCATATTTCGTCGGAACTCGTGTAGCACTTAGTTCCCGAAGGACTCTAGAGGTGGCTCACACGGTACACAAATCGAGTCTTTACTCGGTTTGACCTTTAGGACTTAGACTGATTACTAACACATAGAAACTCGTGTAGCACTTAGTTCCCGAAGGACTCTAGAGGTGGCTCACACGATACAAAAATCGAGTCTTTGCTCGATTTGGCCTATAGTACTTAGACTGACTACTAACACATCGGCACTCGTGTAGCACTTAGTTCCCGAAGGACTTTAGAGGTGGCTTACACGGTACAGAAATCGAGTCTTTGCTCGGTTTGGCCTTTAGTACTTAGACTGACTACTAACACATCGGAACTCGTGTAGCAGGTGGCTCACACGGTACAAAAATCGAGTCTTTGCTCAGTTTGACCTTTAGTTTCCTAGCTTTCGATAATTATGACTAGGTGCTAACTGAGGTCTATGAACTCAACATCGGGGGCGATATGTATATTTGGTACTCAAATCACGTATACATACTCAAAGCATAACAAATATGTTAACATGCTCAGTAATCATAAGGGAGCCATAACACATAACACATTACACAATTCACAACAAGATTACCTTTCAAATAAGCATATTTCATAGGCACATCATGTCCAATTTAAAAATCTTACCATACTTATTCATTTTGTCCTACCCGTAATGTCCAACCAAAACTCTATATGAGTTGAATTAAGTATTTAATGAGAATTCTTTCATCTCTTAAGAGATGATACTAGTAAAATTTATTTAACTCACTTACCTTAATGCTTGGTAGGTTATCTTTCCTCGATCCTCAACTCAAGCTAAACTCCTACACCGCTCCAAATTCACTACAATTAAATCAAACGATGTTTCAATAACATGTCTTAACTACGTTTTGATCACATATCAATTGTACATCTTAGAATCCAAACTATTCCAACTCATTTCTTTGGCGAGGAGCTAAATTCTTATGTGTCTCGCCAAACATTACTTATTCGATTTAATAACTCTTTACTTATATTCTTTATAAGATAATAAGAGGTTTATTAATTTGTATACGCTATTTTCCTTTCATTAGATTTATATATATATATATATATATATATGATTATAACTATATCTTAAACACTTGTACCATTATACTTGCACTTATATCTCAACAACCCCTTTTTCTTTTCTTTGCATTTCTTTTCCTTTGTCTCTTATTTAGTTTTCAAGTGAGTAGCATATACATATATATATATATATATATATATATATATATAATATGTATGTATTTAGCATTAGCATAGTAAACTTTCTAAGGATTTACTATATGTCATTATATAAGCACTATACATACATACATATATTTATTTATTTGTTCGTTTTTAAGTAAGTAGTATACATACATATATATACAAGTGATATATATGTACATATATATATGGGTATTTGATACTATTGTAATCTAAATTCTTAGATTTTATTCTTTCATTTCTAAATATGCAAATATATATTTATATGGCAATATATAGATATACATTTCAATACATAGCACTTACATGGTATACATTTCCAATTTCAATTCCCTTACTTTACCACATCTTGATACTTGTGTATATCTATATAGATATATATTTACATCCATATATATATATATATATATATATATATATATATATATATCTTTTAATTCTTTTCCTTTTCTTTTTATTTCTCTTGTTATTTCTTTCAAGACCTATTTCTACGCACATTGCTATCCTCAAAATCCATTAAAACATCAACCAAGAAAATGTCATTTACCTTAGTTAGAACCATCCAATTTTGGCTGCAAGATCAGCCCCCATAATCCCCCTCTCGGCTTGGATAATTTCCCAGCCAATGTGCCTTGTTCCTCTCTTTTTTTCCAGCTTTTAGTTCTGTCCTTAAGAGACACAATTTGGTTTAGTTCATGTGCTCCACGTTTGGTACCTCATTCTGTATTCAAAACACCAAAACCTTACCTGTTTTCAGACGTGAATTTCTCCCTGACCCTACCAGCCTTCACGTCCAGCCAAGCTTTCAATTTCCTTCCTCTGTTTCGTGAAATGGCATGGCCACCATCAGTCTCCCTCAAACCACGTTGAAACCCCTCTTGTCTACTACCTCCAACACAACTAAAACCAATTTAAACTACAGCCGGCACAAGCAGAAATAAATCAGTCACGTAACTCCACTTAAAACCCTTATTTACAACCCTTGCTACACTTAACTTCAACAGAAATGACTCTCAAATTTTTTCCTGTTTTGGCGTCAAGGTTTTTACCCCACTGTTCTTCACTGCAGCTTTAATCCTTCTTCCTTCTTCCCTTGTCCGAAATCTAAGCAGACCAACCTTCAGCTTCGTAACCCAACTTTCCGAGCAGCATTGGTCTTGCTAAGCTTCCCGCCGATGGTTTCCCTCTTTTGTCGTCGACACTTGATGCCCAAGGTGGTGAGGCAGTAGTTGTACGTGCCTCCCTCTTCTTCCCTTTCGGGTTACTCTTTTCTTTCTCCCTTTTCCTTTCGGTTTTCAGTTTTATTTCCTTCTCTGTTTTATCCTTTCACCGAAAGTTTTAGACCAGCCCTACCTCTCGGGTCTCTCCTCTCCATTTCCTCATTTTCCTTTTCTTTCATCCGTTCCAGCTCCTCTACTGTTGGCTTAGATGGTGATGGACGGTGATGCATGTGTAATGGAGTTTTGGTGGGAAAAGTCCCATCAAACTCCACTAACATGTATTTTAACTTATTTTATGCCATTTTATTTCATTTTTTTGTTTTATTTTTAGTTTATTTTAACTCTCAAATGTCCATGCTTATATAACTCATAATTATATTTACATTATATTTATATATATAATTTATATGTATTTTTAAATATATATTTATTTTTGTTATATCCATTATATATAATATGTGTATGTACTTATATTTCAAACCTTAAATATAAAAAAAAAATATATATATATATATATATATATATATATATATATACACATACACATAGTCAAACAAATATATATGTATGCTTATGTATACATATAATATTTTCATGTCTAATATATTTTTATTATGGCATGTGTATACATACATTTTCTTCAAATTATTTTGATTTTTTAATACTCATGCATACTACATCTCCTTTAGTATACTTGTGTACTTTGTCTTATCAAAAGACATACCTATGTATTTTGTGGAATGTATGCAACTCATTAATTCTTGTTTAATTCTTGAACTTAGTTATGAGATTTTCCAAATGACACAAAAGTATAATTTATTTGTTTTCTATTTTCACTAATTTGAGGTTTCATTCTCATTACTCGACATAAGATTATGACTTACAAAATGTATCATAGTACTCAACTTATTCCATGTCTCTTATTTATTCACTAACATGGTACAAAGTTTGTAGTTTTTACATTACGCTTCATACATATATCCCTTAACTCTGAATTTCTCGATATTCTGCTCGTCAGCATCGGTAGCACCTTCTGATCTCGAAGCTGCAAATTTACACCCAAATTTGATAAATTTATCATACTTTAATCAAAAGAATATTTAACTAATTAAATACTAATATATCGTCTGTTGTAATTCTAAATTCAGTATAATTTCTACCGATGCTAAAATTACAACTTGCACTAAACATCTCAGTTTTCGATTCTTATTACGCCGACAATCTCGAAATAATTTGTACATTATTTTAGAACCTAAAATACATTCAAATCAGGCTGAATTCATCCTCCCCTTATGTTGGCCAAATATGCTCTTCCATGAATACATGATTAATTTTTCCAATTTTGCTTAAATTCATGCTTAATATAATTTCTACATGATTATTACATCATCACCTCATCACAATTACATCACTCCCATACATGAAACACCATGGCTAAAACCTCTAAGGAGTGATTCTCAAAGATTTAATTTGATTTAAGCCAAAATACCTATGTAAACATCTTAAACATAAGAGATTAAAACTTAAAACCATGATAATATACAAAATTCTCATGAATCTTACCTTGACCAAATTCTATGGGAGATCCTACAGCCTTATTTTGGCCACTTTAGCAAGAGATTTTGGTACCAAATTGTAGAGGAGACTAAGGGGAGCAAGTTTGGTTAAGACTGTTTTTGGTTTTGGTGAGTTTTCGGTGAAATCTTTAGCTTTCTCTCTCCTCTCAAGCTCACATTAATGGAGGTTTAGAAATGTTCTTTTTTCTGCCCAAAATTGAACCAGAAAACTGCTGGAAATTGTAATAAAATGATATTTTATTGGCCAATTTACCATTTTACCCTTATACTTAAAGAAACTTTTCAATTTTGCTCCTAAAGTTTGACTTAATTGAAAATAGTCTATCAAATCTCCAAAATATTTCATTTAATCATAAAAAATCTCTATTTAACTTGCTTTAATCATTGGTGGGGCTTTTATTAAGGTTCGGTAGCTTATTTGGGTAAAATTATAAAAATACCCCTAACCGTAAAATCGCATAAATTTTTGTTTTTACATTTAATTTATTTCATCAGTCTACATGTTCTAAGAATTTATTTCATGAAGAATTATCTAATGCAGACATTGGGTCAAAAGACTATTTAATTTGACCATTATTCACAGAAATCCTAATGGCCTATGGATTAAACTGTCATTTCTAAATTTATTGCACGTTTTTCGAAACATACATAAATAATTGAGATTAAGGCTAGGATTCTTACCATCATAGTTTCTTACCCTGAATACTGTATCCATCAAGTTTCACCTCCATCAAAACCCTAAAGGATCAATAGGGCCCACCTACTATTTCACCCTTTATACCTAAAATATAATTAACATTTTATTAATTATAAAATATTCAATATTCTTAATTAAATAATAAAATTAAATAGTAATTAAATATACGGGGTCTCACACCTACTCTTTTATATGATGCCATAGCTGCTATTATTGCCATGTTAGCCAAAAGTGCTTTGTAATATGCTAGTAAATTGAACTTGGTTTTTTCAGTTTGTGAGTGCCTAGGTTTTGTTTGCTAGCCGAACCAATCTCTGCTAGATTTTTCAGTTGTTTCTACCCTTTTTCCTTGATATGATCCTCTTTTCCATTAAAGCTCAAGTATTGTGCTTGCAAGTTTTGGCTCAGAACCCCTTTTGAATTGGAAACATAGAGTTGCTTCATGTAAGTTTGCTTATCTATGATTTAAATTTATCTTTTTTTGATGCAATTACATATTAGAGTTTCATCAACCTTATTTATAAATCATCCATTTACATAAATCTTTGAAATGATGCTTGATTTACATGTGATCTGGAATGCATTTCTTGAACCTTACCTGTCTTTCGTTGATTTACATGTGATCTAGGCTAGGTTGCTAACTTTCTCTACTCTTGAATTAGCACAAATTCATGTGTAGCTAAGACTGCAATTGTTGCATGTATTTATAGATGCAAAATTGCTCATTAAAGATTATCTCTTATCATGCTTGATTGCTTGTTATGTCTACTATCTTACTAGTTTGAAAGGGGTTTTTATTTTAAACACTATCATAACTCTAATCTAATCTTATTATTATATCAAATTCTTTAGCCTTTACCAACAAGCAAACTTTGACATGACATTTAGATAAAATAAAAGCATACTACATTAGTACTCAAGTCTCAAGACTGGATTTCTGCTGAAAACAGTAAAGTAGTAAATTAAAAGAGATATATAGATTTTCTTCCCCAAATTGCTTAGGATATTATTTCTTGGTTGGTTTTATATACACATATAAATTATAGATATATAATCAAGTTGCTTTGTTGTTTTCTAGGTTGTGCTTTCATTCATTGGTTGTTTTCTTTTGCCATCACTACTACAACCATGGATAAGAGTTGGATTGAAAAGTTTAAGTTTAGTAGTGAATATGTGCAAGGGGTTAGCATTTGAGAATGCATGTTGAGTGGCATGATCTTATGTCCATGTATAAAATGTGTCAATTTGTGTTAGAAACCATTACAAGTTGTACAAGAACATTTGATTTGCAACGGGTTTTTGTCTGGTTATACTTATTCGGTTTGTCATGGTGAGACTTCATTGTCCACTTGCGAGTCTCATTTACCATAAAGCTCTCAAGAACTTTGAGATCTTAATGTTGAAGAGAGATTAGGAGTTGATGAATATGAGAATGAGATCGACTTATCTCAATTTTCTAGTGGAGGGAGTAATAATAGACAATCCCAAGACAAGCTAAATGTTGAAGCAACTAAGTTTTATAAGTTGTTAGATAATTTAAACCAAGAATTGTACCCAGGATTCAAAAAAATGTCTACATTGTCTGTCATCTTAGAGTTGTTTCAAATAAAGGTTTCTGGTGGGATGAGTAATGAGTCATTCAATTTGCTCCTTTCACTAATGAAAAGGATTCTTCTTGAGGGTGAAAATTTGCCCAATTCCTATCATGAAATTAAGAACATGAATAAGGAATTAGGTTTTGGGTATAATAAGATTCATACTTGTCTAAATGATTATATTTTGTACCTTGATGAGAGAGCAAATGAAGAGTCGTGTTACATGTGTAGTGCTTCTCGGTAGGTGCAATGTGATAATGATGATTTGGAGGGTGGTTTTAGTGGTAAAAAGAAGAAACCTATGAAGGTGTTATGTCATTTTCCCTTGAAAGATAGACTTCAAAAATTGTTCATGTCTCCAAAATAGCTTTTGCTATGTCATGGCATGATAAAGTTCGCAAGAAAGATAGAAAATTGAGGCATCCGGCTAACTCTCTTGCCAAGAAATCTTTTGATTTGCGATATCCTTATTTTGCCTCAGGCCCTCATAATGTGAGGCTAGGCTTGGCCATTGATGGATTTAATCCATTTAGAACAATGAACAATAAGTATTGTGTTTGGCTTGTTATGGTGATACCATACAACTTGCCCCATTGGTTGTGCCTGAAAGAGTCTAGTTTTATTCTTTCATTAGTGATTCTGGGTAGGAGTGGACTCGAAATGATATTGATGTTTACTAACAACCTCTAGTAAGAGAGTTAAAAGAACTGTGGGAAGTTAGGGTAAACACTTTTGATGCTTTTGCTAAAGAGAATTTTCAATTACATGCTGCATTAATGTGGACAATAAACGACTTTCCTGCATATGGAGATTTGTTTACCTAGACTGTTAAAAGTCATTTTGCATGTCCTCACTGTTCTGAAGACACATGTTATTTATGGCTACATCATGGTGGTAAATACTGTTTCATGGGTCACCGTTGATTTTTAGATACTAATCATGAATTTCGGATTGATTCCTTTTTTGATGGCATTCAAGAATTAAGTGCTGCCCCAATTTCACCTTTAGGTAGTATGGTTTTAAGTCAAGTAGATAACATTTGTCGTAATGTGTCAAGTCCTAGAACCTAACTCGCTAGACTTAAATTCAAACAGTCACCACTAACCATTCTAATCTAAGGTGTGATTGGTCACCCATTAAAAATAAGGATAAGGTTTGGTTTACATTCAAAGAATCTAAGGTTCAAGAGTATGGTTACGTGTAATGAAAGATTAGCACCCCTACAACGCCCATCCTAAAATGGTAGCACTTAGTTTTAAGTTCATTCTAAATTTGCCTTTATGTTTGTATTAGTTTCGATAATTAAATATACGAAAATTTTCTAAGATTTTTCCATCAATCCGACTCCAATCTTAGAAAATTCTCTCAACTCAAGATGTTTAAGGAGTACCAATCGACTTTTTTTGAACTCCATCATCAGATTAATTAAGTATATTATGAAATTCCTATCTTTAAATAATTTCTAATCTTTTTAAAATTCTTATCTTTTATTTATTATCTTATCTTTATTTTGTTTTCCCTAATTTTATTACTTTATTTTATATCTTGAAAAATAAACATGAAATATGGGTTATTGAATATTCTTCTTATGTATCTCATCAATCTGGCTCAACTAAAAAAGAATCCTCTCACTTGGAAATTCCGAGGAGTACCAATTGACTTTTTTGGAGTTTCATCATTGGCATATATCATATTTACTTCTTTTATTTAACATATATTATTATCCTTTTACCTTATTATCATATTATTTTATATTCTTTATTTTTTTTATTATCATTATCCTTAAAATGAACATGAATTATGTTTTCTTGAAAATTCATCTTTAAGTATTCCATTAATTTAGCTCAACTAAAGAAGAATTCTCTCACCTATAAATTCCAAGGAGTATCAATTGACTTTCTTAGAATTTCATCATTAGCATAATCCTTATTCATCTTTGATAATTAATTAGTATTTTATTTAATTTTATTCTATCTTATCTTTGCTTATATTTCATCTAATTCATCTTTATTTTATTTATTTTTTATTTATTTTATACTCTATATTCTAATTTGAATTATAATTCTAAATTAACTTACTATATATTTTTTTTATTCTAAGAACGTAGACACTAATCCTAAGCGTACTATGGCAATTGTATATATCATGCAAACTAAATCAAATTATATCATCATCTAATCATGCAAATAAACCAAGTTATAAATTATCAAATTATCATGTATTTAATTATCAAAATACTTGGTTATGAGTGTACACATTATTAACAAATACTAATTAATATTCAAATTATATAATTAACTTGTTAAGAAATTAAGCGTTAATTAATCAATCAAGTAAATAAAGGAAAACCTGGAAGGTGACTAGCTTTATTATTCCTTCTCCACTTACTTCCTCTGTTTTGCTAAACCGAGTAACACAAACTCGCGGTAGGAAGAAAAGAAACGGTCACAGCAAGGTAGTGCAGGGCGCAACAGTAGCAAGCTCTTTTCATCGGCTTTCGGCAGTGCAGCATTGGAGCATGTTGGGCAGCTAGCTAGCTAGCGATCGTTGGTGCAGCGGGAAAGGCTTGATAGCTAAAAGCGATTAGTGGCAGAGGCGATGCAAGGTGCAAGTCCAGTTCAAAAACAAAATCATGGTGATGACATGATGCCATAGGAGCGGGGTTGGTTGAAGTGAGGATGATGATGTTCCGGTCTGGTGATGAGAGTGAAACAGGGATGACTTTCGGCAAGGGTATAACCAGGAAGTTCAAGGATTGGTGGTGGTTTAGTGGCAATAAGGTGGCTTAAGTAGGAAAGTGGCGATGCCAAGTTGAAGAGGCTTGATTGTTCCTTGCAATAAATCTTTTTTATAGCCAAAAGTTTACAAAAGTCTTAACTCCTAATACAACTAAGTTTCTTTATACATTATCTCTCATTTTTTCATATTTTATCTATTTAATTCCTATGTTAATTCTAGTCTAATTCTAATTCCTCTAATTTTAATCTAATAATAACTCTCCTAATTTAAAAATCTAAAAATTATCTTAACCAATAAATCCTAATCTTATAAATAATTTTAATTATCCTAAGTTAAAATTCTTTTATTTTCATAATATCAAATCCTATTTTATTTTTAATTTCCTAATTAATGTTAATTTTAAATAAAAAATCCTAATTTAATTCTAAGTTAACTCCAATATTAAAATAATTATCCTAATCCAAAGTTAATTACAGGACCACTTAATTAATCATGTTAGTTTTTTATGACTTAGTACTCGGACAAAATAGGGTATCTACAACATTCATGTTACTTTTGGAAAGAGAAATCCAATTCATTCTAATACTTGGACAAAGAAGAGCATTCTTTTTAGTTTGCCATATTGGGAGCACAATTTGTTGTGTCATAATCTAGATGTGATGCATGTAGAAAAAAATGTGTGCGATAATATTGTGGCGACTCTCTTAAATATTGATGGGAAGACTAAGGACAATTTGAAGGCATGTCTAGACGTGCAAGCAACGGGTATAAGGAAAGACCTACATCTAAGGGAAGATGAGGATGGTAGACTTCATATACATCCTGCTTGCTATTGGATGACAACAAAGGAGAAAGACGTGTTTCTAGAAGTTTTAAAAAGTACCAAAGTTCCAGATGGTTTCTCTTCAAATATCTCCCAACGTGTCAATCTCAAAGATCACAAAATTCTTCCTTTGAAAAGTCATGACAACCCATATATTGATGGAGGAGTTCCTTGGACTTGTATTATGTGGGCTTGAAGCAAAAGAGATTGAGAGACTTCAGTCTAAGATTGTGCTCACTTTTTGTTGAATAGAGAAGATTTTCACTCCTTCATTCTTTACCATCATGGTACATTTGGTGGTTCATTTGGTTGAAGAGGCAAAAATTACAAGACCAGTGTATTATAAATGGATGTATTTTTATATATATATAAATATATACTTATATCAGCATAAATTTTGAAATGTGAGCTATAGGCTATGTTGTATGCTTGTTTGATCTGATGTTGTGTTACATTAATTTTAGATCTTTAACTGTTTTGTCTCCTTTGCATCCCTCTAGCTAGTATCCTATAATTCAAGTGATCTTTGCCTGCACCCATGCCTCTCTCTCCCTCTCATAAATTCCTTGCCAATGCACTTCCCTTGTCAATGGCCACAACTATATCTTCCTAAATTGGTCGTCATTATCTGTAGCCTCTATTAGTTCTTCATCCATGGTATGTGAATGGAGGGAATACTCTGATTATATTGTTCCAAATTGCCTATTTGGCTATGTTGACTTTTGTTCTTTTTCTGATTAAGTGTTATGGAATGTGCTTTTTGTAGAAGAGTGTTTATGACTTATCTTGAAAGCTTGGTGGAAAGTAGTACTTATTGTAGGCGTTTTTTATAGCATGGTGATAACAGTTAAGAGATTTCATTCTCTCTTATTGTAGGCTTTAGACGCATTTAATTCGTTGCGATCACTACATGCAAATACTTAAGTGAAGATGGAAGCTTCAAAGATGATAATTGGTACACAATTTAGCTAGAAATTTTATCTTGTATTAGACTTCTTGGAAGTTTGGATAACTTTATGGCTGTTTTAATTGGTTCTTTGAGAACATTATTGGTTACTTTTTGAAGTTAATTGTTGCTTTAAAGATGATAATTAGTATTATGATAACTTTTTGGTTATAAGCACTTTAAATTGAACTTTGAACAAATAAAGGTCAAAATTATTAGGAAATTGTTAATGCATGCGAGTGTTACAGTGCAAATAATTCTTTCTCTTTTTGTTAGTGCAATGGACCTAAGGTAATTAAATTACCAAATGAGGCATGCTACCAATGCCTCCATAGATACTATTCATGTATATACAATTATTTTATTAAGAAAAATTGCATTCACAATTATTTTATAAACTTGCATTAAAAATTTTTGAATTTAGAGCTAAAATCATTTTATTATACTATCAGTGAATAATGGCATTAACATAAAGAATTAATCAAGCTTTTGAATTTAAAATAAAATTTAATAAATATAAAAATTTTAAATTTCAAATAAGACTTTAACCAGTACTTAAAAGTGTTGGTAGAAGCTTTTAAATTTAAAATAAAGCTCAATAAATATTAAAATTTCAAATGGGACTTTTGTCGGCACTTTAAAGTATTAGTAAATGCCTTTTATTTTTAAAGGCATTTAAAAGTATCAGGAAAAGTCATGTCGCAATTTGTCAAACCTTTGGCGACATTGGAATACATCACCACCGACAGACCTTCACTGACATTCACCTAGCCGGTGGTCAACTGGTGGTTCGTTGACCACCGGTAAGGTTTTTATCGGTAGTTCATTGGTCTTTTACCTACACTTACAAGTGCCACTAAAAGTCAACTGTCCTGTAATGTGGCTTGTTGGTGAATAAAGCACCCATTTCAATAAATGCTTCCTGGCAGAGCTTGGCGTCACTGAGAATAATCATCATTCTAATCCCCATTCTAAGAGTGAAAATTGGCCCGTATTTTAGGCGAAGATTGTTGACGCATTCAAAGAAGGGCTTGCCAGAGCAAGCAACCTTAAAAAGATTGCCAATAACGAGCCAGCCAGGGGGCTTTGGAAGGAGGTTGAGGCATTTTGATTTTGATTTGCTAGAAAAGAAGAAAATAAGGCATGCAACGAGTGTGAAGAAAATATGGTAGTAAGAGGACAATGAATCAGAAAAGATATAGTAAAAGGAAGTAGCCATTTTAAGAGGAAATGATGGAGTTGAGAGATGATATTTAGGCAAGCGTATAAAAATGAGAAGAGAATGAGATTGCCAATAGGTTCAATTAAACCTGCCTAGGAAAAGGTTTCTACCACCAATGTTTAGGTGGTTCGTGTTGGAAAATCATACAATCAATCATACACAAGATCTCATGTTCAATTATGAAGAAAATTAATACGGAAGTGTACCTAAATCTATTGATATTAATTTCCTAGGGTTAACAATCTTCCACATCTAAACCTTTGAGAAAATCTATATCTCGCTGAATGATGAGATATGAGAATGAGAATTATGTTATGTTTAAACTGGGACATAACCTATTTATACCTGTAGTATATTTTATTTTATTTTGGCCCACCATAAAAATAAAATAAAATATCGGGTCTCTATACATTGCAAAGCCCATACTAAATGAAATGCCTTAAAATCTAATAATTCAAAATTTATATGATCACTTTTAAATGGAGTAAATAGATAAGATAGCCTGTAATGTACAATTAATTGATATATGTAGGCTCACCTAAAGAATTTCCCAACAATCCCCACTTTGGCCATATATGTCACTTGGCAATTGTATATTTTAAAATAACTTTAGGAGTTCTAAACTTATTATCTTCATAAAGTAACATCTCTAAACAATCTGGTCCATCAATTATACTAACATAGGATCAAAACAATCTTCGTTACATATATTTCATAACTAGACCATCAATGGCACATATATTAATATAATCAACGACATAGATCAAATATGGATGTATAGCATGGAAATTACATGCAATGTGGTCCCTTAAACATGCCTATTTCAAATTGGTCCTACTTTCAAAAAGCTTTATATTTCAAAAAACTTTATGCTTAACTGTAATTTGAAAGAATAAAACCTTATTTCAGAGTTTCAATAATAACAACAATACTTAAGCTTGATCAAAAAAATATCTCAACAACAAATAAATATAAACAAAACAAACTCTCGTTATACAAGCATATCATCAAAGTGAACCACTCCCATATGAGCTACATACTCAAGAAACACCTTAGTGGTACACAATTAGTAAACAGATCCCCAATCATGGATTTTATGCTAATATATTCAATAGATACCTAAAGATTCTAAACTCTCTCCTTAACAACAAGAAACTTCATGTCAATATGCTTTGACTTTGACGAGCTTATGTTGTTCTTAGAATATAACTTTGTGGCTTTATTATCACAATAAATATTTAATGGTCTCTCAATACCATCGACAATGAACAACCTAATGATAAAATTTCGCAACCATATTGCTTGGTTCGATGCCTCATAACAAGCTATAAACTCTGCTTCCATGCTGAAAGAAGCTATGGGTGATTGCTTTATACTCTTCTAAGATTCAACTCCTCCAGCCAACATGAAAACATATCCAGAAGTGCATCTTCTGCTATCAAGGCAACTAGTAAAATTGGAGTCTGAATACCCAATGACCTCTAAATGATATGACTTCCTATATGTAAGCATATAATCTTTAATACTTTGTAGATACCATATAACCCTATTTACTGCTTTCCAATGATCCATTCTAAGGTTACTTGAATATTTGCAAGCATACCAACTATGTACGCAATATCTGACGCATATAAACTTAAGCATACATGAGACTTCCTACTACTGAAGCATAAGGAATCTTCTACATCTCTTCCTTTTCAATTCCATTTCTTAGGCATTGAAGCAAATTTAATTTATCACCTTTAGAAATAGGCGTTTCTCCTTATGCACAATTTTTCATGTTAGATACGCTAAGCACCTTATCGATATATACCTTCTATGGTAAGCCAAGTATACCGCGAGACCAATCTCGATAGATCTGGATGCCCAACACAAAGGATGCATTCCTAAGATCTTTCATCTTAAAATTATTTGAAAAATATCTATTGGTTTCATGTAATAAGCCTATATCGCTGCTTACCAGTAGGATATCATCGACATATAACACCAGAAGAATAAACTTCCTCCCACTGATCTTGTGATAAATACATTGATCAACAGTGTTATCCTTAAAACCAAAAGAGGTGATCACTTGATCAAATTTTCAATACCATTGATAGGGTGCTTGCCTTAAACTATAGATGGATTTCTTTAATTTGTATACCGAATGTTTTGATTCATTTGACATGAAATTTTCTAATTGTACCATATAAATTGTTTCTTCAATACCACCATTGAGAAACATTGTCTTTACATCCATCCAATGTAGCTTCAAAGCATAATGAGCTAAAAGTACAATAATGATTCTAAAAGAGTTTTTCGATGAAACCGTAGAGAAATCTCTTTATAATCAATGTCTTCCTTTTGAATGAAACCTTTGGCAACTAAACGTGCTTTATATCTTTCGACATTACCTTTTGAATCCTGCTTGGTCTTGAAAATCCATTTCCAATGAATTGATTTTGCTCTTTTAGGAAATTCGACAAGATCCCAATCGTTATTATTGGCTCTATAGGCTATACCGAGAGGGGGGGGTGAATCGGTTCTTAACTAACCTTATGCTCGTTTTTCGATTCTTCTAAATTCTCCAGCCTATTAGAATATTTTCTAAGTTCTCTAAGCTAGGCAAGCATGCAATTCAAATTCAATACAATAAGCACATGTATAATTGCAAGTAATTAAAGAGAGTAGGGAAAGAGAAATGTACGCAAGTGATTTATAGAGGTTCGGCAACCTTGCCTACGTCCTCTACCTTGAGACGCTCCCAAGGATTTTCCCCAAATTCACTATCCTTGAATTTGTTACACTCCCTCTTTTCAAGGCTCAAGAGAAACCTCTCTCTTTTTCTAGGCTCAAGAGAAACCTTTTCTCCCTCTTTTTCTAGGCTAAAGAGAAACCTCCCTCTTTTTCTAAGGCTAAAGAGAAACCTCCCTCTTTTTCTTAGGCTAAAGAGAAACCTCCCCTTTTTACAAGGAATGAATTGGTTTACAAGAGAAGTAATCAAAGAAGGCCTCTAGATAGGCAAGTGATTACAAAGATTAAGTACAAATAAAAGCCTATACAAGATTTGTGCTAAGCACTACAAGGAATAAGAGAATGATAGATGATGAAGACTTTGGAGCTCTTGATTTGTTGTTTGAGGCTTGAGGATTTGAGGAATATGTGTTATGGAGTTGCTGAGTAGTTCCTCTTGCTTCCTTTAGCTTCTAAGCCTCTATTTATAGTCCCTTGGATGTATTCTAGCCGTTGGGTGGAGCCAAATCTCGAATATTACTGTTGTCTCATAGAAACTAGCCATTATAGGCTATTTTTGTCCCGAGGGATCGATCCCATTCCCAAAGGGATCAATCCCTTTTGTCCAGAATCTTCATTCTTGGCTTCAGGGACCTTGGGAAGACATTCTGCCAAAAAGGGATCGATCCTGCTATAGTGGGGATCGATCCTTTTCTTCTAGAGGGCATTTTTCCTACACTTTTGGGTTAGAAATGATATGACCTTTGATCCTAATTCAACCCAAAACATTTATAAGCTTTAAGGGAGTTTTTCTTGACTTTCTCAAATGAAAATATTGTCCAAGAAATCATCAAGTGATTTTCTAAAATATTCAAAACATTTATAAAGAATTAAGACCAATAAGAATATGCATCATTAAATCATGGTCTTAATGTTTGATATGAACACTTAAAATGGATTGAGAAAATCATGTGTGATAAGGCAAATTTACAATATGAATTAAAACATTAATGTTTACTTAAGTTTTTGTCATTTCAAATATATATATTGCAATTTAAAGCTAACAATCTCCCCCTTTTTGATATGACAAAACTTAATGTAAATTTGCTTTGAAAATTCTTTGATAAAATACTCCCCCTCAAATAAAGCAGGATTTTACAAAGCTCCCCCTTAATATAAGCATGGGTTTTGAAAATGAATTTTCAAACTATTTCTCCCCCATTATCTCTCCCCCTTATTATCTCTCCATTTACTATCTATCTCTCCCCCTTTTTGTCATAGCAAAAAGAAGGAAAAATAATAAAAAATATGCTCCCCCTAAAAATATGGCTTATGTGAGAAAAGATAAATATGCTCCATCCAACAAGAAACATGTTAGTGCATGGGACTCATAGCACAAATTCATAAGACAATGTCCATAAAGAGTATGAAATGTTTAGGCATGCAAAGGACAAGGCTTATTTTCCTATACCAATTGTTTATAAATAATTTTGATGCCAATTGTTGATAAGTAATTTTGCAAGAAGGTTCCAATTGGTAAGAAGTTAAGCAAGCACCTAAGTATATCAATTGTTCTCTAAGGTTCAACTAAGGTGCATGTCAATACATCATGATTATGAGCTGAAATTAGATGACATATCATATGCAAGAGCTCATAAATCACGTTCAAGCAAGAATGTGCATAGAATTGAAACATATAACAATTAACTTCAAATTCTTGCACACAAGAGTTTCATGCAAAAATATCCTAAGAGAATTCTTCTCTATTTGTCATTTCAAACTAAAGAGCGCAAGAAGAATTGTCAATTTAAAGCTCATAGCAATTGGCAATTTAGTTTTGGCTTACCAATTATTGAAAATATGGTTGCCAATGATACTAATTGTTATTTCAATCTAAATACCAATTGTTACTAATGGTTGACTTAGGCATTTTGCATGAATCCAATATTTATGTGTAGTGTGTTCATGTCAAGAAAATAATCATTCTAAATATGCAAGAACACAATCACACATCATCAAATATGCATATGGATCAATTAAACATTAGCACACTATCATAGAGTATTTATCCATATTCACAAAATTATACCATATGGAAGATTCAACAATAAGGTATTCAAGCAAACACATTTTCTTCCATGGTTTCCAGCACAAAAATCCTATGCTCATTTTCAATTCAAGTCCTTAACCAATTATGAGCAAGGAAAGATTCAAAATTACCATTCTAATCAATTAAGAGCCATATCCCTAGTTGTTATCATCATTTAACGTTCTAGAGGGTATATGCTATTTTAACTAAAATGGCTTCACTTAAGTGAATCAATATTATCAAGCTAAAATATATTTTATCATCAAAATCCATAAGCTATGAGTGAGGTTAAGCACATAATATCATGAAAACAACTATTCTCATCTCATAGGCATGATTATTGATTCAACTCAAGCAAGCATGTAAGTTCAACATTAAAATAATCAAGAATAAATGCATGGATATCAATCAAGGTACATTTGTTCAAGTTTGCATTTATCTTTGAATGTTGGTGTTGTCATTAAAGCCCAAGTTCTTTAATAATTTGGCCATAAAAATATAAGTTCATGGATGATAAAGTTTCATGTATTTGAACATTTAAGATCCATTTATCATCACAAATTATAGACCATGAAAATTATGACCTTATACCAATTGTTGAAATTATATTTGAAATCAATCCTTAAGGTCAAGTTTTAATTATTCTTCCACTAGATGTATAATTATCATGTAATCTAGAGTGGAGTAGTTGAGTCAAGCTAATAAACACAATTCTATAAGCATGCTTGACTAAGATGAACAAAAAGAATGATCAATAGTCGTGATGCACAAGTTCATCAAATTCTCAAATATATACACAAATCATTGAAATAAATCTCAAAAATTATGTTTAAGCATTCATTGAAAATATATTTCAAGATTCATGAATGTTTTCAAAATGATTTTGCACTTGTGAGCTTAAGAAGAATGATATTAATTGTTGAAAGTGATACCATTTGTTGGAAATAACACAAGTTGATGGAATTGAAGCATGATATCAATGAAAAATGAATTTTCATATTTTAAAGATCATAAAAAGGAAGTTAAGATATTGAATTTTACGTTGAGATGAAAGAAGATATCAAAACAATGAAAAGTTCTTCTCAATTTCGGTTGAGAATATGCAGGAAAGTCCTTTCTGGCTTGGGGGGATCGATCCCTCATATGTTTTCTGCAGTTTTTGGCCTTTCTGGCCTAGGGGGATCGATCCTGCTTGTTGAGGGATCGATCCCTCATCCTGTTTCTACAGATTTTTGACAGAAAATCCAACTTGTGAGGTGCCAAAACTTCGTTTTTGACTATTTTAAGTCCAAGTAAGGGTTTAAACATTTGTAAAACATGATTTTGGACTTGTATGAATGAAAAACATGAATGAAAAACCATTTTAGAAAAGATTTTGCAATTTTGGAAGGATTTTCACCATGAAATGCATTTTTGGCCTCAAAGGGGGTCATTTTGAAAGTTATGCATGTTTTGGCAAAACTAATGCATTGAATTACATAAATATGTCAAAACAAACTTGTTCACAAAGGTTTTAAGCACATATATCATCAAAGCATACATCTTGTGAACAACATGCCATGATTTCCAACATACATATTCTTCATTAAAGCTCATGACATGGAATTTTGCATATATGACATATTTGTCAATTTGAGGCAAGTAAATACATTATCAACACATAGAAAACTTGCTCAAACTATAGAAATTCAATAATCATTTCAAAATCATACATCATGCCTTTCATTCATTCATTCAATGCCTCAAGTACTATCAAACCACTCAACAATCAATTATCATGCCTTTTTGCTCAATCACAATTCATAATGCATCAAGAGTCATCAACTAAGTGCCTCAATAAAACATATAAATAATTTTAGCAAAAATGAGTTTTGAAGAGATAGGATTTAAGCTTACAAAACTCCTTAGCTTGAGTGTGCTTTGCCTTGAATTGTTGAATCCACTTTGAGCTATCCTTTGAAGAATTTTTATGACCTTGCCAAAGGTGGATCCTCAAGCTCTTTCTCTCTCTTATTGGCACAAGCAAACTCCATAAAGGTGTGTAAAGCAATTGAACTCCATTGTTTCATTGTATTCCCATGCTCTAACACTCCTACAATAAACAAATTCAAGCATGCTTTGGTACCCAAATTTTCTTGGGTCTATGAGAGTTAGTGCAAACAATTTTTGATCCTTTTGGGATCCATTTCAAGCATAATTCATCATCATTTATAGCATGCTTTGGCACCCATATTTTCCTAACAACTCTTCCTCTAAATGTGGTTTTCCTATATGTGCATGCTTGTGAAGAGTGTCCTATTCTATTGCATAGTGAGCATGTAAGAGATAAATCATGCATAGTATTTTTGCTCACAAGGAAATTCTTTAGATGAGTTTCTTTTTGTATTGCATTATAACCTAACCCATCTTTATCAAAGAAAGCTCTTTGGGTCTCAAGCATATGATCTAATTTTTGTTGACCCATCTAGAACCTAGAGAATGAGTTATGCAAATTTGTATTCTTTTTATTTAACTCATTTATCTCTAAGTTTGCCTCTTTTAATTTCTTTTCAAATTCTAGCTTAGTATTAGTCAAGGCTTCATTTTCTATTTTTAATTTAGCAATGATTTTCTTATATTTGGAGTTCATGCATTGAAATTCATTTGCTAAATCATTAAAGGCATTTTGTAGTTCACTAAAGGTATAATCATTATCTTCACTAGAACTACTACTAGCCTCATCATCACTAATAGCCATAAAGCATGAGTAGGCTACCTCTTCATCTACATTTTCCTCATCGGAACTATCACTATCGCTCCATGCAGCCACAAATGCTTTCTTCTTAGGCTTTCTATCCTTTTCTCTCCTAAGTAAGGGGCAATCTAACTTAGTATGACCCGGTTCATTACACTCATAACACACTAAAGGGTCTTTTTCTCTTCTAATTGACTCTCCCCTATGATGTCTCCTATTTTGCTCTCTCTCATTCATTCTCATGAACCTATTGAATCTTTTGGCAAACATTGCCATTTCCTTTTCTTCCTCACTTCCACTCTCATCACTATTATCTTCAATAACCTCATAAGTGGAAGACTTAAGTGCTACACCTACTTTCTTTGAAGGCTCTTCATTTCTTTTCAATTTCATCTCATATGTAAGTAGGGAGCCCATAAGTTCATCTAAAGACAAGGTGTTAGGATCCTTAGATTCTTCTATTGTGATCACCTTTGCCTCCTAAGATTTTGGCAAGCTATTCAAAATTTTCTTAACCATTTCTACATTGGAATAGCTCTTGCCTAATGCCTTAAGTCCATTAATTATATCATTAAACCTAATGAACATTTCGCTAATGGACTCATTTTCTTTCATCCTAAATAGCTCATAATCATGTGTGAGCATTCCTACTTTGGTCTCTCTAACTTGATGTGTCCCTTCATGTGTGATGGCTAATTTGTCCCATATTTGCTTGGCATTCTCACATAATGATACTCTATTATACTCATTGGGACCTAAAGCACAAAATAGAGTGTGCATAGCCTTGGCATTCAATTGTGTCATTCTCATATCATTTGTGTCCCACTCATCCTCACTTTTAGGGACATCTTTTCCATCAACTTTCTTCATTGGAATTTTGGAATTATTAACAATCACTCTCCACACTTCATAATCATTGGATTGCATAAATAACATCATCCTAATTTTCCAATAAGAGTAATTCTCACCATTGAAGAGTAGAGGTCTAACTAATGAGTGTCCCTCTTCTCCTAGGGGTGTGCCTACATTCAAGTGAGCCATTTATGATCGTTATGCTCGATAGAGGTTAGTCTAAATCAATCTAGAGCCCAAGCTCTGATACCAATTGTTGGCTCTATAGGCTATACCGAGAAGGGGGTGAATCGGTTCTTAACTAACCTTATGCCCGTTTTTCGATTCTTCTAAATTCTCTAGCCTATTAGAATATTTTCTAAGTTCTCTAAGCTAGGCAAGCATGCAATTCAAATTCAATACAATAAGCACAAGTATAATTGCAAGTAATTAAAGAGAGTAGGGAAAGAGAAATGTACGCAAGTGATTTATAGAGGTTCGGCAACCTTGCCTACGTCCTCTACCTTGAGACGCTCCCAAGGATTTTCCCCAAATTCATTATCCTTGAATTTTTTACACTCCCTCTTTTCAAGGCTCAAGAGAAACCTCTCTCTTTTTCTAGGCTCAAGAGAAACCTTTTCTCCCTCTTTTTCTTAAGCTAAAGAGAAACCTCCCTCTTTTTCTTAGGCTAAAGAGAAACCTCCCCTTTTTACAAGGAATGAATTAGTTTACAAGAGAAGTAATCAAAGAAGGCCTCTAGATAGGCAAGTGATTACAAAGATTAAGTACAAATAAAAGCCTATACAAGATTTGTGCTAAGCACTACAAGGAATAAGAGAATGATAGATGATGAAGACTTTGGAGCTCTTGATTTGTTGTTTGAGGCTTGAGGATTTGAGGAATATGTGTTATGGAGTTGCTGAGTAGTTCCTCTTGCTTCCTTTAGCTTCTAAGCCTCTATTTATAGTCCCTTGGATGTATTCTAGCCGTTGGGTGGAGCCAAATCTCGAATATTACCGTTGTCTCACAGAAACTAGCCGTTATAGGCTATTTTTGTCCTGAGGGATCTATCCCATTCCCAAAGGGATCGATCCCTTTTGTCCAGAATCTTCATTCTTGGCTTCAAGGACCTTAGGAAGACATTCTGCCAAAAAGGGATCGATCCTGCTACAGTAGGGATCGATTCTTTTCTTCCAGAGGGCATTTTTCCTGCACTTTTGGGTTAGAAATGATATGACCTTTGATCCTAATTCAACCCAAAACATTTATAAGCTTTAAGGGAGTTTTTCTTGACTTTCTCAAGTGAAAATATTGTCCAAGAAATCATCAAGTGATTTTCTAAAATATTCAAAACATTTATAAAGAATTAAGACCAATAAGAATATGCATCATTAAATCATGGTCTTAATGTTTGATATGAACACTTAAAATGGATTGAGAAAATCATGTGTGATAAGGCAAATTTCCAATATGAATTAAAACATTAATGCTTACTTAAGTTTTTGTCATTTCAAAATATATATATTGCAATTTAAAGCTAACAGTTATTATCCTCCATATAGATTTCATCTCATCTTTTGTGGCCTCTACCCATTTCTGAGAGTGAACACTTTGTTTGGCTTGAGTAAAAGATTTTGGATTATTTTCCAATCCTATATCAAATTTGTGTTCTTGGAGATATACGATATAATAATCTAGAATCATCAATCTCTCTCTAAAGGATCTCCTTAATGGCACTTCTAATTGATGTTGTCGTTGCTTCTCCAATTGAATTGGAGTAAGCTCTTCAATATAAGTATGAGGTAACTCTAGAATGTCTTGATAATCTGGATTTGCATTTTGAACAATGTCAGACATAATTGTCTGATCATTTTTCATTACAACTGTAGAAACAGTAACATGTTCTTCCTTAAAGACAAAGTTCCTGAGTTTAGCACTCCATCATATTCAACATTCTCAATAAACTTATCATTTCCCTCAACCTTTCTGAGTATCCAACAAAGTAGCAACTTATTCTTCTTGAGTCTAATTTTCTTTCATTAGGCTTATATGGCCTAGCCTCAACTGGACAACCCTAGATATGTAAATGTCTAATACTAGGCCTCTTTCCTTCCATAACTCATATGGGGTTTTTGCTACTGCTTTGCTTGGAACTCTATTAAGAATGTACACTGTAGTCTTTAAGGCTTCTCCTCGAAGTGACTCTAGTAAAGAAGAATGACTTATCAATGTTCTAACAATATCCTTTAGGGTCTAATTTCATCTCTCAGCTACACTATTTTGACTAGAAGTCCCCAGCACAGTGTATTGAGGAACGATGCCACATTTTGCTAAATACTTTTCAAAAGGTCTTGGATGTTGTTCACCTAATCCATCATATATACTATAATATTCTCTGCCATGGTCAGATTTAACGACTTTAATATTTCTACCAAGCTGATTTTCAACTTCAGCCTTATAGGACTTGAAAACGTCCAATGATTGAGACTTCTCATGAATCAAGTATAGGTACCCATAAGAAGAATAATCATCTATGAAAGTAATAAAATATTGTTGACCATTCCAAGAAGCTATAAGGAATGGATAACAAATATCAGTATGAAATAAATCCAAGACATTTAAACTCCTGTTAGCACCAGTTTTCTTGATATTTGTTTGTTTTCCCTTAATACACTCAACACAAATTTTGAAACCTGAAAAATCAAGAGAATCGAGAATTCCTTCTAACATAAGCCTATTTATTCTTTGATCAAAATTATATGCTAAACGCTTGTGCCATAATATGGAAGAATTCTCATTAACTAATTTACGCTTTATACCACAATTACTTATATGCAAGGATTCATTAATATGTGAGGCATAAAGGTCTAATTTATATAGATTATCAACTAAAAAACCTATACCAATAAGATTTGAATACTGAAAAAGACTAAACTTTTCATTTTCAAATGAACAAGAATATCTTTATTTGTCTGAATAAGAAACAAAAATCAAATTCCGTCTAAATAACGGTACATAAAAAGTCTCATTCAAATCTAAATAGCAACTAAATCCTAACTTTAATCTAAATAGACCAATAGCCTCAACAGGAGCCCTTTCGCCATTTCTTATATAGATGAATCTTTCAGCGTCAATTAGCTTTTTACTCCTTAGACAACCTTGCATTGTCACACTTATGTGAGTAGTTGCACTCATATCCATCCACAATGTGTGATTTGGTATTAAAGCCAAATTAACTTTAGAACAAACAAAGTTGAGAAGTTTACCCTTTTTGGCAAGCCATTTAGCATACTTGGAACAATTCTTCTTTACACACACTAGGCAATAAGCTCATTAAAAGAAGATGCTAAGTAAGCACTTTCTATCTTTCTTGTTTCAACCTCTTTTCCTCCTACACACACTAGGCAATAAGCTCATTAAGAATCTATTTCTCTTTTTAAGTGTTATAACTTATATTAAAATGACTAAATTGTGCAAAAAGAGATATTAAGACCAAGTACATGAAAATGTCCTCAGAAAACTCTAATTTTAGTGTCTTTAGTTTTGTAACAAGAATAGACATTTCCATAATGAATTCCCTTATGTTTCCTTTGTCATTATACTGCATTGAAATAAGCATAGACATGATAGTGCTTGTTTCAACCTCTTCATTTGCAACAATCTATTTGTAATTTACTATAGGAAACGCTTAGCATTTTCTTCCTCAATCATTACGCCCTTGACGACATCCAGAGCTGAGTGCTTCATGATCATTACACTCATGCAGTTTGAATGCTCTCATTTTTCATAGAGTGCCCTTTCTGTAGCTATACTATTATCAGCAGAGGTGAGAGGTTTGTCTAGGCTGATTGCATAGTCTAGATCCATACACCCAAGCACAATGGTAATGTGCTCTTTCATTTCTTGAAGTTAGTGTTGTTGAGCACTGAAATATTGTTCAAATTGGCAAATATAGAAGAAGCATTTACTGAAAACAGAAATAAAAATAATAATAATCTCACAATCAACAAACAATAATTTTGGGCCATATAAGATACCAAGCACAACATTGAAATTTAGTTTTTGGAAAGAAATATCAATTTTTAAGCAATACTCTTAAACTTTATTAATAAATATTGATAACCAAATCTTACCAAAAACATGCCTTTCTTTGGACTGACATATTGCATGCATGGTAAAAAAAAATTATCACATATTAATTATTTTATTATGTTTGTAATCCGGCAAAAAAATTCCTTTAGGTCGATTATTTTCTACAAGGATTAAAAACACAATCATTTAAATTCCTTAATGACAACATTAATTTTCAAAATAAATAAATTAACATAAAATAGGTCACTTAGTGGCATTTTATATCAATTTAATTTATTTTGAACTTCATTTTCAACACATTGTGCACATATAAAAAACATTAAGAATACATAAATTTATTCACATCAACAGGGAGAGTGAGTACTACCAATCAACTTAAAATATCATGAAATAAAATGTCAAAAAACTTGTGCATAATACATCAAATCACTGAAATTATCATCAATATTAAATAATAAATATTTAACAGATTCAAAAAATTCTAGAAAAATCACCAAAAATTTTAAAATAAAATTTTATGCAGGTTTGGAGAAAATAGTGGCCAAACGACCGCCAGAAGACTTCGCATGTGCCCCATGTGTCGCTGCTTGCATCCAAGGGAGGATCCCAATCGGGTCGGGTTGACCTGACCCAACTGGAACCAAGAATAGATCCGTTTTTTATGGCTTTTTGTCAAAATTAAAGCTTCAATCATGTAATTAAAACATTTTTCTACAAAACCCATGCAAAAAACTGAATTAAAACTCAAAGATTGGTGTTTAATTTGACCAAAAAATTTCAAGCAAACTCCGTGAAAGAACCCACTCACCTTTTCTTGATTTATTTCAACCAAAACCAAAATTTACCAAAATTGTTACTTTTTTGACCATATAAGTTACAAGAAGCAATTTTCATTCATCAATTTGAATCAAACACATAAAATATAAATCTTTTGGTTGAATTTTAAATTTGGGATTTAAAAAAAATTAAAAGATGAAATTACTTGAACCATGAAACAAATTTCAGAAAAATGTTTGCATGATTTTAATTGTTATTCTCTAGGGAATAAAAGCCCTAAGGTCTCAAACAAAATTTTAATTCTCAATGATCAAACATGAACAAGCTCTTCATACCACTTGTTGGAAAATCATACAAACAATCATACACAGGATCTCGTGTTTGATCATCAATAAAATTAATACGGAAGCATACCTGAATCCATTGGAATTGATTTTTAGGGGTTAACAGTCTTCCACGTCTAAACCTTTGAGAGAATCTGTATCTCACTGAATGATGGGATATAAGAATGAAAACTATGTTATGTTAGATTTGAGAGCATAATCTATTGATACCTGTAGTATATTTTATTTTATTTTGGCCCATCATAAAAATAAAATAAAATATTGGGTCTCTACGCATTACAAAGCCTATACTAAATGAGATGATCTAAAGTCCAATAACTCAAAATTTATATGATCACTTTTAAATGGACTAAACAAATAAGATCGTTTGTAATGTACAATTAATTGATATATGTAGGCTCACTTAAAGAATTTCCCAACAACTTCTTAACTAAGTGGTTAATGATAAGTAGTAGCATCTTATAAGGGTTGGGTTCGAATCTAAACAAGCCTACCTCTATATCTAGTTATTTAATATTTCTCTTGTAACCGAAAAAAATAACTAAGGGCCTGAAACCACGTAGAAGTGCATCTCAGCTAGCTTGGATACAGAAAAAGCAAAAGCCATTGAGAAAGGAAGTAAAATGAGTTGCTTGACTCTATTTGCATGCATCTACTCATTTAAATCACACGAGAATTGACAGTCCAAGTGTAGGAAAACCTACGAGGAACGAGTTTGCCGTGGCTCACGGTTCAAGAGATGAAGAGTTTAAGGAGTAGAAAAAAATGAAGTCGACCGGTTGTTCATCAATTGATTGTGCACAAGGAACCTATGGTAGAACACTGTCTGAATCAAGAAAAAGAAAGGATTCGGCTTAGGTGATTAGGAGTTGTAGATTTGAATCAGACATAGTAAGCCGTGTTTTCATGTCATATCGCATGTCAAACATGAGATATGGCAAGGCATGTGTTATTCAAACACGTATAAGACATGAATTATAAACCGTGTTTAAATTTCAAATACGAACACGACATATATTTTATACGCACACAATAAGATACACATATTATAATTGTCTCTGTAACATGATGTGACACGATTAACACAACATGACACATTTAGACATGACTGACACGATTAGATATGATTAGTACGGGTGACAAAATTAAAAATAAAACATAACGAAAAATGAAAAAATATCATATTTACATCATCCAAAATAATTATTCACATCCATAATTAACATTCAAATTATTATTTAACAAAAATAACAAAATAATAATATCTTCAATCTAAATTGGCCATATTATATATATATATATATATATATATATATATATATATATATATTAAAGATACCTTTCAAAAAAGACAAAATATGGTTTTTCTTTTGTTTTCTACGCAAACAATTTTTAGCCCAACTGCTCTTCAACTAGTTGGCTTTTCCCAATTGCTGTTGACTGAATGGGGTTCCTTTATCTGCTCACGGCTAGCATTTTATTTTTCACAAAAAAATTGCATGTTGTTTAGGGATCGAAAGTGTTTTGCATGTGTGCCAGGTGTTATTGAAACCGACAGATTCTTTTAGACACTTCACTAATTTTGCTACTAGTTGTCACGTTTTTCTTTTTTTTCTTTTTCTTTCTTTTTCCTTTCTTCCTTCTCCCCCTTTACTCTCTTCCCTATCACTTGCTCTCTACCATTGTCTTTCTCATCACTCATAGGGGCTAAAATTTCAGCAATCACCGGCAACGGAGTCCAACGTCCGGGCAACTCTTCTCACCTTCTAGAAATCAATTCTGACGATGGTGGTGTTCGAGTTATATTGCTAGCGATGCTTGTGTTTCCCTTCTCCCCTAGAGCAGGATGATTAATATCGAACAATATCGTGCGCTGCCCTTTTTTGCCAGCCAATCCTTAAAACCTAACCCATATCCATGTCTTTTCAACTCCTGATCCCTTGTTTTGACATAGAAAACCATGGAATCTCTTATGAGTTATTAGATCTGAGTTCAAACATTCAAATCCGAAATCCTTTTCTCTTTATTTCTACCACCCGAAAGAGACCCAAACAAAATCCTGGAAGACTTTCCTTTCTCATGGCAAAAAACTCCAAAATTAAAAATCCAAAATGTCGATGGAAAACTTAGAAAGTTAATTAAGAAATTCATTAAACTCATCGGTCTAAAAGATTTTTTTTTATTTTCCTTATTTATGCCTATTGCTTCTGTGTGTAATGTTTGTTGGAATATCTAGGTATTATTCTGTTGGATTTTTTTTTTATGAGTGCTTGAGCATTTTTCTGCTTGATTTCAAATCAAATATCATATTAGTATTTTAGGTTTCATAAGGAAGATAACTATTTATCAGATGTTATAGAGGATGTTCTTCATTCCTGATAATAAAAATTTCGTTCTGAAAACCCAAATGCAGTTATGTTCTTTTGATTTGTATTGATGCTTGAATTAAAATGTGATAACCAAGAGTTCCTTAAAGAATTTAATTACTTGTTTATAACATATTAGTGATTTTAAAATTTATATTGGGTGAGAAGGAATAAAGGATGAAACGTCTACTAGTTAGAATCTCTAATTGATCGCGTTTCAACAAACAAATCTAATATATATTTTATATATGAGGAGGAATAATTTACACATGTGTAAAACAAATTTAGTTTTACACACTTTCATAACTTTTTATATGATTTACAATTTTTAAATCCGACCGTTGAATTTTATGTTCTATTCACATAGATCATGTATGTCAAATTTCAAATTAATCGAATACTTCTAACTATATAATCCGTAAAATAAAATTTCAACCGTTGATATATATTGAAAAAAATACTTTTCTTGATTAAAATGATAGAAATAGCAGATTGATTCAAAAATTTACATACATAATAAATATGAGTAAGTTGCTAAATCCAACAGTTGGTTTGTAAAAATATTAATCTTATATGAAGATATAAAACTTTGTAAAATAAATTTGTTTTACACATGTGTAAGTGGATCCTTACTCTTTATATATATATATATATATATATATATATATATATATATATATATATATATATATATATATATATATATATAATATATATATATATATATATATATATATATATATATAGAGGTAGATAGATACATATATATTTATTATCTTATTAACCTTTCATTTTTATTCTCTTGTAAACTATCTTTTTAAACTAATTAGTTTTTATTAAATTATCTATTTTAAATAACTTAACATTTTTCAGATATTTCAAACATTTGTTATTCAAATTTAAATAGTATTTACTTATTCTATCGAATTATCTATTTTAAATAAATTAATATTCTTTAAATTTTGTTATTCAAATCTTTATCAAATTATCAATTTTAAATAACATTTATTTTAAATAACTTAATATTTTTTATATATTTGTTATTCAAATTTTAAACATTATTTACTTATCCTATCAAATTATCTACTAATTATTTATTTTAAACAAATTAATAAGTTAATTTAATAAATCAGAATAGTAAACTCCTTAATTTTTACCAACATAATCTGTATTTTGTTATTCAAATTTTAAACATTATTTCTTATCCTATCAAAATATCTACTAATTATTCATTTTAAACAAATAAATAAGTTAATTTAATAAATCAGAATAGTAAACCCCTTAATTTTTAACAACATAATCTGTTTTTGAAACGTGGTTTGCAATTAAAGTTAGTAATCAACAGTTTAAGTTCAATGGTTGGAAGTGATAGAAACTGACAATACATTGAAAAAAGTAGGTTAATAAAAAAAAACTAAAATTAATTGAAATCATATCATATATAAATATTATATTTTTTATATAAATATTATATTTCAGAAAAACATTAATGCCACGTGTTATTACTTTCTTATCTTTTTAAGTTTTTTTCTTACTTTCTTTATTTCCAGTTTTTTAATTATCCATATTTATTTCCTATTTTTTAATTATCCATAACAATTGACAATTCAAATTTCTACTAAATCAATATTAATATTCAAAGTTTAACCATTAACTAATTAAATGTTTTAAACAAATTAATATTTTTTTAAATCTTTGATATTCAAATCTTTATCAGACTATTTATTTTAAATAACCTAATTTTTTTCTCCTATAAATGCTTTTAAAAAAAAACTGATCATATCCCTTTTATCCCCACTTTTTCCTCTGACAAATGTTTAGGTTTTTTTACTCACATTTTTTAACTCACCATATCCTTTTCATTTTTAACTGACCATATCCCCTTCATCGTATGATTTTTTCTATGTGGTAACTTCACAATTCTATCATCCCATGATTTTTTTTCTCTATCACACCCAATCCACCATTTTGAAATTCGGTTTTTAATCAGTTTTTATTCGATTGGGTCTTGCTGCATGTATTCTCATTACCTCTTCTATAGGTCTTTCACTGCTTTTAAGAAGGATTGAGTGACACAATTACTGTACTACAATTTCCCTCTCCTATTTTCCTATTTTTGTTTTCTTTCTACAATTCCGATTTTGACAAATCTTTATTGTTTCTTTAGTTTCTATTCTATTTCATTAATTTAGTACCTTATATTTTGAACAAGAATAATGTATTTCAATTTCACAATCAAGTTCTAGTCATTAGTTGATTTAAATTACTGCTTTCTCTACTACCATTGCTCTGCGTTTTTTGTTTTAAGGTTTTGCTTTTTTTTTTTTTCGCTTCATGTAGTTTGTCGGACTAAAAGAGTTCTAGCTAAAGGTTATTGCTGATAATACATTAAAAAAAGTAAGTTGACAAAATAAAATAAAATTAATTGAAATCATATCATATATAAATATTATATTTCAAAAAACATTAATGTCACGTGTTATTATTTTCTTATCTTTTTAAGTCTGTTTCTTACTTTCTTTATTTTTTGTTTTTTAATTATCCATATTTATTACTTTAATATTTTCTATTTTTTAATTATCCATAGCAACTGACAATTCAAATTTCTGCTAAATTGATATTAATATTCAAATTTTAAGCATTAACTAATTATCTGTTTTAAATAAATTAATATTTTTTTAAATCTTTGATATTCAAATCTTTATCAGACTATCTATTTTAAATAACTTAATATTTTTCTCCTATAAATGCTTTTTAAAAAAAATTGATCATATCCCTTTTATCCCCACTTTTTCCTCTTACAAATGTTTAGGTTTTTTTACTCACATTTTTTTAACTGACCATATCCTTTTCGTTTTTAACTAACCATATCCCCTTCATCTTACGATTTTCTCCATGTGGTAGCTTCACGATTCTATTATCCCATGATTTTTTTTCTCTATCACACCCAATCCACCATTTTGAAATTCAGTTTTTAATCTGTTTTTACTTGATTGGATCTTGCTGCATGTATTCTCATTGCCTCTTCTAAAGGTCTTTCACTACTTCTAAGAAGAATTGAGTGACACAATTACTGAACTACAGTTTCCCTCCCCTATTTTCCTATTATTTTCTTTCTACAGTTTCGATATTGACAAATCTTTACTGTTTCTTTAGTTTCTATTCTATTTCATTAATTTAGTACCTTATATTTTGAACAAGAATAATGTATTTCAATTTCACAATTAAGTTCTAGTCATTAGTTGATTTAAATTATTGATTTTTCTACTACCATTGCTCTGCGTTTTTTGTTTTAAGTTTCTTCTTCTTTTTTTTTTTCGCTTCATGTAGTTTGTTGGACTAAAAGAATTCTAGCTAAAGAATACTGCTGACAATACATTGAAAAAAGTAAGTTGATAGAAAAAAACTAAAATTAATTGAAATCATATCATATATAAATATTATATTTCAGAAAACATTAATGCAACGTGTTATTACTTTCTTATCTTTTTAAGTTTGTTTCTTACTTTCTTTCTTTTTCCATATTTTTATTTATCCATATTTATTACTTTATTTTATTTTCTCTTTTTTAATTATCCATAACAACTGACAATTCAAATTTCTACTAAATCGATATTAATATTCAAATTTTAAACATTAACTAATTATATATTTTAAACAAATTAATATTTTTTTTAAATCTTTGATATACAAATCTTTATCAGACTATCTATTTTAAATAACTTAATATTTTTCTCCTATAAATGCTTTTTTTAAGGAAAAAAATTGATCATATCCCTTTTATGCCCACTTTTACCTCTTACAAATGTTTAGGTTTTTTTACTCACATTTTTTTAACTCACCATATCCTTTTCATTTTTAACTGACCATATCCCCTTCATCGTACGATTTTCTTCATGTGGTAACTTCACGATTCTATTATCCCATGATTTTTGTCTCTATCACACCCAATCTATCATTTTGAAATTTAGTTTTTAATCAGTTTTTACTCGATTAGGTCTTGCTACATGTATTCTCATTGCCTCTTCTAAACGTCTTTCACTACTTCTAAGAAGAATTGAATGACATAATTACTGTACTACAGTTTCCCTCCCTTAATTTCCTATTTTTGTTTTCTTTCTACAGTTTCAATTTTGACAAATCTTTACTGTTTCTTTAGTTTCTATTCTATTTCATTAATTTAGTACCTTATATTTTGAACAAGAATAATATATTTCAGTTTCACAATCAAGTTCTAGTCATTAGTTGATTTAAATTATTGATTTTTCTACTACCATTGCTCTGCTTTTTATGTTTTAAGTTTTTGCTTCTTTTTTTTTTTCGCTTCATGTAGTTTGTTGGACTAAAAGAGTTCTAGCTAAAGGTTACTACTGGTAATAATATTGTGAAGATTTGTGAAAAACAACTAATTATTTAGATTTTTTTGTATTTGGAATTCTAAATTTTTATATATGAAAATAATAAAAAAATATTTATGCATGTACTAATATATATTACATATTCTTTATTTATGTTGTCTATCTACACATATTAAAATAAACAAAATTAATCTGTGTATATTGCACAGGATACAAATTATTGATTAAAAAGTCTTGATTCGACCATAACGTTTGGTAGAAAAATTTATTTGACAGACCATAAAATAATCTAGAAAGCTAACTTAGAGAGCTTTCCAACCATGTGCAGCGCATTTTCTAGTTCATTTTAGATTAATACTAGAAAATTTTTGAAGTTGCATTTTGTGCAAAAAATCTACCAGCCGTCTTATTTGTAAAGAGTTATACATAACTTTTGGTAGAAATTTCCAATTGCTATGATTCAAATTTTTTTTAGAAAGTTAACTCATAGATCTTCCCAACCATGTATGGCATGCCTTTTAGTTCATTATGGATTAATATAGTTAAATATTTAAAGTTATGTCATAAGATTGGAGAGATTTTGATTTATTTGGAGATTGGGACTAAATTGAAAATAAGTCTTTAGAGTTGGGCAATGGTGAAATTAAAAGAAATCTGAAAGGACTTAAATGCTCAAACATAAGTCTACCATGCCAAAAGTGAAATAATTGACAACTAAGTATTAAAGGGCCCAACAATTTATATTAAATATGGGGCCATAATAGAAAAACTTCCTTAAGAAGTTTCATGAGGCATTATAGGGAAGCTTTTAGAGAAAAGTAGAGAAAGGAAAGAAAAGAAGGCTATTCAACCAAAAGAGAAAGGAAAGAAAAAAAGGCCATTCGGCCAAAAGAGAAAGGAAAGAAAAGAAGGCATTTCGACCAGAGGAGAAAGGAAAGAAAAGAAAAGAAAGTGGAAAAGAAAAAAAGAGAAAAAAGGGAGAAATCTTGATGAAAATTTCTAAGCCCTAGCTTGATTCCATACCTTAAGAGTCAAAAAGCTTAGTTTCTTTTTTAAATTGAGTGATCTTTGCAAGAAGCAAATTTAGAGCATGAGCTAGGGTAAGTTCAACAAAGGTAACTTTGGGTAAAGAATTATGTAATTTTTAGTAGTTTAAAGTTTAATTTTGTGAATGCATATTCATTGATGTTATATAGTATTGTTGGTTTGTAGCAAAATTCATAAGGTGGTCCCTTAAATTCAACCAAGGCTTGTGTGTGGTTTAAGTGCTAAGCTTTGGGTGATTTGGTAAGTAATATATATAAGGTTTGGATAGTATCATATTATGTAAGGTTGTGAATTATGTGGTATTGTGGATTTTGGAAATGATGCTAGGAAAGGCATAATAGCCTATTTAGTATTACGAATTTTGAAATGATGTGCGTGAAGGCATAATAGCTTATGTGGTATTGTGAATTTGACATGATTCTACTGAAGGCAGAGTGGGCCTTGTGGCATATGTGGTAATTTGATAAAAAGTGTTATGCTTTTGATTTAATTTTAGATAGCCATGAGATAGTTTGCAGTTGGCATAATGCTTGGCAACCATGATATTTTGATTTTGTACATGTTTTAGTGCATTTGGCTTAATACATTCGTGAGATAAACTTAAGCATTTGAAAGCTATGCATTTGTTTAAAAAGCATGCATTAGAACTTTTTTGAAATATTAAAACCTTTGACTCTGTTAGATAAGTTTGAAGTGAATGGCATATGGCATAATGCATGTGCACAAGTTGGATTTTTTGAAGAAAGCATAATATAGCTTTGATGATTTTTAGAACTTGGATTTATTAGACTTTCAAAACTTTTGAATTATTAGAACTTCAGACTTTCAGAACTTTTGGAATATTAGAACTCCAGACTTTCAGAACTGTAGTTTTTTGAGATTGTGGCATATTTGATAATTTTCATTGAAGCATCGTTTGTAACTCGCCTAATTGGATTTTTAATCATTAGGCATTTAGGCCTATCCAACAAATGCCAAACAAGTCTCAATTTCACTTGATCAATGGACTGGAGAAGTTTAGATACATGGCCATATATAAAGCATGGTTCAGAGTATGTACCATTGATAGCTACAATGGGAATGTTTGGAGTATGGCCATAGGTAGTGCCCTTTTTAGGGATGACTGGCTCACCGATAGCTACAGTGGGATTTATCAATCTTTATTGATAAAATTGGAGAATTATGCTTTATCTTGTTTAGAATATGATTTTGGAAATTCAAAACATGAGACCTTGTGCTTTAAGCATTGTTTGAAGTCTTGTTATTAGAACTTTGATTGAACATAAAGAGTTTGAACTTTTATAACAACATTGTTTTTAAAACAAAAGACAAGGATCTACCTATGATCTCTACCATTGTTATTAGAACTTTGAAGCAATCCACCAGCCAAAACACAAGTGTTATCCTGTACAGCTACCTCTACAATCCTCTTGGAGTTAAGTCTTAGACGATGGGAGCCAACTCTAGAATCCTAGTGCCTAGCGTGATCTTATTTTTATAATATGTCTCTTCATTAAATGATTTCGAACTTTGCATCGTTTTTAGAACATGTTTCTTTAGTAAATGATTTTAGATTATGCAACATTTTCAAAGCATGTCAAATTGGTAAACAATTTTCAATTATGCGTCATTTTTAGAACAAAGAACTAAAGATTCAAAATTTATTGTGAAAACGCTTTATGATACATACTTTGGTTCTTTGAAAGGTTTAAGTAAACTTTGAAAATTGAATTCAAAACTATGACTTTGAGCATTCATTTTATGCATGGCATATGCATTTGGATATTTGGATGTTTTGGACATGTTTGGATTGTTTTACTTAGATGTTATGGCTTGAGGAAATGAGAAGCTTCTAAGTTGTAATGACCCCAAAAGCGGAATTATGAACTAAATTTTTCCTTTCGTTATATGATTTGCCATCATGTAGGGCAGGTCTAACGCTATCAAGTAGATTACTACTCCTTTTATTTAAGGCTAATTGCCTAAGGTTCCACCTTTATTTACTTCGTGATGTGATCCTATACCTTTTCAAGAAGATCACGATTCTATAATAAATTTCTTTAGGTACTTAACCATCATTTGATTATCATTATAAACCCTAAATCATGTAAAATTTGCATCATCATATCATATTATTTACATAAACCATACAAATAATGTCACGACCCGAAGGCTGCTACATCACTCTTATCTGGTACAGATGCACAGAAATTTCGACAAATTTTTCGCTTTTCTAAACTTATTTTGTCTAAGTGTAGTGTAGTAAAATTTAATTAATGACATTAACTACCTACCTTATTTTGAGCTCTTTACTCAAGGTCCCAGTTTAAGAACCTGCATAAAACTCATATACATTATATCATGACAAACTTTAGACTATCGTCCACTAGTTCACAATATTATGATTATATATTTACTTCGTGAGGGTTTAACTGTAAGTTCATTCCCCTTCTAACATAGGTAAATTCATATCGTGAAGCATCGAAATTTTCTATCAACAATTCATTGTCCTAGTTTGCATCCCATCATATAGTACTATACCAAAAACAACCTGAGAATAACATTATATACAAAAAGAATATATTATACCCAAAATAATCAAATGGAGCGTCTTGAAGAGTTAAGACGATACTCCATGCCTTGGAAAATTTTGGATAGATCCAAAATATTTTTCCAAATCAATACTCATTCTGTAAAAAAAAAATAACATTTAATGAGGGAGGACTCAGTAAGGCATTTATATAACATTAGAATTAGGATCATACTATTCTAATACAGTGCATGAAACCTTCAAAAATAAAGGTTCTCATATTATATATGAAACTACTTTTATACCATATTCCATCCATTCCCAAACAATAATTTCACACGCTATCTTTAGATTAACCCCATCCTCAACACCTATATATTCTGAGACATCCTAACATGATAGTTTAAACATTTTCCAATTCCAATATTCTTGTATCTCAACATGTCGTGCATAAGTGCAAGGTGTGAAGTCATGTCATGCTTTAGTATATAACACATGTAGGTTCAATTGTACTAGAATTTACAATACAAAAACATATCATGTATAGTATACAAACGTATATAAAGCTCCTGCAGTCTCGAAATCATATCACACGCACTTTGAAATTGTGTTCAAAGCTTGTCCAGTCTCAAAGCATGTCACGTTCACTATCACAACCATGTACATATAAAATTCACAAATCATGTTCATGTAAGAACCATATCATTTTCACATGCATTATAAAACCGAGTGAGGCTTTCATGCCATATAAAATTGTCATGTTTAGCCAACACATAACATTTGGCGAAAGACTAGGCATAGATTCCCACAATCATCAATATATTAGCTATATTTTGTTTCTCAGTGGACTAGGTCTCCTATAGGGCTCAATAATATACCAAGTCTCCTGCAAAGCTCAATACATATCAATAGAAGGTATATTACATTTGTTAACAAACTATGTCTCTTGCAAGGCTTAATAATAAAATAGGTCTCCTACAAGGCTTAATAACAAACTAGGTCACCTGCACGGCTCAATACATATCAATTCAAGGTATACTCCGTTTGTTAATGGACTAGGTCTCCTGCAGGGCTTAGATTTTACATTGGATCACCTATAGGGCTCAAATATGTGTAAGGTCTCCCGTAGGGCTCTATCCATGGCCATAGCTTTCTTTCCTGATCCCGCTAAGTAGCTGAGAATTAGATTATGTCCACGACTATTGTCAGACAAGTTTTCTTAATCATATATATATATTTGACTACTCTAAGACTCATGCGCAAAGCATATAAGGTGAGATGCCTACTGTCTTTAAAGACATTTACTTACATGTTCAAAACTCACATGTACAGGAAACATGAAGATCATATCATGCTTCCCTATTTAAAATCATTCGTATGCATGCATTATGCCATGGGCCCTTTCATTTCAAACTGTTTCAATGAGTTCAGAGTTTCCATCTATGCATTAAATCGATGCATCGTTTTCGAACACTCAAATCTCATGCTATGTTTGCTCTAAGCCTAGGTAATTAAAACCTAAGTTCAAAATATAAAGATATGGTAGTTATGCAAAGTGTCAATGCATCTATTATTAAATGACTCAATCAAGTCACAGTTGTAATGCCAATCAATTGTCAATACGCGTATATATTCTTTATCTCAATTTGCATTAACTTGGTGCCAACGTTATACCGATATCACTATCACAAAACTATTCAAATCCAGTAAATTGCATAACCCATCATATTAAGTCTTTACTTACACTAGGTATATTTTCCCGTATCATCCCCATATATATTTTCCAATAGCCACCATAAGAATCAATTATCATTAAACCTCCAAATTCTAACTTCACCATTGAAATCACACTAAATTATAAGGTGTCAAGATATATATATATATATATATATATATATATATATATATTCATATTCCAATAGTTTCCATACAAAATGAAGATCACATTTCTAATTTAAAGACTTCAATACATATGCTTTCTTAACCTAATGTGTCGTTTCCAAATACCCAAGCATGCTAAACGTACTTTTCAATAATTGTACTAAAACATGGGTTAAAATCAATTGTCATAAGTGTTGTTAGTATCATTGTCAGAAAGCCCAATAGGCCCATCTTACTGAGCTTGGTAGCGAATGACCCATAAGACACACTCATGTAGTTACACCTTGTAACATACGAACATTTATGAGTGTAATTGCCCATAATTACGTAATTGACGTAACTGTTACTCGCTTAATTATATATTTAATTATGTAACTGCCCATTTAATAAGCATAACCGCCCACTTAAACACTTATATAAAGGTGTAGAGACACAAGAAGTAGGTACGAGCACACTTTCACTCTCTTTCAACAATGATAGTCTTTCTTGAATACTCTACTGACTTAAGCATCGGAGAAAGTCCCATCGGGAACAACCCTGATGGTCCTTCTATTTTGCAGGTTGATCCAACATTAACAAGCCCAGCAACCTTTTTGGCATCAACATTTTGGCGTCGTCCATGGGAACTCGAAGAAGAAGTTATGTCGAGCTCCCAAGCGAACCAACAAACATCAAATCAAATAAGGTAGCCGCAAACTCACACAACACCACAAACAGTATCTATGGAGCAGTACAATCAATTACTCGCCCAAAACAAAGTTTTAGAAGCTAAGATAGCCCAGTACGCCCAAATAGTGGAATCATTGAGTGTTCGTCGTAATGCAACTGTAGATCGCCCAGTCACACCTAATACTCACCCATTTATATCCAAGGTACAAACCAACTGCTCCTGTTGTTTTCCAACGAACGCCCACTCCATATCAGCAAAATCCACCCGATGCACAACTCCCTGTCAACAATCAATCAGATACAGCTCGCCCAACTAGTGCCATCCCTAACCAAAACCCAAACCCGCTAGCAGAACCCCAAGTCAAGCAACGTAATCCACTTAGAAGGAGGGAAAGAGAAGAAGGAAGTGTCAACTCCCCCATAATAGATGTGGCAAAAAGAACCAAGACTGTCTATGAGAAGTCTAATCTCTCCTTACAAGAGAGATTAGATGTTATTGACAAGAAACTTAAGAAGATGAAGAAAGGAAGACAAGAATTAGTCCATTGTGTACAGCGAACAAATAGTCCATTATCTCTAGAGATCCAAAGAGAGATTGTCCCTCGTCATTTTCGAGCACTAAAGGAGAAATATGATGGGACATGCAACCCACAAGACCACATATTGTGCTACAAGTCAACTTTTGATATGTACGATACAAATCATGATGTCAAGTGCAAAACTTTTCCAACAACTCTGACAGGTACAGCTAGGTCTTGGTTTTATTCTCTTACACCTAACTCTATCACTAGTTTTGAACAGCATAGTAAACTATTCGTCGGGCATTTCCTCACCAATAAGAAGCCAATGAGGACTTTTGCTAGTCTGATGTCAATTGTTCAAAAGCCTAAGGAGAGTTTGAGGGCTTATATACATAGATTTATTAATTTCTATGTTGATGTAAAGGACCCTGACGACAATCTTGCTATCCAAGCATTTAGAGCAGGTGTGATCAACGACCATGTTCACTATGCCCTATATGATGAGGAACCATTAGCTTTGCATGAGGTACTCTAGAAAGCTTAGAGCCTTGCTGAAGCAGAAGAGATTAGGAAGACAAACATTGATAGAGTTGGCGATCAGATGAACACCAAATAAAGCCAAGACTTGTAAAGCCCATGATTCCAAGGATGGAGAAGTCCCACCATTTGAAGTATATTCTCATATTTTTCCATTAAGCTATGTTCTATTTATTTTCATTGTTTAACAGTTATCAATGCTTAGAAAAGAAAATTGAACCATAATAGTCTGATTAATTGCTTATCCCAGCCCTTAGCGCCAGTATCTTAGGCAACAGCTCGCCCCGGGCCTTAGCACCAACATCTTGGGCACTTAATCTCCTTGGGGCCTTAGCTCTAGTATCTCGATCGCATGATTTCCATGGCCTCAACGCCAGTGTTTTAGGCAATTGCTCGCTCCGGACCTCAGCTCCAGTCACTAGTTCGCCTAAGCCTTAGCTCCAGTATCTAGGGCATTTGATCTCCCTGGGCCATAGTGCCAGCATCTTGGGCACTTGTTTGCCCTGAGCCTTAGCGCCAGTATCTCAATTGCGTGATCACTATGGTCTCAGCACCAGTATTTTGGGCACTTACTTGCCCATTGTCTTCGCACTAGTATCTTGCTTGATCACCCATGGCCTTGGTGCTAGTTTCTTGGGGCGCTTGCTCGTTATGGCCTTATCGCCAGTTTCTCGATTTTCCACTCACTCTTGGCCCGAGTGGCATTTTTCAAGGACTTTCTCGCCCATGATCTTGGATTCTCATCGCCTTAAGTTCTAGAATTTAAAAGCTCATATGCAGTCACAACCTTAATGCTAACCCTTTGACAGAGGATACAAAATTCAAGAATTTGAAAGGAGTAAAAAGTTTATGGCGAATACCGATCACTTTGTAATCGTCATTCGCCAAGGGGCATATTGTTAGTATCACTGTCAAAAAGCCCAATAGGCCCATTTTATCGAGCTTGGTAGCAAATAACCCACAAGACACACTCATGTAGTTACACCTTGTAACATACGAAAATTTATGAGTGTAACTGCCCATAATTACGTAATCGTTGTAACTGCTACTCGCTTAATTATATATTTAATTATGTAACCACCTATTTAATGAGCATAACCACCCACTTAAACACCAATATAAAGGTGTAGAGACATAAGAAGCATGTACGAGCACACTTTCACTCCCTTCCAACTTTGATATTCTTTCTTGAATACTCTACTGACTTAAGTATCGGAGAAAGTCCCATTGAGAACAACCCCGATGGTCTTTCTGTTTTGCAGATTGATCCAAAAGGAACAAGTTGATCCAACATCAACAAGCCCAACAACCTTTTTGGCATCAACAAGTGTCATGTGATATGCCAATTACAACTTCGTCATAGCTATCTTAGTTCAATTCAAGCCATGGTGCTTGTTTCCGATTGCCATTCAGTAAATATGTATTTATATATATATATATATATATATATATATATATATATAGATTTTATATCCTCATATACATATAAGCAAAGATCAATCTTCATCAATTACCCATGAATCGATTCCTCACTTACATCCTTTTGTATCTAACCATGTTGTACCCGTATATAGCCAACTTAGTATTCACTATTATTGTAGCCAAACATGCTTAATCTACATTTATCAACAATATCTCATCAATATCAACAACCTCAAGAAAGCAATATATATATATCATCATTATCACAACACTATATTACACATCACAACCACAATCATCATATCATTTTATCACATTCCATCTATACTATCTACATCAAAATCATTGACATTTATGTAAATCGCAATCACATTTCACCTGTACATTATAATACTAAGTCTACATTATATAAACATCTTACCAATTTACTTAAGTTAGCAATTTAGTGACCTCAAAGCTTTTGCCAATTGCATTCATCTTTTTACTATTTATCTACAAATTCCAAACAACATACATATATTTGGAAATAATTAATTAAAATTATATAAAAATTTTCATCGAATCATAAAACTTGTCTTACTAAACCTTCTTACCCATTTTACACAAAAATATAGTAAAACACTCTAATTTTCTTTCCTTTTCCTTTTCTTTCCTCACTTTTCTTCTTTGGTCTGCCCAAGTTGGCTATACTTCTTGTTGTCCACAATGGCAGCACCTTTCCCTATTTTCAGCCCCCAACTCTAGCACTCAAACTCACCCAAATTAGCCTATATTTGGCCCTATTTTGACACCCCTTCTGTGATAATAGCTAATTTTATAAATTTAATATTAAAATAAATAAATAAGATAAAGAAAATAAATGAATTTATCTAAGAGATAGAAATATTTGGAAATTCGAAAGTTGATGAAGTAATGAATTTGAGAATTCGGAAGTTGGAAATTTAATGTGGATATTAAGAAAATCCAAATTAAAGAAATAAAAAGGTGTATATAATTATAAAATTCTTTTATATAAATATATTTTAAATGTTAAAGAAATACAAATGCGTATGAGGATATATCTATATAATTAGATTATATAAATATGTTTTTATATATATGTTTTATATAAATACATATATATATATATGAAATATAGTATATCTTATAAAAAGATATATATACTATTTTATATTAAATAAATACATATGTATATTAGTGTAACACATTTTTGTATATAAATATATATATATGAAATATATATAGTTATATATATAGTATTTGAATTTAAATGTATAGATATATATATAGTATTATATGAAATATATATATTAAGATATATATATATATATATATATATATATATGTCTAATAAAATAATATATAATTATATAAATATAATTATAAATATTATATATAAAAAAAACATAAACGGGGTCGGGATCTACCCGACCCCTGTTATTTTCTGTTTGAGGAAAACAAAGGGAAGAGCCGACCCCCATCGGCCGAGAGGAGAAAGAAGAGAAGGGAGAGAGGGCAATGTCACCGGCGAAGGAAAGAAAAAGAGAAAGGAAAGGAAATCAAGGGAAACAGAAACGGAAAAAAGCCGAAGAGGAAGGAGAGGAGGAAATCGGCGGTGCTGGCCGGTCCAAGCATCGCCACCCCAATGTCGACCTTGGTGGAGGTGAGAGAAAGGTAAAGAAGCCATCGGCGGTGAAGGAAAACGGCGAAGGAAGGAAGAACGAAGGAAAAGAAAGGCTAAACCTTCCACCATCAGATCCGTCGCCGTGCCGCCGATCTGGGATGAACGGAGGCCACCAGCAAGTTTGCCGTAACGTCGGCCAGCTGTGGAGACGTCGAACCGCTGAAGAACCGAGCACCGGAGGAGAACCGACGGTAAGGGGGGCCTGAACTGGTCTGAACCGGTTTAGGCAAAAAAATAAAATAAAATAAGAGAAGAAGAAGAAAGAGAAGAAAAAGGAAAGATAGAAAAAGAAAGAAAGAAGGAAAGGAGAGGGGCTTGTTTTCCTAAAGTCTAAAGTGAATTTGGAGCAGTGTAGAAGCTAAGCTTGAGTTTGAGGATCGAGGAAAAGTAACCTACCAAGCATCGAGGTAAGTGGGTTAAATAAGCCTTACTAGTATCATCTCGTAAGAGATGAATGAATCTTTATTAAATACTTATCTAAATTCGCATCAAGTCGATGGAATACTATGGAAAAGACTATAAGAGTAAGTATGGATAAATTACAAGTTGGATTGATGTGTTTGTGAATAGTTTTCGGATTATTTGTGAATTATGTGTGGTGTATTATAACTTATTATACTCACTAAGATTACGAACTCGCATAAAACATAGATGCCTATGTCATGAGAAATGTATATGATTTATTTAAGTTGCACCTAGTGAGCATGCCAATACATTGTTATACTTTAAAAGTGTATGTACAGATTAGTGTACAATATGTATACAACCTACGATATTTAGCTCAAAGAACTCGAATAGCTCCTAGTGGTATTATCGAAAAGCTAGGACACTGGAATTGTATGACCACTGACGTGTATATACAACTTTAGGACTTGAATGATGGTGGAATATAACCATTTGAAAGCATGCGCCATAGAGGCCAACCCTAGTAAAACTCATTCCTTTGTACCGTGTGAGCCACCTCTAGAGAAATCAAAGGAACTACGTGCTACGCATCTTTCTTCATGAATTGCGGGAGCCACCTCTAGAGTCCTTTGAGAGCTAAGTGCTACACGTGTATGGATGAACCTTTTGAAAACATAAGCCATAGAGGCAAATCTGAGTAAAACTCATTCTTTTGTACCATGTGAGCCACCTTTAGATAACTCAAAGGAACTACGTGCTACGCAGCTTTCTTCGTGAAATTGCAGGAGCCACCTCTAGAGTCCTTTGAGAGCTAAGTGCTACACGAGTTCTGATGAACCATTTGAAAGCATGCGCCATAGAGGCCATTCCGAGTAAAACTCATTCCTTTGTACCGTGTGAGCCACCTCTAGAGAACTCAAAGGAACTACGTGCTATGCAGCTTTCCTCGTGAACTGCGGGCGCCACCTCTAGAGTCCTTTGAGAGCTAAGTGCTACACGTGTATCGATGAACCATTTGAAAACATAAGCCATAGAGGCAAACCCGAGTAAAACTCGATCTTTTGTACTGTGTGAGCCACCTCTAGAGAACTCAAAGGACTTACGTGCTACATAGACTCTTCGGAACTGTGGGAGCCACCTCTAGAATGCTTTGAGAGCTAAGTGCTACGCGTGTACTGATGAATTATGGGAAATCATATGCCATTGAGACAATGAATAAATGATTGTGATCTGTGAATGTGATGACTATCATTAGATAAAATAGATCTTATACATAAGACAGAGAACGGGAATAATTATTGAACTATACTTATATTATGCTATAGAATCATGTGATGTTTGTAATGGTTGTTTCATTCACGCTTAACCATATCGATAAAAAGAGACAAAAAGAATGATATTGTGTGAGTTAAAGAAATGAAGAAAAGCATAAACGAGCTTATGAAATCTGTTGGACATACAAGTTAGTAGCTAATCTTGACATAAGGCGTACATGCTATTTTATGGAGTTCATGCATGTATGATCGTGTTTTACGATATGAGTCTAGTCTGTATTTATTTAAGCTACTTATTGAGTCGTGGATTTGCTCACCCCCTTAAATTTAACATTTACAGATCATACCGGTTGATATTCAGCTCGGGCTTCATATAGGCTCTCTCGGGAACTGTACCTAGCTGTGGTACTCGTTTACATTCTCCGAGTCTTGCTTTTGTGCTTTTGAGGTATACAATGGTATATCATTTTGATAATTATGCAAACTTTATTTTCACAGTACTAAGAAGAAATATGGGATGTAACTTTGGATCATACTAGATTATTATGTAGGTCTATGTGATTATCGAGTACGATTCGGGATTTGATATATATTTTGAAGTATGTATAAAAATGCAGAATGTGGAATTTCTAGTGAAATGAATCTTGAGATATATGAGATGCATGATTGTGTAAATTATGGAAAATAAAAGCTGGCTGTATTGTGAAGTTTAGAATGTGTTTTAATGCAGCTGATTTTACTGGGGAAATTGATAAAATACAAAGGGGAGGTTTTCGACCCGTTTCTTTTGGATAAGTGAAAATAAGGCTAAAATGATGAAAAATCATTTTGAGAAGTATGACATAGCTAGAGAAATAATCTTATTAAGACAAGATTTGATTTAGTTACTACACTAATACCGAATACAAACCGTAAATAGAAAAGGAAAAATTTGGTTCGTAATTTTCCTAAGCAATAAGGTAAGTGTTGAATGGACGTCATTAGCCTTCGGATCGTGACAGATTTAATGGTATCAGAGCAGGGTTTCTTTAGTACGTGTTAGTGTAGTTAAGATCATTTGTAGTGTTACATCTCATGTACTGTGAAATATATGTTTGGAAAATTATCTATTAATTGTCTTATACTGAAATTGGTCTACATTTGGTGTAGGTTTTTATTTTGATTTAATTCGGAATTGAGGGACGACTGGGCATAGAATTAGACCCAGAAGATCAGCTTAAAGATAGTTGATTTCATTTCCAACCCCATCACTATTATCACCCCTATTACTATCATATTCAACTCATTCCCACCCAGATAATAGGGTGTTGAGGATGGCTAGAATAGAGCAGGATCATGAGAGAACGATAACCCTACTATAGTAGTTTGTGGTTAATCGAGCTAGTGCAACAAGCTCAACTCCTTATTATCACATGTGCTTGCACAGGTAGCTTGCACATAGAGTCAAAACTTCTAAGTTATTGGTTGTTGCTAACAAGTCATTCAAAGAACCTCAAAAGAATGAGTGTGTATCATAAGTATAAAGTGAAGGTGGGAGATAGAGACCCAATAGCAGATTTGCTAATATTGCACAATTACAACCTTGGTGTCGTCTTGGATCACTACAAGAAAATTGATTTTCAGCGACGAAAATTTAGCTACGGAATTTTTCCGTCGCTGAAAAGTAGTATTAGCGACGGAATTTATACCGAATTTAGCAACGGAATTAGCGACAGAAATTTGTCAGCAATTAATTAGCGACAAAATATTTTTCGTCGCTAATTATGGCGGGAGATACTGTTCAATTGCGCCAAAATATTACCGACGGAATTACCGAAAGAAATTTCTATCGCTAAACCCAAAACATGTATAGAAATTAGTGACGGAATTTTTCCGTCGCTAATTCCGTAGCTAAAGGTAATTGGCGACGGAAAAATTCCGTCGCTAATTTCCCTTCATAAATCTAAGAAAATAAGTGAATAAAGTTAGCGACGAAATTTTTCCGTCGCTAATTCCGTAGCTAAAGGTCATTAGCTACGGAATTACCGACGAAAAAATTCCGTCGCTAATTTCCCTTCATAATGCCTGAGAAAATAAGTGAATAAAGAAACATGGGCTGTTTTTTATTATGTTTATAAACAGAAAGTATAAAACCTTTTGGAAATCAAATCATTTTGAGAAAATGATAATATGGGTGAAACAATTCCATAAAGGTTTTTCATGAGATATAAAGTGAATTTTGAGACTTTAGGGCCCGAATTCATGCATTACTATTCACATAATTGAGTGACCCGCCTGGGGCGATGGCTCGGGTCAGTGGACCAACAGGTGCACCCCAGGGTGTCACAAGGTTGATGTACCCGCCAAGTCATCAACGGTCTCGAGGTCACTTGGCAAGTGGACCCGAGGACCACCTATAGATTATAGCCATAGATCTAGCCGAGATAGCCGTGAGGGGCGATGGCCTATGGGTGCATCCCAAAAGCGGACGGCTTGTGTTCCTGGAAAGGGGTAGGGAAGGATGAGAGCATGATTTATTTGTAGAGTGATGCCTAGTCCCACCTTATTGATTTCTGTTTACTGAGGAGATTTACTGAATCCTATGTACTGTTTACTACATTTTAATGTAAATTGTTTAACCAATGATTTGAATGGTGTATTGAGAGTATTGTTTACTATATCCACTGTTTTCCTACTTGGTATGATTTTAGGAAAAGTAAATACTTTGTGGCATATAGTTTTGCTTTCTTTAAAGTAGCATACGTCTCCTTTACTGAGTGCGTGATTCGCTCACCCTTTTGTTTTAACTCCACAGATAAAAAGACACGGAGTTAGAGAAACTATATCCCAAATGGATATAGCTACGTGTAAAGCACTGGAGCAAATTATGTTAAATATGACAGGTACAGTCACTTCTCTTTTACATTTCAGACATACGTATACAATACTACTTTATTGAAACAAGGACAATAGGGGATGTTAGATATAAGGAATAAAAAAAATTTTTCATATTCCGTATTTGTTAAATAAATGTTTATCATTCATTACAATCACTGTAGAATGTTAATGGCATCACAGACAGCCCAACCGAAAAAGTGTATAGAAATACGTAAAAAATGTGGTAACAGGTTGTTACAGATTTAATGGTATCAGAGCTTTGGTTGATCTGATATCTGTTGATGCCTTTAGAACGGAAAGTGTTGAAAAAGGTAACATCCCCTATAGTACGTATAGTCTAAATGTATAGAGGAGTCAAGTGACTGTGAATTGAGTTAAGTGTTTAAATGTGGTGAAAGTTGGTGAATTAAGGGTTACAAATAGAAATTGTAATCCGGGAATTTTACATGAGATAGGAGATCTTATCATCATAATGTCAGGTCTATTCGGTAAGGTACAGTGAGGAACTCGGTGAGGGCTCCACCAGGACCTCTCTGTTCATATCGAACTAAGATCCTGAAATGATGATATTAAAATGCTTTCTCTAAGTCATAAATGACAAAATTGATTTAAAATATATTGATGGTGAAATAGTATTTGATGGTGTAAAGGACATATTATACGTTTGATGATCCCTGCTGTGAGCCCATTTATATTTTAATGGGCAAGGCGACCCGGAGTATACACTATGAGAGGTCGCGAGATAGTCGGCCCTGTTGTGGATTTTAGGGTTTGAATTTAAAGTGAAAATATGGGTTATATTAGTTAGGGATTATTGAATATTATGAAAAGTGATATACTTATAAAGTGTGAGCCAAAAAGGTGAATTGTGTGATCAATGATTTATAATCGATGATGTTAATACTGGTTCTATATACTCCTTATGTTTTTAGGAGAATAAATACGATATTTATAAAACCAAAATATTGTGAAATACATGTGAAATGGCTTGAAAAGTTATACATATGTGTTTGGAGGGCACATAGTGGATCTGTAACGAGACATCCAAGATGAAATGAATTTGTGAATTAGAATTTACAGGATGATATTCTAAGTAAACTTTTGGAGTAATGTGGATTCGAGAGATTGTTGACTCGATTCACAATATGGAAATTTTGTAAGCCCTTACCAGAGAATCAGAAGAACTTGAGAAATTACTCAAGAGATTGATGAGTAGAGAAATCAACTGTTTTGGTATAACTGGTGAAAACGAAAATAATATCGTTTTGAAAACAACGGGATTAGTACTCTCTACAATTGCTTCTAGGTTCTGGAACAAGAATGGTATTCTAAAATACCTACCTTATTCTATCTGGATCCCTAGCCGACTGTAGCATCCTTCCTACATGTGAGCCTAGAGCCAGCTAGGAAGATTTTAAAGAAAATGAATATGTGTGTTGATATAAGCAATATTGTTTAATAATGCCACAAACTTCTAGGAATGGAAAACCTTAATGTTAAGTCGGTGAACATGAGTTCTAATTGAACTATATACATTAGAGACGTGAGGTCTCAAATGATTAAGTGGACATTGAAATTGTCTGAGTAAAGGATCTTACCATTTAAGTGAGATTAAAGTATGGTTATTGAGATATAAAATTTATGAGGTTTACCCGTATGGCATAAATGAATTGTTGAGGAGTTTGTGGAATTCGTTACCTTACTAATGTGATACATACTTGTGAGAAAGTGAAAGTGAACGGGTATGTATGAATATAGTATTCGAAATGGTTACGAGATTGTAACGGTAAGATACTATATTAAGTGGGAAAAACGACTGTTGTGATTAATGTGAAAGAATGAAAATGTCTTAAGAGACAAGTCATATGATGACTAGAGAACATGAGTTATGAGGTAGTTCCTAAGTATAAGAATAAATGTGATTTCGTATGATCATCATATGGTTATGGCTGGAATTAATAACAAGCTAGATTTGGACAGATGAAATTGCGATACTCAGAGTAGCAGATACAAGAAGTATTGCTAATCCTGAAAAAGGATACACATGTGTGTATATGTATACATATTAGAACTGTGAAATTGTATAAGTAAAGTGGTGACAAAATCTGAATAATGACAAATTCAATTTCAGAAATGGATTGTGAAGAAATTATATTCTCAAATACATTCACCAAGTAAGTGATATTACATGTACAAGGAGAATAAGAGATAAAATGATAACTCGATATAAAAGAAGTTATCGAGAAACATGATTACTTAAGACGTAATCGATGGTTAGTATTAAGATCTGCAAAAGAAGGGGCAGTGATAGTTTAACCATGAAACAATCATTGTGGGATGGTAGGGAATATGAAAGAACCATGAGATTATAGAAGTAACTATGGATTGAGTAACCAAATTAATTCACTTCTTCATCATCAAGTTTCGGGATGTCTTGAGTGCCTTAGTCGATATATATCGGTGAAACAGTGAGAACGTATGTAAAGTTCCAGTGAGTGAGTACATGTGATAGGGATCTCTGATTTGCCACATGCTTTGAGTAAATAGCAAGAGGCTTTGGGATTCCAAATTTTACTGTCAGCACCGCCTCTGATTGATATAGATATCCGAGTGCATTGTGTGGACGCTCCGGGATATATTGAGAGCGAGTGCGTCGTATTTCAGAGACTACTGGGACAATTACATACGATTGATTAAAACTATCTAAATGATAGTCACTGAATTATTATCGACTTAGCACCGAATGAGATGATAAGTGATATATAGTCTGAATGGATTACTATGTAAAAAGAAGTGAAAATTCGCTAACTCCCAAGGATGATAAAAGATTTCAAGGAGTATAAATTGGTTTTGAGAGAAGAAGCCTGAATTCTTCAGGACCTTGGAACGAAATCCGGGATGGGCGACCCATGAGTTGGGTGATCGCCCAACAGCGGATAACATGTGAGGTGTGGGCGAACTATGTGGTCACCGGCTTACTTTAAAAAGTAAACCTGGGGTGCGGGAGAGCGCCAAAGGGATGACGGTCGAGGGCCAGAAAAGACGGGCAGGACTCTTAAAGAAAATTTGAAGCATAAAAAAATACTAGTAGTCTCATCTTAGAGATGAGATTAACTAAAAGTTAAAAATGTGATAAGGAAGAAAAATACCTATGTTGATGGTACTTCCTAAAGCAAGTGAAAAAATTGAATTACTCATATAGTGCTATCTGGATAATTGTGGATAAATTGATTTAGTCTGCTTATCTCTTAGAATTATTGATTTAATTAGTGCCTTGGCTGAGTTATGGGTTAGGGAAATGGTGAGGGTATACAGTGTTCCAGTGAGCATTATATTTGATAGGGAGTCCCACTTCGCATCTCAGTGTTGAGAGAGATTACAGGAAGCTATGGAATCTCGATTGAGTTTTGCACCGCAGTTCATCCGCAGACTGAGGGACAGTCCGAGCGTATGATATAGACGCTCGAGGATATGGTGTGAGTGTGTGCAGATGATTTTATAGGCTCCTGGGATAATCTTCTACCCTGGCAGAGTTGCTTATGATATGGCCAAAGGAGAGTATAGGCATAACACCTTAAAGGGTTTATTTAGCAGACGATATAATCCACGATAGCATGAGAAAATAGGAGACCGAGAATTATTTTCGACTTGGTCGAACAGACTTCTGGAGATATACAAGAGATTATGTATATTAAGGTCTCACCATTTAGAGGCATAATGTGAGGGAAATTGAGTCCCCGACGCATTGGATCGTTGGAGATCTTAGATCGTGTGGGAGATGTGCACTACCTCCAAAGTTGTCAGAAGTGCATAATGTATTCCATGTCGCGATGTTGAGAGAGTACCATCCAGATCCTTCTCACGTGATTCGATATGAGCCACTGGAGCTCAGAGAGGACATGAGTTACGTTGAGAAACTGGTACGGATTCTGGATAGGAAGGATAAAGTGTTGTGATCTAAGATTAATCCTTTGATTGGATGCTCTCGCAGTAGGAGGCTACTTGAGAGTTAGATAGCCTTATACGTGAGAAACCCAGAGCTCTTTCAATGATAGGTCCGGTTGAAATTTGGAGGACCAAATTTCTTAAGGTGGGGAGAAAATGTAAGACCTGATTCTACACTACTGTAGACCCAAATTTTATAAAATTTGATAATGGAAATTAAATAAATAATGAATTTTGATTTTCACTTGAGTAAAAAGCTCCTTAACTTAGGATGTAAATGGAGCAATTTCTGTGAAACACTCGATGGGCAAGTATTATAATGGAAGACAAGCAAGGGTGATCGCCAATGGATGATGGCAAGATTGATTTAATGGCCATACCGGCGAATAGACAAGTTCGCCAAGTCAGTTGGTTAGGATGATCCCCCGAATGAGGTGAGGGCAATGATCGCCCCAAAGAGTGAGTATGGCTAGTACTGTGATCTTCCATATAGAGGAGTGATGAACAAAAAGTTATATTCTCGCAAGTGCACGAATCAAGGTAGTATAACGTGCAAGTACAAGAGTCGATCCCACAAAGATTTGCTAAATTTATTCAATTAAAATTCAACTATTTATGCTCTAAAAATTATAAAAGCCAATAAAAAGAATTATCTAAGTATCTAATTAACTAATGGAATTAATTAACCTAATAAATAAAACAAATTCACCAATAGAGAAAAGCCTAGGAATTTGATTTCACCAATACATTGCAATTTTATGTCTTCAATCCTAAAAATCTCAATTCAATTCTAGGGTTCATTCTTCTTAATATATGATTATGATGGCAGTTATAATCAAGTATTTTTAATCATTAATTACTATGATGTGTAGCATAATCAATGACTAAAAATCCATTAAGAATAGAAGAACATATAACACGAACCAAATAAATATTCTAGCTTTATGTATGCATCAAATATTTATTCAATCATTCAAGAGAGCTATACATGGCTTAGCATATGATGTATACCCTTACCATGTCTCAAACAATCAATTAATTTATATTAAAGGTGGCCAATCAATAACACAAATCAAAAGATTGAATTAATCACAATGAATGATACTAGAAATAATAATTGATCAATTAATCATAAAGACATAAAATATGCAAGTAGGCTTGATCAAATTCCTAGTAACTAAATTAATTCATGTTTAATCTAGCAAAACAAAATATTAAATTAATAAATGTCATGCCTTCAAACTAAACAAATACTAATTCAAAAGAAATAGTTCACTAATGCCAAGTGTTGAAAAGAAAATAATATAACAGCCCCTTGTAGCTTTAATTTGCTGCACATTCACTCGGGAACAAGAAGCACACGTCACTTTCCCTCTTCAGTTCTACACAAAATTTTTTAGTTGAAATTCCACAGCAGCTCACGGCTCAATCACCAATAAACCAAGCAAAAACTTGCATGTCTCGTTACACCAAACCAGGCAGCAGCTCAAGCGATCAGCAGAGGCCACGCAACTCTGTTCTGCCCAGCTCTGTATCACACTATGCAACACGTGGTTCTGCTCCAAAATTTCATCAGCTTTGCTTCCTCCAAAGCTTGGGTCTGTATCTGCTCTTCTCACGAATTCAATAGCAAACGGCAGTAGCTCACACGATTTTGCCTTTCCGTCCGCCTCTACTTTCGGTTTCCAACGAATTTGCAGCTTCTGTCCGAGCAAGTTTCGATCAGCAGCTTCAAGTGATCGTGGTCTAACTTGTTCTCTCTTATTCTACCTGTGCTTGACTAACTCCTCTCTCTCCCCAACAGCACACTGTTTCAGTCCCTCGAGCAGACCAGTCTCTTTTCAATATTTTTTGGTTCTCTGGCACACGGCAGAAGAAAAACCAAAAACCAATCCTCTCTCAATTCCTTTCTGTTTTTCTGTGTCCCTTACTGCCGCCCCCTTTGTCCCTTTTTATAATTTTTTTCTTTTAAGATTTCTAAGGTTTCTTTTTAGTCAAGAATAAATCTCAGCCCTTTATTATTTTTTAATCATGTGGTCCCAAAGGTCTTTTAAAGAAAACCATGATCTATTATATCTTAAGAAAGTCAAACAATATATATTTCAAAAATTTATTCCAATTACAAGATTTATTATTTGATTTCATTCAATAACTTCTAAAATTAATTCCAAATCACTTTCTTTAAAATTATTCACAAGATACATTAAACAATTAATTTTACACAAGAATATAGCAATAAATGTGGTAATTAAAACGTAAATAATATAACAAATATATTATTATCAAATACCCCCAAACCTACATTTTTACTAGTCCTCGAGCAAAATTAAAAGAAAATGCACTTGTTTGTGACCTTTAAGAACAAAAGTGAAAACTCAAGGACACCCAAAATGTTTCACTCAAATTCATGTAAATTCAATTTCACTTGATTTCCACATATTGCCTCAAGTAAACCTCACATCTATGATTAAAGTAATTGTTCAAAACACAACTCAATAATTTCATAATTCAAATGTTAATTAACTCAAATCATGATATCAGATGTGTGTGTGTTTAACCAAACTCAAATTCCTTGTCAATACTCAATTAAAATTATGCAACTCATGAATAAATGATGTGATCTCAAATTTTTTTTTAAATTCTACTGACACTCCATATGCTTGCTCTTCTTGCATCTCTCCACTAATGTAGACAATAAAATTAGCTTAGATCAATAGGTCTTTATTAGCTTATAATGTTTGGCCAAGGTATTGGTTAACAAAGAAAGGGAAGGTAAAAATCAAAACAAGAGAGTTAACAATGATAAAGCACATACTAAATTTCTCTCTTTTTTTTTACTTTTTTTCTTTTTTTTTATGAAAACTCAAGGACACCCAAAATGTTTCACTCAAATTCATGTAAATTCAATTTCACTTGATTTCCACATATTGCCTCAAGTAAACCTCACATCTATGATTAAAGTAATTGTTCAAAACACAACTCAATAATTTCATAATTCAAATGTTAATTAACTCAAATCATGATATCAGATGTGTGTGTGTTTAACCAAACTCAAATTCCTTGTCAATACTCAATTAAAATTATGCAACTCATGAATAAATGATGTGATCTCAAATTTTTTTTTAAATTCTACTGACACTCCATATGCTTGCTCTTCTTGCATCTCTCCACTAATGTAGACAATAAAATTAGCTTAGATCAATAGGTCTTTATTAGCTTATAATGTTTGGCCAAGGTATTGGTTAACAAAGAAAGGGAAGGTAAAAATCAAAACAAGAGAGTTAACAATGATAAAGCACATACTAAATTTCTCTCTTTTTTTTTACTTCCTTTTTCTCTTTTTTTTTATGAAAACTCAAGGACACCCAAAATGTTTCACTCAAATTCATGTAAATTCAATTTCACTTGATTTCCACATATTGCCTCAAGTAAACCTCACATCTATGATTAAAGTAATTGTTCAAAACACAACTCAATAATTTCATAATTCAAATGTTAATTAACTCAAATCATGATATCAGATGTGTGTGTGTTTAACCAAGCTCAAATTCCTTGTCAATACTCAATTAAAATTATGCAACTCATGAATAAATGATATGATCTCAATTTTTTTTTTTAATTCTACTGACACTCCATATGCTTGCTCTTCTTGCATCTCTCCACTAATGTAGACAATAAAATTAGCTTAGATCAATAGGTCTTTATTAGCTTATAATGTTTGGCCAAGGTATTGGTTAACAAAGAAAGGGAAGGTAAAAATCAAAACAAGAGAGTTAACAATGATAAAGCACATACTAAATTTCTCTCTTTTTTTTTACTTCCTTTTTCTCTTTTTTTTTTTGCTAATCTCCACAACCCCCAAACCTATCTTTTTCATATATTTGTTTGTGGATGACAGTTTCCATGCCACTATTTAACTCTTTTTTTTTCAATGGAGTCAAGGCATTATCCAACAATTCTCTCTCTTTTTTTTTTAAACCTCTTCCTTTATTAGCTTGAAAATATTTCTTGAATCACATCCCCTCAATGATAAATATGTGCATTAAAGCTCTCTTTAAGGGTACATTTATTATTTTTCAGGCTAATTTGGTTAAGGGCAATGAGGTTACAAGAAAATTCGAATGGTGGCTATTCATATGCTTTTGCATATGCCATTCTTTCAATAAGGCACAATGGGGTATACTAGTGAATAATTTGTAACATGGTAAGCTTGGAAGGCTCAAACGTTCCAAGGAATGCCTAAATCATGTCTAAGTCAATCAATTGCCTATGATTTCGCCTCAAGTGTAATAAAACAAGTTCTAGAGTGTCATGCATGATCACTAATTTTACAAGTTCACATAATCAGTCACTAAGTATCAACAATTCATAAGAGTATAGCTTATGTGCTCAATTGTTCATCAATCATGAAGTGAATAAAATTAACATCAAATTATTTAATTACCTAAGTATGCATTTCTCACAATCACTTAACATAGTAAATTCTCTCATATTCATCATAGGCTAATGATAAATCATAGTGAAAAAGAATAACATAAATCCAAGTAAAAATTTTTTTATTTTTTTAATTTTTTTTTCATTTTTTAATTTTTTTTGTTTTTTTTTAAATAATAAACTAAATAGACACAACTAAACCATACCCTCAAACCTAAATCAAACTTTGCCTTCAAAGTTGAAAAACAAAGATTAATAAAAGAGTAGGAATGTGTACACTAAAAAAAATAAAAAATAAAAATAAAAAGAGTGAAAAATCATACCTACTTGGGTTGCCTCCCAACAAGCGCTTTATTTAACGTCTAGGCAAGACGGACTGCTCATTCTAAGGCTTCTCCAAATCAACAAAATCCACTATCTGCCCCTTTGGAGTGCCTTCCAAGTATGGCTTCAATCTATGCCCATTCACCTTGGAACTAGCTCCTGTTCTCATGTTCTCAATCTCAACAGCACCATAAGGAAACACTTTCCGCACCAAAAATGGTCCACACCACCTTGACTGCAACTTTCCTGGAAAGAGACGCAAACGTGAATCATAAAGTAAAACTTTCATACCTTGTTTGAACTCTTTCTGGAGAATAGATTTATCATGGTACAACTTTCTTCTCTCCTTGTAAATCTTTGCATTCTCATAAGCTTCTTTTCGAATCTCATCCAACTCATTCAATAAGAGCTTTCTAGCTTCACCAACCAATTTGTCATCTGTTTTATCCTGCACAAGATTAGAGTCAACAACTGAGTCCAAAACATCAACTGAGAAACAATCATTAGAATCTGTAGGTAATTTTAAAGAATTAAAAACAAAAAATTCCACAGTCTCATCTAAGACTATCATGGTTAATTTCCCATTTTGAACATCAATTATTGTCTTTGCTGTAGCCATGAATGGACGTCCAAGCAAAATGGGTAGCTCATGCTCATTCTTTGACTGTCTCTCCATGTCCAAAACTACAAAATCAACAGGAATGATTAGTTTATCAATTTGAACTAAAATATCCTCCGCAATGCCTCTAGGATATCTAATTGAATGATCAGCAAGTTGTAGAGACATTGTGGTAGGTTTTAAGTCTCTTAAACCTAATTGCAAGTAAACATAATAAGGCATTAAATTGATGCTTGCACCCAAATCCAACATTGTCTTTTCCTTCTTTGAACCTCCTATAGTAATGTCGATATTAAAACTCCCTGGATCTTTCAATTTGGGTGGCAAGTTCTTTTGAAGCACAACACTTACCGTTTCCGAAACCATTACCTTTTCATTTGGCTCATACTTACGCTTGTGAGTATTCAATTCCTTTAAGAACTTTGCATAAGATGGTATGTTCCTGATCATATCAAGCAAAGGTAAGTTAACATTAACCTTAGACAAAATGTCATAAATTTCAAAAAATGACTTATCCAATTTGCTTTTCTTAAGTCGGCTTGGAAACGGAATAGGAGGAACATAGGGGTGTTGCGCCTTGTGTAACTTAGGAGTTTCAAAAGATGGATTGGACTCCTCACTTTGACTTAGTTCCTCAATATCCTTCTTTTTGCCACCACTTAGGCTTTTCTCTTGTTGCTTCTTCTTTGCAACGTCATCATCTGCAGGTAAGGTTAAACTTTCATCAGAATCATCATTCATTTTATTGTCAAATATCTTACCGTTTCTCATAATAGTAATAGATTTGGCTTGCTCAAGCTGGCTTGTAGGCGAGTAAGGCAATAGATGCTCACCTTATCTCAATGTGATCGCCAAGACGAGGTAATCAGCAAGTAATCGCCAAATTTTAAGTTGGCAAACTGAAATTGAATGACGAGCTGAGGCCTCAAGTTGACTAGGCGAACTAAAGTCAGCACGTGTGCACAAAATGGAAATAAAAGCTGGCAATCTGGAAATAATAAATCAGAACCGTACAGCCAAAATTGACTTTGTACGCCACACGGCTGAAGAAAATTAAGAGAGGCTACTAAAGTCTAACACATGATAAATCTTATTGGCTGCTGTGTGTGGGAATTGCGGCTATGTTGGACAGTAATGAGAGAGAAGGTTAAAGTCAATAAAGGGTTTATCCTTATTGGTTGAGGAATAAAACAAAGAAGGCAAATAAGTCAATAACGTATAGGAAGAAAAGAGTTCCAGCCAATTTCTTTTGCTACAATGTTCTTCAAGAATTAATGCAACATATGATGCTTAGAGGAGAAGGAGAATGAAAGTCAACCAAAGTGCAGCAAAAGTGGACTTTGATGACACTTTACTACTGCTACACGTTATTTTCTTCAATCTGTTAAAGGCTGATCAAGTTTGCTTGTTAAGTGTAAATCAGACAAGAAATTAATTAAAGGTTGACATGGCTAGAAAGTTATTTGTGCAAATATAAAACAAAGCCAATAGAAGAAGCAAAAGGCATGTGGAAGAGAGACTTTCATGCCACCTTGAGCTGCAGTTTTTCTCCATGCATTAAAGGAATGATTAACCCAAGAAATGATGAAGAAACATGGTAAGGTGCTATGTGGATTATTAGTATTGGTTAATATGGATAAAGAGAAGAATAAATAAACAAGAAGGTTGCAGCAAAGTTGCTCTCTTCACTACCGAATATGCTATCTATGAGAGCCAAACTTTGTCTCAATTTTTGTCCTGGTTCTTTGCTCCGATGCAGCTAAGAAATGAATTGAGAGAAATTCCATGGTGACATTCAACATTCCTTGCTTACTCAACCTCTATTCAATTGAAGAATCAAATAAGAATTCAAGCTAGAGGGTTGACGTGGATGGAAGAGGAACAAAACAGAAGACAAATTTTGTTTTAGAAGCATAAATTGATCAAAGTGAGATTTAATGGTTTCTTGAGATTGAATGATGTATTTCTATGATTTCGAGCATTAGGAGCATGAATATAGTCTTGCTTTTAACTTGTTCTTGTTAGATCATAGAAATAGAATAAATTCATATCTTGATGCAGATGAAGAATAAATGAAAACTGGGTTAAAACTGTAGTATGATGATGGAAAATCTTTAAAGGAAACTAAAACAAGATGTGATCTAGAAAACAATCGAGAATAAACAAGGAAAGTGCTGGAAATGGTTAAGAGTGATGAGAATAAGCGAGCTCAATTATTATGGGTGAGCTAAGTAGTATGGATTATGGGCGAGGTCACCAAGTGTTAGTTCAATTCAAGGCGAGGCCCCTTCCAAGTAAAAGGCCGTATAAGGCGAGCTCTCTTGCATATGCATGGCGAGCTGATTGGTGGGCGAGCTCTCATGCATGTGCAGGGCGAGCTAATTTGTGGGCGAACTCCCACTTGTAAGTCAAGTAAGGAATGGTGAACTGAAATGTGGGCGAGCTCCCACGTGTAAGCCATTTAATGCATGGCGAGCCCTGTTGGGCGAGCTAGTAAGAGCTCTGTGGGGTGAGCTAGTAGGATTCTCTGTTGGGCGAGCTAGTAGATTTATCTCAAGTCTCGCCAAAATGCTGAAAATATTCGAAAAGAAAATATTAATAATTTTAATAAATTATTTTGCAGTCGGGAATTTAAGAGTCGGTAAAAGCGATCAGGAAGGCGATCGGGAAGCAAGGCTTCGTAAGACCAGGTAAGGAAGTTGTATGTGAAGTAAATGCATGTCCTGTGGAGTAAAAATATTATGAAAATATTGAGAAATTGTTTTGGTTTATGACATGCATTAGTTGATAAATTGTTTTGATTTTGGGCGAGCTATAAAGTAGACCCCTATGTTTGATTTTGAGTGAATTGATAAAGAACGGGCAAGCCAAATTGGCCGAACCCTTTTATAATGTTTTGGACAGGCAACCCTGTTTTAATAAACATGGGCAAGTTGACCATGGAAGTGCCGCATTGGGCGAGTTGACCATGGAAGTTCCGCATTGGGCGAACTTACCATGGGCAATGTCACAATGGGCGAACTTACCATGGACAAGCTATAGTGGGCGAACTGGCCATGGGCAAGCCATAGTGGGTGAACTGGCCATGGGCAAGCCAGAAGGGGCGAGTTGACCATGGGCGAGTTACTATGGGCGAGCCAGTTTAACTTGTTTTTAAATGCTAAGGTTGGCGGGCGAACACTAGTTCACCACTATGGGCGAGCTGACCATGGGCTAGCCGCTATGGGCGAGTTGACCATGGGCGAGCTGATTTACTTGATATTTTTCTCACATGAAACGTAGGCTGTTTTTTATTATGTTTATAAACAGAAAGTATAAAACCTTTTGGAAATCAAATCATTTTGAGAAAATGATAATATGGGTGAAACAATTCCATAAAGGTTTTTCATGAGATATAAAGTGAATTTTGAGACTTTGGCCCCGAGTTCATGCATTACTATTCACATAATTGAGTGACCCGCCTGGGGCGATGGCTCGGGTCGGTGGACCAACGGGTGCACCCCAGGGTGTCACAAGGTTGATGTACCCGCCAAGTCATCAGCGGTCTCGAGGTCACTTGGCAAGTGGACCCGAGGACCACCTATAGATTATGGCCATAGATCTAGCCGAGATAGCCGTGAGGGGCGATGGCCTACGGGTGCACCCCAAAAGCGGACGGCTTGTGTTCCTGGAAAGAGGTAGGGAACAATGAGAGCATGATTTATTTATAGGGTGATGCCTAGTCTCAACTTATTGATTTCTGTTTATTGAGGGGATTTACTGAATCCTATGTACTGTTTACTACATTTTAATGTAAATTGTTTAACCAATGATTTGAATTGTGTATTGAGAGTATTGTTTACTATATCCACTGTTTTCCTACTTGGTATGATTTTATGAAAAGTAAATACTTTGTGGCATATAATTTTGCTTTCTTTAAAGCAGCATACGTCTCCTTTACTGTGCGCGTGATTCGCTCACCCCTTCGTTTTAACTCCACAGATAAAAAGACACGGAGTTAGAGAAACTATATCCCAAATGGATATAGCTACGTGTAAATCACTGGAGCAAATAATGTTAAAGATGACAGGTATAGTCACTTCTCTTTTACATTTCAAACATACGTATACAGTACTACTTTATTGAAACAAGGACAATAGGGAATGTCAGATGTAAGGAATAAAAAAAAATTTCATATTCCGTATTTGTTAAATAAATGTTTATCATTCATTACTATCACTGTAGAATGTTAATGGCATCACAGACAGCTCAACCGGAAAAGTGTATAGAAATACGTGAAAAATATGATAAAGGGTTGTTACATGTCCTTACTCTCTTATTTTATCTCCCGTATATAGGCCCAATGATAGTTAACGAGAAGCATTCAAAAAGCGCTTCAACCCTGGCACAACTGTGCTAGTGAGATTGAGCTCTCTCCCACATCATGTTAGTTTTAACTATTTTTCAATTTTAGTTTTAGTGACTTAGTGAAATTTCATTTGGTTTATAGCACACTCAAAGTTCTTTTTACCATTTGACTTAAGGCAAAGATTAAACAAAAGTGCTCATTTGAGTATATTTTCTATGTTAACACTATAGGAAATTGGACAATTAGTGGCACTTACTTAGCGCCATTTTTTACAAAAATGATTCACTTAGCAACGTTTCCTCTAACATGCGCAGCTAAAATAGGCTAAATTTGAAAAAGAAAAAGAATTTTAAAAAAATTTAACGCCATTTATAAATGTCGTTATAAAAGAGCCACCAGCATTTATGTAAGCATTATTTGAAATGTCGCGACACATTTAACTGCGTTTTAAACATCGTTAAATGAAAATAAAAATGTCACTAAAACATCGTTTTCTTGTAATGTAACTTTTTTAATGTTAATGTTAAACGATTTTTATGCCAAAATTTTTCTAAAAAAAAAATCTCGAGAAGCTGATTTAACATATGTATAAAAAATATTAAAGTTTTAGATGCTTCAAAATTGAAAGATTGCATGAGTTTTAAGAATTCTAAAACAAAAAGGATAAGAAATGCATAAAGAATTAGAAGTTAGTACTTGTATAGTTTATTAAGTATTTTTCAGATACGACATTTAATATGTCTGAAAGTTAAATTCTAGCCGGTACACTATATATTTTTTTTTTTTGGTTATAAGCCGGTGCACTATTTTCTTATTTCTCCCCTTAGACCTCTTTTGTTATTAGTTTGGGACGAAATTGTAGTACATGTACTGTTATTATTAATTAATAATTGAGCAGTATAAATGAATGCAATTAAATACGAAATTCTAAGTGTCTTCATGCAAACAACAGTAGAATTCTGATCAAAAGTACTCTGGCTTGCAGGATAAACAATTCTTCAGTCTCAATCTCTCTCTATGACTATCTATCTATCATCTCTTTCATTTGTTTTAGTTAAATAAAAGCACACAATAAATTAAAACCTTGAATTGATGAAATGATATCATGACTAAGCAGTAATTACTAATAACCCAATTTCCTACTAAAAACTAATCCTCAATAGTCAGTGTTTTTTTACACAGATAAAACAAGTAAAAATTCTCCCATCACTCCCTCGCCAATGGTTAAAACCTTTTTGCACCCGAATTTGTGGCTTAACGAAAATTTCCCGTTCAAAAGAGGCGTGGAATCCCTGTTTACCAACTAAGAAGACAAGTTACAGCACTTTCTACTACTACAATAAATATATATATATATATAAAAAAACTGATAGAACTAAATTTGTTGATTCTTTCCCTTACTCAGCTTCAATCCATACCCGTCCCAGAAGCGTTGATCTTCTTGATTTACTGCAGCATTCTGAAATGAATTTATGTCGTAGGAGTTTGAAGGTGATGAATCCAAGGCCTCGTCTGCCCTTTGTTTCACAGTATAATGAGTCTTATTCTCTTGACCATCAATGGAGTCAAGCTCCTGAAAATAATCGATGCTCCTGATATCCTCTTTGCACTTTTTGTGACACTCTGCATTTGTCATGTTTAAGTACATCTGCATATTGTCCCACTTCTCTTTACATTCAACTGCTTCACGTTCATACCCCAAACTCACCATTTTTGCTTCTATTTCTCCCCACAGGCTTTGCTTTGAATACCAAGTTTCCTGGAATCTTGGCTCCAAGCTTGTCCTAAGCTTTATCAAGCTTGAGATTTCATGTTCAGTCCATCTATTTGTGTTGATTTCATCCAGATTTTTGGTCACGGGCGCTTCTGCTGAGGATGAAACTTCTAGTCCTTTCCCTGTAATCTTTTTCAAAACCTCCATTACTGCAGCATCACGAGCTTCAACCCAAGCTCTTTCCTTGGCCCAGAATTCGTGTTCCTTTTCTAACCGAGCAGCCTCTCGTCTCCTCCATTCTTCATCTTTTGATATTCTCTCTTGCTCTTTATCTTCAATGGTCTTCAACATTCTCTCCATCCAAACATCTTGTGAATCAATTAGCGTCTTCATTTGTGACTCCACAAAGTCCTTCACCTTTGTTTTCCATCCCTTCTTAACCCTCGAACTGCTTCCACTCTTCTGATTCTCCATTGACTGTTTCACCATCAAAGCAATGGCTGAAAGGTCATCATTATTGTTTTCGGACGATGAAGTCTCAAAGTCAGATGCATTGGAGAAACTAAGGCTCTCACTTAGTTTCTGTTCTTGCAAGGATTCTTGATTTTCTTGGTTCATTGCGTTGCTTGGAGTCTGGCAATAAAGTGTCCTTTGCGCAAGGTTGGTTTCCGAGACTGAACTTTGATTGCTTGTTTCACCATAAAGGGCTTCGAGTTGTCGAAAGAACCTGTAATTTTTCCCGTCTTGTCTTCCAGCTTTACCTTCCTTAGTTTTCTTGTAGTATTTGTAAACGTTCTCAAACTTCTCTCTACATTTCTTCCCACTTCTCTGGTACCCATGCTCCTCCGCCATTATTCTAAATCAAGATAGAATATTAAGAACTTAAACATAAAAGGAAAAAGTAAAGCTATCTTAAAAGAAAAACTAACCCTAGTTTCAGGATATAGTTTCCCTTTAATCTCCAAAATGAACCCAAAAAGGAAAGTGACCAAACAATAATTAAAGAATAAAGATATCCCACCATTCCTCAAACAGCAGCTTATTCTTCACTTTCTTTGGTAATTAATAAATTAAATAATAAGTTTTTCAAAAAAAATTATATAATAAGGATTAATATTCCAAAACATTCCTGTGTATACATATAATTAATTACTTATTAAGTTCAAACATGAGGTCTAAATATCCTATATTTTTGTTATTAAGCTTAGATGTCTACTACCCTGACTGAGCAAAGAGAGTTTTTGATGCAAGTAAAGAAAGAATAGAAGATTTGTTTGGACTTCATAAGAGAGTTTGATGAAAAGAAGCCAGTTTATCTTAGGAATCCAGGGATTAACCATTTTTAAAAAACAAGACAATCTAGTTTAAAATATGAAAAGTACTTTTTTTAAGGAAAAAGAAGCCAGTTTATCTTAGGAATCCAGGGATTAACGATTTTTAAAAAACAAGACAATCTAGTTTAAAATATGAAAAGTACTTTTTTTAAGGAAAAAAAAGAACTCTTCGATCTCTGAGTTAACACAAAGCCCTGTCGCTTTCAATCAGAAGAAAACCCAGCTGAAACAAAACATCATTTTATTGAAAACTCTTGAGACTTTTCATAGAAATAGAAAGACAAACTGGCTTTACTATAGAAAGCCGAACAAGGTTTCTTAATTAAGCATATCACAAAATTGAAACCAAGAGAAGTAAAAATGGAAATCTAAGTGGAAGAAAAAGATGGAAGAAAGAACAGATAAATACTGAAGTGGGTTCAGTGCTATGTATTTCAGTACCTAGACAATTCATCCCACAAGGGTCCTTTCTGATTAGCTTCCTTGAACTTGGAATCGAGTCTAGATCTGATCTCCAGCAGAGTAAGAGTCTCTTGCCTCGGCCACCGGCTGTTGCCACCATCGATGTTTCCGAGGCTCCATCCACTACTCTCCATCTCAACTCCGAATAGTGCTGCACAAGGACCAGAAGCAGCAGCAGCAGCAGAAGCTGAAGCGGAAGAAGCAACTGCACTAGCGGCAGAAGCACCTACGAAATGACCGTGGCCAAACCTAAACAAACCACTGGGCATTGCCATTCCGTTGCTCAGCATGAACGCTTCATGGTAAGGAGCTAATGGAGCCATGTTTCTATGAGCAAGGTATGGCTCAGAGGGTTGTGGCGGGGCTGCCGGAAAATGGGTTCTCTTTGCTAGAAACCGCCGGAGATCAGGCAGGCCGTACTGATCACCCATTTCCATTAGGTTTTCTTAGAACAAAAAACAAACCCTCAACAAAACTGAATAGAAAGAGAAAGAGAAAGAGAGAGTCAAAATGTTTGTATGAGATTGGAGGACTTTGTTGGACCTTTTTCTTGGGAGACAGGATCCGAGTCCACCGCAACTTTCATCACCCTTTCATCACTTTATTTTTTTTTTCCTCTTTCACTCTCTCGTGTAATAGGAACTACACGTAAACTGAGAGCCAATAAGAAAGTGACAAATGTCAAAGCATTACACGAGGATGGAGGTCAGATGACGCGTGGTGCAGTGCTTGTACATTGTGTTTTGACCAACCATGTGGTGGGATCCTCCCGCCCATGGCCCCTACCCCTGCGCCTGGCTATAAGTACTCTTAGCTTGTTGCTCTCACCGTTTAAATGGCTGAGCCATTGCTTTCCAGCTACGCTTGACACTTTGAATGCAGAATGCCACTGTTCCTTTGCCTACCTTCCATTATTTACATATATAGAATATATTTGTAAGTTATGAATCTCATTCAAGTTTTTCAAAGATGAATATTAAAGCATACATGTATATATTCATAATATATATGAATGAAATGAAAATATATTATGATTGTGATCATAGAAATGAATATGATAATTGGATCAGTCAAATCAAATAATGTGTGAGTTGTATCATTTCAGACCAAATCTTTTTAAAAAAAATTTCAAATGGTTTCGGAGAACATTTTAGATTTGTGTAATCTCAAATTTTGATTTTCCAAATTATTTGAGTTTTATAAGATTAGTAATTAAATCAATTTTCGGTCATTTGAGATTGTTCGAATTTTATATAGTTTTGGATTCAGAATAGACAAATTTGGATTTTTCTTTTTTTTGTGCTGGTTTCGGAACGTACAAGTTGGCATGAGTTTTTTGGAGTTGGGATAAGTTTTGAAACCTTTATGATAATCTTATATATAAATAAAAATCAAAGCATTTAACTATAAGTAGAATATCTTATGCAGATAATCTAAATATTTTACTAGTGTAATATATTAAAATAAAAAATAATTATCCTTTCAAGTTTCAAAAAGATATATATATATATATATATTTATATATAAATATATTAAAAAATAAATCAATTATTTTTTTAAATTAGTTATCTATTTAAAATTTTAAAAAATAAACATCTATAACTATATATCGATTAAAATTAAATAAAAATAACATATCATTTATTTTTACCTACATTAAGATTACAAAATATAATGTTTATATCCATAGCTTTTATTAATTAACTTTTTTTCTATTTTTTAAAAGGTAGCATCTATATCTATATATAATAAAATTACTATGGATAATCTAATATATAAAATGCAATAATATAACATCTTTTTTTATTTTTTAAATTAATATGTAACATGTAATAATTCATTCTTTTCACATTAATATTATAAAATATAACATCTATATCGACCACTTTTATCAATTAATTTTTTTAATTTTTTAAAAGGTAACATCTATATTTGATTTTCTCCATTGTTATTATATAAATTACATGTAATCAATCATTTTTTTATCAATGCTTGGTACTTGTGGATCTTAAAAGTGAAAAACTAAAATTTCTATTATTTTTTGTATTTTGTTTATTTGTAGCATAGGATTTCATCACACATTGCATAAAAGACTGGCATAAGATGATGTTTCAATGTTTATAAATAAGACACCTTTGTTGGAGATTAAAGTATTGGTCACAAAGTTACTGTTCAAAGTATTTGATTAACATATATTTTTTCAATGACAAAATATATAGCAACATAATTTAAAATATAACTAGTTTAGCATATATATTATTATTTACTATATTTGAATTTTTGTTTTCTATATATATATGGATAATTATTCACCAATTGAGTAATTATCATGAAAGTTTATACAACTTTTGATTGGTATTATATGTCATGAGGGTGCAACAAAAAGCTGTCTGAAGTTGATAGAAAATTTAATTGTTCCTCCTGTAATATTGATGTCCCTAATCCAACTCCAAGGTAAATAATAATTACATTTACTATATTTAAAACATTAAATAGAAAATATTCCGTAATGATAATATAAGCATTTTATATTTTTAAAATGTATAGCTTAATTGTAGCGTTTTATATACCTTATAGGTGCAAGTTGATGTTAAGGTATTTGATGGTTCTGAAAAAATGATATTTGTATTTTTTAACACTGAAGCTAAGAATTTAATTATTAAAGATATTGACTATCTTTATGAAATTTCTCTTAAAGTTGATTAGTTAACAATTATACCTCATAGGTACAAGTTGAATGTTGACACATTTGATGGTTTTGAAAAAACGATATTTGTATTTTTCAACACTAAAGCCAAGAAATTAATTAATAAAGATGTTTACAATCTTTATAAAATTTCTCTTAAGATATTGATTAGTTAACAATTATTTTAATATTGTCCAATATTCAATTTAATTAAATGATATGCCTATGACCATGATTTAAGAAAATAGAGATTAAAAAATTTGAGAGATATTTGAATATCTCAGGGTGAAAGTTTTGTATTTGAAACAAGAAAAACAAATTATAATATTTAGATAGGAAGTACTTGTGATAACCGCAAATTTTCTATTTTTGGAAATTAATATTAAAGAAAATAGACGAGGAAATAAATAAATTAAAGTAAATAAATAAAATTTACTTACGAGATGGGAATATCGTTGAAATTCCTGAAATTGATGAAGTGAAGAAGTGGAGAAAATTAAATTGGAAATAAGAAATGAAGGAGGAAATTTAATTTGGATAAATGGAAATCCAAATTAAATAAGAAAAGGAGAAAAGAATATAAAATATATTTATATAATTATATATTATATAAATGTATTTTTATACAAATACATATGTATTGAAATACTATATGGTATATATTAATATACATTAGTATATACATGTATATATACTATTTAGTACATTTAAATAATACATATGTATATAAATATGATCTTTTATGTCTATATATACATATATACATATATAAGAAAAGTAAATATTATTTTTATTAAAATTTATATATATATATATATATATATATATATATATTGTAATACAATATATATATCTATAAATACATATATATATGAAATATATATTAATTCAAATTAAAATTATATATATGTACTTTGTGTAAAATATATATATATGTGTGTGTTATATTATGCTGGTATATATAATATAATATAAAAAAAATAACAGAAACGGGAAACACCCGTTCCCGTTTCTGTGTTAATATCACAGAAATGGAAGCCGACCCCGTCGGCGACGCCGGAGGAGAAAGAGAGAGAAGGGAGGCCATCGTCGGCCGGCGAGCCAAGGAGGAAGCTGACACCAGCGAAGGGAAAAGAAAACAGAAGCGAAGCGAAGCGGAGAGGAACCCGAGAGAAAGAGAAAAGTAGAACGGCGGTGCCGGCACGTTCAGGCACCGCCACCGCTACCAGCACCACCACCGAAGGGAGATGAAGGCGAGAGGAGCCACAGGTGGTGAAGGAAACGGTGGAGGAGGGAAGAAATAGGGAAAAAAGGAGCCGAAACCCACCCTCCTAGGTCCGGCACCGTCGCCGGTGATGGGAAGAAACCGAGGCCAGATCCGGCGTTCTCGCCACTCCGGCAAGCTATGGGAGGCCCGAACCGGCGGTGATGAGGCGGACCGGGTTGAACCGGTCTGAATCGGTCCGAACCGGTTCAGACCAGAAAAGAGGAAAAGGAGGAGAAAAAGAAAAGAAAAAGAAAAGAAAAAGAAAGAAAAAGAAAAAGGAAGAAAGAAAAAGGAAAAAAAAAGAAAGAGAGAGAAAAAAGAGAATTTTGGAAATTATGGGAAATCTCGAGAATTCGGAAACCCGGGAATTACGTGAATCGGTAAGAAATCCCCGGAAAGTGATAAATTATTTAAATAATTATGAAAAAATTCTAAATTTAGAATTTAATTTCCAGAAAATTTTCTCGATGATCGAGCCGATGGAATCGGGCGAGGTGAACACGGGCACGACGGACGAGGCGATCGTCGACCCGAAACAGGTAAGGGATGCATGTGCAGTACTGTAGGGATATTCAGTCTGCATGTTTTAATTACGAAATATTTTATGAAAATATTTTATGAAATTATTATGATGAGTGATTGGTTGGAATTTGGAATGAAGTATTGGCTGGAAATTATAAACTGTATTTTCCGTGCAGGAGGCTAGCCAATCGACAGCCGTTATACTGCCGAAAAATTATCGAAAAATTTCTGAAAATTACTGAAAATCATAATAAATGATTTTATGTCACGAGAAATGATTTTCATCCACGAAAACCGAGAAAATGAATATTTTCATAAAAACATGAATAAAATAAAAATGATTTTAAATTATTCATGTTTTCGAGAATGGTGATAAGGAAATCACCGAAAATCCTCTTCGAGAATGGTGATAATGAAATCACCGAAAATTCTCTTAATATGTAAAATACATGTAATACGAGACGAAAAATGAAAAGAAGTAAAGTGAATATTTTTATGAATATTTTCATAATTAGTTCTTAAATATTCACTAAATAGTTTTATAACCTTTATGATTTTAAATTATGAAATTATATATTTTATAAATTTCATAAAGGTTATTTTATGATGAAAACTTGGTTTTGAGACTAGTTGGCCCTCTATCATGCCGACATGTGATATGTAATACGTGATATGTGATATGTAGTCCTGGCTGACACCTGATCAGTGATCCGTCGAGGACAATTATAGACTATGGCCATAGATCTGACATGATTATTTATACCCTTCAGGGTCTATAGCATGATATGAGTGACGACCCAGTGGACGGGCTGGGCGTGCGTGCCTAAGTCTCCATATATGAAAATGTTTTATATGATATGTGATATGTGAAATATAAATGTTTTACATGATATGTTACAAGTTAAATGAAAGAGATTTACAGCATTTTACATAATGCTTATTTCAGTACTGATTTTAGTACTACGAGATGATTTTCATATGATATGTGATATGAACATGTAATATGTTTTCAAAAGGAAGAAGAGTTTATAAGTCTAATATTCTTACTATGATTTGAAATTGAATATTAGACTATATGTGACATGAATATGTGATATGTTTTTCAAAAAGGAAAGAGGAGGAAAAATAAATCTAATATTCTTATTTTGAAATTTAAATTGAATATTAGATTTAAATGATATATATGTTATACGAAAATGATTTAATAGCTGATTTTGCTATTTAAAGTACTGTACTAATTATGGTTGTACAGTAAAACATGAAATGAGTTTTAAATGAGAATGATGAGAATTTAACTAATATTCTTTTCAAGAATATATGAATATTAGTTACTTTATTTGAATGCTTTATTTTATAAAAGCATTATTTTGAAAAGAATATGAAAATGTTATGGAATAAAAAGGTAAAAGGGATTAAAATTTCAAACGAAAAGGAAATTATTCTCTACAGTTGCTTCTAGGTTCCGGGACAAGATAGGTATTTCAAAATACCTACCTTACTCCATCCGGATCCCTAGCCGACTGTAGTATCTTTCCTACATGCGAGCCTAGAGCCCATAGGAAAAATGAAAAAGATTTTCAGCATATAGGAAGCTGAATATCAAGTATGCATATAATTTCCTTACTGAGCCGTGGTTTGCTCATCCCTTAATATTAACATTTCAGGTTTTCGAGGACTAAGAGTCTGACATCTAAAGGACTTCGGCTGTGCATTTGGGGACGATGCGACAGCTCAACTTATGACATGAGGTACGATCATTTATTTTCTGTATTTAGACATTTTCACAGTACTATTTTCTTATGAAGTAAGATAGGGGATGTATTTCATATTATAATTTAATATGAAATTGTTAATATGTAAAAGAAAAGTAAAGTATCGCAGACAGCCCAACCAAATAAGATGTATAGAAAAAGGTGAAAATAGGGTCACGGGCTGTGACAGTACTAAATTTATTGAGTCTAAAGTGTATCACTTTAATCATAAACTTGAATGTTGAAAATTATTAAAATAAATATGTATACATTTTATATAATATGATTATCTTTGTTACATTTTCATATAATATATGTTATAACTAAAAATTAATTTAATTAAATTACATATTAGTGTTTTATCCATGTCTGTTATTCCATCTGTGAAATCTATTGGATCATTAAGTAAACTGACATATCATTGAAAGATAGTAATGAATATTCAAGAATCATTGGATAACTCTTCAACTCGACAAGAATTCATTGAAGAATCTTCATTTAAAAAAATTGTACATGAAATTGATTTTAAAATAGAGAAATTTTCAATTTCTTCAAATCAAAGACATGTTGAATTTTCTTTATATACTATTTTCATTCAATAAATTACAATATGAGTTTGATTTAACTTTTGCAAAATTTGCATAATTATATCCAATATATAATTTTTTATATTATTGTGTTGTAATATACAAATTACAAATAAAAAATATTAAATATGCATATGTTTTCTTTTTTCATAAACATAATAATTTATATTATAAAGTTTCAAAAATATATATCATCAATAAATTTATTATTTGATTAATGTATTTTCATGCATTACACGAGTTTAAAACTAGTTGAAAATAAAATGCAAATAATGAAAGGTAGCAAAAACCGTTGCTTGTAGATATAACTTTCTTCAATAACTACATTTTTTTTTGGTTTATAATAACTATACATAATTGAAAATACTGTTGTTAAGATTATCTTATTTTGTTTGCAAGTGTGCATGTACTGAATTTATATAAAGCTTCATTTAAATTGTTTTTTTTTTGGGGGGTGGGGACCAAAATTGCTTGAGATTTATTTTGAAAAATATGAGACGTGATACGGAGGATATAATTAAAAGGAAAAATAATTATATATATAGTCGAATTCTTTTGGCATCAGATTCAAAACAGATAGCAAAATATAAGAAGAAGTTCTGATTTGGATTTGGTCGGTTCTTGCCCTCGATTGAAATGTCATTTTCTATCCAGCGAAAAGTTTTTACTATAAATTTTTGGACTACACTACTTTTCATGGCAAATAATAATAATAATAATAATAATAATAATAATAATAATACAACACTTTTTTAGAGGGTGAAATTCTACATCATATAGATGATTAATTATTTGGATTAACGCACTACGCGTGAAACTATATTTCTTATAAAAAAATTTATATGACAGCAAATGTAAAGGGCTTTGAGTTCTATATTTTCTCTTTTCAATCATATAGTATGATGTATTTTCCCAGGAAAAAAGAAAACAAAAGGTATGATAATTTTGTTGTTAAGGAATTCCTGTATATACAAGGTATAAGTCCGATGCTTTTAATTAAGGAGCCGTAATTCTTCATCCATGTCAAGGGTCTAATTTTTCTTTGGCTTCAGACAGCATAGTTGTCATCATGGGGTAGGATGGTATAGCAAATGTATCCTCTTCTACTCAGGTTCAATCATCTTGCTTTAAATCCTGAAAGACTAACCGTATGTTTAGATAGACTATAGTAAAAGAAAAAAAAAAGTAAAGGAAAGTAAAAGTAAGGTAAATGTTTAAATGATATATGTACCATTTGTTTGGATTATTAAAATTTAATAAAAAAAAAAGAAAGTAAAAGATATTAGCATCATTATTTGGTTAAAAAGTGAAAAGAAGAAAGGAAAAGAAAGAAAATAATTCATTATAATTATATTTTTACAAATATAACCTTCTTACAAAATGATGTATAATAATTTATGTTGGTTATTTATTTATTAAAAATAAAATTTTGGTATATACTAAGGTATTTTATTTTTTATTGGAAAAATTATTTTATTTTTTGTCTTCAACTTGATTTAAGTGATAATTGTTACATTAGAACTAATGTATTTATATAGCATTTAAGCAATAATGCTAGAAAATAATAAAATTAAATAAAATATCAGAATTTTTTTTGGTTACAAAAATATCAGATTTTTGAAATAATAATAAAATGTTAAAATCAGATTTGTGATCCAAGTAGAAATTAAACAAGAACTAATGAATAAGCTATAAGGAATAAATAATTATAATGATTATTTAAAAATAATTATAATAAGGGTATAAATGTTATTTTATGATTTAATTTTTTTTTATTTTCTTTCCCAAACTTTTCCCCTAAATTGGTGTAACTGAAAAAATGAGACATTTGAGAAAAGGTGAGAAGGATTCTCAACTCATCTCCCTTTCTCTTATTATTTTTTAAATCTTACCCAAACAAGAGAAAGCAAAAAAAATATTGTTTTTATGTTTCCCTTTCTTACCTTTTCTTCCTCTACTCTACCGGAGGTCCAACGCAATCCAAGCATTGTGTGCCATCCAAATGCACCGATTGGTGTGTTTGGGGTAGCATCATCAGCATGGTGAAAAGCTAATCTCATTGTGTTGATGGGTAAAAGTTGACTAGACCCTTTTGAGCCCTGGTGGGATTTTTTTTTCCAATTTTAACTATTTTTTCTAAATTTTTTAATTTTAATAATTATTTATTTAAAAATTTTAAATTATTTATTTCACTTTTAATTTTAAGATTTTTAAAAATTATTTATTCGCTTAATATATTTTAAAATAATTTTTAAAATTTTTATTATTTGATATAAAAGTAATTTTAAGAGTTTTCAATTTATTAAAAAATAAAGTAAATTCCACCGAAGTCCTCAAAGTTTTATCATAATTCAACTTTAGTCCATTAGTTTGAGAAATAGACATTTTGATCCAAAATTATAAATTTAATGGCGCAAAAAATTTGCTCTATTAAGTTACTATTAGAAAATCTATTAATCTAAATATTTGTTATTCATGAAATATCCATAATATGCTTTTTTGGTATTAAAAAGGAAATATCTTACATAGAATAATTTTTTAAAAAATTACTTAAAAATAATAAATAGTAATAAAATTAATTGTTGATACTTAGGAATGTAATAATATTAATTCAAGTTTAGTAATTGAATGATATATGTTAAAATCATTTCTGATTTTGGACCATAATATCCATTTTCAAAACTAATAGATTAGAGTTGAATTATAATAAAACCTTAAGGATCTCAAAGGAATTTACCCTAAAAATATTATTTGATATAAAATGATGTTTAATTGTTTATTAATTTTACAAAAATCAAATATATACTATAAATTTTATTACATGCAAGTTTTAATTTAATGTCCTTAATGGTCCTTTTTTCCTCTTCATACACTTCACCTAACAACCAATGCTTTGTTTGCATTCAAAAATTATATCCCACCACTTATTTTAATCTCACCTCTAAAGTACCTAATCTCATCGCTTAAGTATCTAATTTCAACTCCACTATTGTTTTCAATCTCATTAGAGTTAATCTCATCACCCATCTAAACTAGCCCTTAACTAAAATGACGTGGTAGAACTAGTTCCTTAAACCAGCGATTTTATAATGATTAACCATACATAACATAAGACTTCAATAACTCGTCAATAATCATTTAGTAAAAGCTCGACAATATTACTAGCCATATGTCTTGTTTCAATTCATGAGTACGTGAGAGCCAAGCCCTCTCTCTTAGAAGTGGCACCACTTCCACTTATATAGGTGAATTCCATCAGAAATGCAACTATATAAGCTTTTTAATACTATACTTACATGTTTTTGGTCCATTAAAAGTAACAACTCAATCTCTCTCTTTCTTATACGATTTCAAGCTTGAGATGTGTTTATATATTTAAGTTCTTGTGGTCACATTCAAATGATGTACTTAGACTCATTAAACTCAAGACTTAACATCAAATTAAGCATTGAATTGAGATTCCATCACACTTTACTAGAAAAAAGCCCATATACTATGTTTAAAAAGCGTAATCTAAGACAAAAGACTACTTTTTTCTAACTGTAGCCTATTTTAACATAATCTTTTCTTAGGTAACATAAACTACGATTTTTTCTTACATAGTCTAATACATGATATTAGACAACTATTATGATCATGGAATAATCTATGATATTAGATTACAGTTCTATTTATGGTATAATTTATTAAATTAAACTACAGTTGATAGGATGATATTTTATTAATTATTTATGTGCTAATGTATTTGCTTTATTGATGTTTTATGCCTAAAAGTGTTTGCAATTGTTGATTTTATGATTTAGGTATTAAATATCAAAGTTGGAATTAAAAGGAGCTAAAAAGAACAAACTGCAAAATTTTTCTATCAATTTTAAAGATGCATGCTTTTGACCATTTTAACGACTTAGAATCAAGACGAGGTCACACATGAAAGTTGTAGAGGACTTCTCAAGGTTTTTGGAATGCACAAGATCTTGAAAATCAGAGTTCGTTTGATAGGTCAAACATCCAAAGAAATTCAACATATAAAATCTGCCAATAATTACGATTTTTAAGAAGAAATGCCAACAAAACAAGGCCAAGTCAAGATTTGATTGAGATAAGACATATTTGAAAATTTTGTTGTGTCTTAAAGTTGTAATTATTTTTAAGACAATGTAATAAGATAAGAGTTAGAGATTAGTTAGGATATGAGATGTAAAGAGATAAGAGTTGACTTTTCAACAACCAATAATTGTAACGCTTCACAACTTCCACTCTTCTAGGACTCTTAGGCCTATATAAAGGGCACTAGACTCTTCACAAAAATCATCCCTTCTCCCCCTTAGAAGGTAATCCCTCTTTTTCCCTATTCTTCTTGTAACGTTTTCTTTAGGATTTTTTTATAAATATTTTTCTTCTTTCAATTTTTCCTCCACTATTTTATTTTCTTTTCTTTTAAAACTTGTTTCTTTTATTTTTCTTTTATTTTCCAACTACCAATTTTCTTATTTTATTTTATAAAAATGTTTTCTTTTCTTTTTATTAAAAACTAATTTCTTATTCTTTTCTTGGAGGGATTTTCAATTCTTGTTTATTTAATATTGCCTTTGTTGAATTCCTTGAGTAGTTTGATGTTTAAATTTTGTTTCTTTATTACTTTAAATTATTGCTTGTGTGTTTTCTTACTAGATCTTTTCTTGATTATAGATTTTTGTTTTTGTATTATCTAAGATTGATTATTTGATTGTTCCTTGCATGACTATAACTTTCATGATAATATTAGACATGAATTGTATGATCTTGAGTACATCTAGTGATTAGTTTGTTAATTAAGTTATGAGGTAATTTAATAATTCTTAAAAATCCTATTGGGAGATTATGAGCTGATGATGTAATTGTTATTAAATATCTGAAATTCCCTGAGCATAATTTTATGATTGTTTAATTGATTAGATAAGGTACGCAACTATTTAGTTTAACTAAATAATCTACTCTTAGATTAAAAATTAAGTTCATAATTGCTTTTGGGTTTAATCATAAGAGGGTTAGGGGAATAGAGGTTTAAGTTGAATGAATTTACGTCGTATGTATCTATTGCTTATGTCAACCCATATCTTTCTAGTTTCTAATGTTGCTAAGAATTTTATCTGGAGATCATATCCTAGATAATTTGATTAGTTAGAGATTAATTGAGAATTGTATTCTTGATTAATGACTCAGTAAGGATTGATGGTATAATTCGTCGTACTTGTTATGCTACGGTTGACTATTTAATTGACAATAATCTTTTGATATAATGATCAACAAAGAAGTCCAAGATTGTTAAATGCCTTATAGCTAAAGTATTTGCATGATTATTTTTTTATATTAATTAACTGTTATTTTTTAAAATATCTTAATTAGTAGAAACCCTAAAACCTTAATTTTAGTTGTAACCCTGCAAAACCCCTAATTCTTGTCTCTTTCCCTAAAAATTAGATTTTAGTTAAATAACTAATTTTAAATAAAGTAGTCTCTATGGGTTCGACCCTAACTTCGGCTATCTAAATAGTAGCTGTTTAGGAATTTATTTTTGGTACCTACGACACTACCAAATTTTGGTGCAGTTGTTGGGGATTAATTTTTATTTAAGATATTTATTCTTAATTATAGTCTTTTTTTCTTTTTAATTTTGTAAGATCTGATTTTATCCTACTGTAGACGCTAATTTCATGAAATTAATATTGGAAATTAAATAAATAATGAATATTGATTTCAGTTAAGTGAAAAGCTCCTTAACTTGGGATGAAAAGGGAGCAATTTCTGTGAAATACTCGACGGGCGAGTACCATGAAGAAACGGCTCGCCAATGGGCAAGCAAGGCAATGGCGTGATCGCCAATGGATTATGGCGAGGGCAAATGGTAAGTTCGCCAAGTTAATTGGTAGAATTGATCGCCCAATGAGTGTGAGGGCGAGTAGGATTAAATGGCCTCATTGGCGAATAGGTGAGTTCGCCAAGGCTGTGATGAGATGATGGCCCGTGTGTGGCGAGGACTGTGATCGCCCAAAGAATGTATTTGGCGAGTAATGTGTTCGCCCATATAGAAGCACAAATGATAGCCTAGCAAAGAAAATCATTTCGTAAATTCCAGATATTGAGTTGGCGAACTGAAATCGAGTTGGTGAGCTGAAGGTCTCCAGAATGAGGAGGCGAACTGAAATCAGTATGGACAAAATGAAAATAGATTCAAACCATTTTGCAGCCAAAATTGACTTTGTAAGTCATACGGTTGAAGACAATAAATTGAGAAAGAATAAAGTCAATAAAGGAAATAACCTCATTGGTTGAGGAATAAGACAAAAGGTGTAATAAGTCAAGAAAAGAGGCTGTGGACTTTACGCCATTGGCTTCTCGGTTTAGACAATTAATGGCAAGTGAAGTAAGTCAAAATGTGCAGAGAGTAACTTCTCATAATCGTTTCTTCGCTGCAGTTTTTCTTCTGTTTTTAATGAATGAAAGACGTGAAATAAATGAAGGAAATGGGATAAGGCCAAGTGATGAGCTCTGATTGGATAGCATGGCTATATAAGAAGAAACATTTGAGGAAAACCGATTTAGCCATATTCATCATCTTCATGAGAGCTATGCAAATGCAAGTTTATGTTCTGATTTCATACATTTCTACCATGCTCGATTCACTAAACTTCACCCTCAAGTTGGCTAAACAAGTAAACCTGCTTACAAAACCTTTCCTCCATAGGTTGATGAGCTAAAGGAATTAGCAAAGCAAGGCCAACAGAATTCTGTGCTGGAAGTGCAGTTGGTTAAGGTGAGCTTCCTTATTTCTACGGTTATCTTGGTAATCGATGATATAGTTTGATGTTTTACAAAGTAATAAACATAGGTGCAGCCTTGTTTTAAATAGATCTTTAGAGAATATGAAAACAAGGAAAGTAATGGAAATGGTGTAAGAATGATGAAAATGGCAACTATTGTAATCGCCCATGTTGAAATTTAGTGATCGCCAAGGGGCGAGTAGGAAATAAAGAACTCGCCAAAGATGGGGTTCAAGTAGGCGAGGTCGCCCAACGCTAGTTTAATGCATGGGCGAGCTCACTTCTGAATAGAATTCAGTATAGGGCGAACTCAAATGGATCTTCATTGGACGAGTAGAATTGTGGGCGAACTCCAACATTTAAGCCAATAAAGGCCTGGCGAAGTGAATGTTGGGCGAACCCCCTAATGTATTAATGATGAGTAATGGCGGGCGAGCTCCCACTTGTAAGCCATTTGATGAATGGCGAGCTCGATAGGGCGAGCTAATAAGACCTTTTGTAGGCGAGCGATTTGATTTTAAGTCTTGCAAAGTGTTGGAAATATTGAAAAAAAAGGAAATATTAATAGAATTTATAAATTATTTTGCAGTCGGGAATTATGGACTCAGTGAATGCAATTAAGAAGGCAAGCAGAAAGCAAGGCTTCGTTAGACCAGGTAAGGGAGATGTGTGTGAAGTGAATGCATGTCCTGTGGAGTAAATTTCATAAAAATTATTGAGAAATTGTTTTGTTTTATGACATGCATTACTATGAAAAATCGTATGATTGGGCGAACTGGCAAAATGGCGGGCGAGCCACTTGGGCGAGCTCACTTTTTATGATTTTTGATATTTGGGCGATTAGCCTTGTTTAAGAAGGAACCTGGGCGAGCTAAAGTGGCAAATTTTTTTTTATGTTGCTTTGGGGCGGGCGACCCCTTTGTTTTTATGAGTGGGCGAGTTGACCATGGCAATGCCATAAAAGGCAAGCCTTGGGACGAGCCAGGTTAATTTGTTTTAATCGCCAAGGGTTGGCAGGCGAACACAGGTTCACCGCACTGGGCGAGCCCTACATGGCGAACTGATTTATGAGTATTTTTCTCAACGAATAATAAATTATTTTGAAAATAGGAATATGAAATCTTTTTTTTGGGAGAGATGAATATTGGGCGAGTTGACCAATGGGCAAGTTGACTATTGGCGAGCTGACTATAGGGGAACTAGCCATGGGTGAGCCAACTTAACCCGTGCCTTTCTCACACGAAAAATGTTGAGATTGCGGGCTGTTTTACTATTCTATAAAACCTTTTGGAAATCAAATCATTTTGTGGAAATGATAATATGAGTGAAATAATTCCATAAGGGTTTTTATGAGATATAAAGTGATTTTGAGACTTTAGGCCCCTAGTTTCATGCATTATTATTTATGTTGTTGCGTGACCCGCCTGGGGCGGTGGCTCGGTCGAGGACCAACGAGTGCACCTCAAGGCGTCACAGGGCTGATGGACCCGCCAAGTCATCAGCGGTCTCGAGGTCACCTGGCAAATGGACCCGAGGACCACGTATAGATTATGGCTATAGATCTAGCAGATATAGCCGTGAGGGGCGATGGCCTACGGGTGCACCCCAATAACGGTAGATGCCGTTCTCGCAAGGGGGAGGGGGAACGATGATAGCATGATTTACTCGTAGGGTGATGCCTAGTCTCAACTTGTTGATTTATGTTTACTAAAAGGATTTGCTAAATCCTATTTACTGTTTAATTCATTTTATGGTAAACGGTTGAGTAAATGATTTGAATGGTTTATTGAGAGTGTTGTTTACTATATCCACTGTTTCCTATCGATATGATTTTAGGAAAAATAAAGAGTTTGTGGTATATAGTTTTGGTTTTATAAAGCAGCATATGTTTCCTTTACTGAGCGTATGAATCGCTCAACCCTTTGTTTTAACTCCACAGATAAAAGACACGGAGTTAGAAAATTAGCTCCAAGATGGATGTAACGGGATATTACAGATTTAATGGTATCAGAGCTTGGGTTGGTCTGATGTCTGTTGATGCCTTTAGCACTGAAACTGTTGAGAAAGGTTAACATCCCCTGTAGTACTGTATAGTCTGAAGGTATAGAGGAGTCAAGTGACTGTGAATTGAGTTAAGTGTTGAAATGTGGTGAAAGTTGGTGAATTAAGGGTTACAAGTAAAGATTTTAATCCGAAAATTTTGCGTGAGATGGGTGATTTTATCATCATAATGTCAGGTCCATTCGGTAAGGTGTAGTGAGGAACTCGGTGAGGGCCCCACCAGGACTTCTCTGTCCATATCGAATTAAGATCCTGAAATGATGATATTGGAATAAAAAGGGATAATATTAGTGTATAAGCCCTAAGATCGCACGTGTGGAGGTATATCGAAGAGAGCGAGAGAATTAAAGGGGAAATTATGAATATACCCCAATATTGACATGCTTTTTCCAAGCCCTAAGTGACTAAATTGATTTAAAATAGGAATTGATGGTGAAATAGTATGAGTATTTGATGGTGTAAAGGATGATTCCTACTGTGGACCCCACTAATATATTGACGAGTAAGGCGACCCGGAGTATATACTATGAGAGGTCGCAAGATAGTTGGTGCTGTTGTGGATATTGGGGTCTGAATTGAATTAAAACATGAGCTATTTTGGTTAGGGATTTTTGAATATTATGAAAAGTAATGTATTTATAAAGTGTAAAGTAAAAGGTGAATTGTGTGATCGATGATGTAAATATCGATGATAATACTGGATATATATACTCCATATGTTTTAGGAGAATGAATATTAGTAGTAACTTGACAATTAATGAAGTCAAGTGTTCGAGTCACTGTGGATGCGAAAGAAAAACCTTGAGATGGGCGAGCTCGAGCACGGTTGGAAGGACCGGGGCGTCGAGGCATTCGCCAAAGAGGACAGTATGGATAAGTAGCGTTGTCACAGCAATCGTTGTCAATGGGCCTAAAAAGGGGTTGCCATGGCCGGTTGGGCTGGTCCGTTACGATATCCATAGAACTGAAATATTATGACATACTTGTAAAGTGACTTGAAAATTTATATATGTGTTTGGAGAATACATAGTGATTTGGTTGGATGTAAATAACGAGACATCCAAGATGATATGAGTTTGTGAATTTGAAATTTCATGATGATGTTAAGTAAGCATTTGGAGTAACGTGGATTCGAGAGATTGTTGACTCGATTCACAATATAGAATTGTTTGTAAGCTCTTACCAGTGAATCAGAAGAGCTTGAGAAATTATTCAAGAGATTGATGAGTAGAGAACTAAACTGTTTTAATATAACTTGGGATAAATGACATAGAATGAAATTGTCTTAAGAGACAAGTCAGATGATGACTAGGGGATACGAGTTATAAGGTAGTTCCCAAGTATATGAATAAATGTGATTTCCTCTGATCATTATGTAGTTATGGCTGGAATTAATAACAAGCCAAAATTGGAAAGATGTAATTGTTATACTCAGGGGAACAGATACAAGAAATACTACTAATCCTGAAAAAGGATATGTACATATTGGGAATGTGAAATTGTATAAATAAAGTGGTGATGAAATCTGAATGATAATAAATTTAAATTTCAGAAATTGATGTGAGGAAATTATACTCTCAAGTATATTCCCCAAATAGTGACATTACATGTACTAGGAGAATAGAAGAGATAAAATGATTACTTGATATAAGAGAAGTTATCGATGAGAAAATGATTACCTGAGACGTAATCTGTGGTTAGTATTAAGGTCTGCAAAAGAAGGACAGTCATAGTTTAACCAAGAGGTTATAAAAGTGATTATGGATTGTGTAACCGAGTTAATTCACTTTATCATCATGTTTCGGGATGTCCTGAATGCCTTAGTCAATATATATATCAGTGAAACAGTGAAAACGTATATGAAGTTCCAGTGAGTGCGTACTTGTGATAGGGATCCCTGATTTGCCACATACTTTGAGAGGATAGCAAAAGGCTTTGGGATTCCTAAATTTTGCTGTTAGCACCGCCTCAGATTGATTTAGATATCCAAGCGTATTGTGTGGATGCTCCGGGATATATTAAGAGCGAGTGCGTTGTATTTAAAAGACTACTAGGACAATTGCATACGATTGATTAAAACTATCTAAATGATAGTCACCAAAATTATTATCGACTAAGCACTGAATGAGATGATAAGTGGTAAATAATATAAATGAGTTATTGTGTAAAAGAAGTGGAAATTTTTTTTACTCCCAAAGATGATAAAAGATTTCAGGGAGTATAAATGGTTGAGAGAAGAAGCCCTAGTTCTTCAAGATCCTTGAATAAAATCCGGGATGGCGACCCATGAGATGGGATGATCACTCAAAACCGGATAACATGATGAGAGATGTGGGCGAACTAGGCGGTCGCCGACTCACTTGAAAGAGTAATCCTAGAGCGCGGGAAAGCGCCAAAGGGATGATTGTTGATGGCCTGAAGAGGCGAATAGGGCTCTTAAAGAAAAATTGGAGCATATTGAGAGGCTAACAGTCCCATAGTAGAAACGAGATTTGCTAAAAGTGAACATGTGATAAGGAAGAAAAAAATACCTATATTGGTGGTACTTCCTATACTAAGTGAAAACTTGTAAAGAGTATAATGCTCTCTAGATAGTTATGGACACATTGAGTAAGCCTACTTATTCCTTAATTATGGAATTTATTGAGCTAATTAATGCCTTGGCCGAGTTATATGTCAGGGAAGTGGTGAGGTTTACAGTATTCCAGAGAGCATTACATTTGATAGGGAGTCCCGCTTCGTATCTCAGTGTTGAGAGAGATTACAGGAAGCTATGGGATCCCGATTGAGTTTTGCACCGCAGATTATCCGTAGACTGAGAGACGGTTCGAGCGTATGATATGGACGCTCGAGGATATGGTGTGAGCTGGTGCAGTTGATTTTATAGGCTCCTGGGATAATCCTCTACCCTGGCAGAGTTTGTTTATGATAATGGCCAAAGGAGAGTATAGGCATAGAACTTGAAAGGGGTTTATTTAGCAGACGATATAATCCACGATAGCATGAGAAAATGGGAGACCGAGAATTATTTTCGATTTGGTCGAACAGACTTCTTGAGATATACAAGAGATTATGTATATTAAGGTCTCACCATTGGGATGCATAATGAGAGGGAAATTGAGTTCCCGACGCATCTTATCTTTGGAGATCTTAGATCATGTGAAAGATGTGCACTACCTCCCGAGTTGTCAGGAGTGCATAACGTATTCCATGTCTCAATAATGAGAAAGTACTATCCATATCCTTCTCACGTGATTCGACATGAGTCCTAGAGATTAGAGAAGACATGAGTTACGATGAGAAATCGGTACGGATTTTGGATAGGAAGGATAAAGTATTGTGATAAAATGTAGTGATCTAAGATTTATTCTTTGATTTGATGCTCTGGTAGTAGGAGGCTACTTAAGAGTTAGATAACGTTATACGTGAGAAACATCCAGAGCTCTTTCGATGATAGGTCCATATAAAATTTGGAGGACCAAATTTCGGAGGACCAAATTTCTTAAGGTGGGGAGAAAATGTAAGATCTGATTTTACCCTACTATAGATGCTAATTTCATGAAATTAATATTGGAAATTAAATAAATAATGAATATTGATTTCACTTAAGTGAAAAGCTCCTTAACTTAGGATGAAAAGGGAGCAATTTCTGTGAAATACTCGACGGGCGAGTACCATGAAGAAACGGCTCGCCAATGGGCGAGCAAGGCAATGGTGAGATCGCCAATGGATTATGGCGAGGGCAAATGGTAAGTTTGCCAAGTTAATTGGTAGAATTGATCGCCCAATGAGTGTGAGGGCGAGTAGGATTAAATGGCCTCATTGGCGAATAGGTGAGTTCGCCAAGGCTGTGATGAGATGATGGCCCGTGTGTGGCGAGGACTGTGATCGCCCAAAGAATGTATTTGGCGAGTAATGTGTTCGCCCATATAGAAGCACAAATGATAGCCTAGCAAAGGAAATCATTTCGTAAATTCCAGATATTGAGTTGGCGAACTAAAATCGAGTTGGTGAGCTGAAGGTCTCCAGAATGAGGAGGCGAACTGAAATCAGTATGGACAAAATGAAAATAGATTCAAACCATTTTGCAGCCAAAATTGACTTTGTAAGTCATACGGTTGAAGACAATAAATTGAGAAAGAATAAAGTCAATAAAGGAAATAACCTCATTGGTTGAGGAATAAGACAAAAGGTGTAATAAGTCAAGAAAAGAGGCTGTGGACTTCACGCCATTGGCTTCTCGGTTTAGACAATTAATGGCAAGTGAAGTAAGTCAAAATGTGCAGAGAGTAACTTCTCATAGTCGTTCCTTCTGCTGCAGGTTTTCTTCTGTTTTTAATGAATGAAAGATGTGAAATAAACGAAGGAAATGGGATAAGGTCAAGTGATGAGCTCTGATTGGATAGCATGGCTATATAAGAAGAAACATTTGAGGAAAACCGATTTAGCCATATTCATCTTCTTCATGAGAGCTATGCAAATGCAAGTTTATGTTCTGATTTCATACATTTCTACCATGCTCGATTCACTAAACTTCACCCTCAAGTTGGCTAAACAAGTAAACCTGCTTACAAAACCTTTCCTCCATAGGTTGATGAGCTAAAGGAATTAGCAAAGCAAGGCCAACAGAATTCTGTGCTGGAAGTGCAGTTGGTTAAGGTGAGCTTCCTTATTTCTACGGTTATCTTGGTAATCGATGATATAGTTTGATGTTTTACAAAGTAATAAACATAGGTGCAGCCTTGTTTTAAATAGATCTTTAGAGAATATGAAAACAAGGAAAGTAATGGAAATGGTGTAAGAATGATGAAAATGGCAACTATTGTAATCGCCCATGTTGAAATTTAGTGATCGCCAAGGGGCGAGTAGGAAATAAAGAACTCGCCAAAGATGGGGTTCAAGTAGGCGAGGTCGCCCAACGCTAGTTTAATGCATGGGCGAGCTCACTTCTGAATAGAATTCAGTATAGGGCGAACTCAAATGGATCTTCATTGGACGAGTAGAATTGTGGGCGAACTCCAACATTTAAGCCAATAAAGGCCTGGCGAAGTGAATGTTGGGCGAACCCCCTAATGTATTAATGATGAGTAATGGCGGGCGAGCTCCCACTTGTAAGCCATTTGATGAATGGCGAGCTCGATAGGGCGAGCTAATAAGACCTTTTGTAGGCGAGCGATTTGATTTTAAGTCTTGCAAAGTGTTGGAAATATTGAAAAAAAAGGAAATATTAATAGAATTTATAAATTATTTTGCAGTCGGGAATTATGGACTCGGTGAATGCAATTAAGAAGGCAAGCAGGAAGCAAGGCTTCGTTAGACCAGGTAAGGGAGATGTGTGTGAAGTGAATGCATGTCCTGTGGAGTAAATTTCATAGAAATTATTGAGAAATTGTTTTGTTTTATGACATTCATTACTATGAAAAATCATATGATTGGGCGAACTGGCAAAATGGCGAGCGAGCCACTTGGGTGAGCTCACTTTTTATGATTTTTGATATTTGGGCGGGTAGCCTTGTTTAAGAAGGAACCCGGGCGAGCTAAAGTGGCGAATTTTTTTTTTATGTTGCTTTGGGGCGGGTGACCCCTGTGTTTTTATGAGTGGGCGAGTTGACCATGGCAATGCCATAAAGGGCGAGCCTTGGGGCGAGCCAGGTTAATTTGTTTTAATCGCCAACGGTTGGCGGGCAAACACAGGTTCACCGCACTGGGCGAGCCCTACATGGCGAACTGATTTATGAGTATTTTTCTCAACGAATAATAAATTATTTTGAAAATAGAAATATGAAATCTTTTTTTTGGGCGAGATGAATATTGGGCGAGTTGACCAATGGGCGAGTTGACTATTGGCGAGCTGACTATGGGCGAACTAGCCATGGGCGAGCCAACTTAACCCGTGCCTTTCTCACACGAAAAATGTTGAGGTTGCGGGCTGTTTTACTATTCTATAAAACCTTTTGGAAATCAAATCATTTTGTGGAAATGATAATATGAGTGAAATAATTCCATAAGGGTTTTTATGAGATATAAAGTGATTTTGAGACTTTAGGCCCCTAGTTTCATGCATTATTATTTATGTTGTTGCGTGACCCGCCTGGGGCGGTGGCTCGGTCGATGGACCAACGAGTGTACCTCAGGGCGTCACAGGGCTGATGGACCCGCCAAGTCATCAGCGGTCTCGAGGTCACCTGGGAAGTGGACCCGAGGACCACGTATAGATTATGGCCATAGATCTAGCAGATATAGCCGTGAAGGGTGATGGCCTACGGGTGCACCCCAATAACGGTAGATGCCGTTCTCGCAAGGGGGAGGGGGAACGATGATAGCATGATTTACTCGTAGGGTGATGCCTAGTCTCAACTTGTTGATTTATGTTTACTAAAAGGATTTGCTAAATCCTATTTACTGTTTAATTCATTTTATGGTAAACGGTTGAGTAAATGATTTGAATGGTTTATTGAGAGTGTTGTTTACTATATCCACTGTTTCCTATCGATATGATTTTAGGAAAAATAAAGAGTTTGTGGTATATAGTTTTGGTTTTATAAAGCAGCATATGTTTCCTTTACTGAGCGTATGAATCGCTAACTCCTTTGTTTTAACTCCACAGATAAAAGACACGGAGTTAGAAAATTAGCTCCAAGATGGATGTAGCTACATATAAAGTGCTGGGGCAAAATATGTTAAACATGACAGGTACAGTCTCTTCTCTTTTACATTTCAGACATAAGTATACAGTACTACTTTAGTGAAATAAGACAATAAGGGATGTTGGATATAGGGAATAATGAAAAGAATTTTTATAATCCATATTTGTTAAATAAATGTTTAACATTTATTCCTATCATTGTTGAATGTTAATGGCATCGCAGACAACCCAACCGGTAAAAGTGTATAGAAATACGTGAAAAATGTGGTAACGGGATGTTACAAATTTTCTTTTGTTTGAGTTATTTATTTTAAATTATAGTTCTAATTTTTTTCTTTTTCATGTCTGCCTCTTCCACCATCATCACCACCTAAGACGAGAAGTAAGAAGACTCCATGGAGCAATTACAAACCATACTATAATTATAACCCATACTATAATTATGACCCCTACTACGATACCTACAATCAAGGATGGTGGGATCATCCTAATTATAGTTATGGGAATCAATATGAGGTTTACAATGCATCATTTCAAGATACATATCAAGCTCCACCTGAAGACTCAGGTATGTCTTTTGAATAAATTGTTAAGACTATTAACACTTTACAAGCTCCACCTCAAGGCTCGAGTATGTCTCTTGAAGATATTGTTAAGTCTCTTGAAATTAACACTTAATAATGCTCACAAAAGATTGATATAGCTATTAAGAATCTTGAGCACCAAATGAGTCAGATAACAACTTCCTTAAGCAACATTAAAGCTGTGTCCTCTCAACTTGTGGTGAATCCAAGAAAGAATGTTACTGATATCACCTTAAAAAGTGAAATGGAAATGAAGCCAAGGGAAGTGCACATGAAGATATTAACAATGAAGCTTTATTTTATAAAGATATCGACACAAATATATAGGCACAAAATGAATGTGTCGACAACTATATAAAGAAGGAGGATAAAATTGATTCCAATATTAAAGGTGGAGATATCGACATGCACAATATAAAAGGGAGGAAGGGTTTCGACAACTTTATAAAGCACTATAAGGAGGTCAAAATCAAGGAGTCCTAAGCTAAGGTAAGTGATAAATAAATTCCTTTTAATATTTCTACTTACCCTTTTCCTTTTCCTAGTAGGTTTGCAAGAGCTATAAATGAAGAGCAAGACAAGGAGACATTGGAGACATTTAGGAAAGTGGAAGTCAATATTCCTCTCCTTGATGCAATTAATCAAGTGCCTTGTGATGCTAAGTTTTTAAGAAAACTATGCACTTCCAAGAAGAAATTAAAAGGTGATGGAAAGCAAGTTCTTAAAGATGAGTTAGAAATAGCCATAAGTAAGAATCTTGAGAAGGTGGAACTCAAGAAACCGATAAAAAAATTGAAAATTGGGATTGGGTGATGATGGACGATGGAAAGGTCAAGCAAACAACATTAAACAAATGTGCTACTTGGGAGGTAACCCAAAGATGTAAAACAAGGGAGAATTTCTTTTCCTTTTTCCTTCTATTCTTGATTTTTTTTTATTTATACTTGAGTCTAAATTGTTCTTTTTTACATTACTTTAAGGACAAAGTAAGATTTAAGTGTGGAAGGGAACAATGGTTTAGATTCTTAGAGTTGTTTTTTAATTTTAGGAAAAAAAAAGTCAAAACTTAAAAAAAAAAGTCAAAAATTTCAAGTGTCTAAAAAATCATGATATTTTTCTTTCTTTTGATAATTGATTCTAAACTAAAACATAGTTTTATAAAAGAGTTGAGAGTATTTTGATTGTTATAATTGTTGAAGTAAATACTTTCTAAAGAAGTTATGTGCATTCATGATTAAATGTGATTGTTCATATGATATTAATGATGCTAAGTATAGGTTAAATAGACAAGAACCTAAAAAATAAAATAAAATAAAATAGAGATTGAAAGCTTTAAATTCTACTCTAATGTTTTGAGTTGCTTGATCTCTGTTGATTAAATTTTTGAAGTGACTTGAAATATGAATATGCAAAACACTCTACAAGAGGGCTTTTGAGTAACCGGGGTTGGTATCACCAATATTAACATTCGCGTAAAAAGCAAGTAAATACTTAGGGAAACCATTGTTAAAACCTCAAAAGAAAAAATAATAAATAAAAGGTTCTAGATCTTTTGCTTAAGCTTGTATTGATGGAAGATAAATAATTGCAAACGTTGATATTATGTGTTTCAATTATGTTGATTGTGAGTCTTGCATGAATTCATTTAGAAGTATCCATGGATATGAGAAATAATTATTAAAATATGATTGACTTAATTATTTAACTATTATTGAAGTTATGAATTGAGAATTGAAAGATTTAAAAATATGTCCATGATTTTAGTCTCTGTTTTTTAGTCTTTATTTTGAATTTTTATTTTGAATCTTTTGAATTTTTAGGAAGATAAATTCTTAAGTAGAAAATTTTGTAGGTATATTTTTTGAAAGCTCTCACGAGACATAACTCGTCCACTAAGGGTAACCTAAGGGTTTAAAGGCTTGTTGCATACGCTAAATGCAATCGTGCTTTCAACGAAAATGAGTTAGGACTTAGGAAATTAGAATTTAGGTTTTACTTCTGTAAGAAATATTTAGCTTAGGTTTTGCTCGAGGACTAGCAAAAGCTAAGCATCAGAGAATTTAATAGGATGATATTTTGTAAATTATTTATATGCTAGTATATTTGCTTTATTAATGTTTTATGCCTAAAAGAGTTTGCTAATGTTTATTTTATGATTTAGGTATTAAATATTAAAGTTGGAATTAAAATGAGCTAAAAAGAACAATTGATCTTACAAAATGTATCAAATAGTAAAGGACCTTCCTCTACCTCTTAATGTTGCAAATCACAAGGTTTTAGGGTGTAAAGATGCCACACTTCACACATAGTTTCTTTCACTTCATGCTGCCAACTTCACAAGGAATTTTCATCTATGCCACCAACTATCAAGGAAGCAATCACACAGTGTGGTCGGCCATAATAGGGATTATATATGCCAAGGATTTCTAATTCTAGTTTTTCTAGGCTTTGGACTCAATTATAATTATTATTTCTTAAGGCCCAAGTCAACATTAAACCATTTAATTGACTTGTGGTCCATAACCCAATGGAACACCTTTTAATTGAATTAACCCAACGTATGCTTTATTAATTAAAAGATAGGTTTTAGTAATTTAATTAAACCTTTTAATTAAATTTCGTTGAGCAATTTTATTTAGTTAAGCCTATTAATTATCTTAATTAATTATTGGACTAATGGATTTAATGAAACTCATAAATTAAATCCATTATATTTAAATGTAGGCCTTTATGATTTAATTAAATCCACTTAATTAAACACATTTAATTTAGTCCGCATAAATATAATTCTTTCTCAATAAGTCTAAATGGTTCCAAAATTTCCAATCCTCAATTCTATTTAATTCATATCTCTTTGAGCGTAACTCATTATGTGACGTCCGTTTTACCTAAAATCAGGGCTAATTTGTTTTCTTTTGATCATTAGGTTAGGTCGTTTGTTAGGTCATCATTTATATTATCTTTCCTACTTTACTCTAATTCCACGATTTTCATTTGACATTTCATTATCAATGCATTCATTCAAAACATTATAAATCGAATATAGAAATCTAAACCTCAATATTGGATATCATATAATCTACAAAGCATGTCTTACAACTGACTTCTAATTAACTGTCAACTATACGTATAGTTTACATCCCATGTACACATATACAAAAGTGCATTATTGTATTGTACAATAAGTTTGAACATATAAAAGAAAGTACAATATACCTTTAGGGAATTAGAGTGATCTCCTTGAAGGAATACCGTTTAAAAAGTGTAGGTCCTCCCACTAACTCACTACAAATAATCTTGAAGGGGGAAAAGAGGGGAGTAAGCTTACGTCTAGTAAGAAATATGTATAAAAGAACAAGATACTATGCAACTAACATGCATGTATCCTGAACATAATAATTCATGTACATATACTTTCTTTAATAGTGACATAGTGTTAAAACGAAAGGATTTTCTATAATCAGTTAAGGATACCATACTGAGAATGGAAGAATGCTTTGAAGCAGCTCACTTGTCCCGGTTCCCATGTTTGATTATAAAAGAAACTCTAAATATGTAACGACCAATTACCACATTTTTCACCTTATTTTACACAATTTATCCAGTTGGGCTGTCTGTGATACTTCACTTTACACTTGAAGTTAAACAATTTAATAAAATATTGTTAACGTTATACACATACCCTATCTTATTTACAAATATGTAGTACTGTAGACATGTCTAAATACAGAAAATAAATGATCGTACCTCATATATCTTAGTCGATCTGTCACATTGTCCATTATGTGCAGCCGTAATCCACAAATATTGGATCTCACCATCATCCAAACCTGAAATGTTAAAATTGGGGAGTGAGCAAACCACGGCTCAGTGAGAGAGTTATATGTCACACTTGATATTCAGTTATCTATATGCTGAAAATAATTTTTCATTTTCTTCAAAATCTTCCTAGTTGGCTCTAGGCACACATGTAGGAAGGATACTACAGTCGGCTAAGGATCCAGATAGAGTAAGGCAGGTATTTTAAAATATTTGACTTGTTCCGAAACCTAGAAGCAACTGTAGAGAGTACTAATTTCGTTGTTTTCAAAACGATAAACTTTTTGCTTTTCCATAGAGTAAACCACTTATTTCTTTTCACATTCAATATACTTTAAAACACGTGACAGTTCAGTAGTAAAACAGTGGTTTACTTCTCTCCTCTTCAGTACAATAAAACACGTGACAGTACAGTGATTTGTAAATATCCAATCATTGGATAGTTACTTCTTCGATTATTTCTTTCTTAGAAATAATTCTTATGTTATTCTTTTAGAATAAACATTTATTTCTCTTTTCAAATCAGTAACCATATCGTACATCAGCAAAACAGTATATTCAGTAAAATAATAATTCGATACGGTTCAATCAGTAGACAGTAAACAGTAGCTACCAGTTCAGAAAACAGTATAAGGTAGCTTTCAGTTCAGTAAACAGTAAATGGTAGCTTTCAATTCAATAAAACAGTAATCAATTGCTACCATTTCAGTAAACAGTACAGTTCAGTAACACAGTATTTTGGTACGGTCTTTCATCAGTAACAGTAAACAGTAGTTCAGTACAGTAAACAGTACAGTAAATAGGATTCCGTAAATCCTTTCAATAAACAATAAACAGTAAGTGAGACTAGGCATCACCCTACAATCAAATCATTCTATCTCGTCCACTAGGGACACAGTAAACAGTAATGAGATCTATGGCCATGATCTACAATATGTCCTCGGTGTACGCTTGCTAGGCGACAATCCGGGACGCTGATGACTAGCTAGTCAATCAGCCACGTGACAGTAATAGTATATGTGATGCATGAAGCTCGGGGCTTAAGTCTCAAAACAGTGTAAAAACCGTACCTTAGCCTTTATGGATTTCAAACACAGTAAATCAAATATCCATAAGGCTCACATGTAAATATAATCACTTTTATGAAATTTATAAAATAATTAACATTTTTCAAATTATTTCATAAAGGTATATATCATGTTTTCCATACGATGAAGACAGTTTGCAAAATCATCACTAAAAGTATAGAAGGGCAAAACTGTCTTTTTCCACAATAAAACACATATGCACGTTTTTCCGTGCATTCAATCGAAAACATGGTTTTATAATTATCGGAATTTCAAACAAATTATTTTTATAATTTATGAAAATAAATTATTTATTTTTTAACTTTAAATTCCCATCACCATGTTTTCTTCTAAAAACACGTGTAGAGACCTCTAGTCTTAAAATCATAGTTTTTCTTCATTTCTTAACCTTTATGGAATTTTCATAATTAATTATTTCCATAATTAAAATCATAAAGGTTTTATGTAAAATCAAGTGAATATTTAAGAATATTTATAAAAATATTCACTTCAGTCTCTTTTCCATTTTCATCTCGTTTCACGTGAAATATCACCTACCGGGTGAATTTTTGGTGATTTCCTTTTCACAATTCTCGAAAACATGAATATTTTAAAATTAAATATCACTATATTCATGTTTTATGAAATTTATTTAATTTCTCGATTTTCGTACCCGAAAATCGATCACGTGAAATCAAATCTTTTATTTTGGTTTTCGATGATTTTCGGTAAATTTCAGTAATTTTTCGATAATTTTTCGGCTGTATAACGGCTGCCGATTTGGCTAGCCTCCTGCACGGAAAATACAATTTATATTTCTCAACTGGTATTTCACCATAATTTGAAACCGATAAATCACCACAATTTTCAAAACTAATCATTATAAATTGCATTTATAAATTAAATACATAATTTAAAACATGGCCGAATATCCTTATAGGCGGCACATGTCTCCCTTACCTGTTTCTGGTCGGCGACTGCCTCTCAAAGGTCGCGCCCGTATTCACCTTGTTCGATTTCATCGGCTCGGTCATCGAGGGAATTTTTTGAAATTTAAATTCTAAAAATTAGAATTTTTTTCATAATTTATTCAAATTAATTACTCGAAAATAATTCCCAAATTTCTTACCGAATTTCTCGAATTTCTAAGTTTTTCGAGATTTTCCGTAATTTCTAAATTCTCGAAAATTTTTCAATTTTCGGAATTCCTTTTCTCTTTCTCTTTCTCTTTCTCTTTCTCTTTCTCTTTCTTCTTTTTCTTCCTTCTTTCTTCTTTCTCTTTTCTTTTCTTTTTTTTTTCTTTTTCCTTTTCTTCCTTTTTCCTTTGCTGGTCGGACCGGTTCAGACCTGTCAGTCTCCTCCATGGCCGGTTCTCCTCCGACAGCCGATTCTCCGATGGTTCGGCCGCTCCTCAGCTGGCCGATGTCAAGGCGAAGCTGCCGGTGGCCTCCGTTCGGCTTGGTTCGACGACATGACAGCAGATCTACTCAGTTTACCTTCGGTTTCTTCTCCTCCTCCGTCGACCTTCCTCCGCCGTTCCCCGCTTCACCGGTGGCTTCCCATGTCTTCCTCTTCCTCCGGCGATGGTGTGGCTGCAGTGGCGGTAGCCGGTTTGGCCGGCACCACCAGATCCATTTTCTCTTTTCTCCTTTCGGTTTTCCGCCGGTTTGCCTCTTTTTCGTTTCCGTTTCTTCCTTTCAACGCCGGCAACCACTTCCCCCTTCTGGCCGATGGTGTCCTCTACCTCTCTCTGACCTCCTCTCACCGGTGGCGGCAGTGGTTGCTGTCGTTGGTCCTTCGGTTGGGAAGGTCGGGTCCTCCCCCGATTCTTCCTTTCCAATTTTGTTTTCTCTTTTTTTTCTTATTTAATTTTTGTTATAATATTATATTTATAATTTACTTTATAAATATAATATTAATATTATATTATATAGTACATACTATATAATATTTTATAGATATATATTTATATCAACAGACATATATATTTAATATATATATCTACATACTTTTAACTTAAATTACATTTATATATTTTGATATAAATGAAATAATACTACATATATTGTATTTACAATATATATATATATATATTTTCTTCCTCATTTTCTTATTTAATTTGGATTTCTATTTATCCAAATTAAATTTCCTCTATTCCTTATTTTATTTCCAACTTAATTTCTTTCACTCGAATTTCCCAATTCTGTCACTTCCTCCATTTTCGAAATTTCCACAATATTCCGATCTCATAATTAATTCATTTATTTATTTCACTGAATTTCCAATATTAAACAATGAAAATTTTACGGTTATCACATTCTCTCCACCTTAAGAAATTCGGTCCTCCGAATTTAACTTAAGTCAAAAGGTGATATATGCCGTATACTTACGACTTCTGACCTCTAGGTCATCCTCTAAGTAATACTGCCAGTACACTTTCAACATCAAGAGTACTTTAGACCACTACATGTTGTCTTTCACCATATATATCTATACTCCCGTAAGTTCATTTCTCAAATCGGGAGTTATTCATTTCTACTCTTTTCATATAAAAGTCCATGCACAGTATTTTTCATGTCACAGCCGATCTATGTTGTTCATCATCCATTTTTCTCACTTAGTGCCAAGTCGACATAGTTTAAAAATTATCAGTTACATATGTAAATCAGTTATATGTAATTGTCCCAGTAACTTATACATCTCATGCACGCGCTCTCCCGACATCATGGAGCGTTTACCTCTCACGCTCATATATGTATACATCAATATGGAGCGGTGCTATCAGTACACTTGGGATCTCGAAGCCTTTTGCTATTCTCATTAAGCATATGACATCTCAGAGACTCCCATCACATGTAATGCTTACTGGAACTGTATACATACTTTCACACCGTTTCACACTCATACTTCAACTATGGCACTAAAGAATCTAAGAGTCTGATAATGGAAATTGATTCTATTTAGATCATTAGTCCTTAATCACTTCTATATCATTATATCTCTTTTGGACTCTTTATTGTCCACAACATTCATTTTCTCTTTTATTTCATCAAGGCTGCATCTCATTGCAGACTTTACTATTGATCATCTCTTACAATCATAGCTCATGAGACAATCATGTTCTCTTCATGTAGTATGGTCATTCGATTATTGAATCCTCAATTATCCATTTAATCACCACATTATCCAAACACTTCCACCATTTCTATCATGTTACGGTGGTTATATGTATAATCATTTTTCATTTACATACTGGCAGTAAACATATCAATTATCTTACTCCTTGGAGTATCATTAATTTCACTTATCAAATCTGGCGTAATTTTACATCTTGCCACAGTCATGTGATAACCAACACAAATCACTTTCAATCTTACTTTCGGGAACTATTTCATGTTCCCTACTCATCATGCAACTTATCTTCTTATTTCATTTCCGTATTTTCACTCTCATCATTTCAGTCGATTTTTTCAAGTGGTATGGTATTCTACAGTATAATCTCTTTACATTTTGCATACCATCTTCTCTTCCCACTTATCCGTTTACTGACTTTAGTTTCTTTAGTTATATCTCATTAATAGAGTAGCTAGTCCCATAACTCTTTTATAGATTGGCAGTAGTATCAAGCTAGACTCCTTATTAATTTCATATCTCCCAGGAAGAGACATTGTCTCACCACGTCACTTAATTTCCAATCTTAGCATAATTCCACAGTCTTTAAGAGTTTAAGGGTTATACCACAATGCTGATCATTTTCCATTTATACTTTAGACTTTATCAATATTTCATCAATTTACTCATGTATGGATGCCTTATTCTTTAGGCTTATATACCTCACAAGGCAAATAATTAACCTCGTAACCTCAATGGAACTCATAAAATTCACTCCGAGTTCTAATCATCATCTTATAAACATCAATCTCCAATCTTTCATCTAAGGACGCTTTATACCGAGGCTAGTCTTATTAATTCTTCATGCATATCGAATTAGATCCATAAAGCGTCTATTTCATCATGTAGATGAATATTTGTTCTTCACAAGAACTTTATTAATGATAGGAAATTAATACATCCTTTTTAATTCATCTACGTCTCAATATCATCAGTGCTTCTCTCATTTACACTTATACAGATAACTTCATTCTCCTCAAATCTATGTTATTTGTATTATCATTAATCACACTTTTACACATGAATTTTATTATTCTCACATTTTCCAGAGTGTATTTCTTAAGCTTTCGGATTTTCTTAAGTTCTCCGATATAAGCTTAGAATCAGATTTCATATTCAAAATCGAGTCAATGTTGTCTCGATTCCTCCAATTTATATAACTCTGGAAGTTCTATCGGAAATCAAATCTGATACTTTCTTTAATCACACATTTCTTATTAATTCGGACATTTCATTCCTCATGTCCTATCATTTACACTTTGTATTCTCAAGGCAGAGACATTTACTATTTGATTCATTTCGACTCATACTCTACCTTGATTTCATTGTTTACTCATAATTTACAGCCTTACGAATCTCATTCCAGTAAGCTGTAGCAAGTACAACAGTTATCAACACATGTTACAGCTAACCAATTTATTACCACTGTAATTTACTTTGGAATTAAGTTCATTTAATAATTTCAGGTTTAACTCCCTTGAGCATATTATCCACGAGGTTTGAACCTGGCACCCTTACGTACCTAGTTCCTTACACTCGTGTTATCATTAAAATAATTGTAAGAGTCCCGCCCGTTCGTATCGGCCGTCGGCGAGCATCCCCTAGGCAATCCTTTCGCCCTAGGTTTACCCTTACAATCAATAACCGGGCCAATCATCTTATGGCATTCCACTACACTTTTTATCGGATCATATCATATAAGGCCTTGGCCCGTCCGCCGTCCGCCTTTACACATGTGTACTATCCCTTTTGAGAATGCCCAGCTCATTCACTAGGTCACCTCTCAAGGTTTTATCATGAGGCCTTGCCCGTTCACTAGGTCACTCACAGTTCGCTTCCGTAATCTAAGTGTCAATGGAATCAGTAATAGGGATCGATATATCCATATGACATCCTTTATGCCATTAATAACTCCATTATCATCAATAGATTCAAGATCTTCTTAGTTTTATCACAATTCAGACTTTGCCCAACATAGGGGCCTTTTCATCATTTTGACATTTATTCCTTTCTCCTCAGTATACATTTGAATCAATGAACTGATCATTTATGTGCTGGTAGTATCCTTTCTCATACTAATATCAGCAATTTAAGATCTTGTTTGATTTCGACAAAGAAGTCCACTAAAATCCATAATTAGATTATTCTACCTGTAATTTAGCTTTATATCATCAATATCTCTGTCAAATCAATCAAATCCAACCTTTGTTGGTCTATTTTGACTCCCAGAAAAATTTTAGAGGTAGGGGTATTTTGGACTTTTTGGCCAAAAATTTTCTCTCTCTTCAAATTACCCTCAATCGGTGATCTTAAAGTCTATATAATGATGATATGTCATTCCCCTCCTTCATATCATCATTTTCAGGTCTCAGTTCGATCCGGACCGTAAAGTACTGGTGGGGTCCTCACCTAGTCCTTTCGGTTCCTTACCGAACAGGCCTTCATTTAGATTATAAGAATCACCAATTTTCTGGTAATTTCTGAGCCTATTATTTCTTTAACATTCTCAATTTATACTTTTTCACTCCCTTTAATTTATTTTTCTCAATTTACAATCATTTATCTTCTCTATGTATTCAGACGACACAGTACTACTGGCGATGTTTAATACTTTTCTTTCTAAAAGTATCCACAAAAATCAGGCCAACCATGCTCTAATACCATTAAATCTGTAACGACCCGTTACCACATTTTTCACCTTATTTTACACAATTTATCCGGTTGGGCTGTCTGTGATACTTCACTTTACACTTGATGTTAAACAATTTAATAAAATATTGTTAACGTTTTACACATCCCCTATCTTATTTACAAATATGTAGTACTGTAGACATATATAAATATAGAAAATAAATAATCGTACCTCATATAACTTAGTCGATCTGTCACATTGTCCATTATGTGTAGCCGTAATCCACAAATATTGGATCTCACCATCATCCAAACCTGAAATGTTAAAATTGGGGAGTGAGTAAACCACGGCTCAGTAAGAGAGTTATATGTCACACTTGATATTCAGCAATCTATATGCTGAAAATAATTTTTCATTTTCTTCAAAATCTTCCTAGTTGGCTTTAGGCACACATGTAGGAAGGATACTACAGTCGGCTAGGGATCCAGATAGAGTAAGGCAGGTATTTTAAAATACCTGACTTGTTCCGAAACCTAGAAGCAACTGTAGAGAGTACTAATTTCGTTGTTTTCAAAACGATAAACTTTTTGTTTTTCCACAGAGTAAACCACTTATTTCTTTTCACATTCAATATACTTTAAAACACGTGACAGTTCAGTAGTAAAACAGTGGTTTACTTCTCTCCTCTTCAGTACAATAAAACACGTGACAGTACAGTGATTTGTAAATATCCAATCATTGGATAGTTACTTCTTCGATTATTTCTTTCTTAGAAATAATTCTTATGTTATTCTTTTAGAATAAACATTTATTTCTCTTTTCAAATCAGTAATCGTATCGTACATCAGCAAAACAGTATATTCAGTAAAACAGTAATTCGATACGGTTCAATCAGTAGACAGTAAACAGTAGCTACCAGTTCAGAAAACAGTATAATGTAGCTTTCAGTTCAATAAACAGTAAATGGTAGCTTTCAGTTCAGTAAACAGTAAATGGTAGCTTTCAGTTCAATAAAACAGTAATCAATGGCTACCATTTCAGTAAACAGTACAGTTCAGTAACACAGTATTTTGGTACGGTATTTCATCAGTAACAGTAAACAGTAAACAGTAGGTCAGTACAGTAAACAGTAGTTCAGTACAGTAAACAGGATTCCGTAAATCCTTTCAATAAACAGTAAACAGTAAGTGAGACTAGGCATCACCTTGCAATCAAATCATGCTATCTCGTCCACTAGGGACACAGTAAACAGTAATGAGATCTATGGCCATGATCTACAATATTTCCTCGGTGTACGCTTGCTAGGCGACAATCTGGGACGCTGATGACTAGCTGGTCAATCAGCCACGTGACAGTAACAGTATATGTGATGCATGAAGCTCGGGGCCTAAGTCTCAAAACAGTGTAAAAACCGTACCTTAGCCTTTATGGATTTCAAACACAGTAAATCAAATATCCATAAGGCTCACATGTAAATATAATCACTTTTATGAAATTTATAAAATAAATAACATTTTTCAAATTATTTCATAAAGGTATATATCATGTTTTCCATACGATGAAGACAGTTTGCAAAATCATCACTGAAAGTATAACAATATTTCCTCGGTGTACGCTTGCTAGGCGACAATCTGGGACGCTGATGACTAGCTGGTCAATCAGCCACGTGACAGTAACAGTATATGTGATGCATGAAGCTCGGGGCCTAAGTCTCAAAACAGTGTAAAAACCGTACCTTAGCCTTTATGGATTTCAAACACAGTAAATCAAATATCCATAAGGCTCACATGTAAATATAATCACTTTTATGAAATTTATAAAATAAATAACATTTTTCAAATTATTTCATAAAGGTATATATCATGTTTTCCATACGATGAAGACAGTTTGCAAAATCATCACTGAAAGTATAACAATATTTCCTCGGTGTACGCTTGCTAGGCGACAATCTGGGACGCTGATGACTAGCTGGTCAATCAGCCACGTGACAGTAACAGTATATGTGATGCATGAAGCTCGGGGCCTAAGTCTCAAAACAGTGTAAAAACCGTACCTTAGCCTTTATGGATTTCAAACACAGTAAATCAAATATCCATAAGGCTCACATGTAAATATAATCACTTTTATGAAATTTATAAAATAAATAACATTTTTCAAATTATTTCATAAAGGTATATATCATGTTTTCCATACGATGAAGACAGTTTGCAAAATCATCACTGAAAGTATAGAAGGGCAAAACTGTCTTTTTCCACAGTAAAACACATATGCACGTTTTTCCGTGCATTCAATCGAAAACATGATTTTATAATTATCGGAATTTCAAACAAATCATTTTTATAATTTATGAAAATAAATTATTTATTTTCTAACTTTAAATTTCCGTCACCATGTTTTCTTCTAAAAACACGTGTAGAGACCTCTAGTCTCGAAATCATAGTTTTCTTCATTTCTTAACCTTTATGGAATTTTCATAATTAATTATTTCCATAATTAAAATCATAAAGGTTTTATGTAAAATCAAGTGAATATTTAAGAATATTTATAAAAATATTCACTTCAGTCTCTTTTTCATTTTCATCTCGTTTCACGTGAAATATCACCTACCGGGTGAATTTTTGGTGATTTCCTTTTCACCATTCTCGAAAACATGAATATTTTAAAATTAAATATCACTATATTCATGTTTTATGAAATTTATTTATTTCTCGATTTTCGTACCTGAAAATCGATTCACGTGAAATCAAATCTTTTATTTTGGTTTTCGGTGATTTTCGGTAAATTTCAGTAATTTTTTGATAATTTTTCGGCTGTATAACGGCTGCCAATTTGGCTAGCCTCCTGCACAAAAAATACAGTTTATATTTCTCAACTGGTATTTCATCACAATTTGAAACCGATAAATCACCACAATTTTCAAAACTAATCATTATAAATTGCATTTATAAATTAAATGCATAATTTAAAACATGGCCGAATATCCTTACAGGCGGCACATGTCTCCCTTACCTGTTTCTGGTCGGCGACTGCCTCTCGAAGGTCGTGCCCGTATTCACCTTGTTCGATTTCATCGGCTCGGTCATCGAGGGATTTTTTTGAAATTTAAATTATAAAAATTAGAATTTCTTTCATAATTTATTCAAATTAATTACTGGAAAATAATTCCCGAATTTCTTACTGAATTTCTCAGAGTTCTAAGTTTTTCGAGATTTTTCGTAATTTCCGAATTCTCAAAAATTTTTCAATTTTCGGAATTCCTTTTCTCTTGCTCTTTCTCTTTCTCTTTCTCTTTCTTCTTTTTCTTCCTTCTTTCTTTTTTCTCTTTTCTTTTCTTTTCTTTTTCTTTTTCTTTTTCCTTTTCTTCCTTTTTCCTTTGCTGGCCGGACCAGTTCACACCGGTCAGTCTCCTCCACGGTCGGTTCTCCTCCGACGGCCGATTCTCTGGTGGTTCGATCGATCCTCAGCTGGCCGACGTTAAGGCGAAGCTGCCGGTGGCCTCCGTTCGGCCTGGTTCGGCGGCATGACGGCAGATCTACTCAGTTTACCTTTGGTTTCTTCTCCTCCTCCATCGGCCTTCCTCCGCCGTTCCCCGCTTCACCGGTGGCTTCCCACGTCTTCCTCTTCCTCCAGCGGTGGTGTGGCTACAGTGGCGGTAGCCGGTTTGGCTAGCACCACCAGATCCATTTTCTCTTTTCTCCTTTCGGTTTTCCGCCAGTTTGCCTCTTTTTTGTTTCCGTTTCTTCCTTTCGACGCCGGCAACCACTTCCCCCTTCTGGCCGGTGGCGTCCTCTACCTCTCTCTGGCCTCCTCTCGCCGGCGGCGGCAGTGGTTGCTGTCGTTGGTCCTTCGGTTGGGAAGGTCGGGTCCTTCCCTGATTCTTCCTTTCCAATTTTGTTTTCTCTTTTGTTTTTCTTATTTAATTTTTGTTATATATTATATTTATAATTTACTTTATAAATATAATATTAATATTATATTATATAGTACATACTATATAATATTTTATAGATATATATTATATATCAACAGACATATATATTTAATATATACATATATCTACATACTTTTAACTTAAATTACATTTATATATTTTGATAAAATGAAATAATACTACATATATTGTATTTACAATATATATATATATATTTTCTTCCTCATTTTCTTATTTAATTTAGATTTCTATTTATCCAAATTAAATTTCCTCTATTCCTTATTTTATTTCCAACTTAATTTCTTTCACTCGAATTTCTCAATTCTGTCACTTCCTTCGTTTTCAAAATTTTCACAATATTCCGATCTCATAATTAATTCATTTATTTATTTCACTGAATTTTCAATATTAAACAGTGAAAATTTTACGGTTATCACAAAATATTCTTCACAGAAAAGGAATTCATGCGTTCTAACCCAAAGTTCCCTCACTTTCATAACTTTCGTAGCCATACTATGCAGTGTAAAATAATTTATTCAACAAATCAATAATGACAGCAACCATTTAAATCATTTCAATAACAGTACAGTGAGCCATTTCATTTAAATAATAAAAGAGATCATTTGTATAAGCCTTTGCATTAAAGCATTTAATTTTAATAAATAAGCTTTGATATGACATTTTATTTCATTTCATTTCAATAAAACATTCGGTAGAAATAGTCAACAACTCAATCGAATCATACAACATAAGGTTCCCGAAGGGAATAACATTAAGACATATGACCATAGTCAAAAGAGTCTACAGAATACACTGATCAGGTGACATCTGAGGGCGCTGAAGATGTGATCAATGTCAAATAGCAAACATTACATTACATTAACATGATTACTTGAAAGCAACTACGAGAAGTCAGTCTATCTCAAAACAATCAAAATTCATTTAACCATTCAAAAAAACCAATTTCATTCAATAAAACATTGTATAATACTTGTCAAAATGGTTTTAAACTTGGGCAGTTAAAAATCATTAGTGTGTAGTCGACTTCCTTTTTTATTTTTCAAAACAGAATCGATTTTGACTTTATAGGGCAATCAACTGTCCTGTATGAAATTAAGTTTTGAAATATAAAAATATAAAATTAATAAAGCATTCTGGGTAAATGGCATTCAACTGCCTTATTTAGGCAGTCAACTGGTTTTTAGACAAAAGCTAAATTAAGAAAATGCAGTTGACTGCTACCTTGAGTAATCGACTGTTTTTTAAACAAAATGTAAATCCCTTAAAGGCAGTCGACTGGTTTTATATGGCAATCAGCTGTTTTTCAAACATAATGTAACTTCCTTAAAGGCAGTTGACTAGCCCTATAAAGCAATTGGCTCCTATGAAGTCAATAGCTAATTTACCCAAAACCTAAGCTTAGGCAGTGAACTGCTCACCTAGCCAATCGGCTGCTATGAACTAAACCAAACTAAAACTCACTTATTTGATTTCAAAACCCTCATGCACTTAACAAAACAATTCAATGTATCCACAATTTAATTCAATATACCCCAATGCAATCTTAACATCACCAAAGTCTTTCATACATATTCCTTAGCAAAACTTTCACAGTACAATATCACAAGCTATTAACACCAATAGAGATAGGCAAGCATGTATTTGCCTTTCACTCCCTAATCCTTCCACACTTGTGGGCAACAAAACAATATCAAAACACAATTAAATTTCAATACTTCTTTTATAAATAATATTACCTATCCTAAGAGCTTTCATAATTCCCAACACAATAGCAAATTAGGTCTACTCCCTACCAGACGCTAATACTGCAACTATAGTCAAAACATTTCTTTTTTCGAATCTAACTTCACCAACAGTCACATTAACACCTAAACATTATTCTTTAACCAGTTAAATATCAAATTGAGCATGGTGATACTAAGATCCTAGCTTGGCTAAATGCTTCCCTTACTTTCACACTCTTCATTTTTCAATTCCAACATTATGGCTATCTTTCTGTTATTCTCTACATCATTTCTATACCACTCATACATCAAACTAAGCATGGTATCCTTATATTCCTCTATTGAACAAAACCCTAAGTCTCTCCTACAGTCGTTTTTGCTTCAATTTAATGTCATAGACATGCTTATACATCAAGAACACATGCAATTCAACCATTAAAATCAAGCATTGTAAGCTTTCTTTCTCACCTACCTCTTGATCGAAATCTTCAAGCTTCCAAACACCTCTCCAAGGACAACAACAAAGCTTGGTGTGGAAGTATGTTATAGAGGAGGTTGAGATGAGCAACTTTGCTCGAGGAAGTGTTAGATTTTGATGGCTAGAAGGTGGTGTTTCTCTTGGTTTCTCTCTCTTCAAGAGCTTAACACTTAGCCAAAAATGGAGGATGGTGGCCGGCCTTGGTGAGAAGATGAGGAGAAATATCTCATTTGATATTTATTTTGTAATAAAAATATCATTTGAGGCAATTGACTAAAGTGCCCCCTTTAAAATTTCAAGGCTTAATAGCCAAATAGACCATCAACCTTTGGCATAAAATGAAATTAAACCCTCAACGTTTTATCGCGTGGAAATCAGTCCATAAACTTTTATTTTATTGTAAATAAACCCTCAACCTTTTAAAATTAGGCAATTAAGTCTAAATCTGTTAAATGACACTAACTTCCGTTAGTATTGCACACGTGGTAGCCAACTAAGCTATCCACGTCAACTTTCACGTTAGATGTCTAAAAGGTAGTTAGTGTCATTTAACAGATTTGGACTTAATTGCATAATTTTAAAAGGTTTAGGGTTTAGTTACAATGAAATAAAAATTTATGGACTGATTTCCATGCGATAAAATGTTGAGGGCTTAATTTCATTTTATGCCAAAGGTTGAGAGTCTATTTGGCTATTAAGCCAAATTTCAATAATACGTTCCATATCCCCACTAATATAATATCATGTACTTTAAGTTCCATTCATTTTTATTTTCCAATAATATCATCTTTTTTAGGCAAAACTTTGACTTTGAGTGGTTAATGGCCAGCTAGGGTAGGAAAATTACTAAAATAACCCTAGACAAAGCTTTTGGGCTTATTCATGTTGTTTTTAGCTTTTTTGTTTGATTTAGTCTATAGGTTGGAATTGCATAAGACTTCTTTACATGAGGTTTTATCTATGATAGTATACTGGTTTGAAGTCAAACTAGGTTAACCGTTATTCACAAAAGTAATTTCAAGCTATAGACAAAAACGTCATTATTGAATTTATTACACATAAACCTAGGTATGCTCAAACGAAGAAATTTCAAAAAGTGGCCTTCTTATCAGCTATATATTTCAATCTCAAAATCCACAATTTTCCACTCCTATCCCCATCCAAGTTAAAGAGAAACTTGTGGACCCTATCTTATGATTTCTCCAATACCTACAAGGCAAAAAGTAATTTGTTGTCATTGGTTAATCTAGTTATTCCAACTTCAAATACAGTGTATATGTGGAAAGAATATGTGAATCTCACACATTAGATTTTCAATATGTTGGTAATGAATTTAAATTTTCATTTAAATTCATAGATTATAAGTGGCATCTAACAATGCATTATAACCACCCAAATATTAGAAAGGTCAAGATGATTTAACCTACCTTTTAATGTGTAGTATCTCGATGTAATTCAATCATTTCATCACAATATCTCAAAAATTACTAAAGCTTGGTTCAGTGTCTACTTTAATTATATACCAATATTTATCCTCAAGCTTTAAATATTAACTCCTCTAAATTATTGCTTTAGCCAAACACTTTATGAGTTAATACAAGTTAAGATACACGAGATATTATCCCCTTCTCACTCGGGGTGATGAATCCTCATCTTAACTATCGTGCACCTTCATATACTTCAAGTCATACCCTAGAGCATCCATTTTAGGCATTTGTCTATGCAAACACATAAAAATAAAATCACAGTATGACAGAACCCATATAAGATAACCTGGCGTCTCAAGTCAAAGGATCATTAACACTACCGACACATGGAAGTATATTTCATAGACACTCAAGTGACACAACCAAATAGAACTCCCACCTCACGTCATGTTCAATAAAATTATTCTCTAATAAACACTCACATGCTATCTTCAAATATCTCCATATTTCTATCTATGAGAACAATTACTTACTTCATAACTAAGGAGGCTTAGCATTTACAGATCTTTAATCACTACCAATATCATATCTCGATAATATAATGACCAGGAGCAATTTTTAGGAACTAAGCTTTGATGCATAAAGATTCTCATAATTGTAACCATATTACAAATCCTTTGCAAAGCTTTTGTTATTCCATTGGCTTAACCTCATCTTGAAGTCATTATGTGTCAATATAATTGACTAAGTTGGTGAAGGAAAACCTTTCATGTCATTTTCCTAAGTGAACATGTTTTGCTATGGTACCATGCCTCTTACCAAGTAAGTTGAATTTAGGGTATACACTAACAATGAGTTACTTCTAGTGGTACACACAAATTATAACTCTATTTCATACAAAGATTCTAGAAAGTAAATTTCAAGATATGTGTTTACTCTGGGAGTTGAAGTAGTTAGTGGGCGAAGTATGAAACAAGGTTGTAGTTGTAATTGAAGGTGCAAAAAAGGACTATCTAGCTGCAAAAATTCCTACAAAAGCTTAATGTGGTACCTATAACCTTTGCACCTATAAAGCTCTTTTTTAACAATAATGGTGCCGTTGCTTAGTCTAAGGAACAACAAAAAGAAACAAAACATATAGAGGAAATTTCACTTGATTAGAGATATATTGTACTAAGGTGACGTAGAGGTAACCCGGATAACTTCAATCGAAAACTTAATTGATCCAATCACTAGGACTTTAGTTGAGAAACTTTTGCACTCGCACTTACAAAGCATGGGTATGCAAGAGATGCTAAAGATGCTTAGTGAGAGATTGTTAAAGTTTATACTTTTTACTATATGCTCAACAAAGCATATAATTATATTTGTATATTTTAATGACTAAGCTTAGTTTAACGGTTGTTATATCTTCTTAAGAAGGAATAGATCTAAAGTTTAAAACAAACCTTTTCCTCTATTGTACTTTTTTATGAACAAAAAGAATTATTATTGGGATATTTTATTATATTTCATGCGTATTTGTGAGTTTTTTTTTTCTTTAAATTAAAAAGAAAAAAAATTAAGCCAAATATTAAGCCAAGCTGAGCCATGAAGCCAATTTAATATAAAGTTGGGAGGAGAAGGCTGACGTGGAAAAAAGATGATCTGACCTGGCAGTTATTATGAATATTTATAGCTCAAGAAAAGTGGTGCATCATTTTTTTTTTTAATAAAAGGTGGTGCATGGTTTAGGTTAAAGGAGGGAATGCGAATTGCGAGGGGCTGTCCTTGCCTAAACGGGAATGTAGGACCTACAATCACAGCTGTACCTCATACCATATTGACATCACGTCAAACTGTTTGTACGGAGAGCGTTGATTGGGTTGGTGGGGCCTGGCGCAATGGAATTGACGGCCATGATGGTGGGGTGGGGTTATGATTCGATGATTTTGACAGAGAGAGAAGAAAGGAAAAGAAAGGAGAGGAAAAGAGAGACATCCTTTTTGTCAAGTCATGATTAGGTAATCGATTTCATCATCTCTCATTCTAACAACAACAGAATAGGGAGCATGGAGTATCTTGTTCCCTCCCAAAGTGTGTATCATCGTTGGTTTTAAGATTCCATTAACATTTATCATAACTTTCCTCTTTACCAACAAAAACTTGTTTACGTGGATGCAGTTAATATTTTACAAACTTAAAAATTTGTCATGATGGAATTCGATTTTATTAAAAAATTAAAATTGAAAAACATCAATAATTTGAATTCAAAATAATTTAAAATTAAAATGATTTAAATTTATCATCTTTTAACTCAAGTCAATTTAATTTGAAATTTCTAAAAAAACGAATTTATAATTTAAAAGGACGTAAGTTATCATTATACAATTTTTTTAAAAATAAATAAATAAAGAATTTGTAAATGATGCACTCACAGTGTATAATTTCTATACACTGTCAATGCATCAGAGATTGACACCTCATCAATAGGTTCTTATGGGCAAATTAAAAAAATTTATTTATATTTGCATATAAGGGCTTATTGATGAGGTGTCAACCTCTTATGCATTGACAGTGTATAGAAACTATAAAATGTCAGTACATCATATATAAATCCATAAATAAATGATAAAAGTTTTTAAATGAAAATTTAAATTGTTAAAAATATTTGTTAACCCACTCATTTGTTATTTCTAGACATGGATGGCAATAAGACAAACTTATGAGGACTTTCTTCCTCACTCTTGACCTAACCTCTAATTCTCTCCCCTCGAATCTCTTCATCATCTAGGCTCGGGTTTAGGGTTGAAATGTTCAAAATATTTGGTAATTTATATGATAGTCTTCCTTACAAATTTTCACCATTATTCATAAATTTATTGTATATATAGTTTTCACCTTGATTATGTTGACTATAATAATTGTCAAATCTAGATATTTGAACTGATTCGATAATTCATATTAAGTACTATAATAGATTATTATACATCTTTTTAATTAGTTTTAGCTTTTTCATGAAATAATTAGAAGCACTAAGTGTATTTGTTGGCTTCTATGCTTATTGCTTGGTTACATGTTAATCATTACACTATTACTATGGTAGCTTTTTAAGAATTTTGTTTTTAGCTGGATGCAAATGAATGCATCATAAAAATGAACATTTCAGTTTAGCTAGGTACAAAAAAATGTAACCTCCGTATTATGAGAAAATAATTATATTCCTACCATAATATACTAGTTTGACTATTAATTATTATTGTGGTATGCGGGAACCTTGACATCTCGGGGATAGGTGGTTTGAGTAGATTTAGAAAAGGAGCTTGGCTTTGTTGATTTTATGGAGCACACTTGAGTATTTGTTTGAATATTACTGCAGAAGTAGAAGCAGTGAGATTCGGCTTATTTTTATCAAGACAGGAAGGATATAGAAAGATCGTATGTGAGTTGGATGCAAAGGTGGTCATAGAACTCATACAAGAAGCAGATGTTAACACTCATCCTCTGGGAGGAATTATGGGAGATATTCGTGATCTTGCTAATAACAGTTTTCAACGTGTTAGAAGAGAATTTTTATACAGATGCATTAGCTGAGTCAGAATGCAGAATGGTAGAAGACTTTGAGCTACTTAGAGAACTTCCAATCTTTCTAAGATCTTTGTTGACAGCGGATGAGTGACGTATCGAATTTCCTCGTCATTTTAAGATGAATTAGTTTCTTTTATTTTCCCTTTTGCAACAACAAAAAAAAAAATTACTGTTATTCTTAAATTTAAGATTGATGATTTTGGGTTCTAATTAATTTGTATTTAGATCAATTTAGATTAGATTAATTCGAGTTCAGATTAATTTTGATTTGAGACAAGTCGAGTTTATATCAATCTAAATTCGAATTAACTCAGATTCATTCAAGTTAAATTTAAATTATTAACTTTTTAATCAAATCGAGTCGATGAAACAAATTTTTCAAGTCAGTTCAACTTTTGTTATCTTTAGTCTTAACTCTAAGATTTTATTTGGTAGGATGGAAAGAAATGGGTGACTAAGGAAAATTAATTAATTAAATGATTATGTTTCATAACAACTTTCTTACTTTATAACTTAATCATTTGATTAACTAATTTTCTTTCCTCACTCCTTCCTTTCCACCGTACCAAGCAAAGCTCAAGTGCCAGTAAATTTCTCCCTGCCTGTCTTCATGCTCATGGATTATATTAAGACGATCAAGGCAATTGCTTGCCCGTAAACTTCACTAAAGACTGTATAGTATTAGTAATCCCGATAATTGGTACACAAGCTAGTACAAAGATAGTCTACCTTCATCACCAACTGTCTCAGTCTCTTCGGTGTCACTTTTTTTTTTTTTAATTTTATCTCTGTCTATTGATAATATACTAAGTTGAGCATACAAGCGAATGCCGAAATATCATCTCCCAATCCTTGTTTCATGAATCTATCATAGAAAATACAACCACGATTAATTTAGATATCAGTAGATAAAAACTGCTCATCTTGCTACTTTTCCGCTTCATATAATTGCTGCTTTATGCTTCTTGACAGCCGCTTCTGATTTCTCTTCCTCAAAGGTGAAATTCCTCCACTCTCAATGCTGAGCATGTAACCATACGTTTTATTATTCACTGCCCATGGTGCTACGATTCCTCTAAAACTTACCAATTGCCTTGGAGTCATTACCTCATCGGTCTCTGTTAATCCAAATTTAATCATGTATCATATATGGCCAAAAATTTGTCCCGTTCTCGAGTTGGAAAGCAACTAAGTGCACCCACTTTTTCTCTTCGCAAGCCGCTAAACATGAAAAGACAAAGGTGATGCACTTTGTTCGTGGAGTGGAAGAAAAAAATGTGGAGTGGATTTAATTGCTTTCCTCAAGTTGTCCTCAGCTGGAAATCTTCGATCTTGCTATAAACGTTTCAGGATTGGATTTTTCCCCCAAAGCCCATGTTGTTAATTAATTACTTGATCAATCCTTTTATATTTCTTTATGAAACCCAAGAACCCTTTAATCACATCTATTCAGCTAATTGCTTTGGGCTTGTATGGCTAAATTCACAGATTTAAAAAAAATTAAGTTCAAGATTCGATTCTTTATTATTTATTTGTACATCCTATGAAGTATGAACCAAAAAAAAAACTCGTTAAACTTTTTTTTAACTATTTTGGATCTCAATAGATACAAAATACAAAAACTTGTAAGCATAAGAGCATTAATATGTAGACAATACATTCAAGTTGGGAAATTTGAAAATTCACAGAACTAGTTGTTGTATCAGCAGTTTGCCTACTTATGTTATCTTTTAACAATGAACAGTGTGATTATTTGGCTTCATGCCAATCCCTTTTTGAAAATTTTTAATTGGATTTATCTAAAGGAAGAAAAATAACGTTCAAAGATTTGATATTGGAAGCTGGATTAGTCAATTAAGCTAGCTTATTGAAGGGAATTCCTAGTGCGGCCACTCTTTTGTCAGTGATCATGTAAGTGAAGTATTGACAATAGGAACTCCCAATAGAAGACCATTGCAGCTCAACGTCCTCCTTTTGGACCGAACTCCATTGACCTAAGCCACCCATCACAACTCGCTCTATGATTTTGCCAGTTAAATTGCATGGATCACCGTCAGGCGAATTAAATTACTCATGCAATTGATCAGCTTACAAGTTACAACTCTCTTTGTTCAGCAATCTGAGTTTTAACATGCTAGGAAAGAGGCTAACGCAGAGCCTCAGCTCTGGCAAAATTGATTCCAACAAGGGTCTGACAAATGCAAACAAAATAAATGTATAGCTTCCTACTTCCTGCACAACATACAAGGTATAAAGCTTGTCCACGGCTAAAATAGACATTGAACTTCCAAAATTTTGAGCTTCTCAGGGGACTTTTGCTGAATCCATTAAACTCGATGGTTCCACACGCTGAGACACCCTTTGTTTGAAAGCTGTTTGTATGACATTTAACAATCAGAAATTTTCCTAAATCAATTTTCAGACAGTGACAAATGACTAGAATAAAATACAATACAAACAGCTTGATAGCATAGGCCTAATCTTCATCAAACTTCATCTTCTTTGGAGCAGGCTGCATGCTACCCACCTGCAAAAATGTCAATCAGTATTTCTCCAAATACAATAAAAATAAATCATGATCCAAAAAAAACAGTAATTAAGATGCAATGAAATAAGAAACTATATACAATATAAACATATGTTGTTGAAAATGAATTATAATTTATAATTCATGTTAAATGTGTTTGATCCAAATCAATCTTAAGTCAAAACTGTTGAACTAGCAAATACTGAAACTATATCTTAATTTACAGTCAAACTACATCTGTAACAATGGTTGCAAGATAACAACTCAAAAGGAGGAAGGACAAAATTAAAATGCCCCTTCAACTGAAACCAAAAAGTTCAACCTTTAATTAAAAAGGTTTTAAGCCTAGTAGGATAAACCAAAAAATTCAACTAAAACCTGCTAGAAGGGTTTTTGGGAAATTGCAGAATTAGATCTTCAGGAACAAAATCTGGTAACTGGGTTTTCCAGGGAAAGAAATAATTTTTAACAAGTTACACCAACCAAAACCTTGATTCTTAATATTTTGACATCCAAACATACGTAGAAATATGCTAAAACCACAAAAAAAAATTATGAAACCTGCTTTTTTTTTTGTCTACAAGAATATGTGGCGTTGAATGCTGTATTCAATTTCCCTGTTCATAACTTTATATGAAGTAAATCCTCCCTACAAGATCAGTTGTCCAAGACTTGACGTGAATTTGAAACCAAAAAGTGATAGGAAGAAGGAAATATAAGGCGGAGAATGAAGTGTCCAAAGCTAAAAGAGGATGGATTTTTCAGTTCCTTGTCCAATTTCATATTCCATGTCAAATCCATGTAGGATCAAAATGCAGATGCTTTAAGTGAGATGCACGAGGTGCAACATATTAAGAATTTATCCAGAATTTGTGAACTTCTATGCACAATTCAAAGCTCCAAGCAAGTTCTCCGAGTGAGAACCAACCTTTACATAATTAAAATGCTATAACAGGCCCATATCTTTAAATGCTTCATGCCAAACTGTTAACACAAAAGTCCTCCTACTAAGTGTTCATCCACCTTCAACCTAAGTTTTCCCAAAGATTGTCCATTTCCACCAGAACAGAATAAAGCAAGTAAAAAACTGAAAAGGCAGATTCTTACAATCTCTGGGCATTCATAATCAATGCCAGCAGCGTCTATCCTCTTTTGACGCTTCCGATCTCGTTTTACGATCTTCTCTACCAACTTTTTGTGCCCTTCCAATGTTCTCATCTGCCAAAAACAGAAAAAATAAGTTTAAAAAAAAAAAAAAAAAAAAACTCACTGAATCAACTAGTCATTTACACAAAACACCAGCAGCTTTTCCTATCTATGCTGAGTACCTTATTCTGCTGCTTTCTTTCAATTAGCACATAGTCTACTGGCTTGAATTTATAATTAAAACCTCTCCATCTACATATCAAAGAATACATATAAGCAATCAACAATCTATCAGAGAAATGCACAGCAAATGGCTGCATTTCCAAATAGCATTTTAACAAAATACTAAAATACTGTGCTTGACGAAAGAAGGTTGCAGCAATATTTCACAGATCAGCTGATCCTCACAAACAAGCTTTCCTCCAATTCACTAATTAATTTGTTTGTTGGGATAAAGATATAAATATAAAATAAATACAGACATCAGAAATTCTTCACCCAGCTAATATATGCATGGCAACATTGAGAATCCACTTAATCATCCTTCAGATTGCTCGAATTTGGCATGGAGAATTATCCAAGACAAGCTACACTACACACACTTTGAACATGGTAAAAGCAATTAGCACTTCCTTTCTTTCAAATTTTTCTCTCCACTGTTTTAGCAGAAATAGTAGATATTTAAGCAAAACGTGAACTTCTTATCCTTTCTATTCTTAAAACATCTTTTCTCTCACTCTAATCTCAAGCAACTACAACCATGGTTAATGGTCATCATTTCCTAGATGCAAAATCTTGCTGGAACCATAGCACACAAGGTCTTCTTGGGTTATCAAATTGGGGATAATATGCAGTCAATAAAGTATAACAACTACATCAAAAATAAAAAGGAATAATAAAAAGAAGAAAGGCCCAATAAATTTCCTGACAAACATGGATGAATAAAACAACCCAAGCTAGTGAAAAACAACTCATTTCTTACAATTTTGGATGAACATGCTCTGGAGGAATAAGATGGACTTGCAAAAGATGCTCAAACAACAGATAATTATGCATACAATCAGCTACAACTTCTGCCACCTGCAGTTAATGCAGAAGCATTGTCAAAATAACCCGAATCTTAATAGGCATAATTTGATTAGACATCAAATAAAAAACACTGTCCCCAACCTGAGGATTCTCGAATTCAATGAAACCAAAGTGCTTTGATTTTCCAGTCTGTCAAGCACCAAAAATAATTGCAAACAAAAGAAAGTTAATACTTGGCAATTATTATAGTGAAAACGCCAGTAAAAACAAAATGCAGCATGAAATGCCAGCATTATGTCCTACAACCAGCGACACTCAACCAAATTGCAATAGAAAATTCAAAATTCTCATTGAGGAATTTCAGAATCAAAGAAGCAATAACAGTAATATGCTAAGCTGTATCAAAACAAACATACATAGGCAGAAAGAAAACTTCGGAACATCCCTACGATGAGTAACTTTTAAAATTCAAATACCCTTAATAGTAGAACACACCCCTCAAGTCCTTAAAATGCAAATATAAGTGAAAGAAACAATAGTGAAACTAAAGCAATTGCTTAGAACCTTTTTATTTCGAGCAATCCGTAATCTCTTAATGGCACCAAACTGCTGAAAATAAGCTGCAAGAAATATCCAATTAGCAAGAACTTCAACAAAAAAACCCTCAATATTTACAAAGCTATTGTACCTTCCATCTCTTTCTCGTAAAAGCCATGCGGAATTCGACCAATATATAAGACAGTTGCATTGCTCTGTTGGGGTGAGGTTTCCAGAAGCTGACGCGACGGACCGCCTTCCAAGGGCTTTTTTGATAGATAAAAGCAGGATTCAAAACCAGTTTGGAATTACAAAACAAGTTCTGCTCTTGAAGGACGAGAAAATCAAAGACAAAATAAAGAAAGATACCAGGAAATCAGCAGAGGCGGTTTTAGAATCAGCGTGTGCAAATTGAGAAGAACCCTTCTGCATTGTTTTCTTCGACGCTTTCCTCGACTTCGCCCCCATCTATTTTTGAATCAATTCTAATATTCTTACGAAGGGGTTTTGTGAAAGAGACAAAGGGTTTTAGTTTGAAAGGAAGGGAAAAGGCAAGCAAGAACTCCCAACGGCGTGGCCGTGGGAGAGAAAATCAGAGCAGACAACAAAACTAAAAAAATAAGGAGAGTAATCAGGGCAAAGCCTAAACGTTCAAATTACATTTAAGCCCAGCCTGATAATTTGAGCCTCAAGTTTCAGGCCAGTGACAGACTCAAATGACGAAGTCTAAGCCTGCCCATTCGCCATTCGGCCTATGATCAATAATATATATATATATATATATATATATATATATATATATATATATATATATATATATATACACACACACACACATACGTATGTATATATGTATAATAAAAAATTATCCAATAAATTGCAAATAGAATTTTTATATCCCACGTATAAAATTAACAAGTGACACATATAATTAGAAAATATAAAAAAAAATTAAAAAGAAAGTGAAATGTGTAAAAAATTTTTAATCTTGCTTATAAAATTAAAAAAAATTGTGATTTAATGTAATGTCAATGGATATGATAATATTTGAAATAAAAAAATAAAAACAATAAACAAATGGATTATTATCCCATTGGTTAACAATGTAGTTTTTAATTTCACATGCAATGTGATAAATTGCCACAAATTAATTTTTTTTATTTTTTAATATTCTATAGAGATATGTGTTATCATTTTAACTTTATTTGCGAAGTCTAAAATTTTTCAATACATTATATTATTTTCCTAAACGAATTTTGATCTTACTTTTATTAGAAAACTACAAATCATCTAGAGTATTTTTGAGGGATTTTTTCTATTTTAATACATATAAATTGAATAATCAAAAACATTATAAATAAATATATACATGGTTCATATTAATTCAATAAATTTTTTTATTAATTAATTTTTTATTAATTTGACAATTAAAATCCAGTACAAAAACTTAATTTAACATAGCGATTTCAAAAAGCTTTAATTCTTTATGATCTAAGGTTGATAATTTTATGCAATGTATTATTTTGTTTATTAGTAATGCAACTCGCTTTTCACGTTAGGTAATATATTTTGATTTTATATAATTTTTAAATTTAAAATATAAATAGTAAGACAAATACAGCATATATATGGATATTCATAGAAATTAATACTTAATTTTTACTACATATTAAAAGCAAAAAAATCATGCAACTTATCATTTAAGTTTGAGGAATTTATTCTTCAAAAACACAATGTAAAAATAAATAAATAAATTGAAAGATTATTACCATGGAAACATCCAACACGAGTAACATGACCATGTTTGATATCCTTCGCAATGATACTAGCAAAATAAAAATTTTATAATGAGTTCATTGACGCAGTTTGTTCCTGTTGTTGCACAAAACAACAATAAAAGTATACTGACGTCGATATTCATACTTAGTCTCCATGTGTCTCCAGGAAACTTCTGTAAAACAAGAAAAGTCAGAGAGACGCAGGGGTGGTTCCCTGCGTAGACACTCCGATGCTTAAGTCAGCAAAAAAGGTCTTCAATATTGGGAAGCGTAAAAGCCAGTAGTCAAAAAATTAGAGAATAAAGTTGTACCTGGGAGCCTATTTATAGGCCAACATCCTAGGTTAATTGTTTAAGGATAAGTCTATCATCTTGCTAAGAGTCTGTGTCTCAATATAACACAAATTCCTAGAAAATCGGAAGCACTTGGAGCCTGTCGCCGGCGAGAGACTCACACCACGTGGTACACTGTGGCGCCAGGGTTCTGTCGCTCGCGGGAGCCGAGATCAGGCTCCACGTGTCGCCATATGACTATACGAGACGGGCTGTGGATCTGTCGCCAGGTGATAGGTATATGAGCGCCATGTGTCGCCTCATGATTGTAGGCGATAGACTTCGGGCTTGTCGCGGGGCAGCAGGTATGATTAAAATACCTCTACCTCTTTCGTCGAATGCCACGTGGGACAAAGAGCCTGTCGCCCAGCGACAGGTGTGACGCGCTTTGCCTCTGTCGCCGATGGACACGTGGACCAGTGAGTCTTTGCCATGTGGTAATCTCTGACGCTATTGGGTCTGGCCTAACATGGGTAGACTTTGTCATATCAGTTCCCAAATGTATTTTCTATCAATAATGTATTTTTTGTTTGTCACTGCATAAAATGAAGATAGTTAAATTTCACTTATGAGTCATCATTTTTTCTCTAATTAAATTAAAATAATTTAGAGATAAAATTAAAAAGATTAAACTCCATTTGTCTTGCAAAAATTTTAATTTGCAGAAAATGATTTCTGAAACATAATTACATTTAAAAAAAAAACTAAAAAATTTCTGTTATTTGAATGAGCAAATGAAAAATGTTTTCTATTATTTAATTTTTTTGAAAATATGTTCCTTTTAAATCAAAAATTATATATTATTAAAATATATAAATCTTTATTTATTAATATTTGAATGTTAATGTTTTAAATTTTTAAAATTTTTAATTAAAATTTAATCAATAATATTTTTATTAATACAATAATATTTTAGGAAGAGTCAAATTAAATGAGATTATAAAATTATATTCAAGGTCTAGTTTAAGTAAAACTATGCTTACGACCTTGATAAATAACCTTATGCATAGACAATTTTTTTCAAAAATATCTTTTCCTTTCCAAAAATGTAAGACAATTTTTAAAAAATGGTTTTATTTTTCGTTTACCAGTAAAGTATTTCTCATTGAACAGATAATTTTTCGTCAAATAAATATCGAAAAGTAAAATCATTTTTCGAAAGTTATTTTTTATGAAACAACCATAACTTAAATTCTTCTCTCTCACCTTGCATAAGCTAACACTATAAATAGCTTCTCTAAGCTTTTGACACGAAAATTGAGAAAAGAAGAAGAAGAACTTCAATGATTCCATCCAAAATTCAAGAGCTAAAGAGCAAAATCTCCATAATTTCAAGAAACAAATTCAAGAAGATAATCGAGGAAAAAGAAAAACGATAAAATTTGAAAAATAATATCTAAAAAATTTCAGCAAACAAATCCAAAAATCTCTAAATTGGGATCAAATTTTAAGAATCCCTAAAATGGGACTGATTCCAAATATAGTTAAATTTGGACCAGATTCCAAAAATCACTAATTAGTAATTTGGAACTGATATGACAAAGTCTACCCATGTTGGGCCAGGCCCAATGGCGTCAAAAATTACCACGTGGTAAGGACTCATTGGTCCACGTGGCCTTCGGCGATAAATGCTTAATGCATCACATTTGTCGCTGGGCGACAGAGTCACTGTTCCACGAAACAATCGGCGACAGAGGTAGAAGTGCGTGACCATACCTGTCGGCTGGCGACAGACTCAGAGTCTGTCGCCTACAATCATAACGCGACACGTGGCACGCATATACCTACCGCCGGGCGACAGATTCCCAGTCCGTCGCCTACAGTCATATGGCGACACGTGGCGCACGGTTTCGGCTCCCGGTAGCAACAGACCCCTGACGCCACAACATGCCACGTGGTATGAGTCTCTCGCCGGCGACAGGCTCCGGAAGCTCCCGATTTTCAAGGAACTTGTGTTATATTGGGACATAAACTCTTAGCAAGATAATGTCATTATCCTTAAGCAATTAACCTAGAATGCTGGCCTATAAATAGGCCCCCAGGTACAATTTTATGCTCTAATTTTTTACTACTGGCTTTTACGCTTCCCAATACTGAAGAACCTTTTGCTGACTTAAGCATCGGAGTGTTTACGCAGGGAACCACCCCTGCGTCTCTCTGACTTTTCTTGTTTTACAGAAGCTTCTTGGAGACACGTGGAGAAAGAAGATAATATTGACGTCAGCACACCTTTATTGTTGTTTTGTGCAACAACAATTGGCGCCGTCTTTGGGAAACGTATAAAAAGCCAAGATTTTCTAAGATGGTGAGAACAAGATCTACAAACGTAAGGACCGAAAGTGAGGAAAACTCTGTGAGCTCCCCTGAACAACAGATTCGCCAGACAAACCAGGTGAACAAGGAGGAAGAAAGAATTACTGTGTCGGCGGCAGAATTTGAAGCTCTAAGTCGACAGAGCGAAGAAACTACCCAGGCGCTGCGAGCCATGGTGGATCTGTTCCAAGGAGTTCTCCCGACATTGGATCTGCCACCTGCCGTGCAGAACTTGGTAGGAGGAACAAATAGAGGTGTCCCGCCGCAGATGTTTGGGAAACAGGAGGACAGGACAGCGGCGAACCCCTCTCGTCGGCGAGAGGTTCCCCCTGTGGAAGAGCACGACATTCATCAGGGTGCGGCAGGACAGGGGAGCGGGAGGCCTGTCGCAGGCACCCAGCGAGAGACTGAGGAAGCATTTGGCCTAGAACCTGCGACAGGGGTCAGGCGACAGGGCAGTGGGAGGCCTGTCGCAGGAACCCAGCGAGAGAATGAAGAAGCAGTAGAGTTAGAACCTGCGACAGGGGTCAGGCGACAGGGCAGTGGGAGGCCTGTCGCAGGAACCCAGCGAGAGAATGAAGAAGTAGTAGAGTTAGAACCCGCGACAGGGGTCAGGCGACAGGTCCCACATGTAGGGCGGCAGATGGCTGGGCGACAGGACGATGACCGGGCGACAGGGTCTACCGCCCACCACCATGACTTGTCAAATTTTGATGGTGCTAACTTAGACCATGGTATTGGAGGTGCTGGAAAGAATAGGGTCGAAGATCAAAGCACTTGGGGAAGCGGGTCGGAGTTTGACCCCACTTGGTGCACGCAAATGGTACGAACAAACGCACCTCAAGCTAAGGGTAAGGAAGTAGTCGGAGACCTACCTGATTCATCTCAAGCCCGAAATCAGCTCGCTCCCCATGTGGACATGAAGAAGATGATAGAACAGGTACTGTAAGAGAAAAAGTTACTGTCTGCAGAAGAGAGCCAGAGGAGGAGAGTACCGTTCTACACGACCATCATGCGAAAACCTCTGCCCCCAAAGTTCAAAATGCCGCAGATGACCGCATACACCGGAAAGATGGACCCCTACGACCATATGCAAAACTATGAGGCACTAATGTTGTTACATGGATGGGAAGACGAGATAATGTGTAGGGCCTTTTCCTTAACTCTGTCCGGACATGCGATGAAATGGTTTAATAACCTGCCTGAAGGGTCCATTATCTCTTTCGACCAACTGCGAAGTGAGTTTCTCAAGGCGTTTGCGGTAAATAGTCAGAGAAGGAAGGAACCGACCTATTTGCTCATTATTAAGCAAGGAGCTAAGAAGTCATTGAAGAGTTATGTAAATCGGTTCAGAGATGCTACTTTGGAGGTGCAAGATCTGCAAGTCGGTATAGCCGTGACAGCCATGTTACAGGGGACAAGGTCTGAGAAATTGCAAGAATCCTTGTCGCTAGATCAGCCAACAACCATCTCAGACCTGCTTTCTCGTGCACATAAGTATGTAACCCAGGAGGAAGTAATGAAAATGGTAGCGATAGGAGAATCCAAGGATGGAAGGAAACGAGGAAGAGAGGTCACTGAAGCATCTTCTAGCCAACCGAGAAAGTTTGAGAAAGCTCCCGCACTGAAATACAATTCCTATACCCCACTCACCGAATCTCGAGCTTCAGTGTTGGCAGCCATTGAAGGATCAGGGCTCATACAGACTCCAAAGAAGATGTCAGGGAATTTGGGCCGTGATTTAAGGTCATACTGCGATTACCACTCAGCACATGGGCACACAACTGAGAAGTGTAGGGAGTTGATGAATCAGCTAGAAAAGCTAGCACGAAAGGGAAAAATAAACCGTTTCATATGGAGAGGTGATAGAACTAACTATCCTGCACATAATAGAGGAAATAATTTCTGTAACATCCCGTTACCACATTTTGCACGTATTTCTATACAACTTTACCGGTTGGGCTGTCTGCGATGCTATTAACATTCAACAGTAACAGTGATAAATGATAAACATTTATCTATTAATTATGGAATATGAAATTTCTTTTCATTATTCCTTACATCTGACATCCCCTATTTACCTTTATTTCACTAAGGTAATACTGTATACATATGTCTGATATGTAAAAGAGAAGAGACTGTACCTGTCACATTTAACATGCCATGCCACAGTGCTTCAAGCATAGCTATACCCATCTGAGAGCTAATTCTCTCAACTCCGTGTACTTCTTATCTGTGGAGTTAAAACAAAGGGGTGAGCGATTCATACGCTCAGTAAAGGAAACATATGCTGCTTTAAATAAAGCAAAACTATATATCACAACTCATTTATTCTTTTCTTAACAATAACCCAGTAGAAAAGACAGTGGATATATAGTAAACAACTCTCTTAAAACACCATTCAAATCACTGGCTAACAGTTTACTTTAAAATGTAGTAAACACTATATAGGATTTCAACAAATCCTCACAGTAGACAGAAATTGGTAAGTTGAGACTAGGCAACAAATCATGCTATCATCGTTCCCCCTCCCCCTTGCGAGAACGGAATCTGCCGCTTTTGGGTTGCACCCGTAGGCCATCGCCCCTCACGGCTATCTCAGATCTATGGCCATAATCTATAGTGGTCCTCGGGTCCACTTGCCAAGTGACCTCGAGACCGCTGATGACTTGGCGGGTCCATCAGCCCTGTGACGCCCTAGGGTGCACTCGTTGGTCTATATGACCCGAGCCATCGCCCCAGATGGGTCACGCAAAGTATATAATTAATAACGCATGAATTCAATGCCTAATGTCTCAAAATCAAGTTATATCTTATGTATCATTTCCACAAAATGATTTGATTTCTTATAAAACAATAAAACACCAAAAACAGCCCGTAATCTCAACTTTTAAAACTTGCTCGCCCACGGTCAGCTCGCCCAACATGGCTTGACCATGGCAGCTCGCCCATGGCGGAGAACATGTGTTCGCCCGCCCAACTTTGCCCTTTAAATCGACAAGCAAAATTGGCTCGCCCTTAGTGGCTCGCCCATTAGGCAACTCGCCCAAAGATTTCATATTTCTATTTTGAAAATATTAAAATGTCTTATTTTTCGTATAAGAAATTACACTTTAAAACTGTTCGTCAGAGTCAGTTCGCCCTTCACGGCTCGCCCCTGACAAACTCGGCAAGACGGTGAATTAGTATTCGCCCGCCACTTAGCTTTTCAAAACAGAAGTATATCTCGTTGATAGAGGTTCGCCCGCTTTATATTTAAAACAAGGGCCGCTCGCCCAAACATATTAAAACGAGTTCGCCCGCCCTTAAAACTAGAGACGGTTGTATAAAAATTATAAAACGGCTTGGCTCGCCCACCAATACCAATTCGCCCATCATAAAAATACAAGGGCTCGCCCGCCCTGTATCAGTTCACCCAAAATAGCATAGGGGTCGGCTTTTAGCTCGCCCGTATAAAAAAATAATTATCAAAATAACTTTCCTCAAATAATGCATGTCAGAAAACAAAACATTTAACTTAATGTTTTCATAAATTTTACTCCACAGGACATGCATCACTTCACACACATCTCCCTTACCTGGTTCAACGAAGCCTTGCTTCGCCCTGCTCTCTGTTCGCCCATAGCCATTCCCAATTATCGGCTGCAAAATATATATAAATTCAAATTAATATTTTCTTTATATATCATTTGGCGAGATTGAAATAAATCAAATGAATACTCGCCCAATAGAGCCCCAATTAGCTCGCACAGACGAGCTCGCCATTCACCAAATGGCTTCCACGTGGTAGATCGCCCGCCATTACTCACCCTAGGTTTGTGAGCTCGCCCAACATTCAACTCACGAGGCTTACATTGGTTTAATTGTGGGAGTTCGCCAACAATCCTATTCGCCCAATGCCTTATGCAATTGAGCTCGCCCATTAATTCACTTCACTAAAGTTGGGCGTTCTCGCCCTTTGACACACACTTTACATTGGCGAGTTCCTTATCTTCTACTCGCCTTATTGGCGATTACTAGTTTTCAACACGGGCGATCAACATAGTCGCCATTATCGTCACTTATTCCATTATTTTCTTTGTTTCCATATTCTCCAAAGATCTAACTAAAAACAAGACTGTATCTATGTTTATTACTTCATAAAACATAGAAATCTATCATTGAGCATCAAGAAATCCTCAGAAAATATGAAACTCACCTCAACCAACTGCACTTCCAAAACAGCTTGTTTTCTGTCTCATGTTGGCCTTCTTTTGCTTATTCCTTCAGCTCATCAACGAGGAAAGGTTTTACAAGCAGGTTTATGTGTTTAGCCAAGTTAAGGAAGAAGCTTAGTAGATCAAACATGGCAGAGAAATGGAAGAAACAGAGAAATGGTTTTCGTGAAGAAGCTGGAATTGGCTAACTCGTTTTTCCTCAATTGTTTCTGCTTATATAGCCATGCTCAGCCAATCAATAGCCACCGTCTGCCTCTTATCCTGTTTCTTTCATCATTCCTCACGTCTATCATGCATTTAATGCATGTAGAAAACTGAAGCATAAGTGGCGTGAAAGTCTCCCTTTCACACTCTTTTTCTTCTGCTGCAGACTTTGTTTACTTCCTCAACAAATAAGGCTAATTCCCTTATTGACTTTAACTTTCCTTCATTTATTGTCCTCGACCGTATATCTCACAAAGTCAATCTTGGCTGCTAATGGTTCTGAAGCCATTTTCCTTGTCCACACAAGCTGATTCCCGGTCTTCACCTCGTCTTGAGACCTCAGCTCGCCACACTACATCAGTTCGCCAACATTCACAGCTTATTACTCTACTCGCCCACTTGTAATTATATGGGAAATCAATAGTCTTCGCCACGTTGGGCGATCATCCAAATAAAACTAAATTGTCGAACACATTAATCAATAAGATGCATATTCATACTCGCCCTCAACAACTGGCCACAAGCCTTTATCTTACTCGCCCTTTGGCGAACTAAACCATATACTTGCCCGTAATCATCATTGGGCGATCACACTCCTCGCCACACACGGGCCATCACTATACAAATCAACTTGGCGAAGTCAACTATTTATCAAACAAAAAGGCCAACAAACAGCTTGCATCATCAACTCGCCACCATCAACTCGCCATACTTATTCCTTGGGCGATCAGGCGGCACATCACACTTGGCGATCACCGGTTATGGCTCAACTCGCCCGCCGTGCCACATATTGGCAAACTCACCAGTTCGTCGGTGTAACTAATTACCCTCTATTGGCGATTAGCCTTGCTCGCTCATTGGCGAACTCATCCATTCAGTATTCGCCTGTCGAGGATTTCATCGAAATTGCTTCTTTCACAACTCAAGTTAGGGAACTTTTCATCCGAGGGGAAATCAATATTCAATATTTATTTAATTTCCATTATTAATTTTATGAAATTAGACTCTACAGTAGTGTAGAATCAGGTCTTACAATTTCAGATATAGAAGAGGTGAAAACAGAGGAACTGTTAGACGAAATGAAGGTGAAAGAAGAGATAATGACAGAAGGGTAGAAAGAAGGAATCGAGAGGAAGACAATGAACCCACAGGGCCAGCTATTAACGTGATATCAGGGGGTGAGTCGTTAGCTGGCACTTCTTCCTCATCTCGAAAGACCTACGCCCGACAGGCTTATCAAATTAATTCAGTAATGGAGGAAAAGCATGATGAAGAGCCCATCACTTTCACGCCAGCTGACAGAGGTGATGTAATGATCCCTCATGATGACCCAATGGTGATTTCGGCGGTAATAGCAAAACACCCAGTGAGTCGCATCCTAGTTGATAATGGGAGTTCGGTAAATTTGATTTATTGGAGTTGCTTTGAGAAAATTAACATATCCAATGATAAACCGAAGCCAGTAACCACACCACTGTATGGCTTCTCAGGAGAAAAAGTGAAGGTGGAGGGCGTAGTTCAGCTACCTGTGACATTAGGGGAAAGCCCGAAGTGTGTCACTCGACAAGCGTTGTTTATGGTGGTGAGATCAACTTCCGTGGCGTACAATATGATCCTCGGGCGGCCATTATTAAATGACATGAGAGCGGTGGTGCATCCCTACTATTTGTTAATGAAGTTTTCGACTCCCCGCGGTGTTGGACAAGTGAGGGGAGATCAAAGGAAAGCCAAGACATGTAATATCGCATCCACCGCATGTAAAGGGATTCAGAGGAAGGAAACCCTTACGATCGAAGAAAAGCCTAAGCCAAAACCTGATGAGGAGATGGATGCAATCCGGTTGGATGAGAAAGATGAAGAAAGAATAGTGTACGTAGGAAGCCAATTGCCTGAAGAAGTAAAAAGGGAGATAGTCCGATGCTTAAGAGAGAATTGTGATGTGTTTGCATAGACTCCAGCCGATATGCCTGGAATAGACCCTGAAGTTATTTGTCATCGGTTAAACGTAATCTCAGGGGCAAAGCCGATAAAACAGAAGAAGAGGAATTTTGCTCCAGACACACAACAGGCAATAAACGAAGAAATATCGAAGTTGTTGCAAGCAAGATTCATCAGGGAAGTTAATTATCCGAAGTGGTTGGCTAATGTTGTGATGGTGAAGAAAACTAACGGGAAATGGAGAATGTGTGTGGACTTCACAGATCTGAATAAAGCTTGTCCTAAGGATTCGTATCCACTACCTCGAATTGACAAGTTGGTAGACGAAACTTGTGGTTATGAATTACTTAGCTTCTTGGATGCCTTTTCAGGGTACCACCAAATCGTGATGCATCCAGATGATGAGGAGAAGACCTCGTTCATTACCGATGGTGGGATATATTGCTATCGAGTGATGCCGTTCGGTTTGAAAAACGCGGGTGCAACCTACCAACGCATGGTAAATAAGGTGTTCCAAGACTTGTTGGGCAACACCATGGAAGCTTATGTTGATGATATGATCATTAAAAGTCGACGGGGAGAATCACATGCCGAGAAAATGACTAAGGTATTCAATGTGCTGCGACAATACAAGATGAAGTTGAATCCCAACAAATGCTCATTCGGGGTGAGATCTGGAAAGTTTCTAGGATTCATGATTACTAACCGAGGGATAGAGGCTAATCCCGAGAAGGTTCAAGCTATTTTGGACATGAGGCCGCCTAATACAGTAAGAGAAGTCCAAAGGCTAACAGGAAGAATAGCAGCCTTGAGTCGTTTCTTGTCCAAGTCAACTAAAAGAAGTCTACCATTTTTCAAGGCGATAAAGGCAGGAAAGAACTTCAAGTGGACGGAAGAGTGCAACGACGCCTTTGAAAGGTTGAAAGACTACCTGAAAGAGTTGCCTCTGTTATCTCGGCCACGTCCCGGAGACCACCTCCTTATGTACCTCGGTGTAGGAGAGAAAGCTGTAAGTGCAGTCCTACTAAGGAAAGAAGGGGATAGAGATTGCCCGATTTATTATGTAAGCAAAGTCCTGCTAGATGCCGAGGCAAGATACCCCTTAGTTGAAAGAATAGCTTTATCCCTGGTGATAGCCACTCGGAGTTACGGACGTACTTCCAAGCTCACTCAGTGACTATCTTAACAGATCAGCCCCTCAGGCAAATACTACAGAAACCAAAACACTCCGGGCGTCTGATTAAGTGGGCTATCGAATTGAGTGAATATGACATTCACTTCCAGCCTCGCCAAGCAATAAAAGGACAGGCATTGGCAGATTTCATTGTAGAATGCACTGGCCGAGAGGTCCAAGAGGAAACAGAGTTAGTCTGGCGAAAATTATTTGTTGATGGAGCTCGTAACATGGACGGCAGTGGAGCTGGAATGGTGCTAATATCGCCTGAAAGGGAAACCTATGAGTATTCCCTACGTTTCGATTTCCCAAGTTCAAACAATATAGCCGAGTACGAAGCCTTGATAGCTGGGATGAGACTTGCTGAGAAACTAGGAGTCAGCAACTTAATGGCACATAACGATTCACAATTGGTGGTAAACCAATTCTCAGGTGAGTATGAAGCACGAGAACCCGCCTTAGTCCCTTACCTGCAGAAGGTACAATTGTTGGCACAGTCGTTCAAGCACTTCCAGCTGACTCAGATAAATCGAACAAAGAACAAACATGCAGACGCTCTTTCAAAATTGGCTTCTTCCAGAGGGGTCAAAGGGGGTATGGTCAAAGTAGAATCCCTCGCTAGACTAAGCATTGAAGAAGAAGATGTCTGTGATGTCGAAATCAGAGGCGATTAGAGAAGCCCAATCAAAGATTACATACTGGAGGGCACACTCCCCACTAACAGAGACGAAGCTCGAAGGCTGAAGTTAAAAAGTGCAAGGTTTACCGTGGTGAATGGGGAACTCTATAAACGGGGATTCACAATGCCCCTGTTGAAGTGTCTAGGGCCCCAACAGGCTGAGTACACCTTAGCTGAAGTTCATGAGGGAATATGCGGTGAACATTCGGGGGCTCGAGCCTTGGTCTCGAAAATATTGCACACGGGGTTTTATTGGCCTACACTGAGGAAGGATGCCACAGACAAAGTAAGAAGATGTGAAAAATGTCAGAAATTCGCTCCTATAACCACCGCGCCTGTTTCGACTCTTCAGAACACACTCCAACCAACTCCATTTTCACAATGGGGACTAGATATCCTGGGGCCTTTCCCCCTAGGCTCAGGACAAAGGAAGTATTTGCTTGTGGCCACAGACTACTTCACAAAATGGATAGAGGTGGAGCCATTGTCTACAATTTCTGAGAAGAAGGTGGAAGCAATGGTGTGGAAAGACATAATTTGCCGATTTGGGATCCCCCACGTGATAAATGCAGATCATGGGAAGCAGTTCGACTGTGACGCTTTCCGGAATTTTTGTAGTGGCCTGAAGATTCTCCTAAGAATATCTTCAGTGTCTTGCCCACAGGCCAATGGGCAGGCAGAGGTGAGCAATCGAACTATACTGCATGGGTTGAAGACTAAGCTGGACAAGGCAAAAGGAGCATGGGTAGATGAGCTCCCAAGTGTCCTATGGGCTTACAGAACGACAAGCAAAGTGTCAACAGGTGAAACACCGTTCAATTTGGTATATGGCACTGAAGCCCTCATCCCAGTAGAAGTTGGAGCTGAGTCACCCCGGTTGGTCCCCTACATCGAGGAACTTAATTCTCAAGGACTAAGGGAGAATCTAGACCTGCTAGACGAGCTGAGAGACAAAGCAAAAATGAGGCTGGCTGCTTACCAACAGAGGGTAGCTACTTATTACAATGCACGGGTGAATAACAAAGAAATGCAAGAAGGAGACCTAGTGTTGAGAAAGTCGGCAATCACAAACGCCCATAAGGAGGACGGAAAGCTCCGGGCTAATTGGGAAGGACCATACAGAATCAGAAAGATGGTCGGACCTAGCACATGTACCTTGGAAACCTTGCAAGGAAAGAAGATCTCAAAGACTTGGAATGCCAACCATCTTAAGCTATATTGGCAGTAAACATTGTAATTTTTGCTTTCTGATTGTTATTATTCTTGTCTTTACTTTCCCATCTATTGCTACATTACTTTACAAATGTTATTATTTTTCTGATTCATGAATAAAGGCCAGCCAATCATTCCCTATATTCTCTAACACAATATGTGAGACAGATTATGTGTTACAGGAATTAAAATGAGGCAACAGCTGGCAAACTAAAGTCCCTAAGCGAAAAATGCGCGAGACGGGCAAAAACGAAGTCCCTAAGCGAAAAGTGCGCGAGACAGGCAAAAACAAAGTCCCTAAGCGAAAAGTGCGCGAGACGTGCAAAAACAAAGTCCCTAAGCGAAAAATGCGCGAGACGGGCAAAAACAAAGTCCTTAAACGAAAAATGCGCGAGACGGGCAAACACAAAGTCCCTAAGCGAAAAATGAGCGAGACGGGCAAACATAAAGTCCCTAAGCGAAAAAAGCACGAGACAGGCAAACACAAAGTCCCTAAGCGAAAAATGCGCGAGACGGGCAAACACAAAGTCCTTAAGCACGGAAAAGTACGAGATGGGTAAAGACCAGTCCTTAAACACGAAAAATCCGTGATAAAAGCAAACCTAGAAACCCTCCAACAACAAATAAACGCAATATCCAGGTATTACGAGGTACGTTGAAATTTTCAACAAATTATGACATTTCAGTCGTTATTCAATAAAGTCCTTAAGCAAAAAAAGCGCAAGATAGGCACAATGCTCGAGAAAAGTTCATCTTTGCACAAGAATAAAAATGCTGTGTCAAAGTAGAACTTGGGGAGCAACATGGTATAAAAGTATACAAAGTATTCACATAAACAAAAAGAAAGAGCTACAAATGGTTTTCACTCAAAAATTTGTACAAGTGTTGAAAGAGCTACAGAAAGAAACAATACTTTTCATTCAATAGGAGTTAACAAACAAAACAAAAAATACAAAACTCTAATCCACGGCAATGACCGAGTCAGCCGGTTGAGAAGGCGCCACATCGGCACTAGCATCTTGAGAAGCTGGAGGCTCAGAAACTGGAGGATTCGAAGCATCAGGATCCTGGGGAGCCGAAGAAGCCATCTCAGGAGAAGGAACATCACCTAATGGCCCTACCACAGCGGCAGAGTCTGGCACGGGATCAATGGCTGCAGAATCCGAAATATGAAATTCATCGCTATCCAACCCCAGCAGTGCTTCAATAGCTCAGGCTGATCGCCCGCCTCGATAGGCTCAGAAACATAACGCACTGCTGGAGGCTCAGATCGATCAAGTGCCTCGAAAGACTCAGGTTGATGCTGTGGCTGTCGAAGAGGCCATGGACCTTCAACATTGTCCAGCTTATCTACAGCTCCCTCCGCTATGTAGGCCTCCGGACCTTGTGAGTCGGGCTCATATTCGGTCCAAGAAGGGGCGTCATAGTACTTGGCCTCATCAGTAAAGAGCAATTTGCGAAAAGCCTCACTAGGTCGATGCTTCTCCAGCCAAGAACGAGCCAGATAGAAACCGTACTTAATAAATCCCGTTGCGAACTCTGTCTTCTTGTCAAAGCAATGCTGGGACAAGCGATATTCGCGAACGACCTCGATCCAGGCCTCGATCCGAGCTTCTCTTTGACGATCCAGTACGTTGTGCAGCTCCTCAATAGCCTCATCTCGCTGCCTCTCCATAGCTCCCCGATCATCGACGGCCTTATTGTAGGCTTCTTGGTACCTTTGAAGGGAAACAACCTTCGCCTGCTCTTCTCGGAACCTTTGCTTGAGATCAGCATATTTTTTATTCATTTCCTCCATCCTCTGGACGTAAGGACGAAGCTGGCTAACCTCGTTGGCAAGCTCCATTCTCTGCTCACGAAGCTCGCGAATATCTTTGTCAGCTTGCTCCCTGAGAGCCCGGTGTCGGGCATTGACAGCCGCAATTTGTTGAGCCGACTGATAAGACGAAAAACAGAAGTAGCTAAAAAAAAACAACTTGACGGAAAAAGTTAAAAACAGGGAATTAATCATCACCAAACGAGCATAAGAACTCTTACCTTCATAGCGAGATAATCAGAATTATCCTCCGCTTCAGGGATGTTTGTGAAAAGCCCCGCCTCGTCGCGAGGAAGAATGGTGCTCCAGGCCAAACGAGATGCTATCCCGGCATCCTCGATACTGTCGTTGTCGTTCACTCCAGGATAGGTCTGGAAATCCTCCCCACCGACGACGACCCTGATATCAACCGTATAGCGCCTCAAAGTAGGGCCGACCACCTTGGGTAAGACTGGTCTTGTGGGCATTGAGGCTTCAATGATCAGCCTCTTTCTGTATTTGCTCCTAGGCTGGTGAGGAGCTGACCTACCCTCAGCAGCACGAGAGCCACCTTCTTGAAGGGCTGACTCATTCCTTTGAGATTCAGAGCTCTCGCGATCACTCGAACCTCGATCATGGACAAGAGGCCGCTTTCGTTTATTTCTCCCGGCCTCTTGTATAGGACGACTGGATTCGCCAGGAGAAGGTGGAGGAGGAGTAGGAGCACGAGCTGGTCCAGATGAGGCTCTAACTTGCGACTGAGGAGGAGGAGCCGCTCGAGCAGCAGCAGCACTGGCATCCCTCCTACGGAGCAAATCCCAAAAATTCATGCCGCACAATATAAAAAAAAGGATTAGCTGACCAAGTAAAACGCCATGCACATGCATACGAGAAGTAAAAAAGGATTGGAAACCTAGAGAACCACCAAAATCCTCTAGACTATCCAAGTTCGAATCCAAAGGAAAATCGACGAAAGGACTCCCAAAGGCATCGGCCTGAGCCCACTCAGGATTCTCCTCTGAAGGATCACTAGTACTCGCAGCCTCAGGGGTCTCGTCCTCCGAATCTGAAGAGGACTCATCTACAAGACGACCTACAGGGGTGGATGCTTCGGCTACTAATACCGGGGATGGCTGACTAGGACCAGCATCAGATAGACGAGGAGTTATAGGCAGGTTAGATGGGGCAGCAGAAGCTTCAAGAATGGTCCTGCTCACCCCCCAGCCGGCAGCGGCAATGTTCTCCGGGGTGAAAAGAGAAAATAAATTACGCTCCCCAGTGGAGCAGATTCGCCGAATAGGCTTGCCAAATTGGTCCCTCAAAATTTCTGTTCTGAACCTCTCCGAGCTCTGCGAGTGGTCAGAGGTATCACGATTCCATCTAGAGCGAATCCGCAGGTTACTTGGAATCTCGACAATGACCCACTCGCTCTCAAAACTGCGCAGTTTATTGGGGAGATCCGAGAAAATTTTATTATTAGGAAACTCGTCAACCGTTAACCGTTGAAGGGAGAACGTTATTAACCCTTTCAGCCTGCGAACTCTAAAAAAGGCGCTTAAAAGGGGAACCGTTGGAACAATACCTAGGTTATGACACACTATGGAAAACGCCACCAGCTGAGCCCACGCATGGGAGTGGAGTTGACACGGGACGATGTCCTTATATCTAAGAAATGCTTCACCAAACTCCGGAAGAGGGAAGTGAAAACCAAAAGACAAAAAAGCCTTATGGACGGCTACACACATTCCTAACCAAGTCAGGTGTGACCTCTCCTTGCACCGGAAGTCTATAGTCATAACCCGAAGGAAAAGGAAAACGAGTCCTAATATCTTCTAAGTCGGCATTTGTCAAAGAACACATGAGACCACCTGTTTTAAGTGTTTTACCAGGGCGTAGCAAAGACATGGCAGAAAAGAAAAAAGCAAAAAACTACCCGGCGACAAACTCTACAGACGATAGACCCAATAAGGCGACAGGCCTATTAGGGCGACAGACCCTTTGGGCGACAGACCTTTTTGGCGAGAGACCTTTTGGGCGACAGACCTACTGAGCAAAACACTTGCAAAAGACCTAAAACTGTACACGGAAGATCTAAAACTACACGCGGAAGACCTAAAACTGTAAGCGGAAGACTACAACACCTGCAGGAGACCTAAATCTAGTTGCGAGAAGCAATAAACAGGCGATAGATGTATACTTACTAAGGTAAGCGAGAGACTTCTGGTGGGAGAGCGACAGGCTTTTTTGGCGACAGACTCTTTTGGCGACAGACTCTTTTGGCGAAAGAGCTGAAAGTTAGCGACAGATGGCTGCTCAGAGGTTTTCGTGGGGTCTCTCGTCGGGTCCCAACGGTTTATATAGCCGCGATAGGGAATGCCAAACGTCGCGGCAGGGAATGCCAAACGTCGCGCCTGATCACGTCTCTCACAAAATAGACCTTTTTTCACATGCAAAAAATACACAAAAAAACAAAGAGGACTATTCACAGTGGTTTAAGGCCCAAAAACACATTTATACTCTCTTAGTTGGAGAAATCCAACAAAAGAGTGGGGAGCAATTGATATGACAAAGTCTACCCGTGTTGGGCCAGGCCCAATGGCGTCAGAAATTACCACGTGGCAAGGACTCACTGGTCCACGTGGCCTTCGGCGATAAATGCTTAATGCATCACATCTGTCGCTGGGCGACAGAGTCACTGTTCCACGAGACCATCGGCGATAAAGGCAGAAGTGCGTGATCATACCTGTCGGCTGGCGACAGACTCAGAGTCTGTCGCCTGCAATCATAACGCGACACGTGGCACGCAACTACCTATCGCCGGGCGACAGATTCCCAGTCCGTCGCCTACAGTCATATGGCGACACGTGGCGCACGGTTTCGGCTCCCGCTAGCGATAGACTCCTGTCGCCACAACGTGCCACGTGGTATGAGTCTCTCGCCGGCGACAGGCTCCGGAAGCTCTCGATTTTCAAGGAACTTGTGTTATATTGGGATACAAACTCTTAGCAAGATAATGTCATTATCCTTAAGCAATTAACCTAAAATGCTGGCCTATAAATAGGCCCCTAAGTACAATTTTATGCTTTAATTTTTGACTACTGGCTTTTACGCTTCCCAATACTGAAGAACCTTTTGCTGACTTAAGCATCGGAGTGTTTACGCAGGGAACCACCTCTGCGTCTCTCTGACTTTTCTTGTTTTACAGAAGCTTCTTGGAGACACGTGGAGAAAGAAGACAATATCGACGTCAGCACACCTTTATTGTTGTTTTGTGCAACAACAGGAACAAAATTCTAAGAATTCATAAATTGGGACCAAATTCCAGAACTCTGTATTTTTTAGACCAAATTTCAAAAATCCCTATATTTTGATATCAAACTCCAACAACACCACAAAATTCTAAATTTTGTGTCCAGATTTATTCAATATTTGTGAAGAAAAACAATGTAAATGAGAGGTTGTGATCTTCAAGGTTTTTTTTTTAATTTTCTGAATTTTGTGTTAAAATTTTAAATTATTTTTTGAAGGAAGGTAAGAATAAAAATAAATAAAAGGCTTAATAGCCAAATAAGCCCTCAACCTTTAGCCCAAAATGGAATTCAGCCCTCAACGTTTTATCGCATGAAATTCAGTCCATAAACTTTTTATTTCAGTGGAAATAAACCAAATCTGTTAAATGACCTAACTGCCGTTAGTTTTGCTAGCTAACTAAGCTATCCACATCAGCTGCCACGTATGCAAAACTAACGACAGTTAGTGTCATTTAACAGATTTTGACTTAATTGCATAATTGTAAAAGGTTGAGGGTTTATTTCCACTGAAATAAAAGTTTATAGACTGAATTTCATGTGATAAAACGTTGAGGGCTGAATTCCATTTTGAGCTAAAGGTTGAGGGCTTATTTGGCTATTAAGCCTAAATAAAATGATTAATTGATAAATTAAATATTATCATTTTGATTTTAAAAAATCAATATTTTAAAATAATTATTTTTACTTATTACTATTTTTAATGAATACTATTTAAATATTATTTATTTTTTTAAAAAAAGAGAGAGCCTATGTGAAGTAGGGGTAGGGATATAAATAAATCAAGTTATTCGTGAGCTACTCAAGCTCGATTAAATGATTGCTTGAGTTTGACTCGTTTATAACCAAGCTCGAACTCGAGTCGAGTTACTCTAATAACGAGTCAAACCGAGTTCGAACTTCTTAATACTCGGCTCAAATGGCTTGCTAGTCTTATCTAATTTTTTTAATATATATTTTTAATATTTTATTATTAATATTACCATTTTATCCTCATACTGTATAGTTAAAAATTGACAGATCAAGCCTATCAAGTTGATTTCGAGTCTATCGAATTGAGTTCAAACGGCTCAAGTATTCTATCGAATTAAGATCAAACTTTAAAAATCAAGTTCGATCAAGCTTGAACCAAATTTCAAGTCTCGAGTTCTTGAGTCAAGTCGAACTCGAACTTGATATTAAATTGTCTCAACTCGATTTGATTACATTTGTAGGTAAGGGCAACATATTAGTAAAAGTATAAAATTTAATTGATGATGATATTTTTTGGGGTTTGTTCGGACCATGGAGAAGCCCTTTACATTTAATTTGGGTAGAGAAAAATACAAGATCCAATTTTAGAATAACGACCCAATTGAACATGACTCGATTAAAATGGGATTTTAGCCCAACTCCTACCCATTGGGTTTGTTTTTTAATTAGACGTTGTGCTTATTTGAAATTGATTCATTTTTCAAGTAGAAGTGTTATATAGTAAATCTTATATAGTTATAGCTGGTACTGATACTTGGGAAGAATAATTCTAAATTTCAAAGCAGAAGTATGCACCAAAAGCTGGTCTTCTCTTGGAAAGAATAAATTTCAGTGCAAAGGTATATACATCAAAAGCTGCGAAGCAGTCTTTTAGCAGCAATTACATTTTACCAAAGCCATCTATAGGGAACAGTAAAATGACTAAATATTACATACAGACATCAACATGCTTGTAAGGAGACAGTATGAATACAGTCAGGTTGCTGTAGTTGGTTCCTTGAACAAAATTGAAGCCTGAGCATATTTTCATTGATAACAAATCACACATGTTATAATTTGCTATCATCTATGAAAGAATGATGCTGATACTAATACTATCCCCAACCTTTCCAACGGAGATAAATTCGCCGTTCTTTACTGTCCGGCTTGAACTAGAAATGGTTTGAACGTCATCAGCACTCCTAATGCCTCCACCATATTCAAGATGAAAAACACCATCTGACTACCTGTAGTCAATAATTAGTTTGCATCTCTTAGAATGTAAACCTGGGTTCTAAAGTTTTTTTTATTCTTGGGTGATTATTACAGTACATAATGGTTGGTGGAAGGCCAGAAACAGTTATTCAAGGATATGGTAAAAGTTTTCAACATGCTTCCATTCTATTCTCATGTCAACTGCATAACATATCGCCAGACAAGGATTCACCAATAGATGACAGGTAAAAAGCATACAAGGAATATTGCCTTTAGATTTTGGTTCATGATTGTAACAAAATGAAATTATGATGTGAAACTTGTTGATCAGCATACCTGGCAGAAATGAAGCATCTTGACGCTTTTCTGCCCAAGAAAACCTGTGAAAATTAAGATCATGAGATTGATTACTGTAGGAAAAGAAAAGGAATATGTTCAATAAGATCTAAAAATGGTGAACGCTGATCTTCAAAGAAAAGTGAATACTGGCCTACTAGTGCCATAGTAGCTGGAAGACAAGTAAAAGGAAATCAGAAAATTAATTACACCATGTAAAAAAATTCAAAAAATTAATGTACGGAAGTGATTGTTTTCGTTTAGTCAATTGCCTTGTTTTATTGTATTATAGTATAATTTATTTTTGAAAAGTTTTAATTGACTTATTTCTTTTTTTTCTTGTGTTTGCTCATTTTGCAGGAAACCAAAATTCAAATTACATTTTTTTTAGAACTGTGGATGCTATTGTTTAGCTTGTATTTTTTTATACACTTATTTTCATGTTAATGAATTTAGAAATTTGTACAATATGTATTTTCCCATGAAATATTGTAATTATTTCAATGGAATGTATATGATATTTGAAATTGTATTTTGAATATTATTTTTATATCCGAATGAATATCCATGGATTATTTAGAAATTAATCTTGTAAATTTTTTCTTTTATTAATTTATTTTTCATATAATAGTAATAAATTTAATAAAATAAAATAATATTAGTATTATTGTTGTTATTATGAATACTAGTGACGAGATAATTGTAACTATAAAAAATAACATGCGTGAAAATAATTTTGTCGTCACAAAATACCCAAGAAATAGTGACATATTTTATTTGTCACTATTTTTATTTTTATTTTTTTAGTGTCAAAATATTTGTCACAATAAAGCAACTTATTGTGACAACATATTTTTGTCACATATTCTAATATTTTTAGAGATGAAAAATTTGTCACAAAAAAATAGAATTATTGTGATGATTTAAAAAAATTGTCACTAATAAAATAGTGACGGTGTTATTTGTGACGGTAGGTAGACCTGCTCAAGGGCCGGGCTACCCGCCCAAGCCCGAAAGCCCGTTCGATATTTGGGAGGACTTGGACAAAAATATTTGATGTAATTATCGGGCTTGGACAAAAATTTTAGGCTTAGCCTTTCAAAGCCTAGGCCCGGCCCGGCGCGATATTAATATTAAATATATATTTTTTAATATATTTATAATATTAAGTATGTTTTTAATATATTTATTAAGTATAATATAATTTTATATATATAAAAAACATTATTAATTAAAAAACATGATTATAAAATTTTAATATGAGAATTGATAGACAAATTTTGACAAATTAAATTAAATTTTAAAGGAAATAAAATAATAAAAAATAAATAATTAAAAATATAAAAAATTAAATTCCGGAGGGCCGGGCTTGGGCTCGGGCTTATTATATAAAAAATAAAACGAGCCTGGACTAAATATCAGGCTCGTTTTACCGGGCCGGGCCGAGCTTGGGCAATGCTTATAACTCTTATTACCTGTCATGGGCCCGACCCGGCCCGACCCATGATCAGGTCTAACGGTAGGTGACGACTCGAAAATTGATCACTATATATTATAGTGACAAAATTTTATGTTTTTAATGACTAATTTTTTCTTCATTAAAAATATTTTTTCTTGTAGTGGATCAATTTAGGTTCGGATTAGGTCAGATTTGAGTCCTTGACCTTTTTAGTCAATTCGAGTTTGTCGGATTTGGATTCGGGTCGAGCGGACAAGTTTTTTGGATTAAGCTTTGGTCATCTCTATTCAATTTGTCTGGTATGAAAATCAACTCAAACCATATTTTTAAGAATTACAAAACTCATAAAAATAAATTTTTCTTTTTAGATGACTTACAACAAAATTAGGATTGAAATAATTAAAATATTTAATAATCTGTATTATAGTTTTTTTATAATATATTTATCAATATTCATAAATTAATTACATTTTTTCATTTTATTTCTATTATCTATAATAATTAATAACTTTATGAATCAAAGTGATTTAATAATCCCTACTAAATATCATAATACACTATTATACATCTCTTTAATTTCTCTTGATTTTTTATAGAATAATTTGAGACATTATAGATTATACATTAAATTCAAATGAATATAATATAAAAGTGAATATTTAATTTTAACTAGATTCAAAAAAATATAACACTCATATTATTGAAAAAAATTATATTTTTACTATAGTAAAATACTTTGATAATTAATTTTAATATTTAAGTATTTATTGATAATATTAAATTTAAGTTTGAATTTTTTTGGGTTTGGATTAATTTAGATTCGGATCAATTTTGATTTGAGTCAATTTGGGTTCGAATCAATTTGGGTTCGCATCAATTCGAGTTCGAATCAGGTTAGGTTTGAGTTAATCTAAATTCGGATGAATTTTGATTCTGATCAATTCGAATTCGGATTAAGTCGAGTTTAGATCAATGTGAAATTGGATCAATTTGATTTTGGATTAATTTGGATTCGGATCAGGTTGGATGTGGGTTATTGACTTTTTTAGTCAAACCAGATCAGTTGGGTTTGGTTTTGAGTTAATCAAATTTGTTTTTCAGGTTGGGTCAATTTTTATCACCTCTAGCTGCAAGTAAGGGAGAAAATCTAGAGTAGGAAACTTACAATGCACCTCCTCCTGCTGGACCGGCTGCTTTGAAAAGAGACATTGCAGTCATGGCAATGCCATTAGCAGCTCCTCTTTGGTGTTGATCCTGTTTTTCCATATTTAATCATATTAAGACTAGAAAAAGAATATTTATGTAACTAATAAGGAAATTAAACTATGTGAATTCAGACTGAAGACTTACCACAGCTCGATTTTGCAGAATGAATAATCCAGTTATGATTGATACCTGGTTATTTAGAAAGACTTCATAGTTAGAAGGCATATAAATTTGTAAGAGATGAAGAAACTGAAAGCACTACTGAAGTCTAACAATTAAATGATCATTTTAATAACAAGTTTTTGAAGATTTCTGGTATCATCAGCCTCATTCTTGCTGAATTATCTTTATCATAAGTAGACATATATATCAATATTATAAAAATGCCTTTCATTGGTCAAAGCCATTTTCCTCTAGGATAGCGAGAACAACTTGCTAGTTGTGCTTTACTTTCTTGTGATATACAAAGCAAGTCATTAATTTTCTTTAATAAATGTATGAAAGGAACAGAAAATAAAGTTCTAAGTTTACTTACTGATAAAACATTCTTCATGATCGATGCGCAATTTATTACCAAGGTAAGAGTGAACCCTGACAACATGGCTATGAAAGAATAACTTTGCAACAGAGGTATAGTTAAAACCTGCAAGTAGGAAATTATGTAGCCAGAAAAAATAAGAAAATGCAAAGAAACAAAAAGACAAACCAGGGAAAGTACACTGAATGTTACAAGGTTCTGGAAACTTACACTTCCAATACGAGACACAATTATAGGTCCCAGAATCCTTTCCACGCATGGATATACAGTAAATTGAAAGACAAGAAGGCTGAAACCTAGATGTTGAAGAATTGATCAATATAACATGATTAATATACATGTGTGTTTGCATGAGTGTGTACGGGTGGTGTACTTATACAATATAACATGATTAATATGCATACCTGAGATTGCAAGAACTTCTCCAACATCCTCTGTTGAATAACTCAAACCCCCATACTTTCTAGGACTAACAGCCCATAACGAAAATATCTGCATTAATCGCAAGATATGCCAATTAGATTGATAGCTATCGCTTACTAAACCATGAACTTATCGACTTGTTTGTGCATATATAAAATAAATATGATTAGTACCTCTGTGTAGGCCATATCATGAAGGGAGAAAACACAATAAACAATGATAGATGACATTAAAGGCCAATTCTTTAGGAGGCTTTTCTTACGAGTGGGTTCTTTTCCTTTATCCTCTTCTGTTATTTCTTTTGTGCTAGATTCATGAGATGCAGCTTCCAAAGCATCATATGAATCATCACATGATCCATCGTTGTCATTGTGTTTATGAAGTGTTTCCTGCAATAACCAGATCTTTTTTTAGAATCTGCAATGGAGTAAATAGCCAAACACATGAAGCAATTAAGCCAACAGGCATATAGTTTTCTTTCAAAATAAGATCCTCGAAACTCATAATGAAGCTCGCAACATAGGTTCAGCAGAAAATTGGAACTAAACTAATTAGGATACGTACCGGAAGCCAAAAAGCAGCCACAGTTACTCCCAAGGCAAAGAGTGATATAGCAAGGCACGGTAAGAAATATGGAAATCTGCAACAAGGAATGCATATCATCATACTTAAACAACATAGAAAAAAAATGCTAATATAAAACATGCAAAGTTCTTATCTAACAGTAAAGGAGATTAAGCATAATAAGTTCACTTACCTTCCAAACAGAGAATCTTTGGAAAAGATATTCGGATACTTCTCTGCTGGCTGAATTACAAAACTTTAGAACATCAAATGAATGCTTTGAAGTGAACAGAGAAACATCTATCGAAATCAGGTGAAACACAACTTATATAGAAACATCTTTCCACAGAAAGATTCAAAAACTTTCGGATTAATAATGAAACTAAAAATTTTCTGCTGAGTTTCAACATGATTGTATTGGAAGGTTGACATCTAACATGTAACTTAGGTCCACAAGCACATGAAAGAAGAGAAACGGAAGTACCTGGGCTAGAAAACCTCCCAGCGCAGGGCCAATAATCAATCCTATGCCCCACGATGTGCTAACCTGAAAATTGAGTAATACTTCTCAAGCTGACGTTGAAGTAAAAGTTCAAAGAACCAAAGCAATATAAAGGTCGATAAAAGCTTACAGTTGACAGGCCTAAGGCTTGGTGCTCTTCACGAAAAATTTCGACTGCATATGCCTGGAGATTGTGCAAGTTAACTATACTTCTGGGTGGTAAAATTGATTAAATATTTCCATTGGTAAGAGAAGCAGTCAAATTGTTGTCCAGAAACACAAATAGAATTTGAGCCTTGTAGTGATAACAAACCTTTATTGGTCCAAGTAAGCCATTCAAACTTCCAAGAAGAAATCTTGTAATTATAGCCATCCAGAAATTTACACTAAGGCCAAAGAGAGTGTTGAAAATTACCCTGAGATGCATTGGCAATTAAAAATTAAGAAAATACAGACATGAGAAGTTGAAGAATATTTCACCATTATTTTAGAAATGTCAACTAGAATTTGAACTTCCATAGAATTTTCACTAACACTGTGATAGTTCCCATGATTATAACAGGCTTTCGACCATAACGATCAGCAAATATTCCCCACAATACAGATGTCAACGCTCTTCCTAGCATAAACGCAGATCCTTCAAAGATATTGAGCATTGTATTAGGATATCATTTGATTGAAGAAAACATGCAGCAATAAAGAGAAAGCAGTGAACACAAGCTCACCCACATAACCAGCATAGGAGCCAATATCTTCCTCTCGTTTTGCAATGTGAAAATCCCTAACCTGAAAACACCAGAATTGAAGGAAGACTACTAGAATCAGCAGCACATTTTTTAAAGTAAAACTGTACAGTTAGCAAATTTTCAATGGGAGAATCTCAAATAAGGTTTTGATTTACATAAGGTGAACAATCATAAACTTACAAAAAGACAAAAGTCATAAAGAAGAACTGTCTGAACTCACCATGAAGTATAGGAATGGAAAGAGAGAGGATATCGGCAGAGCTGAAACATTTGTCGGTGGGAAATTAGGACCAAGACAGATGAAGGAAATCAATGAAAGAGGGCGTTTGGCATAAAATGCTCTTGAAACAATGCAGAATTGCAGAAACAGTGTCATTACTACTATTCAGTCAAATCAAATCCCATCTTCTTCAAACATTCATACTTATAAATCTTTTTGGCTTTGTTAATATGTGAGAATGTCTACAGTTTTATGTTTTTTCTTTATATCCGCAAATGCAATCAGACAAACACATCAATATTATAAAAAAGAAAGGTTGAGCATGATCAAGTTCAGGAAAAAGACATGGCTACTTTGTTATTGCTCACAAAAGCAAGCTTAGCTTTGGAAATCTTTACCGGTGCATAACACAACAATCCATATGGAAACCAGCTGCCGAATGGGTATGCCTCGCTGCAACTCCTTCATTTGATCAACCTTACATCCAGGGCAATTCTCATGGTACTTCTTCTTCAACAGCGGTTCTCTACACTCTTGTGCCATACTTCTTATTGAGCTGAACAACTATATATTCAGCTCAACAAGTTAGTGTCTCCCTCTTTGAAATCCGAGCATCCAAGCCCTTAAATTTTATCCAAAAAAAAAAAACAATCAAAACAAAGAACAGTATGACAGAGTAGCATATAAACAAGGTCCACTGTGTTACAATCCAAGTGCTCTCAAATCAATCATATTTAAAAATATAAAGACGCACTGCAACTGACTTTTAGGTGGCTACCGGGTAGAGAAGAAATGAATACACAGAAGGGTTGGTTTATTTCACAGTGTTCTTCTAAGAACCCAATATGGATCTCAACAAGCTGTCTTCCCTCTTTGAAGTATTTGAAGGCAAAAACAGTCAGAAGAATACAAGAAAATCATGTGCATTCTGAAAGCAAATAAAAAAAATGGAAATTATCATTTTTTTGAGAATATATTCAAACGAAATGAGTCGAGAACATAAGAAAACACACAGACAAAAGACATCTAACACAACTCACTCGGAAATATTCGCATAACAGGTCACAAAAACATTGAATCAAGATGCAAGAAGAGCTTTGTTTACCTGTTTAAAAGGGTGGCCATAAATCAGACCGCTAAGCTACAGCCTAGAGTTATGATTAGGATAGCAGACAGACATCACTGCACACGTCAAACCAAGAAGATGACATGGGAAAGGATTTAATTAATTATATGGACATAATTATATACAGGTAATGCAACACAAACTTGTTTGGAATTACTAGCAGACAATCATGAAATGTCTAGTGTAGTATATCGAAGCAATTCAAATGAAAGACGGAAAAGCTGAGGAATCAAAATTAAAACAGGTTTCCTGAAAAGTCGACCAGTATAACATGTTTCGAAGTAGCTGTCATTTGTCAGTCACGGGTTACGTGCATTGATTTGCAAGGCTACAAATTTTGGAAAAGACAGAAAAGCCTTTCTCTTGGCCGTCTATGACTAATACCTGCTTTCAGGTTTCATCTGCATTGCAATTTGCAATTTGTATAGAACACTGTCATTTGGTAAGATAATTTGTGAGGGCATAAATAATTAAAAATAACTACACTTTTTAAATTAAAGGAGTTTAATCAGATGATAAAAAAAAATATTTCTTATTTCTGGCTAATATATTTCGAGATTAAAATTTTAAATATATCAAAACAATTGAAAGATGCACTTTAAAAATGTTACAGAATCCAAATAAAATTTTAAAACATGTATTTTTAATACAGAAAAGTCAATTTATTTATTTTGGAAATAGTCTTATTTATTTCCAACTCAGATTACATCCGGAAAACGACAAATCTATGCTTGTGAAAGGAAAGCACGGCCAGAAATAATAAATAGAAGAAAGGAAAGTATGGCCAGAAAAAAAAATAGAAGAAAGCAAAGGTTGTGGCTGCTAGATTATGATGATTTGACGTAAATCATACTTTACATAGTCGCCACAAACCATACGTAATTGCAATTTTTCAATATATAAAATGAAGTCAATGAGGTATTAGTTTAATAGAAAAGAAGAGCTCATAAAATTTTAAAGTCTCTTATTTAAGTATTAATTGTGTGAGAATTCGTAAGTTTAATTATGTAATTAATTTATTGTTGTTGCCAAAAATAACAATAAATATTTGTTGACGTCAAATCTTCGATCTTTGTATTAGTCTGTCTCCAACGAATCCTCTGCGCGCGTACTCCGATGCTTAAGTCAGACAGGGTTTTGGTAGGATTTCAGTAGGTAAATAGAGCTTAGGGTTTAAGAATGATACCTGTGACTTATTTATAGGAGTTGTTTTGCGCGTAATTACCTTTAAGCCCCACAGCTTAAATAATAACCCAATGGATCATTTATGAGCCTTCTGAGTCCTCTTTCCTCTTGAGCTTAGGTTATTATTTGGCTCAATGGTCTTCAGCTTGACTTATAGAAAAGCCCAGTAATAAATGACCTAGTCCACATCAATTGCTCCCCACTCTTTTACAAGGTTTACCTTGTGAAAGAGTATATAAAGAATGGGCTTTTCAAATTCTTGTGCTACCCTCTTCCTGGGATTGTCACAAGAGTCTTTGCATCTTCACTTGAGGGCTCAACTAATGAACTTCATTATTATTTGTAGCAGAAACGACATCGTGTCATCATTTCTTTTGTCAAATGCCTTCTATTAGCCAAGAGGAAGAAAACCGAATCTGGGTTAAGGCCATGAGAGCACATCGTCCAGAAGTGCCATAAGCGGATGCATATGTTCTTATCTGGTTTCATCATATGTGATTTGTACTTGGCATGCTCTTGATTAGTTGAAGCCCGATCCAGATGCTGAGAATTCGAAACCTTTTCTGAGGATAGGCATTTATAAAGATCTATCTGATCTTACCAATCCTTAAGAGCCTTTTCATTGACTCGAGATGGTCGGGGTTCTCACAGGCTTAGACGAAGATGATTTAGATAATTATAGCACCTCAGGGCGTATATGCTTGGGTGCCTGTTAGTATCGATGCTCCTTTTGAGGCAGAAGTTAATCTAGAGTGCTCCCCAGTTTTTGGTGAAAGAGCTTAGTCTTTTACAAACAGATCAACCCATTTTTAAACTCATCTACAGAAGCGACTACACATTTACCTTGTATTAGTCTCACGTAATAATCAGGCTTTCCTCGTGCACTTTTTTTTTGCTTTAAGTTCTTTTACATATGGGGCTTAGGTTACTCAATTACTGCTTCGAGCTCAAGCACTTCATGCATGACTTACATCACACACTTTTCGCTTTAAGTAAATGCGTGGCGTACATCGCACATTTTTCGCTTCAGGCTTTTGGTTTGCCCGTCTCGCACCCTTTTGTGCTTAGGGACTTTTCATTTGCCCATCTCGCACACTTTTCGCTTAGGGACTATCGAATTTGCCCGTCTCGCACTGTTTTGTGCTTAGGGACTTTATAAGAATATAACATCGCTTTTATATCCGGAATGCCAATATAAAACGTTTGCATGCACTTTGTCAATCAATTGTAGTACACATCCAATGATAAAATTGTGACGTACCTCGTACCATACCTCATAGCCTGCATACTTTGTGCTCCCCAAGTTTTTCTTTGCAACTTTTTGTGTCCAAAGAAGAACTTTTACTGGAGTATTGGTCCTGTCTTGCGTACTATCTGCTTAAGGACTTGTTAGAATATAATATCGTTTATATCCGAGATACCGACATAAGGCGTTAAACATAATATGATAAGATTGTAACGTACCTCGTTTAAAGATATTTTTGCCCGTCTCGCACCCTTTTGTGCTTAGGGACTTTTTGTTTTGCTCGCTTGGGGACTTATTTTTGCCCGTCTCGCGCATTTTTCGCTTAGAGACTTATTTGTGCCCATCTTGCGCATTTTTCGCTTAGGGACTTATTTGTACCCGTCTCGCGTCTTCTTTTCGCTTAGGGTCTTATTTGTGCCCGTCTCGCGCATTTTTCGTTTAGGGACTTATTTGTGCCCATCTCGCGTCTTCTTCTCGCTTAGGGTCTTATTTGTGCCCGTCTCGCGCATTTTTCGCTTAGGGACTTATTTGTGCCCGTCTCGCGTTTTCTTCTCGCTTAGGGTCTTATTTGTGCCCGTCTCACGCATTTTTCGCTTAGGGACTTATTTGTGCCCATCTCGCGTCTTCTTCTCGCTTAGGGTCTTATTTGTGCCCGTCTCCGCATTTTTCGCTTAGGGACTTATTTGTGCCCGTCTCGCGTCTTCTTCTCGCTTAAGGTCTTATTTGTGCCCGTCTCGCTCATTTTTCGCTTAGGGACTTATTTGTGCCCGTCTCGCATCTTCTTCTCGCTTAGGGTCTTATTTGTGCCCGTCTCACGCATTTTTCGCTTAGGGACTTATTTGTGCCCATCTCGCGTCTTCTTCTCGCTTAGGGTCTTATTTGTGCCCGTCTCGCGCATTTTTCGCTTAGGGACTTATTTGTGCCCGTCTCGCGTCTTCTTCTCGCTTAAGGTCTTATTTGTGCCCGTCTCGCGCATTTTTCGCTTAGGGACTTATTTTTGCCCGTCTCGCGTCTTCGGCCAGCTTCTGTTTTTTTTCTTCTTCTATTCCTGCAGCATGTCTATCAAACATGGAGGATTATCATAGTACATATAAAAATAACTGGCCTTTCGTTTCATAATGTAGTATTTTCAATTAAGTGGAATAAGCAACAATATAATTGCAGCAAATGTTAAAACAATAATAGCAAATGTTTACCACCAGTACCATTCCAAGTCTCTGTCTTTGAAAAATCTGAGTGCTGTGATGTTTTGCTGTCAATCATGGATTGTGCACTAAGTCGTGCCTCGGTACCAGTAATCTATCTTCACGAGCTTACCACAAGTTGTTTTCGATTGAACCAAGCTCTTCCTGGCTTGCTGCCTTTCACGACAGTGGCTAGTGCCTACCTCAGACACCTGCCTAATTCAATCACAATTGTTAGAGTGGATACGAAAATTGAAAACATCGTATGAGAGTACCTCAGATCTGGTTACCACCCTTATGTCTCTGCTTGAGTGTGTTTGCAATTTTCGTTATGCCAAGCAGTCACTTGTATTGATACTCCAGAATGCTATGTATAGGGGTTTACAAAGGAGACACAGCCTTGATCTTGACACCCTAAGCTGGCACATCCTTGTCTTGCTTAAAGGACTCATGAAGCCGACCTTATATAGGCAAACCCTCTTTCACATGTGTGGTTGTCAATATGCTAAGTGTGTGGCTCTTAAGCCACTTCTAGATGTTTGCTAGAGCAGTTCTTGAAAGCTTCTATGTCAGACGATCGACAGATGGGCCGAAGGAAGCTTTTGGACATTCTGTCGGATTAGTGCGCGCACTAGGTCTAGAAGATTCTAGATCATTTCGCTCAGATCCCGCACTTGGGAGTGCGCTTAGATCGTCAGTTTCAAATGTGCTCGCCAAAGTTGTTTCTAATGGGCGAACCAGTAGTTTGGATTCCGTACTTGCCAGCGTTGCTAGTCATTGTCGAAAGGCATGACTTGGGTGTTCTTTACTTGCCTGCATTGTGCTAACGGGGGAATCTTGCGTATAGGTGCTGTGTTTACCTAATTTTCTTCTCTGTCATTTTATCAAAGTGGGGAGCTTGTGGCGTGCGAGAACCCTATCTCATCCAAGGCTTGTTGCGCGTGGGAGCTCCCCTATCACCCAAGACCTATCGCGTGCGGGAGCTCTTGTCTTGTACAAGGCCTGTCACTCTTCTTGGCTTTGAAGTTCAATTTGACAACGAAGAAGATAAGGTTGCCCATGTTCTAGTCGTGTCACCTTTCGAGCGACAGATTGTTCTGTAGCATAACGTCTTGCATGCAACTGACTATTCAAAAGAGTGGCATCTTTGTGAGATCTTTAATAGTGGTCCCTCTTTCTCGCCATTTTGGCTATCGCACTCATGAGCCACCTCTCGCAGAAAGAGTCTGCCACGTGGAACCTTGTCGCCAAAATTTGTCATGTGCGTGCCTGTGCTCGCCGAATTGAGGACATGGTTGTCGCCCATTCCTTGTACTCTGCCGCCAGAGATCTTTCAGGTGACAGGCTGGGCTCTGCCCATTCCGTGTACTCAATCACCAGGGAACTTTTGGGGGATAGGCAGGGTCGTAGCCCACTTCTCGTATTCTACCGCCAGAGATCACTACCTGCCGCCAAATATGTGACTGGTTGTAGCCTCAGCTTTTTCTTTCTCTTCTTTTGTCTTTCCATTTTTTGCGGCACAAACCCTTTTATTTTTACAGTATTTAGCGTACCTTTACACCATATAGCTCCCCAAGTTCTTCTTTGAAACAGTGTTGTCATTTCTGTTCAAAGATGAATTTTTTCTCGAGAGTTGTGCTTGATGATGTACAGATTTACGTTCGCTCGTTTCGAGCCCTTCGTTCAGTTTTTTTTTGGGCGAGCTCATCTAGCATTGTGCACACACCTCTGCCAGACCCTTCTGCCTATTCCTTGCTTGCCCATCTAGATCTTTTCTTGTGCCTTGACACATGCTTTACCAAGCGAGCCTTGTTGCGGGGGTTGGGCTGTGGCGTTGGTCATGCAATCGCCACATGCCACTCAATCACAAAAAGTGTCTGCTGTAGTGGTCTTGTGTTCGTCACATGACACTGCATTCATCAGCATTGCTTTACACCTTGTGTGCTGAAGGCTAGGCTTACGAGGGTTATTCGCTCACCTAGAATGCTTGCCGTGTGACTTTTTCTCGCTCGTATGGCTGTTGCATAGGACGAATCGCTTTATTGCAATATATCCTATCGAATGTGCTCATCATTACCTTTTAGCTATTGGGCAAACATGCAACTTGGGATTAGTGCTCTTGTATTTGCATTATCGCCTTGCGTACGGTGAATTGACCTGTACGGTGAATTCGTCCTTGGCCGAATTTGCAACACCCCTAAAAGGCCACATTCGGCTCAAGAGAAGCAAAGGAAAGATCCGAGTTAGCATAAGCATAAGAGGTCTTGAAGTCGGCACTCGCCCCATTGTTGGAGGTCTTGCCAGAGCCTACTAGTAGGTAGTGGTGAGGTGGGCTCCTTCAACAAGCTTGAAAGCACCTTACTTCTTTCTTAATCTACATGATTATGAATGATATCATACGTATTTCGAATCCTTTTCAGGGCAGTTCAAAGGTACGAGAGATAAGGAAAACAGAAAAGATTATCGTTCCCTCACTACCACAGATCCATATGCTTAGTAAAAAAGTAGGGTAGACAGAGTCTTTGTCTAAAGCATCCGATTTAGTCCATGAGGAGGAAGAAAAAATACCGGTGTCGATATGCCACCGCCTGCTGCATGGCTATAGAAATGTTTTAAAGCATAAGACGATTTCCTTCTTGCAACAGTTGTATTCTTTTTATGATTTTTTTTTACTTCTTAATACTTGAAGGAGAAAGATAAGCTTTTGCCGATAGCTTTATATTTGGCATGGTTTTCATACACGCCTTGAAGTCAAACGACTACACTGCAATTCCTCAACAACTCAAAGATCAGCTGACTGAGAGGTACCCAGGTGCAAGGCGAGCTTATCTGAAAACAGGAGGTGATTTCCCATTTCTTTTCTGCCCATATGAAGTCAACCTACATCTGAGACTAGTTGGGAGGTGCTCTCGCCTAAGCATGTCGCGCGCGGGAGGTGCTCTCGCCAAAAGCATGTCACGCACAGAGGTGCTCTCGCCTAAGCTTATCACGCACAGAGGTGCTCTCGCCAAAGCATGTCGCGTACGGGAGGTGCTCTCGCCTAAGCTTGTGGCACGCGGGAGGTGCTTTCGCCTAAGCTTGTAGCACGCGGGAGATGCTCTCGTAAGCATGTCACGCACAGAGGTGCTCTCGCCTAAGCATGTCGCGCGCGGGAGGTGCTCTCGCCAAAGCATGTCGCGTACGGGAGGTGCTCTTGCCTAAGCCTGTCGCATACGGGAGGTGCTCTCGCCTAAGCCTGTCGCACGCGGGAGATGCTCTCTCCTAAGCATGTCACGCACAGATGTGCTCTTGCCTAAGCATGTCGCGCACGGGAGGTGCTCTCACCAAAGCATGTCGAGTACGGGAGGTGCTCTCGCCTAAGCCTGTCGCACGCGGGAGATGCTCTCGCCTAAGCATGTCACGCACAGGGGTACTCTCGCCTAAGCATGTCGTGCGCGGGAGATGCTCTCGCCTAAGCATGTCACGCACAGAGGTGCTCTCTCCTAAGCATGTCGCGCGCGGGAGGTGCTCTCGCCAAAGCATGTCGCGTATGGGAGATGCTCTCGCCAAAGCATGTCACATACGGGAGGTGCTCTCGCCTAAGCCTGTCGCACACGGGAGGTGCTCTCGCCTAAGCATGTCACGTACGGGAGGTGCTCTCGCCAAAAGCATGTTGACTTCTTAATACTTGAAGGAGAAAGATGAGCTTTTGCCGATAGCTTTATATTTGGCATGGTTTTCATACACGCCTTGAAGTCAAACGACTACACTACAATTCCTCAACAACTCAAAGATCAGCTGACTGAGAGGTACCCAGGTGCAAGGCGAGCTTATATGAAAACAGGAGGTGATTTCCCATTTCTTTTTCGCCCAGATGAAGTCAACCTACATCTGAGACTAGTTGGGAGGTGCTCTCGCCTAAGCATGTCGTGCGCGGGAGGTGCTCTCGCCAAAAGCATGTCACGCACAGAGGTGCTCTCACCTAAGCTTATCATGCACAGAGGTGCTCTCGCCAAAGCATGTCGCGTATGGGAGGTGCTCTCGCCTAAGACTGTCGCACGCGGGAGGTGCTCTCGCCTAAGCCTATCGCACGCGGGAGGTGCTCTCGCCTAAGCCTGTCGCACGCGGGAGGTGCTCTCGCCTAAGCATGTCACACACAGAGGTGCTCTCGCCTAAGCCTATCACGCACAGAGGTGCTCTCGCCAAAGCATGTCGAGTACGGGAGGTACTCTCGCCTAAGGACCTGTCACACATATCGTCCAAAGCCTGTCGCCAGGGGTCTGTTTGGTGAGAGATAGCTATCGCCCTAGGCTAACAGAAGAGAGTCTTTCGCGCAAGGATCGGTTTGTCGCGAGAGATAGCTCTCGCCCAGGCAAACAGGGGGGTCTCTCGAAAAAGGATCTTTCTGCGCGCGAGAGATAGCTCTCACCCAATGCTAACAGTGGAGTCTCTCGCCATAACTTTGTCGGGGGAGAGATCTATTCTCTCATCATGCCGAGGGTTGTCGCATGTTTGTGGCGCGTGAATGAATCTGTCGCATGTACCTCGCGCGCGACAGACTATTCTGTCGCTTGAAACTTTGCGTGCGATAGACTATTTTGTGGTGTAACTTGTGCACCTTGCCGCAGCCCACGTACCTTGTCTTCCGCAGATCGTCTTTCACCATTTTTTATGGCTTTTCTGTTTGTTTCCCACATACGGCGCCAATTGTTGTTGCCAAAAACAACAATAAATGTTTGCTGACGTCAAATCCTCGATCTTTGTGTTAGTCTGTCTCCAACGAATCTGCGAAATAGAAAAAGTCAGAGGGGCGCAAGGGTTTTTCCCTGCGCGCGCACTCCGATGCTTAAGTCAGACAGGGTTTTGGCAGGATTTCAATAGGTAAATAGAGCTTAGGGTTTAAGAATGATACCTGTGACCTATTTATAGGAGTTGTTTTGCGCGTAATTACTTTTAAGCCCCACAGCTTAAATAATAACCCAGTGGATCATTTATGGGCTTTCTGAATCCTATTTTCTCTTGGGCTTAGGTTATTATTTGGCTCAATGGTCTTCAGCTTGACTTATAGAAAAGCCCAGTAATAAATGACCTAGTCCACATCAATTCGGTTAATTCAAATTATTTTTATAATAACATATAACATTTGATTAGAATTATAATTTAATTTATCATTTTTATTAATATATATAATAAAAGTAATAGGTAAAAAAATAGTATAGGGGTCGAGAAGATGAAAAACGCAATCTGTGGCGAATGAAAAACTTAATTAAAAAAAATATTGGTAAGTTGCAGAGGATAAAATCTGTGGTGCAGCCGACCCAAAAAAATAATTAAAATTAGGTTTAATTAAATAATTTTTTATCTTGTTAAATTTTATTTGATTTTTTAAAAACTTTTGAAATTTAATTTCAAAATTATAATATAAATATGTGTTTTAAAACCGAGTTTTCAAGTTAAAAAAAAAAAATTAAAGATCCTGTTAGTTGCTATAAGAATGGTTGATACTAGAAAAAATTAAGTGTCTTTATTAATTTATTTATTGATGATACTAGTATTGATCCTACTGGTTGCTAATGCTACACTAGAGAGAATATGTATTTTTTTTTTGTTGATTGGAAGAGAGAATATGTTTAGTAAAGAATATACCAAAACTTTAATACAATCGAATAAGAGTTCAATAGTTAAATGATAATTTAGTTGTATATATTGAAAAAAAAAAGCATTCAAAAGTATTGATAACAAAATCATTGTGTAATTTTTTTCAAAATATAAAACCATGTTAAGGAAAATGGTAAAAATTTTAATAATTAAGACTGAATATGAAAGCTTTAGTTATTATTATTAATTAATATACATGAATCAAGCCCCACTAAATAAAATTATTGACGCCCCCACTGGCAATGAGTGATGATGACATTGCAAAAGTAGCAAAAGGCATTGCAATTGTAATTATATGTTGTATTGTACCCCAGTTGAATACTTTAGCCATGCGGAAGCAGAAGCAGAAAAACTAAAAAATTAACTATTCTAAGTCTAAGCCAACAACAGTTGACGCGGTCAGAAAAGCAGTAGAGCAAGTTAGAAAAACTAAAAAATTAACTATTCTAAGTCTAAGCCAACAACAGTTGACGCAGGCAGAAATATTGTCCCCTACTTATCTCTCAAGTAACCTTCAATTTTTGGCGCACATGCAAAATATGCATGTAGGGATGTACCCCAAAAGCCTCGTCCACCTACCATCAAAAAATAAAAGTAAGGCATATCGTAAGAATATTTAGTTTTTACTACTAAGGCGTAATATAATTACTAGAAAATAAATGAAAACTTTATGAAGTAGTAATAGAAAATCACAATGATCAGTAAATCCACTTTTTCATGTTTTTCATCGTGTCTTCCTTTTCCCTTTCAGGTCTACTCTCCAACTCTTGTTTAACCCTAAAATTTTTTAAACTTAGACTATGATTTTGGGCTGATTTGGAGCAATCCACGAGTAATTTTGGGAGCCAAATGCACCGGAGAGAGCATTTTGGTCCCCCATGGCATCAATTTTTAGAAATTAAATATTTCATCGGAGTGGAATGCTTATCATATTATCCATTTTTTAATATTTAACATTAATTATTGGAAAATTTAGTTTTTTACTTTTTATTTAAAAACGTTACAATATTTTTATTAATTTATTATAATAAATAAAAATTTATTATTATATAGTAAATTAATATATGTATAAATATACATAATTTTTAAAAATATTTAATAACAAATGTATGTTCGCTATAAAAATAATTTTTAATTTATTAACAAAAATATTAGTTGATAAAAATAACTTTAATTTTTAATTATGTATCTAATTTATAAAAACATAAAATATATACTATAAATTTCATTATACACTATTTTTATATAATGTCATCTTTATAATTGTGCCGATGTCATCTCTTTTCCTTGATCTTGAAGATATTGCTGGTGAGTTTACGAAACTCAATCTATTAGCACAGAGACGACCATAGTGCAATTATACCTCTTGGAGGTTCATGGCTATTAGAGCGTATCATCGTTAGAAGTTGGACATTTGGATGGCTTGGTTTGCTACAACCTTGCCTTGGTGTGTGTAGTGCAAGTGGGAGTGAAAGGTTGAGATTACGAGATCCCTTGACAAGGTAAAAATTATTAAACTTCATTGTTTGCTACAATATGCCATTGTCGATTTTAAGCTTTTATCATAAAGATCCTTTGTGGTTTCAAGTGCTTTAAAACACAGTGTGTTTATATTCCACTATGTAATTTTGATTATGTTTGATTAAGCATGAGCCGAAACCCTACATTAGCATCTGAGCCTTGTTTGATAAAAGATTGAAATGAAGTTATTGATTTATTTCCATTGATGCATATTGTTACAACCCGAAGGTCGCAATAGTATCTCTTTCATGTGTGGATGCACAGAAAATTAGGATTAATTTTTCGCTTTTCTATACTTAATTTGTCTAAGTGCAGTATAGTGAAATTTATTTAGGGACGTTAACTCACACCCCTATTTTTATCACTTTGCCCAGATTAAGTACCTGTACAAAACTCATAGTTGATGTACAGATAAATAATTCTCACAATGGCAGTTGATTTATAGTCTTGCATTATTATCTTGAGATTCACCATATTTCTTTCATTTAATAAATCTAATTTTCTCCACATCATCAGTCTCTATCCAATTATTACATTTCACCTATATGGTTTCTTATCTACTTGCTTAATTACTTGTCCATACCATCATATCATATATTTATACTCATGCAAGCATCAACAGTTCCATAAGTTATCGTTAACGCAGTCTAGATACTATTTACTACTTTAGGTTACATCTCATCTATAATACTGAATCAAAAGCAGCTTGAAATTTATATTAAGTACAAAAGAATAGTGTATACCCAAAATGCTCAAAATAATCCTCTTGGAGAGTTGGGACGATATTTCAGGCCTCAATAGCTTTCGGAAAGATCCGAAATACTTCTTCAACTCTATGCTCAATCTGAAAAATGTTAGAATGGAGCTTAATGAGCAAGGCTCAGCAAGTCAATTATATAAGTGCAGAAGTAGCTTTATACTGTCCTAAATGCAATGCATGAATCCACTCCATCAAATAACTTTTCTATTGTAACCAATATGTACTTTTACAGATATCATGCCCTAATGGATTCTAACCCGGTACCCGTATTCATAAGCAGCCAAAATCCAATTCATAGTTTAATACAAATCTCGACATATACAATTGATCATCCACTAACATACCATATCATATCACTTTTATGTCATTCATCCGCACTCAATAATAATCCACATTTGTCTTTGTACATCTCAAAACCCTAACCCATGCAGTACACGTAGTATGATTTCGAAGTTCATATGTAATAATTATAAATTATGCTAAGTGAAAGAAACCGTTATAAAAAAACATTGATGCTATCATAGGTATTAAAGCATATGTCGAGATTTAAGTCATACTTAAACTCGATTGAAACATGTAAAACAATCAAAATCAATTCCCAAGGCCGAGACATTGCTTCGGCTCATGGTCTAAAATACATAAACCAATATCAAGTATGGTTTCCAAAATCAAAGCATGAGTAATAATCAATCAAGTCAATGTGGTGGAGATATGGCATAATCAATCAAGTATCAACTATCAATCAATAAAGACTTAATTCCATTGTAGCAATCACTGGTTCAGAAAGGCCCCAATGGAGAAAGGCTGTACCTATGGCCATGGTAAACTCCGGTCTCATTGATCAGATAAGGGTCCAAACTTATGCCAGAGCTTGTCGACACGTCCAAAAACCTTATCAGAACCCATCTAATAAGTCTGCATGTATGCCTAAGAGCACCGCTCACTCAGGTGTGTCTATTTATACTTTATTGATGTCAATATACACATGCTAAAATCTCAAAACAGTTCATCTAATTCAATCATCTCAGAAAACATGAAAACCTTTTCAATTTTGTTCATAAATCGTTTAAATTTGTATCTGTATGCATCATGCTCTCTTTCAATCTTGCTGAACTTACAAAACACAACACATTCATTTAAGCATCTCAAATCAAAGCATTTTCGATAAAACTCATGTTATGTAATTTGTATATGTTCAAAGCCATGAAGTAAACATGAGTCTAAATCTCATGATACGCAGAATGTAGATGCAGTTCTACAATTATGTTGTCAAATTCAATATCAATCAAAGCACACATCACCTTATAATTAAATCTTTACCTAGTAACTTTGATATCCTCAAAATTAGTGTTTACCAATCATGTTCATTCATCAAATTCAATATCACAGAACTGATATTAAGACCCTCACAACCAGTATGAGTCCTCTTAGTATCTCACCAATATTTAAATATTATAAAACCAAAAAAAATCATCAAAACATCAAGATAATGCAATATCGTTAATTTTAAATCCAAGACTTATCCACAACCAAATACCGAGATATTTCACCCATCAGAACATCATCACATATCCAAATTTCTCAATAATTCTCCAAAACTTGATATTCAGCTATATATCACTAAATTGATATTAAAATAATTTATATTGCTAGTTCATTCGATTAAGCAATCCTGTATGACCTAAACAATATAAATCTACCGCAAACTTATATAAATGTCTTACCAACTCCTATGCTCGTGGCTCGTGCTTCGAGCCTAGCCCAAACTCAAGTTTTTACCTTAACGCCTTCTCACACCTTAAATATGATGGTATCGAGTTATTGCCAATTTACAAGAGTTATCTTCTAATTTAATTTAATAATATGAGCACTCCGGAGTTGTCTTACTGATTTAAAGTTTATCATGCGTGAATTCCAAGCTTCGTGTGCATGCACTGCGCACTCGTTTCACGTGTACGCCGGATTTGGTGCGCGTGCAACTTTAAATATGGCCAATTCACTTAGTATCACTTTACTAAAGTTCGAAATATATATAAATATATAAATATATTTATACACACACACACACACACACACATATATATATATATATATATATATGAATATCTATATTTATATATACATATGTTTTCCCATTTCTTTTCTTTATTTCTTTCTTTTCTTTCCTTTTTTTTTCTTTTCCTTCTTTCTTACCTTGCTTTCTTGGCTGGTAAAATAGAGCACTCAAGCCCTTACAAATAGCCTTGGTTCGGCCTCTCTTCTAGCCTTTGTTGAGCTCCAAATTCAGCCCGCAAGCACACCAACTCAGCCTCCGATACAGCCTTGATCAGCCTCCTAACAACCACCCAAAAGCAGCACTCACAGCCTAAAAAATCTCCTCTGCACAGCAAGGGCGGAGCCCCTTGGGGCCCAGTGGGGGCTCAAGCCCCCACTGGCCTAAATATAAAAGTTTTAATATTATATTTATAAAAATAGTATTTAATATTCACAAAATTTTATTCAATATTCTTTTTATTTTATGTACTTTAGTATTGATTTTTAAGGTTGAAAAAAATTACGATTTTATTATAAAAAATGTTTGAGATTCGAAAGTATAAAGCGTATCCATTAATTTATTCGTTATTGACATTAATATTAATTTTATCGGTTGTTACGTAAATAATACATTTTTAACTATGAATATGTTAATTTCTATTTACGTAATCAAATGATTAATTAATACTTAAATGATAAATTCATTGTATACCTTGAAAAATATATCTTTCAAAATATTGATAACGAAATTCATTTTATTATAAAAAATGTTTGAGATTCGAAAGTATAAAGCATATCCATTAATTTATTCGTTATTGACATTAATATTAATTTTATCGGTTGTTACGTAAATAATACATTTTCAACTATGAATATGTTAAACTTCTATTTATGTAATCGAATGATTAATTAATACTTAAAAGATAAATTCATTGTATACCTTGAAAAATATATGTTTCAAAAAAATTGATAATGAAACTATTTTAAAATATAAAATCATGTTAAAAGCAGGTAAAAATTTTTAAACAATTATTCTTAGATACATTGAAGCTCCCACTAAATAAATTCTTTGGCTCCGCCACTGCTGCACAGTGCCATGAATCTGGTCCCTTGCAACTGCTCTTACACCCCACTGTTTCTCTCTTCAAAGCCTTGTGTCTAGCCTTTAAAAAGACACACAAAGTAGCCACCAAGCAGCAGCCGAACAACACCTCTGTACGTTCTTGTTCAGGCCACCCGAAGGCTCCCTGTTTTAGCTTTATATAGATGCTTGAACACCACCCCGAGGCAGCACCAAACTAACTTCCAAACTCAGCTCATAATCAGTCTTTGATCCACATCAACACAGCCACGTACGCCTCTTGTTTCAGCCCTATAAAGACTGCCTTCACCTCCCCGAACGCTAGCTGCTGCCTCCTTTTCTTGTCAAGCCCTTCCTCTCTTGCTCAGCAGCCTCGCTTTACCTCTCCCCCATGCTTCACCACTGCTTGAACCGGTAACTGAAACCAAAACCACCATTTTCAGCTTTTAAGAGTTACATAGTCTCAAACAATCTTGCAAAATGCCAGCCGAACCAAAACCAAATCTTGCAAACCACCATGTTCTTGTTCTATTTTACAGCAGCTCAAAGATAGCCCTCAACTTGTCTCTGTTCTGCCTCTCTTTCACGTGATTTCGCCGCCGTTCCAGCCCCCTTCACTGACGTCTTAGCTTTCTCAGTTCTCTCTTCCTTGACACGATTCCCTCTCCTCCAAAACCGAGCCTCACTTCATCTTTGTTTTTCTTCCTGAATCGGCCATGGCAGCAACTTCCATTGACCCCTGTTTTTGCTCACCATTCAGCTCTCAGTTCTCTCTTCTCCGATATCTCTCTCTCTCTCTCTTCCTGCACCGAGTCACCTCACTTCAGCTTCGGTTTGCTATCTTTCGGTATTTCTTCTCTTTTAAAATTGGCCTTACTTCTCACCTGTCTCTCCTCTCTTCACTTTCATCCTTCTTTTCTTTTCTTTTTCTTTTTTTTTTATGAAATTTTTTTTTCTTTCTTTTCAATATAATATAAAATATATATTTATATAATTTTATATGTAGGTGACAGCGAAGGCTTACCACAGCCGGCCCATATGTCCACCAAATCCTACTTTCTTTCTTTCTTTATATATATATATATATATATATATATATATATATATATATATATATATATATATATATAAAATTCTTCTATTTCACATTTGCTTATATATAACATATACTTGTTTCTTATTCAATTTAGTATATTATACACTTGCACATATATATTTATTTATTTATCCATTCCTATATCCTAATATATACATTTTATATATATCTTAGGAAATAAATATTTCCATACATGAATATACTTTATTATACCAATCTATATATATTTTATATTTCATAGTTTTATAAAATAGCTATCATGTATTTAGAGATATATATTTATTCTTGTATGTCTAGATATAGTTATATGTATATATATTTATATTTATACATATTTATTTATATATGTATATGTACATATGTTAAAACGTATGCGTGCATGTACGTTGTATGCATGCACGTTGCGTGTATGAGTTGGCATATGCGTATATGTAAACATGTGTGTGAAATTCGCGTACCCTATTCATGTTGGTTTAAAGTGCATCGTATATAAGGTGCACGTGCACATTTCACACCATTCACGACTTTTATTATCGAAGATTTCATTTCGATAATTTCGAACCCTAATTCATATATCTAAAATTCACAATTACATTATTGCATTACAAGACTTATAATTACACATGGAGTACATAATCGGTTTTAAGAAATATTGCGGTTCTAACACATATGATGCATGTAAGAGCCTCGTCCGTCTCACCAGGCCGTCGGCGAGTATCCTTTTGGTTATCACACATGCCCCAGGTTTACTCTTATAACATCGTCAAGGCCTCGCTCGTATCACCAGGCCGTCGGCGAGCATCCCTTAGGCGATCACACACGCCCCAGGTTTGCCTTGACAACGAGAGTAGGCGATCGCCCAACACTCACTAACAAGGTATTGTTCGCTCTAGGAGGTCGCCCGCCCTCACGGCTTTGTCCCAAGGCGCCTGAAGAACTCAGGATAATGCCTTGAGCGCGTTTTCTAAGGCTCGAACTCTGGCATCCTTAGATACCCGAGCCTTACACTCATGATAAGTGTAAAGCTCGGGTATCTAAGGATGCCAGAGTTCGAGCCTTAGAAAATGCGCTCAAGGCATTATCCTGAGTTCTTCAGGCGCCTTGGGACAAAGCCGTGAGGGCGGGTGACCTCCTAGAGCGAACAATACCTTGTTAGTGAGTGTTGGGCGATCGCCTACTCTCGTTGTCAAGGCAAACCTGGGGCGTATGTGATCGCCTAAGGGATGCTCGCCGACGGCCTGGTGATACGAGCGAGGCCTTGACGATGTTATAAGAGTAAACCTCGGGCGTGTGTGATCGCCAAGGGGATACTCGCCGACGGCCTGGTGAAACGGGCGAGGCTCTTACAATGCATGTTCGGTGTTTGATAAAATTGTTTAATGAATCAACCTTTATAATAACATATTATAAATATGAAATCAATTTCGAAAATTGATTATAATTATTGATTCTTATTTTTTAAATAAATATTTAAACAAATGAAACATTGTATGTAAAGAAAGTGATCAATAGATTTTGATGAATTTGTATACACTATCAAAAAAGGGCTTCATTGACTGATATTTACTGACGAAATTGTCTGTAGACACTGAATTTTGTCCGGGTCAACAAACGAATCTGAATTGATTGATCCATTAGGCTCAATATTGATAGCCTAATTTCGTTCACTAAAATGAACTAAATGAATTTGTTGGAGTCAAATATAACTTGAATCATTTGATTTAAGAGATAAATTCTATGTTACAAAGTTGATCCAAACACCATGTATTGAACTATTAAATTTGAAAAGCCTAGTTGAATTAGTTCATTTGACATTTTAAAATCCATCTTAAAATCCCGAATTAAGGTTTATGGGCTTCAAGGCCCAAGGGCCTGCTCGTATTATTTACATATATTTTTTACCTTTTTATTTTATTTTTATTTTTCTTTATTTTTATTTTTACTTTTACTTTTACTTAATTTTTATCTAACCAACAATTCAATGGGGTAGTGTTCCTCATACCCGTGGCCGCTCCAATCACCCTATAGGCTGAAACCCAGCCACAGCTATAGTTCCCTTCCCCATGAGCATTGACACCGGCCACCATTATAGTATCCCTTCCCCGTGAGCATTGACCCAATCTCATCCCATCTTTGCCAACCAAGCACCCTCCTTCTATAAAAACCCCGATTGTTCAACAAAAGGAGGAGGCAACAACAGATAGCAAAAAAAAAATCACCAAAAAAAGAAAGCCGAAGAAGCTTTTTTTCTGCCATATCTAAACCACCAATCCCCACCGTGACCAGCCACCATGCCGCCACCACTGCATTGGCCTCTCCCAAATTCCAACAACCCATAACCCTCTTTTGAAACTCATATACACAAACCACAACTCTGAACACCCACTTTCAATCCAAAGCCCCAAACATCCACAGAAGTAAAGTATGAAGATTTGAGGAGAGGAAAAAGGAAAGTTGAAAAGCCTCATTTCGGATTTCCTTTTGAGGAGAGATTGTTGGACAAGAAGCACGGCTATAGGTGCTCTTGGTGGTAACTGAAGCGAGGAACAAAAAGCAAGTTGGACGGTTAGAGCTAGGCCGACGCGTGAAGCTAGAGGGAAACGCAAACAAAGAAACGGAAAGAAAGAGGCAATTTGGTATGAACACATATTCCTTTTAGATTTCTTTGGGTTTATGCTTATGTCTAATTTGCTTGTTGACTGATTGACCCTGCAATGACATACTTACACGTTTATCCTAAATACATATTAAACTAGCTTTACGGATGGATGGATGAACTCATGCTTGTACGTGTTGTCTGTGTACCATATACACGAGTAGTTATTGGTAATGGCTTGTGTGGTGATGTGTGTGTATTGCTTTTTACATATTATTATTTCCACTGCTTCCAATGAACAAAAAAAGTATAAATATTTCCAATGTTTCCAGACAGCTGCTTTGACACGCAGACTTTTATGGCATGCGACTTAACTATTATCTAGTGAATTGTTGCAAATTGTACATATTTATATTTGTTGAGCTGTCAAGAAAATTAACCAAAGCTAATAATATATTGAAAGCAAGAGTAAAAAACGAAATATAAGAAGACAAGAAATCATCATTTAAATTTGTAGAACAGTAATAAAATAAACATTAATAGTAAAAAGAATAATTCCAATAAAAAAACAAGAAAGAAGAAGAATAAATAGATAGAATGGAAGGCATTCACAAAGTAAAAAAAATTAATGCTAATAAAAAAATACAAAAATGAATATAATTACTTCGATAATAAAATTTCAAGAAACTTACGCATAAGTAATTTTCTCGAAAAATTTAGGCGAAGAAATCTCCTCTAAAGCCTCGCCAGCATAATGGAGAGCTAAAAAGGGCATTTTCAATAACAAGAAATTCGTATTTATTTCTTAAATTAAAAATAAAATATTGAAAATGATGTTGTCAAAAAAAAAGATAAAGAAATAATAGCAAAATAAAAATCATAATAATAATATCTTATTTGATTTTAGGAATAAAAATAGAAATAAAAAAATAAAATAACTCTAAATGAAAATAGAATAAGAATTGATTAAACAATATAATGAATATTTGTAAATTATAAAATTGAATATAAATTATTTCTGATGATGAGTGAAGACACCTAATTTTGTCCTAACCAGTAATATTGTTCCTTGAAAATCTTAGATCAAACATTGTGCAATGAGTTTAATTGGACTATCAAAGTCCAAATCAAATGAATGGGCTTCAAGGCCCAAAGAAAAATGGGTTGCATTTTTTTATTATTATTTTTATTTTTTTATTTGTTTTCTTTATTTCCAATTTTCTGTTTCTCTCTCTCTTTTTTACTTTTTTATTCTCATTTATTTATTTATTTATTTTCTTATTATTATTATTATTATTATTGTTGTTGTTGTTGTTGTTGTTGTTGTTTTTCATTTCTTTTCTTCTCTTTATTACTTTTATTATTTTTTATTATTATTTTGGTTGTCCAGCATTTAATGGGAATGGACATTCCCATTTGTCAACTACGATACCTCCACCCTTTCACTAACCCTGTCCATCAACTACATCACTCTGCCATTCTCCCCCATTCCAATAACAAACACCCTAATTCCAATAACAAGCATTACAGCTACAATACAACCAACCCACAGCCACGCTACCCAAGACCATCGACGATAAACACCATTCACTCATCACAACCAAAACCTAACCCCTACCAGGAATCATCGCCCAGACAACCACTCACACTTAGCCCTCACCAAGACCAGCACGCCAATGCCACTGCCACTGCCATCGCCATCGCCATCGCCATTCCTAGCCCATAACTAATCCCTAATCAGCTCCTATTTTCACCACAGTCACAACCACCAAAGAACAAAACCCCATCTGCCTAGACTATCCCAGTACCACATACACCATTCGGCCCCCATTACCCGAACACCGTCAGCCAACCCAAGTTCGTTTCAACCATCATCGGATCACCACCCAGAAACCAAACCCAAAGTCACAAACCTAAACTCGAGACCTCTAAAATCCCAGATCTAAAGCCCTAACCCCAAAAATCAGTCCTCGATTACCTGCAAAAAATGAAAGCAAACAAAACACAGCAACCTCAATAGCCAAACCATCAACCAAAAAAAAAAGAAAACAAAAAAGGGGGAGAAGGTTTCGGTTTCTAGCAGATCTATGGGGTTAGGAGACCTTTTAGGAGAAACGAAGGTCAGAAACGGAAAGGAGAGGGAAAGAAGCTTTAGAAAGTTGGAAGCTTTCCCCTTTCTGGCCACCGGCGACGGCGGCCGGCGGTGGCGTAGGCGACGGCCGAAAATCGCCTGGCCGAGACAAAGCTTTGGAAAGCTCTGAAAGTTTTTTTTTTGTGAAAGAAAGAAAGAGTGAAGAAAAAAAAAGGGGGAGGCTTTTATAGAAAAAAAGGGACCCGTGCCCGATCCACCCGTGGGGAGAAGATCCGCGCGCCACTCCAGCACCTGACCCACTTCGCCACACCCGTTCCTGATCCGGTCCAACAACCCGACCCAGTCCGCATCCGACCCGCTTGGTGGCCTGCCTATCTACCTTGGATCAGGCCCATCCGCGTGGCCCCTTTGGAGTTTGGGCTTTAACTTTTGGACCATCTTTGGAAAGCTTTTTGGGTTTTGAACCCAAATTATTTTGGTATAATTCCTTTTTCCTATTTATTTAATTATGCAACTCATTTATTTAATTACTTTGTTTTCATTTTAATATTATTGTTAATTAATTTATTTTAATAATGCATTCAAAGAAAACATAAAATTAAATATTAGTTAATATAATTTGAAAATATGTAATTTATTTCATTGTTAAAAAATAAATATAAAAAAATAAAAAATTTAAATAAACAATTATTCCGATGATGGGATGTTATGAAATTCATAAGTAGTGATTTCTTAACTGAACCCTAGGTGAGAAGAGTCGTATTATATGTTACCACAGTATTTGGATATTTAGTATGATTTTTCAATAATTTAAATTTTTGTTAAAAATTAAATCAATAAGTTTTTTAATTAATAATAAAATTAAAATTTAAATAAATATTGTCCGATGATGGGATGTTATGAAACTCACAAGTAGTGATTTCTTAACTGATCCCTAGGTGAGAAGAGTCTACTAAATGTTATCAGAGTATTGGGATATTTAGTATGATTTTTCAATAATTTAAATTTTTGTTACAAATGAAAATAAACAATTTCTTTTAATAAAAAACAAAGAAAAAATAATAATAACAATAAAATTTAAATTTAATTAAATAAATCCCGATGATGGGATGTTATGAAACTCACAAGTAGTGATTTCTTAACTGATCCCTAGGTGAGAAATGTCTACTAAATGTTACCAGAGTATTGAGATATTTAGTATGATTTTTCAATAATTTAATTTTTTATTAAAAATGAAAATAAATAAATTTATTTTTTAAAAAAACAATGAAAAATAAATAATGAAATTTAATAATTAAACAATGGTCCGCTGATGAGATTCTATAGAACTCAAAAGTAGTGATTCTTAAGAAATCTCTAGGTGAGGTAATTATCCGAAATACTACCAGAAGTATTGGGGTACTTCAGAATAATTTTCAATACAAAAGATTTTCACTTATTTCAAATAAAAAATAAAATTTAAATATTTCAAAATTAATACAAATAAAAAATGATTTCAAAATAAATGAAGTTCTTTTTAAATGTTAAATTAAGACCATTTTATTAAAACCAAAGGATAACACATGACTAAAATGGTACCGTTTTTTTTAACGGGCGTTGTGGGGGTGCTAATCCTTCCCCACACGTAACCGTACTCCCGAATCCGACTTTGTTTTTGCATACCAAAAAATTGTCTTTTTAATAAAACTTAATTAATTTTGAGATTTTATTAAAAAGATAAATATTTTTAGGTGGCCAATCACACCTAGTAAAAAAAGATTGGTGACGACTCCCTTTGTTTTTAAATGTTTTCAAAATCGTCGAGCACCAAACCGTTACGACAATGAGATTTCGAAATGGTTACGCATAAGTAATATTTCAAAAATCTCTAGGTGAGAAAGTTTCTTTTAGGTCCTACCAGTATAATGGAGGGTCTAAAATGAAATTTCCAATTTATTTCATTTCCAATAAATAAATAAATTATGACTGAATTTTTTAATTTATAATATCAAGATAAGAATGATGAATATATAATAAAAATTGGTCATAGGAAGATAGGAATAAAAATGATAACAAGAATTGATTACGGAAAATAATAAATATCATAATTATATTAAATTATTTCAAGGATGAGATTTCAAATGTAGTTACGCATAAGTAATACTTTGGAAATCTTTAGGTAAGGAATTTCTGTTACGGTCTTGCCAGTTTAATGGGAGATCTATCAGTAGTTTTCAATAAAAATCCAATTTTTAAAAATAAAAAAAATAAATTTAAAAAACGAGAAATAAAAATAAAATAAAGATGGAAATAAAGACACAACGATGAATCATACGAATGATAAACTAAATGAAGGTAAAAAATTATAAATGATAAATAGAAAAAATAATAAATTAAATGAGCAATAGAATAATAAGAATAATATGAATGGAAAACATTAAAAAAAATTCCGACGACGGAGCCTCTTCAAGTAAGTCATATAGTACTGCTCGAATGCTCTTAAGGTGATAAGAGTTTTCTTAAGTTGTCCTACCAGCATAATGGAAGACACTTGGGAAAATTCTCAATATTAATCATATCGAAATTAATATAAACTCAAGAGTAATTTTTAAAGATAACCTAAAATTTGTTGGTACCATTTTAGAATGGGTGCTGTGGGGTGCTAATCCTTCTCTTCATGTAACCATACTCCCGAACTTAGGAATCTTTGAATGTGGACTAAATCTCATCCCTAGTTTTGAATAGGTGACTAATCACACCTAGCTAAAGAATGATTGGTGGCAATTCCTTAAGTTTTGTGTTTAGCTATTAAGTTTTTCAAAACTTAATACGTGATGACAATGTCTGATACCAACGGAATCGGAACGGATTATTGAGGAATTAACATTTTAATTAAAAAAAATGAAAATTTGCAATATATTTATTGACGAATTGCTGATGGATTATAGATGGATATTACCAATTAATCAAGTAATTTCTTGCTTAAAACAAACAAGCTCTAAGCTTCCATACACAATTAACATCTCTCTTTATCAAGCATGCTATTCCTGTTGAAGGACGTGAAATTTGCCTAAGCTCAGTTCGACTATGAAGTGCCAAGTGAGCCATGAAATCTGCACAACCATTTGCTTCCCTATAAACACGATGCAAATAACAAATCCAATCTTTCTTTATCCAATGGTGACATTCAAATAGTAGCGGGAAAAAGGGATCACACTTCTTGATAGTCTTCAAAACCTTCTTCACAGCGATGAAGGAATTGGACTCCACCACTACCTTTCAATGCATTGTTTCCCAAGCCAATTTCAAGCCCATACAATATAGCCATAATCTCAGCTTTAAGAATAGTACCAAGGCCTATCTTCCTTGTAAAACCATACAACCACCTTCCTCATGCCTGCATAAACCACCAATAGCAAACTGACCAGAATTACGCACAGTCACTGCATCTACGTTCAAGTTAAGAGTTAGTGTTATTGTTATGTATTGTTGTTGCTATGTATTATTGATATATATTATTAAATTTTTATATGCATTGTTGTTGTTGTAAAATTATTTGATTTAAGATTTAGTGTTGTTGTTGCTAATATTTATTGATGTTGATATGTATTAATTTGGATATGTATTATTGTAAATAATTTAATAAAATAGGAGTAAATATTATAAAATTTATTGTTTAGGTAATTTTGGATAAAGTTTAGTAATTAAATTATTTACAATAAAGTTTAGTAATTAAATTATGTACAATAAAATGTAGTAGTAAATATTATAAATTTTATACTTTAGGTAATTTTGGATAAAATTAGTAATTAAATAATTTACAATAAAATTTAGGAGTAAATATTATAAAATTTATTGTTTAGATAATTTTGATAAAGTTTTGTAATTAAATTACTTACAATAAAATTTAGTAGTAAATATTAATTCATTTGGAATTTAGTGTTGATATAATTTTGGAATAAATTTAGTAGTTCAATTAAAATGATAAGTTTAGATATGTAATAATTAAATATTTTTTAAGTAAAGAAACTTACAAATTGTCTCAACCATCATGGGACTCTTGCATCACAAGCTTATCATATCCAATCTTAATATGATAAGCTAATAAATTTAATAAATAAATCAGTTGACTTTATCAAATCAAATTACAAATTTCAAGTAAATTAGTAAATAATTGAATAAAATAATTTTCTTTTTTGTGAATTAGATATGTAAATGTAAAGTAAAATTACTTTGATTTTACCACAAAATAGATATGATGAGAAATAAACATTAGTTTGTGAACCATTCATATCTTCAGTTGCATCAAGGTCAAAAGTTAGGTATAGTTGCTTCGATTTGTTATGCATATTTGGCAGATTCACAGTTGGATGCATATATGAAGTTTGAAAAAAATAAAGAAGGAATAAAGGAATTACAAAATGCAAGAAGGGACTTAAAGCTTCAAATCAAATGATAATTGCGGTTATGCAACTTTTTGATTTCAGGTTATGATCATAATCTAAATTGAACCTTTGCAAAACTGCTTTGATTATTTGATTAATTTGATTTAAATCAGAGGGACTACAACTATGCACACTCATGTTTACGGGTTTGGTTGTAGGCAGCCTCCTAGAGATATATAAAGCTCTGTTCAGTCTAGTACTACAATAAGAGGTCTTTCCCAACCCTAGTCTGTTTGTAGTCTTTCACCTTCTACAATTCCTCAAACGCAGCTCAACCAGTTTAAGGATCAGGTTATAATAAGGTTGATAACTGAGCTAAGAAATGATATTTGATCGTTGATTGAGGAGATATTTTAGAAGATGGGTTTGGGCTCTACCTCACAAGCTCCTCCAGCACCTCCTTTATTGTCTATCGGTGCTAAGGATGACAAGTCTTCACCAGTAAATCATGACGTCGGGCTATGATGCTGTAGCTTATTTTTATATAGTTATATATTTTTTATTTAATTTTTTACTATATAAATTGATACTATTATTTAATTTTTTTATTAATTTGTAATTATTAATTAACTTTTTAATTATGTGTTCACTAATAAAATTAATTATAAATAACAAATAGTATTAATAATATTAATAATAAATAATTAGAACAAAATAAATAATTTAAAATAATTTTAAATGTTATTAATAAAATCATAAATAAATAATAAAAAATAAATACACTGACGGAATACTGACAGAACTTACTGGCTACCTTTACCTACGAAAAATATCGTAGGTATTTATCGATAGAATATTTTTCATATTTTCTATTTTTTGGAAAAAATTACAAACGAAAATTTTAGGTTATCGATGAACTACCGGCAAATGTTTCGTTGACGTTTACCAATGAAATATTGATGAAAATTTCTACCAATGACAGATATTAGCTACCAACAATGTGAATTTCGGCAACATTACCAAGAAAAAAATTTACCAATAATACATTTACCAACAAAATTCAGACTATTTCCAACGGATATTTTCATTGGTAAAGACCTATTTTTTGGCAGTGATAGTTCCATGTTTATGGTGATTTGTGTATGAGCTTGTCTCACTTTCTATTTGATGTGGTGAAAGTGATGACTTGAGTTGAGATAATCAAAAATAAGTTCGATTTAAGAAAATTTCCTAAATATAAAGTTAGTATCTAAAAATGAAAAGTTTAATCTGCAAGCTTAATTTTGCCATAGATTTCTAAAATTAAACTTGTAGATTTACTTATGGATGTCTATGATATCAAGATAATGAAGCTAATCAATCAACTGCTTAATAAATATTTGTTTAGAAAGTTGTGAAATTGATTGATTACTAGACATGGAATGTTTTTAAATAACGAGCAATTTAAAAATCTTAATCTGCCAGCATACTCAATTGATCCAATTGCTTACACTATGGTCGTACGAAGGATGATTATAAAGTTCGGCACAATGTGGATGTCTTTTGTTATATTTTTATAGTATTTATTTTAAATAAAGACCGCAAGCTTTGCCTTATCTCTATTTATACAAGGAGTTGTACAATTCTCTTCATCTAAATTCCCTTGAGTGTAACTTGAGGTTTCTTACTATTTGATGTAATTAGAATACAATGCAAATGTACTTTACGATTAGATAGAATTTAAATTTTATGTAACTTGAAGATGAAGATGAAAATACCAAAGCACCATGAAGATTACATTCAAGACTTATGAAGATTGTGTATGTAATCCTAAGATATAATCAACTAAATTCTTTCTATGGCTCGAGGAAATTAAGCTAGATAGACAATCCATAATTATCCTAATAGAATGACATTATAAATTTATTTTATGTGGTATTTTAAATATTATGCATGCAAAATGATGAATTCTAATAAAAAATAAGAAAAACTGATATCCCTTGTTAAATATTAAGTCACATGCTTCGCATGATAAAGCTCCTTCTATCGATTTAACTATATAACCAAGTTCTTTTAATCAAAGACTGTAACATGTTTCACTTCTTTTTTTAGTAAGTTTTTTTTTTTATTTGTTTAATATACCTTAAAAAAAATATGTGTCAATTTGTCAACTCATAATTGAAATTTAAAAACTCGGTATATGAGATAATTTTTCACAAATATAAATTATAAGTAGATCGAATCAAGTATAGTGACTGATTTTGACGTTTGGCTTTAGGGAGCCAAACTAAAATTCTACTTTATTTTTTTAAGGTATATTTACTGTTTAATATATATATATATATATATATATATATACACACACACACACACACATTAGCAATATATTAATAAAAAATAATAAACCTACAAAATTATTAATTTGATCAATTCATAAATAAAAGTATGGATAATTATTCCATACATTGTCAGTGAAATATTTTTATCCCACAAGCAGTGATAAGATCATGACACGTGTCTTAATTTATTTATTTTTTATTTTTTAATATTTTTATAAAACACATGTCATGATTTTAACAACACTTGTGAAATAAAAATATTCCACTGATAATGTATGTAATAATTATCCTAAAAGTATAAAGAAACAATAAACGTCAAATAAATGATTGGATCTAAAAACAAAAACATCAAGAACTGAATTCGAATTAAATGTCATAACAATAATTCTTTTGATCTTTACGAGTAAGTTATTTCACATGAATATTATTTAATGTTCGTAATATAAGTATTACTTCAAAGGTTTGTAAATAATTTTTATTGGCTGAAATAAATAATAATAATGATGATAATGATGATGATTATGATATTTTAAAGATCCTTAATAACTCTTAATCAAGTTCTTTGATAAAGTCAAAACTCTGACCTTAAAATAGACGTTAATTCTCAAGATATAAATAAATAAATCAATTTGTGATTTTTAATCCAATCATGGATCTTAGATACCGACATGATCGCTAGAGGTGAAACCCACATCACTGACATCCGTCACTGCTAATACACCACAAAATCACCCTTCAACTGGAGACCCACAGCCAAATGCCAACTAAAATACCAACCTTCCCTACCATCTTTTCCGTTGAATCATCTATCTCTAAGTGGCATCATCGTCCGAGTCACCCTTCCAATTATAGTACAGTTAGTAGATCATGCATAATATTTTGTTTTTCCAAAGCTTCAGGCAACAGGTTTTGGCTGCACTTAAAAAGTACATAATGTACAGCAAGTTTACAGGATATATTAAAGAAGCCAATGTTCTATCACTCCATCAATACATCCTTTTCTTCCACATGATTGCATGTGACTTGCCTGATTCTGCAACATACTGGTTCTGATCATATAATCCAAATCAAACAAAGCAAGCAATGGAAAATTACCACAATATTAAGTCTCATGCCCCGACTCCTAGTCTTAGATAAGATTTTCGAAGATAAAATGCTGCTCACTGTGTTGAGATGTGCTTTGTTTACAGTAGTAGTCACTCGTATCCACCATGATAATTGGTGATTTGTAACATGGTAGAGATATGAAAGACTACAAAGGTTATCATCCTGAGTGGAAGTGGACAATGTTAACTTTCCTCGGCTGGCAAAGAAAACTAAATGTACAAAGATCCTGCCACCGATATAACAAGCACAAAATCAGAAAGTATTATCGACATCAAAGTTTCTATTTCAAACAGACAGGAAAATAACCAGCAATTTAATTGTCATGATATACAATTCCAGGATATGATTGAATGCACGGTTGGTTCTTGACATAATCATAGGCCACTGTGCACAACCAATTTGCAGTGAGAGGTCAAATATAGTTTGGTCTGCCTCATATTCCATAAATCTATAAAGACACAACTAAGAGGACTAAAGTGGCAATTGGACAGTTGGAGGAGTTTGTCAATTTAGATTATCAGGTTCGGATCATTTTGAGCTTGGTAGCTTTGAGTTAATGTCATCTAGAGATCAGATCACTTTGGTTCTAATCATCTCAAGTTCAGGTTGTTTTAGGCTCAAGTCATTCGGGTTCAAATGCTAAAAATCAAGTAGGGTTGTGGCCGGTCATTGGTTTCAGTTAGATATTGTCAACTTTAATTAATTTACTCGACGCCACATTTTGCCAACTTTGGTTGCTGTGCACTTCAAATTTTGATTATTTATACATAAAGACAAATCCTTTTTTTTTAAAGAAGATATTATAAAAAGATATTAGTAGAGATTCATGGGTCAGGCACTTATTCATGCTGATGACACTAAAAAAAATCAATAATTTCCACAGAACAGTGAAAAAATTCGAGGATATAGCTTAAGAAGTTAATAGAAAAGATGGCACAGACACGCGAGACCTGAAAAATAATTAGACAGATAGCATATGCTTACATGTAGATATGTTGTATGCAGGTTTCTGCCCCTTTAAGCCAATCATGAAATTTGTAGATGAAGTTCTTGAGACGTGGTATTTGCAATCACTTGCTCCAAATATTCCATGGTAAAGGAGAATGGAGGCCGTTTAGAAGGCTCACTGCAGGTTAATGAAGACCATTTATTAAACTGCGATTAAAGCAGAAACATTTTCCTTCTCTTCTTGTCATTACTTTTTACCAAATGAAAAAACTATTCATAGCGCAATGGTAAAGGTTGCTCCTTTGTGGCCTAGAGGGCATGGGCTCAAGTAGAAACAGCCTCTCTATTAATTCAGAGAGAAGACTGTGTACGATGACCCTCTCCGGACCACACAATGTGAAAGCCTTGTGCATTGGATTGCCTATATATAGATATGGGTCCTAAAAGAATAAGGTTCAGGACTAGTGGCAATTTAAATTCAACCCTACAACAAAATATACATTATTGATAAGCATTAAGTTTTAATCTCAATGTATGAGACCGATTAAAATAATCACTAGAAAGCAAATCATGAACAAATTGCAATTGCAAACACTTTTTTTTCAAACACCATGGATAAATACCCAAGTGGCCAAGTGTAAATTATTTTTTGCATATCATAATTTCTAGTATGAGCCAATTAACTTATATCTTCTTTTTTTGGATCAAAGAAAGGGAGATTCGGACATTGTTCCTTGAATAGAGGAATACACGCAACTACCATTGAGCCAAATACTCAGCTGCTTATTAATTAGATAATTTGATTATCATATATACATAGTATACTTGTAAAACTATAAGAGTGCGTTTGGATGGAGAATTTTGGAATTTTGAGATATTTTAAAATGAAGACATTTCAAAATTCATCATTTTAAAATACTAGCATTTATAATTGACTTGTTTGGATAAAAACTTTTTAGAAAGAATTTTTGAATACTAGAATTTTATTAAATAAAAAATAATTATAAAAGAAAAATAATAATATTATATATTAGAAAAAGAAAAATATCAAATAAAATATGCAATATGTGTATCATTAGATTTGTAAAAATGTATAAATATTATTAATAATATAAAAAATAAAGATATATATTAAATTTAAATAAAATAATATGTTTTTTGTTTTTTAACTTTATATTTAATAGTAGGTCATGTCTAATAAAGTAGGAAAGAGTGAAAAGAATTTTGAAAAACCACCTCTTTAGGTGGATTTTCAAAAGGGAATTTTAGCATTTAAAAGTCCCTTTTGAAATCCCTCCTAAATTTCTAAATTCTTCAAAAAATTTTGCCAAACAAGAAATTTGCATTTTTTGACTTTTAAATATTTTGATTGAAATGAATTCTCTCCTTGAAATTCCTCATCCAAACACAACCTAACAGTATGGTTCCCACTGATTTTTTTTTTTGTTCTGATTGTAGCTTTACGACTAGTTTTCAACTATTATGATCACATCAAAAAATTATCTTATATAGCATCCTTGTAAGCCTATAGCAAATCATAGTTAAATGATGACGCAACATGGTAATCTTCTGTGTGTTACATAGACAGTTGCTAAGTTGTTCCATCTATGCCAAGATGACTGTAATGCTACTGAGTTGAAAACCAAATGCGCAGTAACCCAGACGAGTTGAAATCATTACCTGAATCTAGACAACTGACACTCCCAAATGACAAGTGACCAACTCGAGTGACCTAAAGCCTAAAGATGCCTGAACACGAAACAATCCGGTACTTGAAATGATTTAACCCAAACCCACCTAATTGCCTCTTCTTTCTTAGGGAATGAGTGGTTTGTCCAGCCAAAGGCTTCAAATTTTCAGAAATGTGCAGTGGTTTCAACTCACAAATTTGAGATTATTGAGATGTAAAATTAGTGCAACAAACTTTAGCAGTTGATAGAAGTAAGAAAATTCACTTACTTAGCCCAACAGTATTCAATCAAGGATGCCACAACTGGGTTTACGTTGCTTGGGATTTCAAGCCTTTTGCATTTAAAACCTACAGCGGCTACAACCTACAGAAACAATGATCAGGACTTTTAAGCCATGAATCAACAATAATTTTAGAACAGAAAGGGATATATCTTCTGCAACTAAGAAGCATTTAAATAAAACAATCAGCTATCATACAGTGATTGATTGACTACAGCAGATAATTACAGAAAAGAACAAGTATCTAATGTATTTGGAGTAGCACAACCAGAGTGCTGCTGTTTTTCCTTCTTTTGTCAGGGAAGTAAATTTAGTGTACTGCTCCCCAACTTGAATTACCAGCGTTCCAAAGAAAGTCCTCTCTGCTGGTAAGTAATTTTTAACGATAATATGGTTATGACTAAGAAAAAAGGGAATGAGAAAGAGAAAGAAAAAGAAAAAGAAAGGGAAAAACAACAAAGAGCGTTTTTTATCTAAGATTGCACTGGAAATTATTCTGCACTAGACTAGATGTATAGAAAGGGAACCAAGTTGAAGGTTCTGATCTTCTTCACATGGACTTCTGTATTTTAAGTTTAGTGCAAAAAATTTGTAATATGTCAAATACAATTTTTTTTTTTTTTTTGCAAACTGCTTATTTTAGTTATGCAGTCTGTCTTCCACTTTTAAATAATAAAGAGAGCCAAAACTCTTCTTAAGAACATAGTTTCTGCAAATAATTTTTTTCCCTTAAAACTTCTCTTTCAACTTCATTCAAGAAGATTCCTTGTACCACTTATCAAGTTCAAAAACTGAAATTGCAGCAAAGCAACTTTTTTCTTCCATTTATGCACTCAGTTTTTTATAGACTTGTGGACAAATTATCTCTAATGAAATGAAAGATACATGACCTGTGGTGAGTTTAAATGCTTCCATGGCTGTTGCAAGGTCATAAGTTCCCATAGAACCACTCCAAAGCTGTAAACATCAGATTTCTCATTTGATGGCTCATCGCGGAGAACTTCTGGTGCCATCCACTCTGGCTAGAAAAAAAAAAAAGATATCTAACTTTAGTATGTACATCATCCAAGTACACCTACCATGACAAACCGGTAAGGAAATGTTACAAAACAAAAACCGAAAATAACAAATCCAAACTAAACTTACTGTTCCAGCAGCTGTTTTTGACGAAAGAAATGTATTTGCCTTCGAACGTGAAAGACCAAAATCACACACCTGGATGGTCATGAAAATAAAATTCCAGAAAAAATTCAGGTCATTCTTATCCATTGCTGCCCCCTTGCAAAGCATATATGAGAAAGGAAGTGTATTGCAGTTCTTACAGAATAATCACATGTAGCTGCAACGAAGTGACAGGAAACAAATTGTATCTATTCTAAAACCATATGAAAAAAAAAGAACAACAACCAGGGCCTATACTCTACAAGGGTGAGTTTGGATCAGGATTTCAAGAAGGAATTTCAGAATCTATAGAATTAAATTTCCTTGTGCGGAAGGTTCTTTTTGCAAGTAGCACTGCATCGTAGCAAAAGGATGAGTAAGAGAGGAAAGGCAGAAAGAAAAAGTGGGCAATCCTAAAGAGCCCTTGTAGCGGGTGGCAAGTGATGAAAAGATGGTAAGGATGCCCCCAGAAGAAGGTAGTGACAGAGATGCTCCTTGATAAGAGCAGGATGTAAATCTAAAAGATGTGAGAAAATAAGACTAGAGAGAATATTACAACAGAGTGAATGTTGACTTTTCCAGAAGTCAACTAACAAATTACAGTTGGCAATAAAATAATGGGACAAAATCCAAGGGTTCAAGAGAACACATGTCAAGTTGTCAACCATGTCAACAAGAAGGTACCTAGCTAATATATAAGTGACTTTTAACAATCCCCGCCCTAAGCCTGAGCCAAAACTCTCTTAAACTTCTCAAGCTATTGGGCAACTTTAGAATCCTATCATACATCCTAGAGGCCCATAGCAATCAAGTAAACATTGCTTGAGAATAAATGCAAGACCAAAGAAATGGAAATTAATATGCAAATAATGCAAAGTAATACTAAAACATTATGATGACAAAGTCATTTATCTACATTTCCTCCCTACATGGGAATCTATTGCAAAAGGTTCACATGCATCAAAGATATCTGTAGTCGAACATGTTAAAAGTTTTATACCAAGATTGCATTATATAAGTACAAGTATATACTTGAATGAGGATAACTTATAATGATGCCATCCCCTTATTTATTTGCAAACCCATAGATACATATGACTCCTTGTATCAAATTTTTAATTCGTTCCACTATGACCCTCTTTTGCATGTGAACCCATTTGCAAGAGATTCCATGTAAGAAGGAAAATGTAGATGCATGATTTTGCCATCATTTTATTTAAAAGAAAGGAAATTGGAATTTTAAAAACGTAGATGCATAATTTGACAACAAAAGGAAACTAGAATTTAAACGATTTACATGTAGATAAAGAAATCCTTGTGCAGGCGCAGAACTCGACAAAATCTAGTTGTGTGACCATGAAGCTGGATTGAGAAAATTAGAAAAAATTGGGATAAGTCTTGAGACGTGGGAGACAAGAATTGAGTTCTATAAAAAGAATGTTAGGTGATAATGTAGGTAAGAAAAAAAGGAAACAAAGGGTAAATGATACATGATTGGTGCTGGATTGATGATGTAATATGGCTGATTACTGACCATGAAACTGAGACACAGTGGAGAAAAATTTTACATTCAAAGATGAAGAAAAATGGATCTAGAGAGAGAAATTGACACTCGGTGGAAGAAAGAAGAAAAACGGAAAAACAGTTAAAAGATGGATGATTGGCATTGGGCCCCGATCAGATTACAGCCAATAACTAGATATGATTGTAGGAAGAAGAGTGATGAGAGAGATTACTCAAAAAGTTTAGAGAAAGGAGTTAGAAGTCAACGAAATAATTCATCATCATCATCCTTATCAAAGCCTTTACCCCAATATTGAAAAAAGCTATATGAACCAATATATGAACTCACACTAAGTCGTTAGCATGAATGCTCCTCCCCCACTTGTTCTTATCTAAGGCAACTTGTTCTTCCGACTCTCATTCCGCTATATCTTTCCAGATAACTTTCTTTCAATGAAATAATTCCAAAAGGAAAATAAAGAAGGACAAAGAAAGGAAAATGCCTTGTGACAGAAAAATCAAAGGGTAAAAAATACTAAACCTTTCAAATTAACTGAAAAATCCCTCAAGGTGTAAGAGTGTGATTTTTTAAACCTTAGGGCCAAACTTATTTCACGTCAAATCATTGGGTACTTTTGTGTAATTTACCCTATATTATATTACACATGCTTCTCCTATTTTATTGGTGTCTTTGAGAATTGTAATCATCGTGTATTAAGCTAGCCCCAAGCTTATAACCAGCCTATTTGTGCTTCTATTTCACATTCAGCTGTCTAGAGAGCCATATTCCCACTTATTTCCACAGACAAACCAGATAAAAGAAAGACCAATCCACAGGTCCATATTAACATTGTTTCCTTACTATCTAGATTGTTTACATTGTTTACACCACACACACACACACACACACACACACACAAACACACATTGGGATGGAGGGATTTAAAGTCGGCTCTTTGAGCAAAGGGAGCCATGCACCAATCATTGAGCCATTAAAAGAAAAGAAACAGAAAATAAGAGAGAAAAAGAACAGATCTGTAGCATGTAACATGGGGAGTTTTCAACACTTACTTTAACTGTATAATTACTGTCTACCAAAAGATTTGGGGACTTCAAGTCCCGATGAACAATGGGAGGCTTAAGTTGATGAAGATAATTCATTCCCCTTGCCTATAACCAGTAAAAGATGCCTCAGAATGCTATAGAAATATGAAGTAATTTGAATTATTGGAAGCAAGAATTCCTGCAAGATTCCATTAGTCAAAATAAAAAATAATAATAATTGTCTAAGACACATTACCACATCTAATGCCATATTTAAGCGACGCCTCTCATCTAATACCAACCCAGCATCAGGCATCTGCAAAAGTCTAAACAGACTCCCTCTACAGTCCAAAGAAATATTTGTGTATCAGAAGGGCCTCACATTTGAAACAGAACGCAACAAAAGCAAGTAAGAATTAAATAAGAGAGAAATCTTGGTACCTTGACAAATACTCAGTAACAATGGACAACTTTGGTGGTTGAGTAACAGCACCCATAAAGAGAACAATGTTAGGGTGCTGTAAACGTTTCATGATGGCAACCTAGCAAAGAAATGAGAAAATGATGACTTACAAAACTAAAATGGGAAAACAAATGCTTGTTCAGAAAGAAAAGCTAGTTATTTGTTAACATCAGGATGATGCATGTGCCTTTTTGATAGCAAAGAGTAGCCTAATCATACCTCCATTAAAAATTCCCTGAAGCGTTCTGCATGGAAATCTTGCTCCATCAGAATTTTGACAGCAACTTCCTGATGGCGCATTTGGTATAAAAAAGTTAAAAGTTGCAGGACATGAAATATAGGTGTAGAAATTAAAAAAAAAATCAACTGTGCAATGCAATAAAATGGGAATGGGATGGTATAATAATAATAATAAAGAGACATTCAGCACCATGAAAGGGAGAGGAAAGAAAGAACAATGATGAAAAATCAGTAAACTACAACATGGACAGAAAAAGGAAATGGAAACATAGTATGCGTCTGATTTTTCTTTTCTTTTTGGCCCGTTTCATGGACAATGATTGGTTATTCATAAGTTAATTAAGAGTTATGATCTGATACAACCAATAGAATTGGATGCCTTCAAAGACAATCATATGTAGCACCAAGTTTGAGAAGGGAGATTTCGGACAATCTAATTAATTGCACATTTTCCACATCTCCAAGAAAAGCATGAAATAACAAAAGGATCAAATTCTGTACTCCCTCCTTCATACCACAAGAAAAGGGGGAAAATGTCAAAACAAGGGAATTAAAAAGTAACAAGCCATACAAACAATGGGAAAATGTGCTTACACAACCACGGAATTCAGCACGATGGACAGTTCCAAAAGCACCTGAAAAGCATTTACTAAACATCCTTAATATATGATTTTTCAAATATGTTATATTCTAAAATACATTGCATGGCATGAATGAGAATTTGGACAGTGTCTAAAATTACTCTATCATGCAGTTGTTATGTCCTTCAGAGTTTAAAATATCATATACCAGCTCCAATTTTCTCCTTTAAAACAAGTTCAGTCCAAGGAATATCCAAATCTTCCTGGTCAATGCTCATTACTGGCTTATTTGATTGCTTCAATGGCACAGAATTCACAGTACATTGCCTTGGATCGGGTAACGTTAAAGCTTGATAAGCATATTTGGGCATAAAACATGGAGCAGAACTTGGCAGAAGAGGACTTCTAACATGTGTCGAGTCAATAGCTTTTGGCAACAAATTTGATGAGTTTTGCATCTGAAGATCTTTATCGTAGCAGATATTCCACATGGTTCTCTGGTGCAGAGGTGACAGAGAAGACTCATTGTTGTTGCTTAAGGTGGAAACAAGGTTGTTCTTGTTAAAGTAATTCATATCAAATGCTTTCCTAGGCTGTGCACCAGTTTTCTCATCTTCATTGCTAGCCTTATCCGCTGTGATCAAAGACCAGCAACATTATAAACATAATATATAGAGAAATTCAGTAGCTAATTTTTCAAGCATGCTCATTTTATCATTTTCTTCATCATGCCAACCATGCAACTTTTATCTAAGACACCATTTTGAGTGTCAAAACTATGACTCATTTATCATTTTAAAAATAAATGATTCCTCCGCAAAGAATATCACCGTCGAATAGAATTATAGATAAAAGAAAAATAATTTAATGGTTCACCACTATGAGATAAACAAAAAAAAACCTGACTGCTACAACTAGATTATAATTTTAGCAAGCTATGAAAAAGTACATAAAAATAACCAGAAATTATGAGAGGGAAAAAAAAGGCAATTGCAATGAAAGGTTTCAAAGAGTGAACATGAGGTAGAGAATGACATATGTAGATGTTACATGGAAAAAGCACTTCAGCAATTCAAGTACTTATGGTCAAATATCTGAAAATATATAATAAGAAATTAACAGCATGGTCTTTTAGTAAGTTCATGAAGAAAAAAGAGAATAACCTGAGGAAGCATTAACAAGAGCATGTTTATGGGGTTGATCATCAACAAAATATAGTTTGGCCAATGTCCTGATGCTTGTAGCAGTTTCAACCAGTTTAAATCTTGGATGGCACAGTGGTGAAGAAACCAAAATTGATGATGTACCATTGATTGAGGAATCTGGCCGGCTTAAGGCTCCAGGCTCCTCAAACAAATCAACCAAATATTCCCTGGAAGTTTGTATGTTAACATTGAAAGCATAGGAAAAGAGGCTGGGTCTTCTTAAGAGTGGCTCCATAGAGTTCAAACTTCAAATTGATATGCCCATGAAAATGTCTAACTACTAATAAAGATCAATTTAAGACATTAAAAGACCATCCTTCAAGAAGCTTTCAATTTGAAACTCTTAATATTCAACTGGGATTGCGAAAAGCCACTTAAATCCTAGCCAATAGTACTTACTCCATTTCTCTGCGAGCCATGTAGCAAAGATTTAGCAGATCACCACCTAAATAAAGCCTATGCACATTCCAAACAATGCTAGTGGGGAAAAAATCTGAAAATAGTGCAGGTCAGTTCCAATTATGTAGATTAATTGTTGCTTTGACTTAGGAATCATGGATCCTTACGGATTCATCAAGGCAGAAAGACCTTTTGGAGGCAAAGCAGAGCAATTGCAAAATTTTCATTTCATCAAAGGCCCATCCCCCATCCACAAAAATAGAAATGAAAAGTCAAATCAGAAGTGTTTATCAGTTTCTGGAACACATACTTGGATCCTAGCAGCACACACCAAGATAAAGAGGGAGGCAAATATCAGGGCTTAGGTTTTTAGAGATTGGATTGTTAATCATCTAACATAAAACCAATTGGCAATAGCAGGAGAGGCTCAACTTGAATGTATGGCCATAACAAACTGCAAACTAAAGTTTGTCGAATAACATCACTTAATACTTTTCCTCATGTCTAGGCTGACTACTAGCAGATAAAACAAACTGTACTAAAATGTGGACAACAAATAAAAGGCAACCAATAACTAAAACAACCAACATAACAAGCAGGGGAACAAACACCCGAGCTTTGATTACATGCTGAGAAGCCATCCTAAAACCAATTTGCAATAAGTTCAGCAACTCAACTTTGAACGTAAGGCCACAAAGAACTGTAGAAAAACTAATGTAGGATAACACCACTTAACACAAGTAAATTTCAATGCAATTCTCTTTTTCAAAATAGAAACTTATAATTATTTCGCCCATTGCTGAAACAACCCAAGTGGTCAACCATATGCAAAATGGCAATGCTATATTTTGTAGGCTTAATAACCAAATGTACCCTCAACCTTGCATAAAATGGAATTAAGCCCTTAACATTTTATCGCGTGGAAATCAGTCCATAAACTTTTATTTTACTGTAAATAAACCCTTAATTTTTCAAAATCATGCAATTAAGTCCAAATCTGTTAAATGACACTAACTGCCGTTAAGACATCCTACGTGGAAGCTAACATGGATACCTTAGTTGCTAGCCACGTGGCATGCACGTGTGCAATACTAATGGAAGGTCGTGCCATTTAACAAATTTGGACTTAATTGCATGATTTTGAATGGTTGAGGATTTATTTACAATAAAATAAATATATATAAACTGATTTTCATGTAATAAAACGTTGACGGTTTATATCCATTTTGTGAAAAAAGTTGAGGGTATATTTGGCTATCAAGCCTATTTTGTATTATCAGCTGTCATATGTATCCCAATGACATTTCCATAATATAAGCCTGTAATGTATTCTACCCAACTGTTCTAACTTCTAACTCTATTCCATCAGTAACAACTTTGAGAAACAAGTCATCAAAATATAAAAAGGATCTTTCTTCTCTGGAAAATGTACCTTTTTCCTTCACAAGATACTATCCAAGTTTCTATGAAACAAATTTTACATTTAATGACTTTCTCTTCGATAATTTCACATTTATACTTGCTGGACAAGAAGCTAAGTAGCCTTCTTCCACCATTTAACAACTTCTTTCCCTTCAATATAACAAATTACGCAACTTGAAATACCACATATAACAAAATAACAGAGACCAGCCTCTAAAATCTTTATCATTTCTAAGACCTTCCCAAACCACATATGTATTCTTAAATGACTATAAACTTCATAAACCATTTATCCATGAATTTTAAATTTCAATATGCATGGTAAAAGTCATTCTATCTTTTCCTCAGTCCACGTGGAAAACATTTACCTCAGAATAAAATATCAGCATTAGTTTATTAAAAATTTCACACTAATCACAATTTTTCTTGAACCCCAAAAACTGTTCTCAAAAATCAATGCCCAAGATTCCTATAATTGCCAGCTTAATAAGATTAATTGCTATAAAATTCCATCTGAGAAAAACCAACAATAGTATCATTTTACCTGTCAGGACCCAACTGCACAAGACAGGATGAAGCATCTTCCCTCCAGCAATATTTGCAGCCCTTCGTGATTCGGCATGGTAGGTTAACCAAGTCTGCTAATACCTGCAAGAGTTATAATTGACAATTATTTTCATTCATAAGCATTTCTACCAAAAGTCACTTGGAAAATGAAAAATATACATGAAATGAAATTTAACTGATATGCACCCAAACACACACACAGAGACATAAAATTACAGCTCACTTGTATTCAGAGATATACCTTAAACAGTAACACACGATGGACACAAAGGCCAAAAGATAGCCTTCCAATTGGAAAAACAATAGAGCGTAGGCTGTTTTTCAGAACTTTCGTGCACTCCTTCCATTGTCTATAAACAACTTCTTCGTAAGAGGCAGCTCCTCTAGTGGTGACAATATAATTTTATTTGTGAGAGATATGACACAAAAAAATTATCTTTGAAAATCTAAAACTGATACAAGGTGTAGAACGTACCCCATTTGCTTACAGACAAGGCATGCAAGCTGATGAATTGCATCTTTTGTGCTGACCCAGCCACTAGAAATATTGAGAACCCAATTTTGAAGTTCCGTCAATCTAGGATCTCTTAATCTATCAATCAGAACAACTGTAAGTGACAAATCATCATAAGGATCAATAGCCTTCAATGAGTCAAACGACGGCATCCGTCCAATCTCTCCTGGGTCAGCACTTATTGTCCATGCATAAGGATCCATCCCATTGACTAGGTAAAACCCATCTGGAATTCTATCAAAGTAAGACAGACTGCCATTCACCTGAACCAAAGGAAATCAGAGTACCATATAAATTGCTCATATCTACCATTTAACCATTAAACCACGATGACAACTGACCTGTCATTATAATATTTATATTGAAAAAGTGAAACTTTTTTGGTTAACTTTCCAGGCATGAGGATGTAAAATACTTCAGTCAGCAAGAAAATGCTACCTAGAACTATTTTCTCCCAGATGAAATTCAGAGACAGAAGTTATAGTAACATATGCCTACTTAACTGGTGATTATTGAAAGAACAACTCCATGTAAAATCTTTTATTATAGCATTCCACTCCGTGCTTAGTGCCATAAACCATGCAAACATCTAGAATATGTTCCCGTAGAAAATTCTACAAGAAAAACACATTATTTAACTAACAAGGGATAAACCGCACAGACACTATTTAATTCTGAATTTGCATACACAAAGGACAAACTTTCTCAGCTTTTAAATTCTAAACAATTAGAAACATGAAAAGTTAAAGAAAATTGCCAATTGAAATTGCAGAATCACTTAATAAAAAACCCAATATCTAATCCTCAACCATAAAGCAGTTAACCCTTTATTAACCAAGTATTGAAGGACAAAAGAAGTAAACTTGGTTCTACAGAAAAGAAAAGGAAAGGAAAGAGAAAAAGAAAGAAGTGATACCCAGAATCGATGAGACACATCCTGAGAAACAGAGGAGGAATTTCTGTTGTTATTAGCGTCAGAACTGAAATCCAAGAAGTTAGAATCAGCAGCAGAAGCAGCCTGTGAAGAAACCCGCAAAGCCAATGCCAACTGCAGCTGGTAACTCTCCTCAGTCTGCTGAGCCAAGCTTCTACTGAAGGATGTCACCATTTCCTTACCCTGCTGCTGCCCAAATCCATTCTCTTGGACTTGTAATCTGTAACTGTTATCAGATTGATTCCCATACATTGTTTCCAAACTTTTCTTTGTTTTTTCATTCAGTAAACTCGCATGAGTGAATGGAATTTGTTCACTGTAAGATAATGACTGCAAATGTTAGAACAAAGCAAAAGAGAATCCTATAAAGAAAGAAGAATGATACTTTCGTTTGAGATGGATATTAAAAAATGAATTATTATTCTATTAACTGAAAACGAAATTTTTTAATTTCATAAACAAAATTTGAATGATAATATTATTTTTTAAAAATATTAAAAAAATAAATAAAACAAAACATATCATCATCAAAATTTTATTTATATAATAAAAAAATTTACTGATAATAAATAAGATAATAATCTTTAAAGAATTCTACTTCAAGTCAAGACAAACGTTCAGCAAGTAAAGTTATGTATATGTTTTCACAAGGCTAGCAAATCCATCCATAACCTCTATAACTTAATATAAAAACAAAGCCTAAAGGATTCTTTAGTCGAAAAGTGACAAGACACAAAAGTAATTTACAAAATTTATTTTTATTTTTTATTCTTTAACTTTTTTATCTATTAAAATCTAAAAAAAATTAGAAAGAACAAAAAATAATATATTATATAATATATTGTAATGTAACCAAAAAATATTATAAAAATAAAAATTAAAATATTTGTTAAACTTTTTTTTCTATTATTTATTTTTAATTTTATGCACATATTAAATTTATCAAATTATTAATTTAAAAATAATAAGGTTAAAAAATTGAATGAAGTAAATAATTACATATAATTATTTAGAAAATAAAATATAATATTTATAATAAAAAAATAATATAATTAAAAATTATAAAAATAGTTGAATTTAAATAATTAAAATAATTCCAAAATGTAGATTCATTATTATTTAACTTTTATATTTTTATTAATATGATTCAATTTCAAATCATAAAAGAATAATATAAATATATTTTCATTGAAATTAATTTTTAAATAATTTATATTTTGAAATAAAAATTTATTTAATCCTTGACGGAATGGAAGGGCCACAATAATAATAATAAAATATTTTTAAAAAATAAAAAATGTAATTTCGAAACAATCGTATGAAAAACTTTTTTAAAAAATCCAAAAAGTTTATTAAAGTATATTGAAAAAAAAAAAAAAGAAAGAACTTAAGAATATTTTGTCCTTTTCATAGTTCGGTTTGTGGGGCACCCAGGAATAACAGTAATGGGGTCCACACTCCACAATAATTAATTGCAATGGTCGAGATTCAGTGCATCTGGGTTGCTATCTGCTGTAGTCGTTTACAGCCAGAAGGCATTGAAACTGAGGACTTGGACGTCCATGGATTATGAGAATGTGTCAGACAGACACTCGAGCAGAGAGAGTACAGTCCACCCTCTCTAGAGGGTCTCTGCTAAACCTCCAATTAATCATCATGTAATAAATAATAAAAACAAAACAGGAAAAAAAAATCCTTTGCATTCAATATTGCATGGAAAGTGCAAAAAATTTAGTTTTTTTTTTTTAAATCACAAGTATTATTATCTATTTTAACAATTTAAAATTAATTTTATTTAAAGTTTCATCACAGTTAAGGTTCTTCGTCCCTCCCCAAAAGTATAATTAATGGAGGGTCAAATCCGAGAGCTATTCTCATAAACTCAACCTACGTTGCTAATTGAACCACAAGTCATAGGTGCATAAAATTTTAGTTATTTATTGGCAAGGTGAGTAAAAATCACTTTAGATCATTTTAATAGAATCAATAATTCAATTCGATTAATATGATCCAATTAAAACTCAATTTATGAAATCGATTTAGTTGATTAATTTGATCGATTATCAATTTTTAAAATTGATAACCAATTTAACAAAATTAATTGACTCCATTAATTTATTTTTTTAAAATATATTTTTATATATAATATAAATACAATATGATTTATATAATATTTTAAAATCATGTATAATATATCATTTATTTTAGGATTATGAGTTAGGATGATGACACATGTTCTTTAAAAATACTTAAAAATAAATAATAAGTAAAAAAATATATGTGTTATTATCCTAACTTTACTTGTGAAGTTAAAAAACTTTACTGACAATATATTGGATAATTATCTTTTTATTTTATATAATTTAAGTGAAGGATTTGAGGAGGGCCAGAGGTTTACATATATTTCTTAGATTTAAATGAACTTTTCTTATGCTGTCATTTAGCATATGTATCATACATCTTATCATTCTCCAAATTCAAATTAGGTAAGCTAACTGCAAGATCATTTCTAGCTAACTTTGAGATAACATGCATATTAGCATGTTCTAATATCTTATGTCACAACCATGGGTTACCAAATTTATTTGCCATGAAACATGTATTGTGATTCGTCAAATTATCTAAATGCACCACATAGATATTGCCTTTGCTATGAACAAAATTCTATTTGTTTTTGCAACAATGACAATAAAAAATAACCTTATAACCTCTATCACAAAGTTGACTAAAACTAATTAAGAAGATTATGTTATAATCTTTTAATAAGCAAAACATCTTTAATATTAGTAAAAGTATTACCTATAGAGCCAATCTCTTTAATTTGCCCTTTTGAGTTGTCTACAAATATGACATCTTCTCCATTTTTGGACTTCAAGGTCTTAACTTGGCTCGTAACTTTTGTCATGTGTCTAGAGCAACCATTATCGAGGAACCATGATTCCATTATAATTCGCTTATGGTAATGCTCTTTCACCTACAATCATAAAAATCAAAATTTTGTTTTAAGTACTCAAAATTTCTTAGGTCTTTCAAAGTAATTAAATAAAATATTGGTTTCTTTCAAGATCCATTTCACCAAATCATCTGTGATTCAAGGAATTCTTTAGAATCTATATTTTCCTAACTAATTTTTATCTAAAGGATATTCTTCTACAAGTGCATACAGTTGAGATGTGACCTTTCCTATGGCATAAAGTACACATAAAAGAATTATTATATACATTATTTTTATTCACTATAAGTTCTTTAGATGGGTTTCCTTTTCATGCTCCTTATATTTTAAACCATCCTTATATATAAAAAAAAAAACTCTTTGTATCTCTAACATACGATTTTGTTTGTTTTGTCCCATATAGAACCTAAAAAATGAGTTATAAAAATTTGCATTTTTCTTATTAAGTTCACACACTTCTAGATTGACACCATTTATTCTATTTTCAAGTTCTAATTTGGTGTTGTTAGCACCTAATTTTCTAATTTTAGTTTGCTAGAACTTTCCTATATTTTGCTTTCACAGTCTCAAATTCACTAGCTAGATTATCAAAAGCCTCTTGTAGCTCATCAAATGAATGGTTAATTGTTATGCAAGAGCTAGAGATTAATTTTGAATCTTCAAGTGTCATGAGGCAAGAATTTTCTACATTATTTTTAATTTCCTCAAATGTTATCCCATATGTTTTTAGCATTATCAACCCTAAGACCAAAAATTCTTGCTTTGATATCAATTGCTGGCTCAATATAAATCGAAAGTGGATAGATCAGTTTTCTTAAAGATAGACAACCAAAAAAGAAAGGTTCCTCATTCTCCAATTGATTGATCTTAGCATGCTAATTTGAATTTTCTAACTTAATTTGTCAACTGACTCTAATCTACCCACAATTTTTTATCTAACAAAACAAATGTAATTAAGTGCTTAGTTAAAAGAGTGACAAGAAAAAGAGATATACATAATGATTTATAGAGGTTCAGTCTTCCTTACCTATGTCCTCTCCCTTGTGCTTCTCTTAAAAAGTTCCCAAATTCATTACTTGGATTTATTTACAACCATCTTTTTTAAGGTTTAAAAGTAACATTTTTACAATTCTCAATTTTTTTTAGGCTCAAGGAGAAACCTTTACAACCTTTTTTTTCTTAAGCTCAAGGAGAAACCTTTATTCCATTAAGTGTGGCTACTCAAATCCTTTTACAATATGTCTCTCTACGGTTTTACTCTCTCTAGCTTACAATAATTGTTTTGGGAACAAAAAAAAGTAATCTTTATAACCTCTAACAAAGGTGAATGATTACAAATTTGGCTCAATAAATGATTATAAAATGGATACAATAAATGAATTCAAGAATTTTTACCTTTTGAAAAGATTGGAAAAATAAATTATCACTAAATAGATGTTGAAAGTTGAAGCTCTTGATGTTGAACTTCTTGAATGCTTGTATTTATACCCTTTGATAATTTTTCTGACGGTTAGTGAGCATTTAATGAATTTCTTCTCGTTAGCTCTTACAAAAACAGCCATTTGAACCTACTAGACTCAAAGATGTCGATACCCTAAGAAGAAATTCTTTAACACAAGGCATATTGATACTATAAACTTAAGGTATCGATACCAAAACAAAACATTTGCTTCTATCTTAGGGTAATTATAAGAATATCGATGCTAACCTTTTACACAACAAACTTCAAAAGAGGGTATCGATACATTGGATGTAAAACACACAATTTTGGCTAAGTTAAGCATGCATTCGTTCATCCAAGGCAACTCTAAGATCACCAAACATACAAGGACAAAATTATCATTTAAGCACATGTATACACATGTATATTTGAGTCTTAATCATTCTCCAATCATTTTAACAATATTTCTATATATATATATATGTGTGTGTGTGTGTGTGTCTATATATATATATATCATTCTTTAGTTTGTTCCAAGATAGAAATGCTCTAAAATGTCACTAAAATCAAATTCATTTAAGTTTTGCTATGTCATATCAAACTTTTAACAATGAGCATTACAGTCAATTTAAAGTCTCTTACTTTTAAACTATTATCATATCCAAAGTCTTTACCAATACTTGGCAGACTACATGAACTAATATATATGAACTCACACTAAATTTTGTTAGCATAAATTTTTTTCTTCCGTTTATTTCTATCCCAGGTAATATATGTTTTTAATTTTCGTGCCACTATGAGAATTAGAAGAACACATTGCTATAAATTATTAATGCTCATTTATTTGCTTTTTTTAAGAAAAATTCAAAAATTAAAATACTTAGGATATTTTTATTATTTAATGTAATTTTGAGTAACATTCAATTAAATTGTGTCACTTGACTCATGATCATATATTGACTTTTATATTTGTACAAATACATATAATATTAGGATAAAATGATTTATTTATCATTTTCAACTTTTAATTGATAAAATATATAGTTGTCAAAACTAACTCGAACTTGAAAAGATCGTCTAATACGTCCATTACATCCAAATTTGAACTTGATCCAAATGATTTGATGAAGAAAAACCAATAATTCAAACTTGTCCAATACAAATTTAAATAGTTTGAATTTGAAATGATATAAAAACTTAAATGATTTTAATAACTAATCCAAAATTAAATTGATTTAATGATTTTTATTCAATACGCTATCAGTAAATTTTTTAGATTTCACAAGTAGAGTTAAGATGGTAACACATATCTATTTTATTTTTTATTAGTTTTTTTTGTTTTAAATATTTCTTAAAGGGTATGTCTCACAACCTTAACTCCACTTGTAAAGTCTGAAAATTTCACTAGGAGTGTATTGACTAATAATCTTTGATTTAATTTTAAAATCCAATATTTTGAATTAAAATAATCTAAACTTAAATGTGATGAAAAAAACTTAAATCTATAATAATTTGAACATTAAATAATCTTAATTTTTTCTAATCAAAATAATTTGATTTGAAATGAATGCTACCCAAACTAGAGGCGTTCATAGGCTAGACCAAACTGGGTTCGAGCCGAGCTTAAGTAAAGTATTAATAGATTAATACTGAGCCCAAGCCTGAGCTGACTTTGCAAGCTTAACTTTTTGCCTAATTTTTTGTTTTTTATATAAAATGAATAAGCAAACATATCCAAACCCGACCAAATGCGATTAATTTTTAAAAAAAAAAATATAAAAAAAATATAAAAAAATTAAAAAACATAATAATTAATAAGTATGACACAATATGTTAAAATAGATTCTTACAAAAAAGATTACAATAAATATGAAAAGTTTAAATTAAAGTCTAAAAAATAATATAAGTTCAAAATAAATTGCACAAAAAATCAAAATTAATTAGTATAAAAATAGTTAAAAAATAGAAGCCCTAGTTCATTTTTTAGCGGGCCTTAATTTTTAAGTAGAAATCCTTTTAATGAGCTTAATATTTTTGTCCAAACTAGTCCAAAAATTAGACAACCCTTCAAATTTAAACAGATAGCTCGACTTTTGCATAGATCTACCCAAACCCATCTTTTTAAATATCATCTCTAATAAAATGCATATTAAAGTTTTGAGTTAAAAAATTTCTAAAATACTAAAAAAAGAATCTTATGCTTTTTGAAATTTCTTAAATGAATCTTCAAATTTTTTATTGTAGTTAATTGAACATTGACATATTATGCTTTGATTAAGATTTAATATTGCATCAAAAATATTATTTATCGGTCAGAAAAATAAAAGTTTACTAAAATAAAAAATATTTTTAAATTTTAAATTAAATAAATAAATAAATAAATAATTTACATTTTTTTAACTAAATAAAAAAGTTTAAAAGTTTAATCAATAAGATATAGAGAAATTCTATTTCTAGCCCTTTTTTTTTGCTCGTTATACCCTACTAAAAAAAGAAAACTAAATTTACTCTAGAAGTTTATCATTTTAAACCTATGATAAATATGTCCGCGGAAGTTAACTTACGTAAAAACATTTTATCTGCGCAAGAAAACCTGGGCAAAAATAAGCTTCCTGCGCAAGTTGATTTGCATAGAGACAAGCTATTCACGCAAGAAAACTAGCGCCAGAAGTACATCTCAGCACAAGTCACCTTGTGCTAAGACAATTTCTCGCACGCCCTGTCCCGCACATCATCTTGGACCTCTTTGCAAGATGATTTGCACTCAGCTAAAGTCTTCACGTAAGGCAACTTGCGCGTCAATCTCTTCATATCGCAAATCAATTTGCGCATAAGTCTCCATTCTCCTTCATCTTCATTGGTTTCCTTCCTTTCTGCCTTTCCCAAGCTCGGTGATACATAGGCAGCTTAGTGATGGCGCGACAAAGCATGAAGAGAGCGGTGCTTAAACGATGATGAGAAGTGGACAGCAGTGAAGATGATGATGTGAGAACTGTGTGCTTGAATGGCTAAAGCTGAATAGGGCAACAAGATGGGAGAAGATGCAGCAAGATGATGGCTAACGGTTAGAGGGTGGACAGCAACAGAAGCAGTCGAACTGGATTGCTGCAAAGGGTAAGCAGAAAAGATGAGGATGGCTTTAAAAATTGTGCAAATAGAAGAGATGAAGATGGTTGCCACGGTGAGAAGGTGGTGATAAGATTGGATGGGTTGGTTTGCTGAAGAGGTTTAAAATAGGGGAAATTCTATTTGCACTCTGCTTTTTGCTGAGTTTACTCCACTCATTTTTAAACAGTAAATTTATCTTTATAAATGACAATTTTATCCTTACAAAAATAACTATTCGCCAGTATGATCTTTGCGCAAGTAAGCATCCTTCTCTTTTAGAGGGGTTGAACAAGTGCTCCTTCCTTTATAGAAACAGTGAAATCCAGTGGCTGGGACTTGCTCTCAAGAGCAAACAAGATGGCAAGATGCAATTTCAGTCTCTATTGATCGATTCATAGGGTTTGACAATTCATCCAAATGCTGGCATTCAAGCCAATCCATACGCTAACACCCAGCCAATCCAACTTGCTCGGCTGCTTCCATTGATGGAGGGAGGAAGAAGGCAGAGGGAAGGGTTTTGGGTAAGGGCGACGAGAGAGAGGCTTTGGCGTGTGAGGGCTAAATTGTCTTTTGATATATTTGGTTGTTTGGGTGGGGTAGATTAAGTAAAAATGTACGCAAATGAATATACGCAAATGAAAATACATTTAGTAAAAATGTACTAAATATACGCAAATTTTTGCGTGCAAGTGGGGGTATATTTAGTGAACTTGCGCGGATGAGTTGCGCAAGTGAATTTGCGCTCAACAGCTTGTTCCGCGCAAATTCACTTGCGCGCAACAGCTTGTTCTGCGCAAATTCACTTGCGCGCAACATGCTCGCGAGCGCAAGTGAACTTGCGCAAAGATCATAACGGCGAATAGTGATTTTTGTAAGGATAAAATTGTCATTTATAAAAATAAATTTACTGTTTAAAAATGAGTGGGGTAAACTCAGCAAAAAGCGTAGTGCAAATAAAATTTCCCTTAAAATAGTAAACTTTTGAGGTAAGTCTAGTGTTTTTTTAGTGAGGTATAAAGAGGAAAAAAAGGGATAGAAATAGAGTTTTTCTAAGATGTGAGTGGTAAATTTAAAAAAAAAACTAATAATAAGAAGAACAAAAAAAAAAGTTCCAACAAAAATTCCTTTACTGCCTTTTGAGCATTGCGTTGTCGCACCGGCATGATGGTTTTCTGACTTGGGACGCTGCTGTTTTTTCTAAGCCTGGATTAAACAGAGCTTGTAAACTTTATTTAGGTTGTGCCCATGATATGTTTGTTAAAATGCCTTCAAAAGTTTTTTCTTGAAATCTTTTTAAAGCCGTGTATTCTTATTGGGTTTTTTGGGCTGCTCTATGAGGCCGAATCATTCCGTTAAGCTCAAAGAAGCTATGTTGTTGATTTTGGGTTGAGTCTCACGGTTTCAATTATTATGTTGAGCTGATGTTTATGGCTTTTCGAGTTCTTGCCTATTTTCAAATTTTGGAAAAAAAAAAAGAAAAAAAAGAGATGAATGATATCAATAGTAGTACTTTTTTGCTTGTTTCAAAACCTTGTAAATTATTGGTTGGTGCATGTTGCATCTTCCTGGAGTATCTTAATTGATCTATTCATAATTAGCGGAATATTTGGGTGCATCTTATTTTTTGAAGTTGTTTTAGTGCTTAATTTATATTTGGCTGGTTCTGTCAGGAAAGACTGAATGATCTCTAATGCATTCTAAGGGTGGGAAAAAGAAGCTTCTCTTGATTACAGCTTTGAAGATGTTCGACCTCACGCTGGGATCAAGAAATTCATGTCTTCTGCTTACTTCAATGTGAGATTTTGTTCTTGACTTTTGTTTAAACTTGTTTCACACAGTCGCTTCCAACACCCTAGCAACCATTCCGTTTAAAATAAAGCATGCCATTGGGCAAAGACTTTAATCCTTACACCAAGAAATAAAGCTAGATTAGCTATTGATGGCAAACTCAGCCCGATTCACTCAAACTATTTTCCCCATTATCATAAAGGGTCACTGGAATGATCTTTTGAAACCCAAAATGTGCACCCAAATAACCTCGACCACCATTAATCACGTCCTTCTCCAGCTTTCTCTTTATAGTTCTAGTCCTTCTCTTTCTTGGTCTTTCTTTAAATGGATGGAAAACTCTGTTCCAAATTACAACCACTCTCTGCAATCCACGTGGACAATGGTTCACATTCTTACGAAACACAAACATTTCAAGACAGCACACAACCTGCTCGACAAAATTTCAAACAAAGATTTTTTGTCATCAAATTCCGTTTTGAATGCTTTGGTGAGTACCCATTCGGATGTTGAAGTAAATTCACATGTTTTAAGTTGGTTGGTAATATCTTATGGGAAATCGAGATTGACCCAAGATGCTTTACAGGTTTTTGAGGTAATGAGGTTTCATGGTTTAAAGCCTCATTTGCATGCTTGTACTGTACTTTTGAATTGTTTAGTTAAAGAAAAATTGATTGATAATGTCTGGAAAGTTTATAAGAAAATTGTTAGACTTGGGATGGTTGCGAATCTACATATTTATAATGTGTTGATTCATGCTTGTTGCAAGGGTGGTTGTGTTGAGAAGGCAGAAAAACTGTTGAGTGAGATGGAGTTGAATAATGTTTTTCCAGATCGTTTCACATATAATACGATCATTGCATTGTATTGTAAGAATGGTATGCATTATGAAGCTTTGTGTGTGCAAGATAGGATGGAAAGAGCAGGGATTACTCCAGATATTATTACTTATAATTCACTTATTTATGGATTTTGTAGAGAAGGTAGAATGCGAGAGGGTCTAAGGCTTTTTAAGGAAATTAAAGGTGTTAGTCCTAACCATGTGACTTACACTACTTTAATTGATGGTTATTGTAGAGTGAATGATCTAGGAGAAGCTTTAAGATTGCGTGACATGATGGAGGCAAAGGGGATTTATCCTGGGGTTGTAACATATAATTCAATTATTCGTAAGTTGTGTGAAGAAGGTAAAATAAGGGATGCTAATCGGGTTTTGAATGAGATGAGTGAAAAGAAAGTTGAACCTGATAATGTCACTTGCAACACTTTGATAAATGCTTATTGCAAGATAGGAGATATGGTGTCTGCTATGAAAGTGAAGAACAAGATGGTGGAGGCTGGATTGAAGTTGGATAAATTTACATTCAAGGCATTGATCCATGGATTTTGCAAGGTGCATGAAATGGACAGTGCTAAAGACTATTTGTTCAACATGCTTGATGCAGGGTTTTCTCCAAGTTATTGCACCTACTCCTGGCTTGTTGATGGATACTGCAACCAAGGCAATGAAGAAACGGTTATGAAACTCCCAGATGAATTTTTGGAAAGAGGCCTTTGTGGTGATGTCTCACTGTATAGGGCACTCATAAGGAGGTTTTGTAAGCGAGAAAGGGTTGATTGTGCTCGAAGACTTTTCACTCTTATGCAAGTTAAAGGTATATCAGGAGACAGTGTAATATACACTAGCCTAGCATATGCTTATTGGAAAATGGGGAAGGTGAATGCTGCTTCAGATGCATTAAATGAAATGTATAAGAGAAGGTTGATGATAACTCTCAAAATCTATCGATCTTTCAATGCTTCATATGCTGATGATAATAGCATTTTATGTTTCTTTTGGGACCATGTGGTTGAGAGGGGATTAATGTCCAAGAGTATTTTGAAGGATATCAAGAAGGGGAAGTTACATTAATAAATTGACCTTACAGATGCCTATTCATTTAAATATTTGAATTTGTAATGCTTTAGAGTGTTCAAGTAACAACAAGATGCATCTCAATTAGCCTTCCATGTGGTACTTCAAACATCAAAAAATGAACTGGTTTTAGACTCAAAGTTTCTATTAAACTTAAAATTTGAAGCACTGAACTCTGGATTCTATTGCTTGAAAATAATGTGTTCACACTGACAAAAATGGTCAAAGATCAAGCCAGTAATGCCAAGAGCCAAAAGCCAAGTTCAGGTAAGCTTAGCTTTTCTTTTCTGTACTTAATGTAACTTTTGGGTTCATTGCATTCGGTTTTTTGTCCTCCTATCTATCCTTGCTCTTTAGTTGATGCCTTGATGGAGCATATTAATATAACATTTGGTTGATGATAAGGAGCTGAACTGCTGGAAAAAATTATTTGCTCATTTGATTTTTTTTGGGGGGGGGGGGGGGGGGGGGGGGGGGGGGGGGGAATTCTTTATCTTATTTGGACTCAAACTGTTTTCCGAACTTAAAGTGTTGTTTTCTGTTCTTTTTTGAAAAAATTTTCTTTTAAAATGATAGTCTTCTTCCTTGTTGAAGACTTGATGTGGACCTTTCAAATTAGTGGCCTCGAGTGTACTTATGGGCCAACTTTGAGAGCTTCTGTGTGGTTTTCTTTTGTTCTTAGAAAATGTTATTGTTCGTTGTGAACTCTATACAAATAGAATTATTCTTGTATATAATTGCATAATTTCGCTTAGTTCTTGACATTTTAATTTAATTTATCCATCAGATTTATTTTATTTTCCTCATATTGTAAGTAATTTGAATTTGTACGAAAACAATAGCAAATTGGAAGAAAAAAGTGAAGTAATATACTAAATTGAAAGGGCAACTTCACAAATTTGATTGGTCAGGGAATGAGTAATTTGAATGTGCTCATTTGATTTGTCAGGGTGAACAATGTTTTTCTTATTTGGACTGAAACTGTTTTCTGAGCATAAAGGTTTCTTTCTTTTTTGTAAATATTTTCTTTTATAAAAAGTCTTCTTCCTTGTAGCTCATGTTCTTTGCTGATGGACATTATGTCTGTTGCAGCAACCTGTAATATACGAGACATCAGCTTACCAGAGAATAACTGTAACACAACACAGATGGGGATTTTATGGGGAACCCAGGTATTTCAGATGCTGGAGGCTGACAAGAGGGAGTAGAGGACAATGTCAATGGCTGGTTGGGTTTTTGGTTCATTTGGGAGTTTGCTCAAATATTGTGGCAGAGTTACAAGCAGTAAGGTATGAGTTATCATTGGCTTCACAGGAAGGTTTTAGAAACTTAATTTGTAAGCTTAATGCTCAAGTGGTTATAACTTTGATCAAGTCTGCAGACAATCAGTGTTCACTCTCTTCGAGGCATTAGAGCTTGGAGTTGTGCATCCCAACATGTCGTGACGGAAAAATTTCATAGCAGTTGCACTTGCGAAGTCATCTTGTAGCATAGATGTAAAGTATGAAAAACTTTTAATAGTTTTTTTTTTTTTACAAGGGAAATATTTAATAAGGAATGGAAAAATGATTGCATGCATAGAATCCATGTCTTACAATACGTTATAACTCATTTTTAATATTAGATCAAAAGGTGTTGGCGAAAAAAGCTTCTAATATTCCGCCGAGTTCTGTCAAGTTGAACTTATTTGAAAAGTTTTGTTACAAGGGAATAGGTTTCCTAAGGAATTTCAAGTTAGCTTAATTTTTTATATTTCCCTTGTACCTAAAAAAAATTATGCCTGCATTTTGACAAAGCCTCCTTTTGACTCACAGCTCATACTGTCTGCCAGCATAATGGGCTAACAATATATTTTTTTTTTTGGTGCTAGGGCTAAAAATTTTTTATCCAAGAGTATACATCGATGTAAACGCCTCGTACTATCCTAATACCATAATAGCCTTACCGCCAGATCCTCAGGAAATATATATTTCTTATAACAATCAATTTACATCAAATTATACAAATTATAGATTCAAATATTAAAAAAGTTGTGATAATAGAAAAAACAAAAAGAATTTCTAAATATACCTGGTTTTCTACTTTTACACCCCAATCGCTTCAATGAGTTACTTAAAAAAATGAATGAATTACTGTTTAATACAAAGAAATAGGATGTGAAGAGTAAAAGAAATGAATAAATTTAAAATCTATCTATAAAAAAATAATAAACAAAAAAGTGGTTAAGCATTTTGTAGTAATCAAGATAATTTAAGTCGTTTAGACTTTTATATGTTAAAAATTCTTTTATTGTTTTCAACTAGTACATATTTAATAAAAATGTTATAGTGTAAAATAATTTAGCTTTTGTTAGAAAATTCAAGATTTGAGATTTTCCAAGAAAATAAAAATGAAAAGAACAGATTTTATTATAATAACATTTTTTCCCTTTCCTTAGGTTTTTATTTTTTAAATGATTTTTTTAAGAGAAACTTATAATTTTGAAAAAATTACTAAATATAAAATTTGACTAATTAATTTTAATTTTTTATTAAAATAAAACTGGCCACTCATGGAACGTGACAAAAAAATGCTAAGGAAGTTTAGAAATGAACATGGGAAACTTTTATCTTGCAAATTCGACAGCAATGTGTGTTGCATATCCTGTTAACAATTCATTGAATCAGCACAGCAACAAAAATAAAATTATGCAACCTTCATGAAATAGATTCGAAAATTTGGTAATACCATCAATTATAGTATTTAACATTTGGTCCTGACCATTTTGTATGCTTTTAAAAAATTTGTAAGACTTGTCAATCCTGCTTCAAGGCCTTTGCTATGTATGCTCTTACAAGCACTATTGCTAAATAAGCCAACACTGTGACAGTTATACCTCCCAGCAAAACCAGTCGATCATATGATGCATCCTGGACGGTGTACACCCGCAGACCAATCGTATTCCAATTGCTCTCCGTCCAAACAGGGTCCACCATCCCCATGGGATCTGACGAGTTTGGTGGCAACACTTTCCAAGTTCCTGAGTCGAACTTCAAGCGAGTTGAATATGCAGGGACGTACCTATAATGAGAAATCACATGCCTTTAAGATTTTAGAAATGTAATAATCCCATTCTCTAACTGTAATTAGAGATAATATATCATGCATTTTGCAAGTGACAAAGTTAAATCATCACACTTAACAATACAAACTGTTTTAAAGCATACCAACAATGTAATGATACTCTATAGTGGTGCTATGCAGTAACTTCAGAACCAGACAAATAATCTTCCAGCATTAGAGAACACTGAACCACTTGTTTATTTTATTATCTACTTCAGCCCAAGCATACGAAGATAGATATAATCATCCTCGGCATCAGAAATTTTAACGCATCCTTTAAGTGTTAATGACCTCTGTGAGAATGTGACAAAAAATTCACTTGTCCAAACTACCAACTCCCACTCGAGTGGATATTGGTTCGATCAACTGAAAATAATGAAGGAAACAATGTTTGGTGGAATAATCACAGTAAAGACAAAATCAAGTTGAAATTATCTAACATGACTCAGATTTAAGACAGGCTTCAGCAGACAGGAATTTACTAACTTTATTATCCTTCATGGGCTGCAAATTTAGAGCTTGAAAGATGGGATGAGGTAAGACACAAGCAATGAGCAGTAATATGCGCTGCTCTCATAATGCTGGCCTAATACTATCTATTCAGGGTCTACTAAAACAACATGCTTTTAGAATCTTCAAGCAGCAGAGTTACCTAGTTGTGGAGATAGCACAAACACCCTTTCCATCTGTTTCTGCTCTAATGCACACTCCACCCCTTTTGCCACAATCCTTGGAGCAAACAGAAGTATTGCCATTTGGAGTTGATGTTCTATCTGCCAGAAAGTTCCACACAAACCTGGAAACATCATCCACCTGATTGGCGTAAGGTGTCGAGGAAGGTTCTCCAATAACAACACCGACATAATGGCTTGGGCATGTATTGGTGCTTGAAATATAGCTCCTAACCAACTCACATGACATGCCAGGATTACAATCCAACATGCAACTAATTAGTTCTTCAACTAGAGAGGCATTTGCATTGATTGTACTTAGAGCTGAACCGGTTAAATCCTTTTTATCACTTGCAAGAACATAGAGGGTCCGGGCAACAAGAGAAGCAGCTGCCACTATTGCTGAAGAGTTTATATTTGCTGCAATATAGATGATGCCAAGACAAGTTACAAGTTTGGGTAACATAAAAGACAAACGAAGATGGACAGAAAAACAAACAAGAATGCAAATTAACTCACCAGAATCATCAAGATGACTATGGTAGAACTTGTTGGCAAAAACGGTATCAAAATCCTCTAACACAATACCAGAAGTTGAAGAGTTCTACTAAGAGAAAAAAAAAATGACATACAGAGGAAAGCTTGAAAGTGCATAATGGAATATCTTCTAAATTAACAATACTTCATATGACAAGCACAAAGGAAGTTAGGCAGGAATGGAAAGAAAAGTTTGTGCTTCTATACTTTCAAGACATGACTGGTGAAACCAGAAATATTTCTTTGGGGGTTAATTGGTTAATAATAAAGCTGTAGTTTGTTAATCTGTAGTTTATACAAACAAATAAAAAGGTCTGTATTCTTTAGAGGGTTTATGGGATGAGAGAGAGTAGCCTCTTATTGTGTAGCCCAAGTCCAAAAGGTTTTATATCATCATCATCATCGTCAAAGCTTTTATCCCAATAGATTGGAGTAAGCTATTTCATGATATTGGACCTGTTTTTATGGCTGGTTATCCAAACCTACCACCACCCTCCTCTTTTACCTGGGCTTGGGGCCGGTTGCATTAACACTCAACAAAGGCTTTACATATGTACCAAAAATAAAAACTTTTAACTACCTTTATCAAATAATTTTGTTTAAAATGCACTACTCTCAGTTACTTGTTAAAGGATCAGGCTAACACATTTCACAAAATATTGATCTATAATCTTAATTCATAAATTTATAACATAACAGGGCAACCTCTGAAAAAACCTATCTATACATAAAACAAGAAATAGCTAGGGTGAAGAACAAAAATATACTCAAAAGTTCATACTCTATATGGATATATTTAATTAGGTAAAAATAAAAGTAAGCATGCCAAGCGAGCTACATTTTTACTCCTAGGAATAAACGCGTAAATGAATGACTAGAAAGTGAAAAATAACAAGAATTTCTTTTTGCAGGAAACTGGCTATTCATAGGAAGCCAATCAAATACAAGTAGGAAAAGAAATCAAGAGTGGCGAGAAGTTTTGAGGGGATAGTAGCGATCCGTGAAATGAACCCCAAGTATCATGACCTCCAAGATGTTTTAGCAGAGGAAAATATCTCTAGACTAATCAACAAGAGAGAATTTCAGGATTTCTTGTTTAAATCGGTGGCTTTTGTTTTTCTTGCAAGATGCAGTCAAATAAATCAAAAAGCTTAGCTACGTTTGTGACTTGATTGTCTTCCTGCTTGAAAGAAACAAGAGGTGATAAGTATGATACGTCACCACTGATATTAAGACCATTGAAATCATTGCCACCAAACTCTATCACATCACAATGTGCATCCTCGTCCTGTTCTCATTATCTCTATACGGCAAGGAATTTTCAACAAGAAAAAAAAATCTGTGAAAAAGTGAAGGGAAAAAATGGTTTTTCTTAAAAGGCAAGGCGGGGATAGAAGTCCTAGGTTTAAAACCCTCTTCACATCATGCAACCATGCAAACTTTGAATTGTTATACTTCTAAGATGGTACAGCTCCAATGAGAAAGAAACTAAGTTGTTAAAGAGGTTTCTCAAAATTTAAATGACTTGGAGCTAAAGTTGGAAAAACAGTATATTCTGCACGAGCACGTATACCTGACTGTACAAAAATGAAATAAAACTAGGAATCGTCAACACAAATATAAGAGTTCAAGTTTACTGCCCAAAACCTTTCTCAGAAATGCCATTAAGGATGATGGAGGGATTCCAGGATTTGAGGAATTGGCAGTTGCAATTATAACACCTTCAGATTTCAGGGACTCTTGAGCAAGTTTCAAGGCATTCAAAGCTTCTTTTGCACCAGATGAAACCTACAATAATAAACACTGAGACTTATGCAATAGTGGCATATTAGTTGTCAAAGGATGATAAACACTTGATAATTAATTTGAGTACAAGAAAACTCACATGAAAGCATAGAAGGCCTAGTATCAAATTCCCAATCATGCTAGCATAACATATTATAAGCTACCTTAATCAAGAGAAACTGGTGGATGTCACCAAACTAAGAGAAATTATCTTGGAATCTACTCTTCTTAGAAGAATAATTATAGTGCTCATCTAAAGTAGCACAAACCAGGATGAGGGAAAATTGGTTAACCAAGCTGGTCCATGTCAAAAATGATTTAGAAAAATGTAAGTGACTAACTTTTACTATGACTTTGAACGAAGGATCGAGTTTAATCTTAATTGCCCATCAACAAATTAAGCTGAGTATGGTCTTACAAAGTGCTATAAGCTTAGTAGATTATCATCTACTTCCATCAATCTGTCTCCAAACTAGATGGTATTATATGTGGATACAAGGCAGGTTGGCAGCTTGAATTTAAACTGCAACTTTTATGATGTCCAGACATTCTTCAACAAATTCTAATATCCACAATTCCACATTGGTTCAACTTTTATTTTTTAAATTATTTTAAAAGTATACAGTTTTGATTTTCTCAATGGCCGTTTAAGGGTAGGCAAAATTGCCACCCCTAGCTGCAATTACATTTTAAACACTGCCACCTTTCCACAGGAATATTAAAACAGGAGCCGGCAGACCAAAAAAGTTGTATTGCTTCCCCTATTGTAAATGATCCAACATCACCACAGATCAACACAGCAGTCATACATAAAATCCACAACCAAATAGCATTAATACCTCAAAATACTGCTGCATTAATCAGTCAAATCAACAATTCCCCCTACATCATCTTTTCACCTTTTTAAGCAGTAACACCATATTGTCTAATTGCAGACCACAAACAATTCTGAGTAGAATGTAAAAATATAAAAGAGTGCAAACAACCCTGTGTAGAATGTTTAAAGTAAATTGTTTGAGTATAAAATGCAGATACCTTTTTTTTTTTTGAAATAGCAGATACATTATTAAAATTCATAAAATAAACAAGTTATTCACTACCTCTGTGTGAGCAAAGACGGTTTTGTTCCCTTGACTTAAGCTTCTTCCAGTCGACCCTATTTCCATGACCTTTTCCAAACCATCAAAGAAACAAATTATTTAATAGATATATTTATACCTATGACAGAGCAAGGTTGACATTAATCACAAGGCAACTACTTAACATAGAAAACACAAAATGAAGACTCGATTACTTCACACACACACTTAATCTTAATTGATCAAAGTAAGAAAGCAACAGTATCCATGGTAGGCAAAAAATCCCTTCCAATTACACGATGCAAAACAAGTTCAACCAAAGGAGAAGAATACCAACTGAATCAGTGTGCTATTGAGGCCACGAACAGCATCTGATTGCTGTTCAAGTTCAAGTAAAAATCTCCTGCTACCAAGGTAACCCCAGGCCTCGCCAGTGAAAACAAGAAAGACAAGCTGCAGCAAATTTATGGAAACATTAGCAAACAAAAAAGTTTTCTTGGAGGTCAACCACCTCCCTACAATGTGGCAAGGAAGAATGCAGTCTTATAAAACCTGTCTATTAAGGTTGTCTAAACCATCTACATGAGAAAGGGCATCAACTGCTGCCAGCAATGATATCATTCCCTGGAAAGTGGTTGGTTGGAACGTTTGGATTCAATCAGGCAGAGAAAACATATAAACGAAATGAATCTTAATAACTTACAGATATAGGGGAATCTGCACCAATGCTTTTGTCCCTAAAAAATGATGCAGCATCCATAGAAGCCACTGTTAATATAATGGGCTTGGACTGACTTGAGGATGAGCTGTTAATTGGTGGGAGTGCTGACCAAACACTGCCTTTCATGATTAAGATGAAAAAAATTAGACATTGATGTAAAACTTCATAAAAAATAAGAATCCTAGTACCTCAATAACAGCATACAGCAACAAATTAGTTTTAGCTCATAAGAAAACACGATATGCCATTTATTTTCTGTTCAAAATTTTGTTTTGTTGGGTAATTAAACACATTTTTGGTAATATGTCTCTGTGTGTGTGTGTGTGTGTACCTGCACATTACCCTACTATCCCTTTAAGAACATAAGCCGGAAAGTTATCAAATGCTTCTACTACATGGAAAAGGGCTCTAAATTTCACCAAAATTCAGAACAAAAGTAAAAGCTAACCATAATTCGATTATCTACTCTCAGAAAATGTTCAATGCCAGCTAATTTAAAGAAACTTAATAAAGAGGAATTAAGAAATTCCAAGAAGAATAAGATGTCATTTTCGGTTCTTAGAGGCCGAGGAGAGTGAAAGAAGCGTACAAAAATGTGAAAAGGTGAAGAATATTGTGGGGCTTATAAAGCAGGATGGTACCATTGCTTAATGGGCTAGCCTATTGGATTGAGGCTGTTCTGTGACAATGTGACACCAAATTGACTCATCCCCTGATCAAATTCCATGCAAAGTACCTTGAGTGGAAGGAAAGGCATGATGGAAACTAAAACTAGCAGCAGTCACCTGAGGTTATTAAAGGGAAGGGAAAGTTGGCCCTAAGATGCAAATTCTAATTTGTTATTCTGAAGATTCAAAGCTGACATAGGATCTTCATGATTTCTTTCAGGTTGAGTTTAGTTTAGTGTAGTTTTGTGCTGTTTTCAAGTTAATTTTATAGCTGTTTCACTTACAGTTTTCATTTAGTTAGGTGTCCTATGGAACTTCCAGCTTGGCAACACATGAGTTTTTCTTTTGTGTCATAGGTATCATGTCAGTCTAAAAAAATTGTGACACGTTCTAGGTATCCCAAGAACATGTTAAGGATACATCTCATGACCCAAGTCCACTTATCTGCTTCTTTACTCTCCTTATTCCAGTAGACCTAGTAAGAGTTTTCTTTCATAATGTTGATTTCTTATAACAGGGTGATTGCCATATCTGTAGGTGAACCAAATTTCCCTTTCACATCTATTTCCAGCATCTCTAAGATCCTACATCAAGGCAGGATGGTCCAACTATTAACAAGGTTGTCACATATTCAGGCGGGAGAGAGTGTTCAAACCAAGCATTCCAAAAAGTTATAGGCAAGATGCACCAGCTCCACATTGGATAGGAAGGAAAATCACGGAGCTAATAAAGTGACATGATTTCCTCACTAGCCAGCTAGTCTTTTTGGTTGTGGCCCATCTCATGACAAAGGGTAGCCGAATCTGGGCTAAGCAAAAAGGTTATTATGTCAAAGCTAACACTGTAAACATTTCTGGATGTGAGTAGACTGAAATTCACAAATTGAAGCATAGAAATCTAATGCAGCATAAGCCTCACCCTCTGAGCATTCCACCTAGAAGTAAACTAGTTGTGTCATCATAAGAATAAACATCAATCCATCTCCATCTTATATGTGGAAAGCTCAAGTTTTTCTACCAGCCAAATTGAAAACAAAGATAAAACAAAAATAAATAAGGAAGCAATTGTTTATTAGGCAAATAGCTAATTGAATGGAGCTTCACACTCTTTCTCATATTATTCCTCAAATTATTAATCAAATTTTTACTTATTAAGTATATAATTCTGTAAGGACAGGAATGAAGAAGTAGGGAATTAATGGATTTCATACTTTGAATAGATAAAAAGGGCAAACCTAAAGCACAAGGCTTCCCAAATTGTGGGTTTTGGGGAGGGTCATGTGTACATAACATTCCCTTCAGATTAACAGAGAGGGAAATAGAATAGAATAGATATTTTATATTTATTGTGAACCAAAATTGATTAAAACTGAACTAATGGATAGCACTGTGAAGTAGTAACTTCATAAGAAAGAGGGAAACTTCACCTGTATCCACCTAATGGAAGGCAAGTCTCTTCTTTCAAACAAGATTCTGAATCATGGGTCCCAACCTTAGTTGTCTAATCCAAGGCAAATATATCAAAAACTAGAATGCAAGTCATAAAAATGGTACGAAAAGTTACATAATCAACAAAATCTGCAAGAAAACAGTTAAATCAGTAGTAACATCCTACCTGCATCACCACATCAAATTCCGCCACATTAGTCGTATAAGATTTCTCTGTTTTTTCATTCTTCATAGCAATCTGCATAGTAAGTGAAATGATTAGAGCATTCGCATAAGACCAGGACTACAATCTAACCAAATAAGTGAAACTACCTGGCGTGATGCTTCCATGCCCTAAAATATCATTGTACCAACACATTTGTAGTTCTGGTATTAAATTGCATTAACTACACCTCATACACAAATTATTTTGAAACAATTTGAGATGTAGGAGGATCTAAACACCAATCTAGGGCTAAAAGGACAGTTCTATTCGCACTATCATTGTTGTTTTATTCAAGAGTCATGTAAATAACATGTGATATGTAATGAGCTGGGACAGTCTAAATTAAACTAGATTGCGTGATCAAGGACCCTCATAGTAGAATAAGTCTAAATTAAACTAGATTGCATGATTGAGGACCCTGATAGTAGAATAACCATAACTTTCTCTTAAATGTCTAATTAGTAGGCATCATGTTATAGTTTCAGACACATATTTTGATCTGGTTTGCCTTTTTTTGGGTACATTTCATCTGCTTGCTTTAGTTGTTTCCCTGTGTCCTTATATTCATTTGAATTCTTCCAGCATGACATCGATATAGCTTGAATGACTGCATCAGATACTGCTTTTATTTGAATTAAACCATACCCAGCAAATCAAAACCAGAAATGAACCAATCAGGTAAACACATTAAATCAAAATCTGAAAAATTTAATCTGTCCAAGAAATTTAACATGATCAATTAATCTATTTTCATCAAACAACTGCAATTAGACTAAATAAATCAAGAAAATAATTAATTGTTAATCATCATGCCAGATTGGCAGAAGTAACCTAAGAAGCTTCTTTCATTTCTTGCATGCAAGAGATACGATCACTACAAAAGACTTAATATGATGTTACAAATCATGGCACAATGACATCATGCTGAAAGATACAGGAAACTGGAAGCTAGATGACTTACCTCTTGCAAGGTTGAAGTGCTAGTTTCAGAAAGTAAAAACACTGGAAAATTATAAGATTTCCACATGATTCCAGATCCCTGCAAAAAAGCATGAAAGCCCTTCATAACAGATGTTAATGACAAAAAATAGAGTTGGTACAACAAGAACAAGCTAATAAATATACTTCAAAACTCAAAGGAGCTCTATCCTATTATACACTAATGGCATACAATTGGGTTCCACTCATAAGTGGTGTTATGATAAGGTGCAAATTCAGCTTGTGGAAACTTCTGAGCAGGAGAAAATCCTGCAAGAAAAAGAAGATTAAATTGTTAACAAAATAAGCAGAGTTCCCTGACCCAGCCTAGCTCTGTAGAGAGAAGATTAACAGTAATGAATAAGAAACTGGATTTACCATTTAGCTTATGTTGGATTTCAACCCCTGATTCAACTAAAACACCACCAACATTTCTAGCAAAGCTTGAATCACTTGATATTCTGAAATAGAAACAGGCATCCGACAATTATTGAAGAGAAATAGCTCCAACAAGCAAAATCATCAGATAACCATCTGCGTACGGAATCCATTCCAAGGTTTGCAATCATCATAATCCTATTGAAGCTAAACATCAGCACATTAGCTCTCTAATAGAAACCTTCAGCAAACTTTCAACATGGAAACATCTAATCAATGAATATTGGCAAATAATCAAACTCATATGACAAACACCTTTGGCCCCAGAATTGGTCATATTGCACTTATATTGCAAACTTCCTCTATATTTATTCCAGTTGCTCAGACTCAGCATAGAGAAACAGGTTCTTATATCAATTCTCAAATGATTTTGACCTTTAAATATGACCCTGAACATCGAGAGATTACCTCAGAACCCATCCAGTATTACTGCAATAGACTTCCTTCTTCTTCTCACAAGCTTTGACATGACCCCAAATGTACAGAGATTACCTCAAAATGTATAAAAAATTGCTACAATAGCCTTCCTTTTCCATACACTATCGTAAAACATAGATACAGTACAGTCTTATCTCTTTTGCTCTCAATTAATCCCCAAGAATACTGATCTTAAATAGCTTTCTAAAACTTCAATAAAATTAATTCCACATCCACCAAAACAAGCCTAATCCTCAATCAAAATGACCCTACTTTCATGCATATCCTTTAGAGCATTCATCTCAAATTTAACACCAAAAAGCTAAAAAAAAATGCATGACTCAAATTTTGATGTAGCGCACAGCCAGCAGCCTCCAAAGGTGTTTAACAGGCATGCTAAGGCTGGTTGGGAGGCGCTAGCCTAAATTTGGCACATGCCCATGATATGAAGCTAAGCTGGGACCTTGGGAGGGCTTTATTAGTTAGTTTTGAGTCTTAGATTTGTGTTTCTTTATGTTAAAGCCGTTGGTTCTCAATTCATTTTCTGTTTTCTTGATTTTTAAGTGCACGGGTCTTATCTTTCTGGTTTGCTGGAAATTTCTAGTTTTAGGGTAAGTTTATTAATTTTCTATTTGGAGTCTAAGTATTTGTTGAAGTCATAATAGGAATATGTATTCTATTTCTTTAGAATTAGGAATGCGAGGAATCTATATAAATCATTACTCTTTCAGTGAAATATATTTCAATATCATGGAACTTTCAGCATTATTGCTTTATGATTGTATGATCCAATCAACCTTAGGTGTGACTCCTAAGGAACCTTAGTGTGGTGTTTAGGGATAGCTTTTCTTTTCTGTTTTTGTTATTTAATTTTCTTGTTCTCTTCAAGTATTTAAATCAGAAAACTATCATAAATCCTAACGCCTAGCAGCTCTACATCAATCTTGTCCATAGCCTTGTCTTCTAAAAATAAGTTTCTCATCTTGTTTGCAGCAATTTTTTTTTCAGCACATCCTTGTCTACATCTACTAGTCATTGTCAAAATGACCATATTTTAACCTTCATTTATCCAAAGTTTATTGCCTGTTCTTATGAAACCAAAATTAGAGACACAACTTCTAACTAAGTATCATAATGCTAGGGCCTTTTGAAGATCTATCCAATTATTACTTTAAAAAAATCAAAAAGCAAAATGTTATTTAGAAGGCATTGATTCAATACATTATATAGTTATCTTTTTTTATGGAATATTTAATACATAAGACGGTTCTATGATAGGTTTATATCATAATTCAAAGCATGTATAACATGAATGTGCCAAAAAGAAGATTAAAAAGAAATTACAACCGATTAATATAAACCTAACAAAACTGAAATGAACCATTTGGCAACAATACCAGTTAATGAGGAAAACAAATCTGTAAAGTAGAAGGGATATACATTTTCCTTTTTAACTAGACCTAGAAAAGAAAAGAACAAAGACCCAGAAAGAAGAAATGAAATGAGCATGCCTGTGTGTCAGACATTCCCAAGGAGAGTTCAAAAATAAATCAACGGCCATACCTACTAAAGAAACTTTGCACATCATCCATTGACAACAAAATTGCAGATGGCTGAGCCAACTCTTTGTCGTTCTTGTATTTTATAATTGGAGCTACAACCTTGTCTCTTCCAGGATCTGAAAAAAAAAAAGGATTTGCAGGAAAAGCATAACTTGACAAACAGTAGTTGAAAGAACTACTTCCAGGAAATATTTAGATATAAATATGGTAAAACGATTTCGCAATCCTTGGGGGAGTCTTACTTGAGCAACCAATCTCTCCCGAAAGATTGACTAGTCGTACACAAGGGTATCCATCAACAACCATGTACATTGACTTTTGAAGTTCAGGAACTGACTCCATTGAGTTCGTCTCTCCTAAAATTTTCAAATTAAAGATAAAGCTAAATTCAATTCAAAATGCCAAATCAACTACGTTAAGAAATAATAATAAAAATGAAAACTGAAGTAAACGAAAAGATATCAATATAGATATTGCAGAAACTGGAAGAATCATTAAACACAAGTCACAAAAGAAACTAATGCTTAGTGAATTTGACTGTGTTTCCATTTTCTAAGCAATCAAATCAACATGCATATCCGAATTTAATAGATTGTAAAATTAAAAAAAAAAAGTTAGAAATCGCTTATGCAAAAGAGAAGCTTACCAGACAGAGAGAGACGTAACTGGAAATTGAAGAGCAAAAGGAGAAAAAAAAATTCCATGGCCATAACGGAGAATTTGACGGAAATGAGAAACCCTAGGCCATTCTATACACAGCCTTCAGAGAAAGCAGGAAAATTAATAGCTGAGGGACAAAAAAGAGCGAGAAAAAAAATAGGGGTTAGGAAAGCTAAACGACGACGTTTTAAAAAAAAATTTAAAAGGAAGGAAAGGACAGAAGCAGTGGCTTTAGCTCCATCCCACTCCAAAAAGGAAAAACCCTAAACCCCTAGGTGTTCGCCGGCGAGCCATTTTCCTCCCCGACGCCATACTTAGGTATTATTTCTCTCGCATCTTCGTCATTTCCCTCTCGCTTTTCCTTTCACCTTTTTAGGTTAGATTTTGCTGAATAATTAACCATTGTAAATTTAAATTTTGTGTATAAGTATTTTTATATGTTGCTTATGGATTTTTTTTTCTTTAATTTTAATTGATAATAAATTAGGAATTATGAGGTTGCCACTTGAAGATAGGTTTGCATCTGGTAGATTAATGGAGTTAGGTTAAAGCATTTGAAATATTTGTAGTTATTTTAGTTTTCTAAAATCTTTGTATTCATGTGGTAGAAATCTACAAATAGGATAGGAATTGGATGGCTTATATCCAGTATGGCAGAAATGCCCTCAGGCAAATTATCAAAGACTCCACCAATGTTCAGAAGCATGATCGTTTGCTGCAGCCACTCTTGTATGCTTCTCAAGGAATTCGATACAGAAAGTTGGAAGTCATTCTTACAACGGTCGATATCTTCAGTCAATAATTTTCTTCCTTTTTTTCATACTGAAACATATTACTCAATTTTGGTTTGCTTCCATGTGTTTAGAGCATTGAGAAGCTTGGCAAAGCTGGTGAAACTGTCAAAGTTGCTCCTGGTTATTTTCGCAACCACCTCATGCCAAAATTGCTTGCAGTCCCTAATATTGATAAGTATGCTTATCTCATAAGGGAGCAGCGTAAGGTTGCTTTCTTCCCTGTTTGATTGATTCAGTCCACTTTTTGAGTTAATCTGTGTTTGATGCTTGGAACTTACGTTCATGCATTGCTGTTTATTTATAAAAGAAGTTAGTCGGTTGCTATTGATAAAAATTGAACTCCTGCACCAACAAATGCAGCAATTTGCTTTCCTTTTAAACACGCACATCTGTATGTATATGATAGTCTCTTATAAACCTTTGTCATGACATATTCAAGGAAAAGCAAGCTTGACGTAAAGGTAGAATTCTTCCATATTGCTGCTGGTTTTTGCTGGTTATGATTTAAGTAGTGCCATTTCTCAGATGTGTCACGTGTGTGATCTGCTATTATGGCCTTTAAGGGGAAAATTTGTTACCTGATGCAGTTATAATAGTTCTCACTTATTCTCTCACTCTTTCACTCTTTTTTGAGGATTCATATGTTGCATATGGATATTAGATATTGATGAAATAAAATTCCATTCTTTATTTTATATAATTATGCACAATCTGCTTATCTAGTTTGCCATATTAAGGCTCCGTTTGATTCGCGTAAAATGACTTTCAGAAAATGATTTCTGTAAAACGATTTCTGAAAATTTGATTTTCTGGAAAAACTAATATTTTCTGTTGTTTGGTTAATATGCTGAAAAATATTTTCTATTGCTTTTGTTTTAACTCAATATAGAATAAGTTGAGTTTTAGTGGAGCTTTATTTCTTAATAGTAGCATAGATTTGGAAATTGTTTTCCCCTTTTGAAAATGGTAAGACAATTTCCCAAAATCCTTAAGGATTTTCCATTGACCAAATTTCATTTTCCGTTGACCGAAATCATTTTCGGTCTACCAAACACGGGAAAATGATGAAAATAATTTTTGGAAAATGAAATCCATGTACCAAACGGAGCCTAAGTTATTGTTGTGAAATGTTGATCACTGGAGTTACTTCTGGTACGGGGGATATCTATAGTTTTCATTTTCAGTTTAATGATAGTTTGCTAATGTTCTACTTGCGCATCAGATTTATCAACCTCAGGAAGAGAAGGTTCAAGTAGTTACAAAGAATGTGGAAGATAAGACCAAAGAATATGAAAAGGCAGCCAATCGTCTAGTTAGTGCCCGGCTGGTTAGTTCCCTATCTATAAAGCCCTTAACCTAGGGAACTTTTTTTTTTGAAGTTTAAATGTCTACTATTTTTATCCCCCTCCCACCCCAACCCCACAACACATACACACACAAAAAGAGGCCCAGGGGGACTGAAAAATTGGACCTTTCCCTCTACTTGTGGGCTAATAAGAGCCAAACTAAGCATATTTTGCTAAACAATAATGTTAAGAATTTCAAGTAGGACTTGTTTAAATTCTGAAAGATACTAGAAAATGATGATTGATTAATCTTGTTATTGGTGAACAATTATCTTTCAAAAGTTTGAAGCTTGGAAACAATAATTTCATTTATGTTGGCCTTTTGTTTGGATTTAGAGTATAACTTGTATTGCATTTTAAGGTACTGAGAAGATCCATAAATGTTGAGAAGTTTCATGCTCGTGCTACCAAAGATGACCCAATTGAATTGCGCACACCCTTGTCAAAAGATGAACTTATTGCTGAGGTATGGCCATGTTTTTTATTGCTAGTAATAGTTTCTCTCACATCTTTAGGATAGTCAGTCTCCTTTCTGTTATATGTGTTATTGGTGTTACATATCAGCTCATTTTTGTGCAAAAGGAAAACAAGTATTCTTATAATTGTAAAGGGTGAGATACAACTGTAGAAGCTTTGGGAGTTTTGGTCTGAAAGATAAGAATATCTTTATGTGAAGTTTGCTTTAAAATCTCTTGGAGGTGTGGCTTTTGTTCATGAGCTAACCATACACATTTAAATATGGATTTGGGACATATTCACATCCTCCCTTGTTGATTAATACCTTCAAACTGTTTCAGGTTGCAAGGCAGCTTTGTGTGAAAATTGAACCTGAGAACGTGTACCTACCAACACCTTTATCGACATTTGGAGAGTTTGAGGTGCCATTGCGGTTGCCAAAATCCATACCTCTCCCCGAAGGAAGGGTTAATTGGACGCTGCAAGTTAAGATCCGAGGTAAATAAAAATCCGAGGTTGATACCACCAAGCTAAAAAATAAAAAGTTTCAAATGTTAGTGCTGGCTCAGAAATATGCCTTCATCTTATATTATTGCAGAGGAACCATAATTTCTTTTTGAATTAGTGAAGCATGATAAATATGAATCAAATGTCCAAACACAATTGATTGTCATTTTCTAATGATACTATTTACTATCAGGTCTTGTTTGACAAAAAGAAAAGTCAACTCATTGCTACTTCTCATCTATTTCTAGTTCATTTTAAGTTAGGTGCTTAACACAATTTAAGTTTATGTGATGTTAATTATAAGATAGCATCTATAAATTGCTGGCGAATAAATTAAAACAGCTTTTTAAAATATATTTTATTTGCAAAATCTAAATTTGTTCATGTTAAGAAATGTAAGAAAATTAGTAAAAAATAATAATAATTTGCAACATTTTTTAGGACTTGCCATGATTTGTTAGGACTTTTATATGGTTCATAAACGTTAATTGAATTATTTTAAAACTTAGGCTTAATAGCTAAATATACCCTCAACCTTTAGCATAAAATGGAATTAAGCTCTTAACGTTTTATCGCATGAAAATCAGTCCATACACTTTTATTTTATTATAAATAAACTCTCAACCTTCTAAAATTATGTAGTTAAGTCCAAATTTGTTAAATGATACTAACTTCCATTAGTATTGCATACGTGGCATGTCACATGACAGTCAATTAAGCTATTTACGTCAGTTTTCACCTTAGATGTCCAAATGGCAGTTAATGTTATTTAATAGATTTGGACTTAATTGCATAATTTTAAAATGTTGAGGATTTATTTATAATAAAATAAAAATTTATGGACTGATTTTCACGCGATAAAACGTTGAAGCTTAATTCTATTTTATACTAAACGTTGAAGTTGTATTTTGCTATTAAGCTTAAAACTTACTACTATTATTATTATTTGACTAAAATATTAAAAAGGCCTTTAAACTTTATTATTTTATTTAAATAAGTTTTTATACTTTTATTACATTCAAATAAGCCTTTAAGTTTTAATTTGTATTCAAGTGAGCCTTTATTTCAAATAAAATATGACATGTGAATAAAAATCAATTTAATCTATTAAAATTTAATTAAGTCAATTTTGAGCTCAAGTCAAATTTTTAGGTAGATTTATTGTATCAAGTCGGTGTCTAAAATTACGAATTAAATAAATTAATCGATATTTTTAAATATATTATATATAATACAAATAATTAAATATTATATAATATATTGTATATAATGGATTTTTTATGCAAGAAGTTAGGTTCTAAAATCTATTCGAAAAATAGATCAATTGCTCACTCTTATAAAAAAATTGATTTATGTTAAAAATTCATTCAGGTACAAATTAAAAGCTTATTCAAATACTCAAATTAAACTTTAAGGTTTTACTTGAATACAAATTAAAATTTAGGGTTATATTTAAATACAATAAAAGCATAATGGTTTATTTAAACGAAACGATAAAATTCAAGGGTTTTTTTTAATATTTTAGCTTTATTTTTCAAGAAGACAAAACCCTAAACCCCTTAGGAGAGTGAAATTGCTCAAGAAACTTTTTTTTTTTCGAAGATAAACAAGACCAAATTGACATAGGCCCTTTTTTCTGGTTTTCATGCGTTGAAAATATAAGACACAAAAAAGCTACAGTGGTGTAAATACCAAGAGGGAATTTGACAAAATTGGCCATAACAACATAAATTAAGGCCTAACGTAAGCTAAAGGAGAAACCATGGAAAAGAAGAAAATGGTGTGAGACCCGCCAGACAACCAATATTAATGACCGAAATTACATTTTTTGACTAAATGATGCCAAAGGAAAAAAATCCCATTCAGGAGCAAAATTTGTAAAAAGGTTGGCAGACAACATGGCACAAAAGAAAAGCTGGCAATGTGACAACAAAAGGGTAGGGAAACGTATTCAATGGAGAAAGCATGAACGTGACCGTACGAGGTCACAAGCTTTTCTCCAATTTTAATAGTATAGATTATGAGATTGGTTGATGAATGCTTAGTACGTAACATCTCTATGCAAAGAGGAATGTTAAGGGCAATTGCGTCTGTCCCTTTTTTCAACACTTGGCTTTTAAGCAAGTCAGGTCAGCTTTTTTTTTTTTTATATAACTAAAACTTGCAACCGGACACAAAAGTAACAAAATAATATTCTCCAAAGCCTAATTGTCCCATCCAAAAGACTTGTAACAGCAAATTACCAGTTTTTGATTGAAAAGATTATATGACAAGGCTTGCTGCACATGCGAGTGTTGGAGAAAAATGACATACGCGACTACCTTTAGCATTCCTCATGCAAAATTGGTTGCATGGATATAGAGGTAAGCAAAATCCAATATCTTATAAAAATAGTCAACTATAGGGGTATTCAAAGTTTGGGTAAATTTCGGTTAACCGACATACCGCAATTAGTATGGTTAATTAGTCAGCCACCCAACTTAATTCGATTGGTTATCGATAGAAGATTTAGGTAAATTTCGATTGTCGTTTAATTTTGTTTGAAAACCGAATTTTTTCGGTTAACCAAATATTAACTGAAATTATATATGAACACACACATATATGAATATATTGCTAGTTATCTTGCTTTTTTCAGTAATAATATGTTAGTAGTAATATGAATATATGAGCATTAAGTTGTGGAAAGAGTAATGTTTTTGTTGAAATATTCATCAACAACAATGAGATTAATTGCTAAATGAATAGGTGATCATTATTTTACTGTTATGTTGATATACATATATATATATATATGTGTGTGTGTATATAATGATATATGAACAAAGCAGTGACTTAGAAAAAAATTTGTACAATAGATTTATATTTTAAATAAAGTTCGGTTAATCGATTAATCACCTGAATTAACCAAACTTTATTTTAGTTCGGTTAATTTGACAATACAAATTTCAATTCAGTTTAACGAAAGTGAAAATATAAATTTCGATTAATATCGGTTTTGACTAATTTGGTTCGAAATTAACCGAATGAACACTCTATACTCAACTATCCTCAAAAAATTTTCTTTTTATATACAAAAAAATAGAAGTAGATGGGGTTATTCTATCTCTAACCCTATGTTTGGATAAGTATTAGTAAATGAAGGTATAGTGAAGGAAAGTAAGGAAATGATATATATACTTTTTATTTGGATTGTTAAAATTAATAAAGCAAAGGAAAATAAAAAAATCCTAATAATTATTGTTCGGTTAAAGAGTGAAAAGGAATAGATTGGATTTCATTATAATATTTTTTCCTTATAATCTTTTTATAAAATAACATAATAATTTATGTTGATTATTCATTTGATTAAAAATAAAAATTTAATATATACTAATGTATTTTATATTTATTGAAAAAATATATTTTATTTTTTTCATCAACTTGATCCAAGTGATAATTGTAATATTAGAGTTAATGTACTTACAAAGCATTTAAGCAAAAGTGCTCAAAAATAATAAAATAAAAGAAAAAAATTAGATTTTGAAATAATAATAAAATGATAAATTCATATTTGTAATCATGTAAAAATTAAAACGAAAAAAATGATGAATAAGTTTTAAGAAAAAATAATTATAATGATTATTTAGAAATTAAAAAAAAACTAAGGATATAAATATCATTTTACAATTAAAACTTTTTTACTTATTTCCTATCCCTAGCATTTTCTTCAAATTAGGGCAAATGAAAAATGGCACATTTAAGAAAGAAAGAGTGATTCTCAACCTCCTTCCATTTCTTTTATTATTTGTCTTACTTTCAATCAAAACATAACGTTACCACCAATTTATTATTAAAATTAAGTATATATTATTTGCGAATTTTTCAAAATTTACAAATCGCTTACTAACGAGGGGATAGTGGAGATTCGAATATGAATACTACTCTCAAAAATCAAATCTTAACCACTTGCCCCAACTCTCTTTAGCCCAAAAAGAATTTTTGGTACTTGAGTTTTGGTATATATTTTGCAAAATAATCAAAAGAGAAGTTGATTGTCCCGCATACGAAAGTCGGTTGTGTGGTAAACTGTCATATAAGAGAGCAACAGATTGTTCGGAAGAGATTTTTTGGCAATTAAAAATTAGCACATCCAAAGAATAGTTTGACTGCCTCATTTAGCAGTTGGTTATCCATTTTTTAAATATATTTATCTTATATATTAAAAAGAAAATTAGATGTATTATTTTCTAATATTAGAACTTTAAGTTTTTAATTTATGCTAGCTTTATGTTTTAAGGAAGCTTTTATTTTGAAGTGTAATTTGTATAATTTAATTTAATTATAGGCATTTTGTTTAATTATAGGCATTTTGTGTGAAAATAATATTTAATATAATTTAATGGCTTAATAGCCAAATATGATCTCAACGTTTGTCACAAAATGAAATTAAGTCCTTAACATTTAAATGCATGAAAATCAGTCCTCAACGTTACAAAATAATTGAATTAAGGACATTTCCGTTAAATCCTTTAATTTCTGTTACCCCTACTAGTAATAAAACTTAACAGAAATTAAAAGATTTAACGAAAATGTCCTTAATTCAATTATTTTGTAACGTTGAAGAGTGATTTCCATGCATTTAAACGTTGAGAACTTAATTCTATTTTGTGTCAAACATTGAAGTCATATTTGGCTATTAAGCCTAATTTAATTAGTAAATTAGCATTTTAATTATAAAGGGTGATTTGTTTTATCTTTATCCTTATGTATTTAATATAATTTAATGTAACAAACTTGTTTTGATACATTAATGACAATTTTGAAAATTATCACTACATATTTAGTAAAGCTTATTAGATGTTGTAATGTTAATCTCATATATATTTTTATATATATATAGAAATAGATAATTATTACATACACTATCAATGAAATTTTTTTATTCCACAAGCGGTATTAGATTTGTGACATATGTCTTATAAAAATATTAAAAAAAAAAACTTTACCACCGAATATCGATGTATGAAATAATTATTCTATATAAAAATATATTATATATATTATTTTCAAAATCTTTGCTGACAAACTTTGGTTGTCAATAACACTTTCAAAAAATTCATTTTTTAAACACTTTCTCATCTGTTTAGATTATCAGCACTGTCTAATTTGGTTTTTAAACAGTTTTTTATTTCATTTAAATACCAACACTATCTACTCATATTTTATTCAAATTTTTATCTAAACAGCATATAAAATTAATGAATACACGAACAAAATGAAATATGATAGTTAACATACCATGTATGGGCATGTTAATGAAATGATAATCATTGCAATAAAGTTGAAGTTCTTAGGAATGAATGTGAATTACGATTCTTAGTACAATTCATCGTGAACTCCTTCCCTTCTATATGAATGGTTCATTCCAAATGAATTATGATACCATGAAGAACAAATGTAATGTGAATGAATTAAATAATATGCTTACTCAAGAGGGTACAAGGCTTAAGAATCTGAAATCTCATTTATTCATTTTGAAAGTCGTCTAGAAATCAGAAACAAAACCAAAATAAAGTATGGAAAAGGTGAAAGATCACTTTTTATTTTTTTTGGTAAGAGAAATAGATGTTTTCTAATTTTCATTTTTCTACTCGTTTTTAGTTTTTCATCTTTTTAATTTTTGTTTCTACTTATCCACCCTGCAAAGCCTAAATGAGAAGCAAAGGAAAGAAACAAAATTGACTCGCAGAGTTAAAAGTCTTACTATAATCCCAAGAAGTAGTTAACATTAGGAATGCATAATCAAGATGCATGAACTTTCATCTAGAAAGATAAAATCACAAACTAAATCAAGGACTCAACAAGAAATAAGTCCATTCCTAGAAACGAGTGAGCTGCTCAAGCTTACGAGACTGGAAGAACTTACAGCGCCCTTTGGCACTTGATTCTATTTCTTCACTTTTCCTCTTTGAGGTGGTAAAACCAACATTCCTTAATTTCAACTGCTTGCCACTGCTGCTGTTACCAAATTCTTCGTCCACTTTATCAGATTCCCTACATGCACAATCCCAAGAACTAACTCCATTCAATTAAGTGAACCTTAGATGTGGACAAAAGATCAAAGAGTGTAAAGTGGAGGCGATAAAACAGTGAGTCAGTAAACAGTGCAGACATTTTAAACTTGGATTGAACACAAGCAAATAACAATTTATGCACTATTTATATATAAAACAAAACAAATTCATTTCTCCGTCTCTGTGTTAATGGATCAGCTTTTACCGTTCATTTTTTGAAATTTAATAAAAAAAAGTAGACAAGGAGCAAAGGCGGTCACCAAACTCCTGGCTGTTGCAAATTTCTTATTCTAAACTGTCCTATACAAGCAAATGAAATATGTAGTAAGATAGCATCAGTATTTCTTTCCCGATAAAACATCCCAAACACTGAAATATGACAAACCAGTCAAACAATATATTCCTTTATCACCAGGATACTAGTAGAAAAATAGCATAAATTTAATGTACTAAAATTACTTTAAAAAAAATCTTACATTAAGGAGGACCTTAATGTCCAAATTCTTTCAATTGTCAGGCTGTGAGCACTCACCAGGCATTTACAGCCAAATGAGAAAAGTTTAGTTGGAATATATCATTCAGAAAACCCGAGAAAGACAGCAGCTTAACCAAAGCTCCCATACTCAATGGTCTATGCATCACTTATCTATCACTCCATCATACTACAACTAGTTTAAAATAAATTAAATAAACAAACAGGGGATTTGCAGAATCATTTTAGAAGAAACTTTAAAATGCTATCCTAATGACCAGTTCAGTTCATCACACCAAAATGAAGATTTCACTACTAGGGAAGGCACCTTAATGAACCTACAGCAGGAGGCTTAGATCAAATCACACTCGTTTTTTTTTTTTTAAAAAAGCAAAATCACACTCGTTAATTATGCTTAGATCAAATCACACTCATTTTTTAAAAAAAAAGCAAAATCACACTCGTTAATTACCCAGAATTCAGCATTGTACTACTAGTAAAACTGTAAAAGAACCACAATAAACTTTGATCAGCATAACATCTGTTAAATATTTATATTCTGCCACCAATTTTTATAACTGTAAACCTTCCCGAAGTTAATAATAAGAGGCTAGCTGAAAATGATATGAAAATAAGAAAATTGCAGCTTTGCATTTGACAAAAATGGCCAAAAAAAATCATAATCAAAAGGGCAGTTTGGGATTCAAGTATTGGGGATCTGAGGATTCTAGTTTTATTTCTAGCAATTACAAAGAAAAAAAAAAGATTAATCCGAACCCCTCGCTCCCCCCTCCACACACACAAAGACAAAAAGAAGAAGAAGAAGAAGAAGAAGAAGAAATTGTGAACAGTTGAAAACATAAGATTTGTCAATGCCTGGGGAAGTATTTGTCTACCTTGACTTGGTAGACCAGACCGGCAGCTAATAAACATGAAAAGCTTTTATCCACAAAAGCACTTCTTGAATGGAGCATCTTAGCATGTCAAAAATCATAATGCAAGCACCGATTAGTGCACAACTAGTAGAATATTTGATTAATGATTTAAATGATAAAATATATTTTATTGCTTGTAACTTATAGTTGTTTAAGTATGCACAATCATGAAGAGGAACTTTGTTGTTGCTCATCCATAACATAGATTTTTAACTCATGGATAAGGTTGCCACCTTGTTATTCAAAATGTAGAAAATATATGCTTATGTTTTTGCCCCAAAAAACAAAGGGAACTATGTTCTTAAATTCTCTTAATAAACAAGTGTACTTTTAAAACTAGAAACTTTATATGGATAAACCTACCATTCAGACATTAAGATTACCAATTCATCAAATTTTGATTAGAAATTAGATCGAGATGAATATAATAGAAAATTGATATTGCCATTTTTTTGAGAAGTTACTTTCTCAACTCTTCAGGAATTGAACAAATTTTAAAGTACTATTCTGCAACATTTCTAAACAAAGTCTCTTAAACCAGAAGGGTGGAAAATATTATATAGCCAAAACACCATTCAGACGTAATCCAAGAATATATTCAAGCTTGAGCTTGTGCGCTTAACTTGAGTTTTGACAATAGCTAAAGTTTAATGCAACATGAAACACTCAATTCAGCTAAGAAGCTAAGGTCAAACTGTCTTTAAAAAGCCTAACCAAAACTAAAATAAAGGTCAAGCATCTATTGTAGTCGTGTCAATCTCAAGCATTCTACCAACCAGCTCAGCTCATCTGTAGACCTCTCCATAACATAGAGTGAATAATTCTAAGTCATGTCAAGGTAACTATGTCTTTATGGTTCAATGCAGTTGTATCAACCAGTACATTGGCATAGATACTTTTTCTTCTTTTCTTATAAATAACAAGAAATAAACCCGCGCGATGCTGCGGGTCTACTTTTATTTTGCAATTTTTAAAGTTAATAAAATTGATTATTAGATAAAAGTTATTAGTCATAAAAATATTTATTTCCTTCATATTGTTTAGTACAAAAGAAAAACATGTTTACTAATGATAGAGTTTATATATCAAACAAAATGTCAAAAAATAATTCTTTGAGAAAATTGGATTAGCTTGAATTAAAAAAAATGCACAATACTTAAGTTAAATAGTATGACAAACAAATAATCTGTTCTAGAAACAAACAAATTAAGATAATTATGCTATAACAATAAAAAGTAAAAGCACCAAAATATATATACGGCATAGTAGTTCAGACAATTTAACGAATAAGTAAAAAAAATTAGCTAAGAATGCTTTGTTCATAGAAAAATTAGCTAAAAATCTTTGTTCATATTATTAATCAAGTGTAAAGTTTTAAACCCATCTGTAAGCATTTTTATTTTAAGAATAACTAATTGAATTATTTATATTTACTACAAAGTACAATATGCAAGGTAAAAGTTTTTTTTTTTTTGAAAAAGTTAGAAGTAAAAACCCTTTCATATAATAATTTTCATTCGAAAGCAAAATATATGCAAGTACAAGAAGCAAATAGATAAAAATATAAGGATTTATATATGATGCACTGACAGTGTATAGTTTCTATACACTGTCAATACACCAGAGGTTGACACCTCATCAATAGGCCCTTATATGCAAATATAAATAAATTTTTTTAATTTGTCTATAAGGACTTATTGATGAGGTGTCAACCTCTGATGCATTGACAGTGTATAGAAACTATGCACTGTCAGTGCATCATATGCAAACTCAAAATATAAAGTAATACCATAAAACAATAATAGAGGACTGGATTAAAAAAAGTTAAAAAGCCATACAAAAAACATGTTAAGGATTTAACTAAAAAAATTGTTGAGAAAACAAAATAAAAGGACCTAAGTAAAAAAAAAAATTGTTGAGGGCAAAAAAAAATAAATGGACAAATGTCACACTATGGGAGAGGAGGAGACAAAAATATATATGTATAGATATATCGGTGTATTTTCTTGATTAAAGCACAAGAATGCATATTGATTTGATAAACATTGTGAAGAGAAAACCATGCACAAATATGTTGAAGTATTAAAAAAATAAATGGAATATGAGAGTTTGTACAATACCAGTATACTTCAATCATATCCTTGTAATATGAAGTGCATGTACCCCAACTGAAGCGGACCAGTGTTGGGAATCCAAATACCGGGTGTTTGTGATGTGCCAGCCAGGCCTTTGTTTCAGGATCTAGAGACATCCAAGATAACCATATTCCTTGTTAAATTAATCTTTTCTAATAGGAAAAAAATATATATAGAGTAAGATAATGTCAAGCACTTTTGACCTCCTGGATAACCAGAACCAAAACTCCTATGCATGTTTTCAGTTGTTTCCTCTAAAACCCATTCTCGCAAGGCTTTGTCTCTGGTTACCTTCATGGTTAAATAAAAAATAAAAATAAAGATAAAAATGAAAGCAGTTCAGGATGAGCCAAAAGTCAGGATTTGGAAAGGAAGGTGATTACCTTGGCAACTATGCTTGCCCCACTCACAACTGGATAAAGACTGTCAGCCTTCTTTGCAACCACAAATTTGATGGAAGGAAATCTTTCAGATAATTTGATTCTATACTTGTCAGCATCTCCAACCGTATCAAGGTAAACCTGAAATACAAGGACATGAAAATTTGTTCCATTTCTTAGGTTTCCTCAAGAAAAATTTTAAGTGAAAGAGTGTTTCTAGATCTTCATATCTCGCCTAGGCTAATTTTAAAAGGATATGAAATTAGGAGGAACATTCGAAAAATGTCCTTGTGCTTTTGCTACTGCAACTTGTACTAGGTAGGAAGTAAGAAGGGGGAGGTTACCTAAGAAAGGGTTTACCATTCTCTCTTAGACATAGGTGTCATAACAATATAGCCACTTCATTTAACATGTGATGACCAAAAATAGGTTTGTGATTAATAGAATTTTAAGGTTCTTACACATATGAAGAAATGCCCAGGAAAGCTTGTTAGCTTGACATTATTACATTGCAACATAGGAAACTTTTGGCACCTTATGACCAACAGTTGTCTACCAAATTTGTCCAAGTGATTAAGCCAGCACTTAAAGCACTTAAATAGCCAGGAAAGCAGCTGAAATGGAGAGAAAAGAAGGGATACACAACCTTCATGCTGCAGAGAAATTCAGAAAGTTGTTTTTTAAATGTGAAAACTGATTTTGGGCTCTAAGGCTGGACCTGTATTCTAGAGGTTTAGGAAGGTTTTTGTCTCTCTTGAGCTTGAATGCGAGTAGCTAACTCTACTTAACATTCCTTAGGTCTATTAATGCCATCATTTGTTCCCAATTTGAGCTAAGGTATCCTCTGTTCTAATTAGATTTCAGTAAATATAATAATTGAGTCATTTTGTGAATTCTAAGGCTGATCTTTGATTCAACACTTAATATTGAATTCTGTTTCAAGTTATTACACTGTTAAATTTGACTGCGTAAATTAAGTGTTACAGTCTTTTTTTTTTGGCCACATCTGGCTGAAGTACACATTTTTAGTGCAAAATAGCATGTTTCCAGCATTCAAACATCAAAACTATTCTGGATCATGGATGTTAGCATTTTTCCTCAATCTAATGTTAATTGGGTATTCTAGCTTAACTTTGTGCACTGGATGTTTCCAGAAAATTTTGCTGAGATTTTCTGATTTCTATAAAATTGGTGCAGAATTTCACCATTCTACATTACTTTTTATGTGCCCAGTCATTGTAAAACTATAGATATTAGCTTACATTAATCTATTGAGCTTCTACACTATAAATTAGATGAATAAAGTTTTACTTGCAATATATGATATATTTATCAGAATTAGACAATTTTTTAATGAAATTGAAATTGAGCAATAAGATTGTTGTACATTATTTTTGTTGTAAATCACTAAAAGGTCAACAGAAAGGCGGAAATGTGCCTTTATTATGAGGGTTTTTGATATATGTGTTGATGCCGGTAGGTACAGAAACTGAAAATCGAGAATAACCTGAGGCGTGCTGCGATCGCACTGTCCTTAAGGATTATTTCACCGTAGGTGTAATCCCCCAGGATTCAACAGGCCCTTCTGGAAAAACCAGGAAGCAGGAACAGCTTAGAAAGAAAAGAGAGGTTTTTTAACCCAGCAGAACACGATAGAAGGAAAAGGTAAGAGAGGAAGAAGTTGTTCTTGGAGGCTTTCTAGAGCACTGTATTTATAGGCAAGGTTGGTAACGTTCAGAAAATCAAGATGTAATCTGAATAAAATAAAATCAGTATAAAATCAGAATAAAATAAAATCTGTATGAAATCTTACCGAATCAACACAAATCAGAATATTTGACTGTATCTTATAAAGTAACGTTAAGTAAAATCTGGAACAAGTCAACGTCAGCAAATCTGGAGCTCATAGTGTTTTGGATGAACTAAAACACTAGTTTTCGGATAAGGATAAAATACTGAAAATAGTTGATAAAAAAATAATGTAAAAACTCTTTTACTTCGCGCGCAGGGGGGGGGGGGGCAAATCGTCAGTTTATAACTGCAAATGGGCTTTCGGCCCATTTCTCGTGTGCGCGCGAGACTCTCCTTTTTGCTTGCCCTTTACAAGCCCATAAAACAATGTTGATATATAAAACCTTTTGAAACCATTTATCTAAGCAATGTGGGATAGAAGTCTATTAATAGAATCAATTTCAATTTTTATAGCTTCTTTCCAAAAAGGTGCATTAGGAGAAGAAACAGCTTCAAAAAATGTAACAGGGTCATTTTCAACAAGATAGGTATAAAAATCATTTCCAAAAGAGTTTTCTTTTCTTTGCCTTTTACTCCTTCTCAAATCCTCAACATTATTTTCAACTTCCTTTTGAACCACAGGGACATGAGAAACATTTTCAGATTTTAAGGGATATATATGTTCAAAGAACTCAACATTTTTAGTTTCAACAATAGTATTACAATCTAGCACATCACTTTTCAACACAAGAAACCTATAGGCTGCACTATGTTCAGCATAACCAATAAACATGCAATCAGAAGTTTTAGAACCTATTTTCCTTTTCTTAGGATCAGGGAGCATGACCTTAGCAAGACACCCCCACACTTTTAGATATTTAAGATTAGGTGAATAGCCTTTCCATAATTCATAAGGTGTCTTACCAGTTTTCTTGTGAGGAATCCTATTTTGTAAGTGACATGCAGATAAGATTGCTTCACCCCAAAGATTATCAGGTGCACCACTACTAACGAGTAAAGCATTCATCATTTCTTTTAAGGTCCTATTTTTCCTTTCTGCTACTCCATTAGATTGTGGTGAATAAGGAGGAGTTATTTCGTGAATGATTCCTTCTTTCTCACTAAATTCATTAATCAAAGTATATTCACCACCTCTATCTGATCTAACTCTTTTAATCTTTTTATTTAATTGATTTTCTACTTCAGCTTTATATTCTAAGAACATGTCAAAGGCTTCATCTTTATGTCTAAGCAAATAAACTTTAGTATATCTAGAATAATCATCAATAAAAGTCACATAATACCTTTTACCTCCTCTAGTCATGGTTTGTTTTAAGTCTCCCAAATCAGTATGAATTAGACTTAACAATTCAGTTTCCCTTTGAACAGATGTACATGGTTTCTTTGTTATTTTAGTTTCAGCACATATTTCACATTTATCAAATTCTGCCTTATTAATTCCAGAAATTAATCCAATACATTGCATTTTATTAAGATAGTTAATATTAACATGTCCTAATCTAGCATGCCACAAATCAACAGAGTCAATCAAGTAAGCAGAAGATGATGCATTCATATTTATTATTTCAGAAACATTGAGTACAAAAAGTCCCTGATTACAATAACCTTTCCCAACTAGCACATTATTCTTTGTCATAACAATCTGATCAGATTCGAATGACACTTTAACCCCAGCCTTTCCTAATAGAGCCACAGAAATTAAATTTGCTCTAATGTTAGGCACATGTAATACATCATTTAAAGCTAAGGTCTTGCCAGATGTGAGCTTGAGAAGAACTTTTACTTTTCCAAGAACATTTGCAGCTCTAGAATCTCCAAGATAAACTTGTTCTTCTCCATCCCCTACAGAATTGTAGGAGGTAAAGGCATCTTTGTTAGCACAAATATGCCTGGTAGCACCTGAGTCTACCACCCATTCTTTCACATTGGCCACAAGATTGGCTTGAGAAATGACCGCAGCAATAATGTCATCTCCTTCAACCAGGTTGGCCTTTGGTTTAGGAGGGTTGTCATTTCTCACCCTCTTCCTGCATTGAGGAGCATGATGACCTGGCTTTCCACAAACAAAACAGTTGCCTTTTTTCTTAAAGGAAGGGTTAGTAACTTTAGGTTTGTAATCAGGTTTTTTATCGTACCTTTTATTGTTGATTTTTCCTTGCACCAAGTTGGCCTTTGAAGTCATCTCCTTTGCTTTGGCAGCCTTGAATTCCCTTCGATTAGTGTCTTCAATGATGATGTGCGTAATCAAGTCTGCCAGAGAAAGTTGTTTGTGCTTGTGTTTCAATTGTTGCTTGTAATCCTTCCATGATTCAGGCAACTTCTCGATCAATAGACCAGCAACAAATTCTTCTTGCAAATTAATGTTTTCAGTTCTCAAATCCTCCAATAGCTTGTGATACTCGTTGATCTGCACTTTGATATCTTTTCCATCTGTCATCTCCCACCTATAGAAGTTACCAATCACGAACTTCTGCTTGCCAACGTCTTCAGCAGTGTATTTGAGGTTCATGGAGTCCCAAATTTGTTTGGCTTCCTTGTAAGAGCAGTAGACATCGAACAGATCATTAGAAAGAGTACTAATAATTGTATGTCTACAAACCTTGTTAGCATGCGTCCAAAATTCAAGTTGTTTAGCATCTGCAGTTTGGTCAGGTTTTGGATCTGTCAAGGCGGCAGCTACTCCATGCATATCAAGCACCGAGAAAACACGTTCTTGCCATCGTTTGTAGTTCTGGCCGTTGAAGACTTCGATCTTACTGATGTCTGGAAATGGCTTTGCATAATGCATGGACACAGTAGGGGGAGCACCAACAGGGGGAGCACCAAGAGGCAATGAAGGACTGGCGTTAGCAGCAACAGGGGAATTGGCGTTAGCAGTAACAGGAGGACTGGCGTTGGTAGCAACAGGAGGACCGGCGTTGTTGGCGTTTTCCATGGATGCGAAATTAATCCTTAAGATTGTTGATGCCGGTAGGTACAGAAACTGAAAATCGAGAATAACTTGAGGCGTGCTGCGATCGCACTGTCCTTAAGGATTATTTCACCGTAGGTGTAATCCCCCAGGATTCAACAGGCCCTTCTGGAAAAACCAGGAAGCAGGAACAGCTTAGAAAGAAAAGAGAGGTTTTTTAACCCAGCAGAACACGATAGAAGGAAAAGGTAAGAGAGGAAGAAGTAGTTCTTGGAGGCTTTCTAGAGCACTGTATTTATAGGCAAGGTTGGTAACGTTCAGAAAATCAAGATGTAATCTGAATAAAATAAAATCAGTATAAAATCAGAATAAAATAAAATCTGTATGAAATCTTACCGAATCAACACAAATCAGAATATTTGACTGTATCTTATAAAGTAACGTTAAGTAAAATCTGGAACAAGTCAACGTCAGCAAATCTGGAGCTCATAGTGTTTTGGATGAACTAAAACACTAGTTTTCGGATAAGGATAAAATACTGAAAATAGTTGATAAAAAAAAATGTAAAAACTCTTTTACTTCGCGCGCAGGGGGGGGGGGGCAAATCGTCAGTTTATAACTGCAAATGGGCTTTCGGCCCATTTCTCGTGTGCGCGCGAGACTCTCCTTTTTGCTTGCCCTTTACAAGCCCATAAAACAATGTTGATATATAAAACCTTTTGAAACCATTTATCTAAGCAATGTGGGATAGAAGTCTTTTAGAAATACACAACTTATCCAACAATATGAACTAGCTAGGTATGTTTAAAACAAGTCATTATTCTTTTCAAAATAATTCGAATTCCAACTTTATACAGTAATGTTCTAGCTTCAATTTTTATCTCTGAATGGCATTAAATGTTTGACACCAGAATTAGGTCCCTTTTGTGTATCTTGGGTGAAAAGTATGTATCCGTTGCTTGAGGTTAGGGGTGTAATCAAGCCGAGTCGAGATGATCTAATGCCAGGCTCGGGCTCGACTTGACTTGAAAACTCGAGGCTCGAAACTCGGCTCATGCTCGATGGAGCTTGGTTTTTGAAGCTCGAGCTAGACATGATAGGCTCAAATTTGACTTGGTGGACTCAATTTGCCAATTTTTAACTATATATTATGAGGGTAAAATGGTAACTTAATGATAAAATAATAAATATATATTAAGAAAAAAGCTTGATAAGGTTTACAAGCCGCTCGAGTCGAGTATTAAAATGCTTGAACTTGGCTCGAAAATAAACGAGTCAAACTCGAATAATCATCAAGTCGAGCTCAAGTAGTTTAACTTGTTTACGCCGCTACTGGAGGTACAACTTAAGCTATTCTTGAAAGCATGACAGAACAAGGGTTTGAATATATTAATTTTTGTATCATAAAATAACTCCATTTTACTACTTTTGCATTCACACTGCAGGAGTAAAATCCCATCATTGATCTTCTGTTTTCTTTTCATTAACCTCTTTATAGCTTTAGATTAATCAGAATATTCAAGCAATATTTATCACAGCCAAAAACAATTAACACTTTATGACTTCTTACTCAATACGGTCAGTATAGCTCCTGAACTTTGATTATACATAATCATCCAAGAGAATTCAGACTTCCATTCCAACTATAAATTGATATTACCTTATAGCATCCAAAATCAAACAATGTAACAGCTCATAGCAACAACATGCGATTTAATTCACTTTGTTTTGCTAGTAAAGTACCAAAAATACCTGGAAAAAGTCATAGTAAAGTAACAAAACTAATCAAAAACCAGCTCATTTCAGAAAGGTTAGAAAGAGTACTACCTCAGTTAGAAGAACTCCCATGTTCAATACCCTATTGATGAGACCAATTGCAGAATCATGTGATATCTCATTCAGGTTCACTTTATTCCTGTTGACATGAAATGCATGAAATCTTGTAAGAGAAAAGAAAAACACAAGGAAAAGCTAAAAGATGTTATGATTTCACAACTGACTTTTTTAGCATTTTAGCAGAGAGCTCCCTTGGATCTATAACATCAACAGACCACCCTATCGACTCATCAGCCTTTAAATTCTCGAACAATTCTTCCCTCTTCTCTTCCTTTAGAGTCTTTGAATCTATGGATAACAAAAGGATACTGTAAAACTTGAGAAACCATACAGCTCTTCTTTTACATTTTTAAATAACTTTTCCATGATATTAACAAATACAAGAATTGGGTTGGTTTATAGCCTAAAATGAAGAAACAAATACAATCCATTATCAAAACCACCAATCAGTTAAGTTAGTCTTTGTTAAAATGCTTTTGAATGAAAATCAGACCAAAATATCCATACTCAAGAGCTAATTTCCTCAAAGAAATCCTTTTCTTCCCTAAATTTATCTGCTTACACCAACCAAAATAATTGTATTCCACATTCTACAGTATGCCTTTCAAGTGCCCAGCAGTATAATGTACCATTATTTCAATATTTAAAATTTGTGACAAAATGAATTTTGGAAAAAAAAGAAAAGAAAAGAAAAGAAAGAACAGATATTTCGAACCAGCAAAATTCAAGGTAGCAAGAGTATTCTGATAAGAGCGAGCACAGTAAAGGCATCCGTACACCATGGGTCCTGAAACAAACAAAACCAAGAGAAAATTGGTCGAGGAAACGTGGGTAAAATTGAGGAAAAAATCAAAGAAAAAAAGAGAAAAGAGAGAGAGAAAGACCTAAAACAGGGCCACGGCCGGCTTCGTCGATGCCCATGATGCAAGGCGTAGAGGCCCATTTGGGGAGGGGAGCTTCCGATCCCATTTCTATTTTCTACAAAACTTCAATCACTCAAAGCTGCTGCTACTGCTACTGCTACTGCCTCTCCATTCAATATTTTCAAGACAGTCAAATATATATATGTCTTTCAGGATTTTCCCGCCAGAAATCGCAGGGTTTTGGTTTGCACCTTCCCTAATCCGTTGCCTGCAATTTCTTTCTCTCGATGTATATTTTACATTTTAGGTTAGAGTCAGACTATTCACACCTTAAAATTTGCTAAACACACCTTAAAATTTTTTTATTCCTTTGTTGCCCTTATTGCACACCCTAAATCTCTTTCTCTCATCAACAATTTTTTCCGGTTGCTACCTGGCAGCACTTGAACGCTGCCAGGCAGCAGTTGTATGCTGCTGCGGCAGCAAGCTGCCACAACAGCAAAGGGCTGCAAGCAGCTTGCTGCCTCGGCAAAATGCTGCAAGCAGCAAGCTGTCGCGGCAGCATGCCAGGCAGCAGTTGTATGCTGCTGCGACACCAAGCTGCTGTGGCACCAAGTTGCTGGTGGCACCAAGCTCTCGGAAGTGATTTTCGATAAATAATAGAGTGGGAAAAGAAGGATATTTATGTAATTTTATATAAAATAAAATGTGTGTCTAGTTTATAATATGTTGTGTTTAGAAGTACCATTTATGTTATTGCTTTTTCCACGTGGGAAATTCTATTTGTACCCCGCATTTTGTTAAACCTATCCCACCCAAACAACCTTATTAACTAAAAGACACTTTTAACCTTATTTGCTTTCGTTATGCAGCCATCTCTTTCTTCCTCCTTCTCCTTCTGCTTCTCCTCCTTCCTTCTTCCTCCTTCCTCTTTCTTGGTACGAGGCTGCTGCTCAGATAAAATTTCTCTGTAAATTTACTAGGGAAAAGGGGAATGTGCCACCTGCGCTGGGCTAAGGCTAGCGCAAGTGTCCTTGTGCGAGGCCCAGCCCCGCGCAGGTGGCACACCTGTGCAAGGCCTAGCCCAGTGCAGGTGGCACACATGCGCGCTGCTGCGAAACCCCGCGCGGGTGGCACACCTGCGAGAGGCCCAGCCTCGCGCAGGGCAAGTTTCGTTTGCGCGGGGAGGTTTCCTCGCGCAAGTTTCGCTTGCGCGAGCAGGTTTCCTCACGCAAGTTCCACTTGCACGAGGACAGCTTCCTCGAGCAAGGGCACTTGGGTGAGGTAGGTTTCCTCGCGCAAAGGCACTTGCGTGAGGACAGCTTTCCGGTGCAAGGGCATTTGCTAGAGGACAGCTTCCCCGCGCAAGTTCACTTGCGCGAGGCAAGCAGCCATGCGCAAGTTCCCTTGCCCAGGGAAAGCTTCTCCACGCAGGGCCTCTCGCCTTTGGGCGAGGTTTTGCGTGAGGCTGGGCCTCACGCAAGGGTCTTTATACGATCGTTTCTGGTTTTGACTACTTTCTACAAGATTGGTTTTTATGATTTTTGATTTCATCATCTGACTGAAGTTTGTAATTATACAGACTATTGCCACCATCTCCCTTCAATTGTTGCCATCAATCTCTACAAGCTATTGCACTGTAGGACTATTGCCACCAGGTATGTGCTTGATGAATGTTAATTAATGATAAATTTAAAGTTGCGCAATTAAGAATTTACTATGTTCTATTTAAGCATGCTCAGAAAGATAAATAATGTGATATATTGTTTCTTTTAATAAGAAGATAATGCTTACACTTCACCTTCATATATGTATACACTTGACAAATAGGAAAAATCTTGATTAAATCAAAGTAGATATCAAAAAAAATATTTATACTTGTCATGATCTACTTATTTGAGTTCTAAGTTCATAGATCTAAGGATCAATTTTACAAAGTAAATATATATTCAACAAAATAAGTAGTCAATGATGGAGTTGAGTGACTAACAAAAAATTTCTTTTATTTATACTTGTTTACAATGTACACACACTTCACACTATTATTTCTCATTTACTCTCACTTTGCACTAACACACCTCACGTCACTCACTCACACTTCCACTCACTTGTACACTCTTTACTTCCTCACACACTTGCACTCAACTATTGCACACACTCTTCACACTTTGCTCACACCTCTCTATTAAATCAAGAAAATTGCAATATGCTTTTTCAAAACACAGCAGTCAAAGCTCAATAATAGGTATTCTAAAGTGTATAAGTGAGTTTTGAATAAAATTAAGAACGTTAATAAGGAGGAGATATTGTTAAATGCACTTAGTGCTTTGGCTTTTAATTTGTTTTATAATTATTAAAATATTTTTCTTTTTCAGACATGGCATTAACACGAGGTGGAGGTTCATCCCAAGGAAAATGACAGTGACCTACCAACTCTGAGAGGAGACGACAAGTTAGGAGATATCAGGCCAGCAAGCCGAATAAGTCGAACCTGTCGAGCATGCCGAGCAGGTTGAGTAGGCTAAGCAGGTCGAGCAGGCTAAGTAGGTAGATTCAAAGTATGCAGAGGAGGAAGTCGAGCCTTGTCTTAGAGGCCTGATTAATACCTCGATTCTTAAAGTTTTAGATCACATGTTGCTTTTACAATATGGGATGGGCATGTAATTCTCCTTGCTAAAATTTTATAAAATTTGTTGTTTTTGCAATATGTGATCACATGTCACTTTTAAAATGATCTTGTTGTTTGTTGTTTTTGGTATAGAAGTGAGGCAATTTGAAGGTCCTTAATCATAGCTAGAAAATCTCTTAGTGGATCTTAGACGATGATTGATCTCGTATTCGCTCCTCTGTTTTGCAGTTCGACTTAGGGAGTTTGGTTGACTGTAGTTACTGCACATGCAACAATACCATCATCTCTACTTTTTATGAGAGATGGCAGCCAAAGACGAATACATTTCATATGCCTTTTGGAGAGATGACGATTACTCTAAATGATGTAGCTACACTCCTAGGCATATCAGTGATTGGGGGGATCGTATTTTGTCGGCAAATCTCTGTGAAGCACGCCATTAAATTATTAGTACGTTTGTTAGGAGTCTCTTTTACAAAGGCTCAAGCGTCGATGAGTACCGGTCGTGAGTCCAGTGTGACATTGCAGTGGTTGAGATCGAATTTTGGCAATGTCACTGACAGCTCTAGTGATGAGGAGATAGTATATGCTACTCGTGCATACTTGCTTCACTTACTTGGGTGCACACTTTTTGTAGATAAGAGTGGATCGCATGTTACCGTATCATTATTGTCCTGTTTAGAGGATTTACCGGTTATCAGTGAATATGCGTGAGATGCAAGTGCTCTTGCTCATATGTATAGACAGCTGGGTCTTGCAAGCAGATCAAAAGTGCATGGGATTGGCAACTATATGACCCTTTTATAGGTATTATAATTTATTTTATCTAAGTAACTTGTTAATTATAATTTATTTGTTTTATAATTTATTAATGATTAATGTTTTATTTGATATAGGCTTGGATTTATGAGCACTTTTCGTCGTTAAGTTCGAAGGTGAACTTCAACTACGAGGATAGTATGCCTCGAGCTCAACGATGGAAGCCACGTATTTATGGCCAGGATGTGAAGGTCTGGTGAGAGCAGCTAGATGACCTTCAGTCAAATCAGGTGTGCTGGGATCCTTATACAGATAGTCGGAAACATCATCCGTTGCCTCCAATCACATTTTTCACTGTCTAGTTAAAAGCTGGGGATATCGTGGAGCCATATCATCCAGAGAGAGTGTTACAACAGTGGGGCTATGTACAGACCGTACCTCCGAGACCTTTGGCACAATTTAGAGCACGGAGAGGTAGTACAAGCACCACTTACGATGTTGTTTATCAGTTTATGGATCAATTATGACAGAGATGGCCTATGTATGTCCTCACAGAAGAGAATAGAAGACGAAAGTGTGTGATCCCAGGAGAGATAGCTCCAGATTATATGGCTGGGTACGGAGCCATTTCTCATCGATTCGTACAAAACCTAGCACGCAGATGGAGGTTTCAAGCTCCCCTGGTTGATTCCAATTATTCTAGTGTAAGTTATTAACCCTAAATCCCAAGTGAATAAAATTTTTCATACTATTTGATTTGATAAAATTTCTTTCATGTATTGTCTTGCAGCACATGTCGAGGGCAATGTCTCGTATTGAATTACTCATTAGTGGCAACAAAGATATGGAGACATTTACAAAGGGACTTTACGACCTGCGTGACATTATCTAGGTCGTCAGATTCTGCTTCATCCTCAGCTCCTCCTCCAGCTCCATCAAAGACAGCTCCTCCACCAGTTACATCAGAGCTAGCCTTTCCACCAGCTCCTATTTCCTCGGAGACAGCTCCACCAGTTACATCAGAGATAGCTTCTCCACCAGTTACATCAGACATAGCTCCTCAAGCTATACGTTTTTATACTATGTTCCGGAGGAAGAGAGGCAAGGTAATTATATTGGATGCGTCGGAGGATTAGTGTATTTGTACTTAATGACTTTTGTTTTATAAAGATACAGTTTATCTTTATGATATTAGATAATGTTATTAAAATATGTAGTGATTTTTGTTTATAATTTATTAATGATTAATGTTTTATTTAGTGATTTTTGTTTCTTAAACATACAATTTATCTTTATAATATTATATAATGTTATTAAAACATATAATGCATAAATCGATAATACAATCATAACAAGGCATACATATCAAAATACAGTAATATTTAATAAAATATCATGGTTCATCTAAGTCAGTGGTTTCTCTAATGACAACATCTAATCTCGACAATAAATTTTGGAATTCTTCGATGCGAGATACATATGAAAGCTCCCACTCACGAGTAGAATCACATCGATATCGATGCCAATTGCATGCAATCGAAGGAATTGGTGCAAACGGGTCCATAAATACCTGAAAAATAGAATTGTTAAACGTATAAAAAATGAAATACAAAATATCTAAAGTCTAGCATACATATCATTATCAATACCTCAACAAAATAAGAATTGTTAACAAGTCCAATTGCTATGAATCCATGCTGTAGTGGTGGAGGTGGTGCAGTTCAAAGCGGGAGATATGTCAAACATTATCTCGAAGATAAATGGACCAGCACAACATTATACTTTGTTGCTATCAAGTGACCCATATCGGGTAAAGTCATCCATTTATCATAAGGAGCTGGTGTGTTGAAATATGATAATGTCTCTAACAATTCATCAACATGCTCCATGGATCCATAGAGACTAACAGAATAAGCTCAAAAATCACATATATCCTCAATCAAATCTTGTCACACCTTAGCCCATGCATTAATACCCATGGCTAGCAACCCAGCTATAGCCCGAAAACCATAATGTTCATCTGACTCAACATCCACAATAGAGCATATGTGTTGGTGTATCTCTAAAGGGAAAGAATCAATAAATTTCACTTTCTTTTTTCGATGAACTTGTAGCTTCATCCTTTTAGTTGCTGAATTTACTGAAACGAGTGTTGATGCGTTATCATGTTGAGATTCAACAATCTCAAAGTATGAAGGGGCACATCGAGTCCTTTGATCTTAGCCTTCTCGAGTGGAGGAATAAGGAATGTAGTTGCTAGATCACCTAGTTCTCTTAATTTTTTCTTCAAGGCTAATCTTCCTGAGAGATCACACGCATTGAAGCGTTTCACTATTAGCTCCCACTCATCATCAAGATTCAACTCAGCCAAGTAATCAATAGTTTTCTTCTTCAAGTCTAACTTTGACCAATGAGGATCCAAAACGAATAAGGGAATAGGTTTCCCGTCCCTCATGAATTTAGCAATCCCATGAGCACAAGGCAACCTATGTGTGCTTCTAATGATGCAACCACAAATAAGATGGTCAATGCCGGTATCATTTGCTCGATGCGCCTCTTTCAAAATTTATTCAATGCTGCCTTAGACACCAATCCCCATAACTCCCTAAACAAGGCTAGTCTAAAATTATGTTCAACAACAGTAACACTTCTCTCGAACGAAGCCTTTATCTCCTTATGTTGTAGCTCAATCAGGGAGTTGATAACATTCCAAGATGTATCAAAATCTCCTTGGGACGATCCAAGGTGTCTCTTTAAGTTCGCATGTGCACTCTTGGCCCTACATGATGTTAGAACAATGTTTATTATAATGAATAAATTGTATAAGTTGTGAAAATAAGAATTTTTAAACATTGTAAACCTACATACCTATTTGTTGTAATATTTCCAAAGTGCTTTACTTTATTTGTCCAAACAGCAATAAATCTCTCTTTATGTTCAGTTAACCAAGTATCTCTTAAGAACTCGAGCGCTCTAGGATAAGAACGGTAATGAGAGACCATTGAACTTAAATTTGCTTCATACTCATACTCATTTGAAGAGGATACAAGAACGCCCCAAGCTGACATGAATTCATCCCACTTCTCCATGCTCTCAGACAACTTTTTATAATGAGCAAGTACATTATTTGATATACGCCATCTACATAAGAGATTAATTGCGCTAGGGAACACTGTCTGTACTGCTTTCATCAATGCTAAATCCCTATCAGTAACAATGACAGAAGGTGTTGAATCAGAAGACATTAAACTTTTTAGCTTCTCTAATGCCCAAGTGTAGTTGTCAGTGCGCTCAGTCTCCATGTAAACAAATGCAACTGAAAAAGTTAGATTTGTACATGTTACACCAACAATCTCAAGGAGTGGAAGTCGATAACTATTAGTTTTATATGTACAATCCATAACTAATACATTGGGAAAAACATTCAACAAATCTATAGCTGTTGGATGTGCCTAAAATAAGTCTCTAACACAATCACTTGACTCATCACTCCTATGCCACTCAACATATTTACAATCATTCAAGTATTTCATGAGTTGTTGCATCTGTGATCTATCAGCTTTGTCAACCATTCTATATTTTTATCGTGCATTGTAGATGGTCTTTATGGTACTTACATTCTTCTCATCATGTTGTTTCAACATCATTAATATTTTTTTTGGTTTTACCATGGCATTTATCATATCACCGACCATACTTTGCTCTTGCACTGTCAATCGACTAGCAAAGGAATATCCTTTTAGCTGTTGTGCAGCCAAATGATTATGCATCCCATATACTACTTTCACTGCCCAATTATTGTTCTCGTCCAATTTCACCCCTAGTAACTAGAATGGACAATTACACTTCTTTGTTCCCATTCCCAAGTGATGAAATTCATCTCTGTTTGACTTATACATTCCATACCTTTCACATACAAGTCGAACTCTAGGTCTTCTTTGAGGAACACCAACTTCTGATGATCTTATCACAACAACAAAACCTAAGTCTCTTCCAAGCTCTTTAGCCCATGTGATTAAGGCATTTCGACTATTGAAAATCTGAAACAAAATAAATTTAATAATTAGTTTTTTTTACTATATTTGTATTAAAACACTATATTAATTTTAAAACTACTTACTTGATTAGTAGTAAATGCATTAGTACAGTCAAATATTTCTTCATGGACACTTTTCGATTCTCCGCTATACATTATCCTTTTGTCATTCTGCAAATATTAAACAAAGTCATTAATTATAATTATTATAATAAATAATATATTAAAAAATTAATTATAATTTTTGCGCAAGCGGCACATTTCAACGAAGTAGTGGCGCTGAACAGTTATTTCCGCGCAAGCTAGGTTGCGCAGGAATGACAGATCCGGGCAAGTCCTCCAAGCCCGCTTGCGCCGAAGTGTAACTTATGTGCAACTAAACTTGCACTAAGGTGCCTTTGTCGCGCAAATCCAATTGCGCGGTAGGCGAAACTGAGAGCATATAAAAGATTTTTACTTTTTCTCCTTCGTCAGCTTCTATACTTTCAAGAAGGCTTTCATATTTTTCGTAGCTATCATAATAACTACCCTCACTAAGATTTTTCATTTTTTTTGAAAAAAAAATGAAATTTAAGGTGTGAAAGGCAAGAGTGACGAAGAAAAAAATCATAGAAAAAGAAAAGCATAAAGAGAAGAAAAAGCAAAAGAGACAAAAAATGGGGGAAAAGTAACTTTAATATTCATATAAGTGTTATTATAATAAAAATTATTTTTTTATAGTATAAATAAATCACAAAAATTATTTTGTGCAGTAAAATTTTAATGCGCGCAGCGCAATTATTTTTTGCAATAGCGCAAGTGTTCTTGCGCAAAATCGAAGTTGCCTGATTGAATATTCTTTGCGCAAAAACACTAGTGAGAAATCATAATTTTTGTGCAAGTGCTATTGTGCAGACTTCATGAGCGTGGAAGTCCCTTGTTCGCGCAAGTGCACTTGCACGAACATGTGCCGTTTGTGCAAGTAAACTTGTGCGAGCATGCGCTGTTCGTGCAAGTGAACTTGCATGAAGTATGAAGCTTTGCGCAATGATAGTGGCAGCGTGATTTTTTGCAGGGGTAAAATCATCATTTGTTAAAATAAATTTATTGTTTAAAAACGAGATGAGGTAAACTTAGCAGAACGTGGGGTGAGTTTAAAAATTTCCTTTCCATGTCCGAAGTTTTAATTAGTGATGCAGAGACTGACGCAAAGGTGACCAATACGATCAGCTCGAAAGCTAAAAGTATTAACAGCATCACTGTCCTGTATTGATCCCATAGTCTTCCCGTTCTCATCAACAAAAACAAAGGCTGCTGCAAACTGGACATAATAATTTGTGTCAATAATTCACTTTTAAATAGTATAAAATCGTATTTGTATTATGTAAAATATAAAAATTTAATATTAAAATTTATGTCAATAAAAAAATTAAAAATTTTATTTTTAACATATAATCTATTTATATATAATTTTTATTTAATTTTATTTTGTATCATTTTCGTGCTCTATTTAACATGGTCAAATCTAACGCAAACACTGCTCATTTGCATTTGGGGTTGCCCCACTCCCGCGATTTCTTCACAGCTTCAACGACATTGCTAAACTTGTGTAGAGTGGAGCTTCAAGTCTTCAACTAGAACTTGTGCGTCCCATCCTCGTTCATGGCATTCCACTCATTCTGCAATATATAAAATAATTAATTAAGCTAATCAATCCATTCATAGAGGCAAAAGCGTCACTCCAAGATGTTTGTTTTTCTTCAAAACTTGATCACAATTTTTTACATTATTTACAAAAACTGGATTTCTTTGCATACCATTTTTTTCTCTAGAATCCAAAGAAATTCGAATTTTTTTCTTGGTATCTTTGATTCTTTTCATCAAACAGAAGCAGCAGATACAGATGCAGATAAGAAAATTAGTAAAGGTAGGAAGAGGAAACGCAGATGGAATTTATTTCTGGTTCGGAACCTGTTTCAGGAAATCCATGGCGGAAGTTTCGGCAACTCGGATGCAGTTGTACTGATCGGGCTTGTAGTCAATCTCACTCCACCAAGGCTTTGGAAGCTTAGGGTGATCCTCCAACTTCCACGTGTTTCGAACTGAGCTCCCAATCATTTTTCTTTATTTTCTCCTACCTCTGCCTCTGCCAACAGCCAACAGGCGATAAAAGAAATCAATCAAGCCGAAGCTTTGCGAGAAGAAGGAAACTGTAGTAATCAATCCCCGCTATATATTTAAAGGCAGTTGACGTGCCGCTGGACCCCTTGTCTCCGGTAGCGATTAGCAGACGTGGCGCAGCCATAGGTAAAGCTTGCTGAACGGTGAGTTTGGTTTTTTCGCACTGCTCCCGGACTCAATCGCCCTCCCGAAGGGAAATTTGGGGAGTGACAGAAGGGAAGAAATGAATTGGTACTTGGGCAGCCCGTGTAAGAAGATAATGAGTATGATGATGAAGAATGCAACTCGAAAGATGGCTGTAGAATGGGCAAAAGAATCTAAAAGATGTTTATCCTCAAAAATGACAAGGACCCCTAATAGCTGGAAGGAGAATCAGAGCTCGCAAATATTATTGTCTCCACCACTTGTCTCTCTAGACCTTCCAGAAATTTGGGGTGCCAATTCCAACCACTATGATCCCTCATCAAAGCCCGGAATCTGTAAGCATATCTCATTTAATGTTTGGATTTTTTTCTTGTTTCCCTGAATCCCTCCTCTGAGGATTACTTAACTTTTATTTTTGATTCAGAATTATTTATGCAGGTGCTCTGCTGAATTTATTTTTCAATGTTTAATTGCATGATCTTTTCTCTGTCAGTTGAAGATAATGGTGTTTCATCTCTAGAATCAAGAGATTTATGGAGTTTTTGAAGCTACCCACATGACCATTTTATATTCTCTATTTCTTGTTATGCTTTTTAGTTTTTGTTTAGTTTAATTCAATTTTCAGTTGCAAGAGAAGGCTTGAATTTTGAGTTTCATATGATTTTGATGATCTATGCTGCCATATCAAGCTAGTACTTGAGTTGGTTTCCACTGACTTGCCTCCATTTTACAGTTTAGGTTAGTTGGTCTTTTGCTTAATTAGCCACTTTTCTGTCTAGTTGCTGCTTTTGGAGATGGGAGTCTTTGCTTTTTGAGGGTAATGACTAGTGCGAAGGCAGTATCGCTATAATTTCTAGAAGAAATTCTTGTTCCATTTATATTTCCTTAAAATTTTAAAGAACTTTGTGTTGCCTTTTTTATCGAAGAGTCCTCCCTCTCGATTTGCCTCCTAAATAGGTGATGCAGGACAGCTTAAAGTGTTAGGGTTTACGATAATTTCTAATTTAATGAAATGAATTCTTGAGGAAAATATAAAGCAATGAAGATCCCTAAGTTTTACAGCTGGTTCCTTGATTGCATCATACAATCAAAAAGAAAGAAAATGTAAGCATCACAGCTAGAGCTTCTTAGGAGGTCACCCCTACTGTTGATTGCATCATACAATCCAATTAGCACTAATTATTTCTGAAAATTTTTCATAACAATATGTCTTTCAAAAGAAAAATTACTTTGATATTATATAGGCTTAGACTAACTTTAATCCTGAAAGAACTAGAACTCCTATGTCAAGTAGGAACTTAAGGGAAATACTTAAGACTCTTAATAAAAACTTATAAACTTGACTTGAAAAAAAAAACCTAAAAGGATAAGACAAACCAAACTAAGATACTAAACCCTAATATAAATATAGGATACCAAATATAACCCTATGTGGAAATTAGACAGGAAGATTGAGAGAAGAATGATTTGCCACTAATTTGCAGAAAATGAATCGTGTTCAGGAGGAGAGGTATAGAAAGTGAAATAACTAAGGAAACAAACAGCTAAGGAGGTTCGGGAAACTAGAAACTGAAACAAATAAAACATAAAATATGAAACTAAATTCCTAGAAACTAGGTAGATAATCTCAAACAATCTACACTCCTCAAACTGGGCTGTAAATATTCAACATGCCGAGCTTGGAACACAAGGCTTCAAAGCTCTTCCTTGGAAGTGCTTTAGTGAGAATACGAGTTGTTCATTGACTAGTAGGCGTATATAACAGCTTGATAATCCCTTCTTCGATCTTCTCTTTGATGAAGCGGCGATCAATCTCCACATGCTTGGTTCTATCATGTTGGACTACATTCTTTGCAATACTGATTGCTGACTAGTTGTCGCTTACATCTTCATAGGCTTTTCTGCTGGAATTTTCAACTTCTTGAGTAGTCTCTAAGTCGCATTCCTTCACATATTCTTTGAGCCATTGCTCTAAACTCTGCTTCTGCACTACTTCTTGATAGTTGATACAACTGATTGATTCTTGCTACGCCATGTCACTAGATTTCCCCAGAAATAAGTGTAGTAGCTTGAAGTAGACATTCGGTCAATATACTGAACTAGCCCAATCTGCATCACTGAAAATTTCAACATCTCTCTTTGAAGACTTCTTGAAAAATAAACCTTGTCCTAGCGTCAGTTCCAAGTACCTCAAGATTCTATAATTTCTATCGATTGCTTCCATATGCTCTTCTTTGGGATTGTTCATGCATTTGCTTACAACGCTAACAAGAATACTAATATCAGGTCGCGTGTGGAATAGGTATATCAGTTTTCCTACTAGACGTTGATACCATCCTTTGTTGACAAGAGCACCTTTCTCTAAGTCACCTAACTTTGTCACTGAATCCATGGAGGTTTCTGCCAGTTTACATCCAAGCATTCTGGTTTCTTTGAGAAGATTGAGAACATACTTCCATTTTGACTTCTTGGTTCCATTCCATGACCAAGCCACTTCCATCCCTAGGAAGTATCTGAGATTTTTTAGGTTCTTGATCTCAAATTCCTTAGCCAGCACCTCTTTCAGACTTTGCATCTCCTATTACTATTATGTCATCCATATATACAATCAGCATAGTCAGTTTACCTGTTGATGAGTGCTTGACAAATAGGGTAAGATCTGACTGACACTGAGTGTAGCCATGGCCCTTTACCACCTTGGTGAACCTTTCAAACTAGGCCATAGGAGATTGTTTGAGGCATACAAGGACCTTCTAAGTTTGCAAACCTTGTTGGCATTGGACTCTGATTCAAATCTTGGTAGGATATCCATGTAGACCTCTTCTTCTAAATCCCCCATCCAAGAACGCATTCATGACATCTAGTTGATGAAGAGACCAGTCCAGGTTTGCAGCTCGAGACAGAAGAACACAAATTGTGTTGAGCTTGGCAATTGGAGCAAAGGTTTCCTGATAATTAATCCCATAAGAGTGGATGAAAACTTTGGCAACTACCCTGGCTATATACTCGTCAATAATCCCATTCTCTTTGTACTTGACATTAATTTAGCGATTTCCTAAGTTTTATTCTTCTCGAGAGCAAATCTTGTTGAGCACTGTTGCTTTCCATTTCAATGACTTTATGCTCCCTGTATGCCGGTGGGAATCTGAACCTTGTTGAGGTTGATCACAAACCCCTAAAAAATTGGTGACAACCTCTTGTATGACACAGTCAGATATGGGATGCTTAGTGCCCGTTCTCACACCCTTACAAATGGCTTTCGGCCAATTACGGTCATCATCAGCCAACTCATTTGAGAAATTCAGAATGAGTTTTACCTGGTGCACTACCTTCGGTTCTTGGAGTTGGTTCAGACTCGTAGATTCGCTCAATTGAAGCTTGTTTCTTCTTTCCCTCTTGATTGGTTATTCTCCTTGAATAGACCTGTAGTTCACCATTATTCTTTAGTTGAGTGGTATCTATTTGACTTGAAGGAGGATTTTCATCTTGAGATACATGGGTTTGGTTATTATTTGCACACTTGGAATCCAAATAGGGTAAACCCAAGAATACTCGAGAGACTCGGACTTTGGAACAGGATGGACAAGAGGGACCCGAGAAGGCTTAGAGTTGAGGTGTTCAATTTCTATATCCCATAGCCTGAAAGACTCATTCTCCCCTTGAATTTTAGATTTGGGATAATAAGGTTGGTTTTTGAAGAAGGTAAAATCCATGTTAGTGAAGTACCTTTTTGTGATTGGTGAGTAGCATTTGTATCCCTTTTTGGTAAGGTGAGTACTCAAGAAAAATAGACTTAAGTGCTTTAGTTCAAGTTTTCCACGGTTTTGTTGGTGAACATGGACAAATGCAGTACAACCAAAGATCTTAGGTGGAATAGAGGATATGGTACATGTTTTGGGGAAAGATTGCAATAAAGTATGACAAGGGGTTGTTGTATTTTAGGATTTGAGAGGGCATACGATTTATTAGGTAAGTTGCCATGAGTATACAGTCCCTCCGGTACTGTGTAGGGATGTTTGAAGAGAACATGAGGGATCGGGCAACTTCCAATAAATGTCTATGCTTTCGCTCTGCAATTTCGTTTTGTTAGGGTGTATCCAGGCAAGAACTCTGGTGGAGTATGCCTTGTTTTGACAAATAATCCCCAAAATAGACTAAAGGTCTCCTTTGCGGTTCTTAGGATCTGGATTTTTGTTTGTTATTGGGTTTGAATCATATAGAGTGAAAGGTTTTAAAGATCTAACCTGCTTCAGATTTGTCCTTCACAAGTAATACCAATGTAAGTCTAATATGGTCGTCAATGAACCATATAAAACCAATGTGAGCTAGAGATGTCTTTTACTCTTAAGGGTCCCCATGTCACTATGGATCATAGAAAAAGGATGTGACATTTTGTAGGGCTGAGGAGAATATGTGTTTTGAACATGCTTGGATAATTGACGAATTTCACAATGGTGGTTGTAGGAAATCAAAGTATTGTATTGAAAGACTTAAGATAAAACTGTACATAGGTACCCTATTTATATACAAAGAACTTCTAACTAAATAGGAAAGTATATCACTCATAATCCTAGATATTATTCTAATTAATAGAATCTATAATCGAGTGATTCTCTAACCCTAATGCTAGGGATACACATATATACTGATTTCCTAAAATAACAAATTAATTAAAACAGTAGTTGACTTTCCAATAATATTCTTGACACTCCCTCTCAAGCTGGTGAATAAATATTGTCCATTCCCAGCTTGGTTACAATCTTGTGGAAGAGTGGATTGTTAAGTCCCTTGGTTAGAACGTCTGCTAGCTGTGATTCGCTTGGTACATAGGGTGTGCAAATGAGACCACTGTCAAGCTTCTCCTTAATGAAGTGTCTGTCAACTTCAATATGTTTTGTTCTGTCATGCTGCACAGGATTGTGTGCGATACTAATTGCAGATTTGTTATCACAGTAGAGCTTCATAGGGCCATCCCACTTGAGTCTTAGATCTTCCAAAATGATCTTCAACCATAGTAGCTCACATACACCTTGCGCCATTGCCCGAAATTCTGATTCTGCACTTGATCTTGCCACAACATTCTGCTTTTTGCTCCTCCAAGTAACTAAGTTTCCTCCCAAAAAGGTGCAATAACCTGTGGTGGATCTTCTATCAACCACTGAGCTTGCGTAGTCAGCGTCGGTGTAGGCCTCCAAAGTGAGCTTATCACCTTTTTTGAACAAAATTCCCTTTCCTGGAGTTCCCTTGAGATAGTGCAATATTCTGTGAACTGCATGCAAATGGAGGTCCTTAGGGTTGTGCATAAATTGGCTCACCACACTAACTGCATTGGCAATATCAGGCCGTGTGTGGGATAGGTAGATTAGTCTACCAACCAGTCTCTGATATGATTCTTTGTCTGTAGCATTGTCTCCCTCTACTTCTCCAAGTTTATGATTAGGATCAATTGGTGTGCTGGATGGTTTGCACGCCAATTTTCCCGTGTCTCGCAAGAGATCGAGGACATACTTTTGTTGGGATATAAAGATCCCTTGTTTCGACCGTGCCACTTCAATGCCCAAGAAATATTTCAAGTTTCCTAATTCCTTAATCTCGAACTCCTTTGCCAAACATCTTCCCAAGTTCTGCCTTTCCTTTTCACTATTTCCCGTCACTATGATATCGTCAACATAGACAATGAGAGCAGTAACTCCCTCTGAACCTGAGTGTTTTATGAATAAGGTGTGATCCCCTTGGCTCTGCTTGTACCCCATGGAATGCATTACCTTGGCAAATCTCCCAAACCAGGCTCTTGGTGACTGTTTTAGGCCATATAGTGCCTTCTTGAGCTTGCAAACCTTATTTGCAGCCATGTTTCTATTGAATCCGGGGGCTATTTCCATATAGATTTCCTCCTCAAGATCTCCGTGCAAGAATGCATTTTTTACATCAAATTGTTGTAAAGGCCAGTCAAAGTTAACGGCTAAAGATAGAAGAATTCTCACCGTATTCATCTTGGCAACTGGAGCAAAGGTTTCTTGATAATCTATTCCATATGTCTGTGTGTATCCTTTAGCCACCAGCCTAGCTTTGTACCTCTCAAGCGTTCCATCTGCTTTATGCTTAACTGTAAAGACCCACTTACATCCCACCGGTTTCTTTCCTCTTGGTAGCTCCACAATCTCCCAAGTATTGTTCTTCTCCAGGGCCTGCATTTCAACATTCATAGCATTCTTCCAATTTTCACAATTTAAAGCCTCTGATAATGTTTTTGGAATGGATAATGTGTTTATGTTTGTAAGGAAACTTCTATGAGATGCAGAGCATTTCTCAAAGGACACAAAGTGGGATATTGGGTATAATGGATGTTTTGTGCACTCTCTAGTTCCTTTCCTAAGGGCTATGGGCAAATCAATGTCAGATAAGAAATCACTTTGAGGAGTAGAGCTAGAAGATATTACCTCATTTCCAGGATTTGAGTCTGATGATTGGTCCGGCCTTGGGTCAGGGGCTAGACTTTTCCTTCTTGAGTAAGCCTGTGAGAACCGATTGTCAGTAGTGGCCTTTCCCCCATCTGCTTGTGAACTAGGTTGTAAGGAGGATTCATTTTGGGTTTGTGAAGGTGGAGGCTCAGGTTGTTCAATTGTAGCTTTAGGAGAGGTTTCTATCTCCGGTTGGAATTTAGAAGATGATGATGGCAAGTCAAGGAGAAAGAAGTCTCGATCCTTATCTTCCACAAATGTTGTCTCCCCCTGAAGATAAGGTTGAGTGAAATATGGTTCTGTTTCAATGAAGGTAACATCTGCGGAGATTAGGAGTTTTTTAGTAGGTGGGTGATAGCACTTGTACCCTTTCTGTGTTGAAGAGTATCCCACAAAGGCACACTTGATAGCTCTAGGGTCTAACTTTCCTCTATTTTGGATGTGGACATGAACAAATGAGACACATCCAAATACTCTGGGAACAAGATGGTTTGTTGTACTAAGACTTGGATAAAAGTGAGACAATACCCCCATGGGACTCTTGAAGTTTAACACTTGGGATGGTAACCTGTTTATGACATGTGTGGCTGTAAGAACTGCTTCCCCCCAAAGGTATTTTGGCACATTTTTCTGAAATAATAATGCTCGAGTAGTGTTTAGGAGATGGCCATTTTTCCTTTCTGCAACTCCATTTTGTTGTGGAGTAGAGACACAGGATGACTCATGAATAATACCTTCTTGTCGAAAATATGGGGAAAGTGTTTGGTTGAAATAATCTTTTGCATTATCTGACCTAAACCTTTTGATTTGGACCCCAAATTGGTTTTTTATCATGGAAAAGAAGTTTGGGAGGATATCACTCACATCAGATTTTGATTTAAGCAGAAATATCCAGGTAACTCTTGTACAATCATCAATAAATGAAACAAACCAACGTGCCCTAGAAATATTTGGAATTGTAGATGGACCCCATCTATCACTATGAATCAACTCAAAAGGAAAAAGACTTCTTTTGTTATTGGTGGGAAAGGTAGCACGTCTGTGTTTTGCAAGTTCACATGCATCACAATGAAACTGCTTATCAACTAGTCCTTTGAACAAAGAAGGGAACATAATTTCAAGTGTTGAAAAAGAAGGATGTCCGAGCCTAAAATGGTGAAGCCAAATTGTGTCTTTATTGGTGAGGTTTTGTCCAGAAAGGTAGGTTAGGGGCTGGTTCCACTTACCAACTTTCGATTTCTCTAATTCCTCAAGATAGTATAATCCGTCCTTCTCCTTAGCACGTCCAATCATCATTCCCGAGCCCTGGTCTTGAAATAGACAATAAGACGGAAAAAAAGTTACTTTGCAATTCATGTCATGAGAAAGCTTGGATATTGATAAAAGATTGGTGGACAATTTGGGAACATGTAGGACATTTTTCAAAGTAAGGTTAGGACTGATTTTTATTTCTCCTACCCCAGCTACCGTGGCCAAGGAGCCATCGGCAGTAGCAATTTTTCTACTACTAGAACAAGGTGAATATGAACTAAAGTTTTGAAAGGAATGAGTCATATGATCTGTGGTTCCTGAATCAATAATCCACAAATGTTTAAAGGTTCTATCTGAGGCATTTAAAGCGTGAGAGGTTGGAAGTTTACCTGAATGTATCAATGAATAGGTACCTGAAGGTTTTTCGAGGATACTTAGGAGATTTCTCAGCTTTTCAATCTCTTCTTTGTTGAGACTGCCCAACTCCTTTGGTGCTGCAGTAGTTGTTTCTGCAACTTTTGACATCTTTCACAAATCAAAACTTGCTGAAGGATAGGTGAGAATCAGGGATAAATCGGCAATGAAGGCCAAGCAACAAAGAGAAACCACCAATGATGAAGAACAGAGGAAAAATTCAGCTATGAAGGCTGATAAAAAAGAACACATAAAATACTCTGTTTTGTCTTTAGAAAACAGAACAAAGACAACAGTGATGAAGGCTGGAACAATAGAACCAGAACCGAGCCTATAGAGATGAACAAAAACAAATTTTGGTGATGAAGTCTGGATGAGAAAATGGCTATGAAGGCCTAAGGCAAAAAAATCAGCAATGAAGGCTGAAGAAGAAACTGCAGAAAATCAGCAATGAAGGCTGAAGAAGAAACTGCAGAAAATCAGCAATGAAGGCTGAAAAAGTGATTGATTTCCAAGAAAAAAACCTAAAGCTCTTGATACCATGTAGGAAATCAAAGTATTGTATTGAAAGACTTAAGATAAAACTGTACATAGGTACCCTATTTATATACAAAGAACTTCTAACTAAATAGGAAAGTATATCACTCATAATCCTAGATATTATTCTAATTAATAGAATCTATAATCGAGTGATTCTCTAACCCTAATGCTAGGGATACACATATATACTGATTTCCTAAAATAACAAATTAATTAAAACAGTAGTTGACTTTCCAATAATATTCTTGACAGTGGTCAAGTGAATTTTATTAGGAAACGATGAACAAAACAACTTTTCAAGATAAATGAAACTCGGGTAACCCAACCTATAGTGCCATAACATTATTGCACTCTTATTATTTGACTCCACAATTGAAGATGAAACATTTTGTTGACTTTGACTCTTAGACACTAAACAACTAGACTTGTGACCTTGTCTTGTAGGAGAATTTGCAACCTTGAAGAAATAGAGTCCTGAGATTAGCTCAGCACTTCCAATCATTCCTCCCTGATTCCAAGGCCTGAAATTTGCACACATTAGAGAAAAACATAGTAACACAATTGAGATTTTCGACTGAGTTTGCTAATAGATAATAGGTTACAATCCAAACTAGGAACAAGAAAGACTAAGTGGAGAGTTAAGGTCTTTGAGATTGTCATAGAGCTTGTTCTTGCCACTTTTGAGAGGGAGTCTACAATTCTAACAGTTACATCTTCATGACAGGGATCAAAAGGTCAAGAAAATTGTGGCATCTCTTGACGTATGATTGGAGGCTCCAGAGTCTACAATCCACACCTTTGATCGTTCCTTTGTAACATGTAGAACATTCAAGTAATTACCTTTGTGTGCAAGGGATCTGGTTCCTATAACAGATGTTGAGATGATTGCTGCCTGAACATCTTTTAAAGCAACTTGAGTTGCTCCTTGCTGAATAAATTAGGCTTGGTTGGGTGGTATTTTCTATGGCAGTAGCGTGGTTTCCTTGACTCTCATTCTTGAGTTGGCTTCCAGTCTGTTGGCTCTCTATGAATTTGCGAATAGGTTTCACGTGTATTCCCTGTCTTGCGGCAATGGTCACACCATAGACACCCCTTCTTTTGCTTATGTTCTTTGCCTTGAGACTCTGTTCCTCGGGTAGCAAGAGCCAAATCCTCTATACTAGGTGTAGGAGAGTGGGAACCCATCCTGACCTTTCTAGTCTCCTGTCTACTTACCTTTGAGAAGGCTTCATGAATGTTTAGGAGAGGCTTCGAGCCAAGTATAGTTCCTCGTTCATCATCTAGATTTTTGTTGAGACTGATAGAAATTTATAGATTCTCTTTTTCTCCACAATCTTCTTGTATATGGCTTCATCCTGTGGGTAGTCCCATTTAAGCTCCTCAAACTTGTCTAACTGCTGCCATAAACAATTGAGAGAGTTGAATTATTGGGTCATGCGTTGGTCACCTTAGCACGGATCATGAAGAATGCTTTTAATGCCAAGGAGTACAAATATGTCCTCGACATTGGAATACAATTCCTTGGCTGATTCTCAGATTTCGTCAGCAGTCTTGTAGAGGAGAAAATTCTCTCCAATATTGTTTGTCATGGAATTAATTAACCATGAAATAACCAAAGTATTTTTTGATTTCCAACTTTTGAATTTCAAATCTTCCTTCGTCTGTCGGACAGCAACACCAGTGAGATAATCATCTTTGCTTTTTCCGAAGATAAACATCATGACAGAGCAAGATCACTGCAGGTAATTGCTCTTGTTCAACTTGTGTTCGGTGATGAGGTTCCCTTCCATTTCGCCAGTAGGAGTGATAGTCTCATGGTTAACAGTGATGGCGGTTTCAATGGACGAAGAGGAGGCCATTCTTCGAATAAAAATCAAGAGAGAAATTTAGGGTTCAAAGAGCTCTGATACCATGTGAAAATTAGAGAGAAAGATTAAGGGAAGAAAGATTTTCCACTAATTAGCAAAAAATGAATTGTGTACAAGAATTAACAATGGAGAGGTACAAAAAGTGAAATAACTAAAGAAACAGAGACAGCTAAGGAGGTTTGTGAAAGGAAACTGAACAAATAAAAACATAAAGTAGGAAACTAAATTCTGAGAAACTAGGGAGATAATCACGAATAATTCTACACCCTAGATGTATTAAGTATTACAAATAAGCTCATAAATACGACAGTGTAACAGAAGAAAATGTTATATAAGTTAATCCCTCAATTGGCTTCTTTGCATTCTTCATGTGCTTGATTAGTGATATTCACCACAGCTGATGTGCAGATTGCAACAATAATTGATGGGAAGTCAATTGCGGAGGAAATCAGGTCAGGTGTAGCCTCTGAAGTAAAAAGGATGAAGGAATACATTGGCAAGGTACCTGGTTTGGCTGTAGTTTTGGTGGGCCAGAGAAAGGACTCGCAAACGTATGTTCGTAACAAGATAAAAGCTTGTGAAGAAGTTGGAATCAAATCTGTGATGGCTGAATTTCCTAATAGTTGTGCTGAAGAGGATGTTATGAATGCCCTGTTAAAGTTTAATGAGGATCCATCAGTTCATGGTATTCTTGTGCAGCTTCCTCTGCCACAGGTAATTCCACAATTGTGATCTTAATTTTGTCCCTGCTTTTCCAAGCTAATGGTAAAGAATGCTAGTAATGCATTAGATGTCAAGCATAATCTCAGCCTCATGAATTTCAGTGATTTAGTGGCCTAACACTAGAAGATATACAATTTAACTGTCAATAAACTAGAGGACTTGAGATCACCCAATTGCTTGTACTTGGAAATTTTTGACAAATCCCATTTCCAATCAAATGATATCCTTTTTTCATTAAATGCAGTGAATGCTCTTGGTATTTCAAACTATAAGTGCCTGTTCTCTGGAATTTAAATGGATTTAATCTGATTCAAGTTTGTTTCTAATAGCCTAGTGAATTAATTTTGTGTCTAAAGATCTGCTAGTCAATATGAACCTTTTCCCTGCCAGTCATCTTAGTTGAGTATTGCAGAAGTTTGGTGCTTTTAGATGCGTGGTTTTGGTCTCTTATTAGTCCTTTTTATGCTTTATAATTATTGCTTTCAGGTACTACACCATGAGATTAACCCCCTCATGATGAGGCAATATCTTTTGGTTAGCTTCCTATTGCGGTTTTGCTTTGATTGGCCTTATTTGGACCTAGTTAAGAGATTTTCCCCTTAATATTGCCTTGGACACTTCACTAACTCCATAGATCTTTTTTGATAGATGATTTCATCCTACATGTCTTGTGATAGTACCAAATATGACAGTCAGCCTATTGCACACCTCACCCCTATTTATTCTAGAATGAGCTATTGTAACCTTGTTGACTGCATGAATGCACCTCCAAGCATAAAAATGGTATAGCCTAACCTCCCATCCTCCTGACACAGCCCGAAGTTTCTCCATCTTGTCCCTTTTGTATTTGCCTTTTAGTCTACTGACAGTTACTGGTACTGCTCCTGCAGATACCTATCTTTTATAGTACATCTGCTAAGTGTTCACCACTTCTCCTAGAGGTATACAATCTAGCTTATAACTTCTTATTTCCCTTGTTTTCTGATCTGCAACATGCTCTGTGTAAGAAGAATTATCTGATCCTTCTCTCCGCAATCTCAATTCAGTTATAATGCTATCTTGAATTTTACAAGAGGACTCTTTAGATATTCTGTGAATGACTTGTAAAACTTTTATGGTACAGCATTTGGATGAGGAGAAGATTTTGAATGTGCTGAACTTGGAAAAAGATGTGGATGGCTTCCATCCAGTAAATATGGGGAATCTTTCCATGAGAGGAAGGGAACCGCTATTTGTTCCCTGCACACCCAAGGGTTGCCTTGAGTTACTGATCCGATCTGGCATGAAAATAGCGGGAAAGAAGGCTGTAGTGATTGGGAGAAGCAACATTGTAGGATTGCCTATATCCTTGCTACTTCAGGTAATAAATTCTTTATGGATTATTATCCCATACACCACCGGTAGATTTTTTTGACTCCACAAGTAGGGTTAGGATGATTACACATATCCTTTAAACATATTAAAAAACTAAATAATAAATAAAATAGGACATGTAAAATCATCCTAATCCTGCTTGTGGAATAAAAAAACTCCACTGACAGTGTAGATGATATTAATCCATTCTTTGTACGTTTGTAATGTATGTTTCATAAACAGATGAAGAGGCAAAAGCAAGTTCATATGAATATTTGTAAATAGTAAGTACTATTTATAGAGTGGTTAGTTCAGTGTGTTTCCCATTTGGTCTTTCTTTCAACATTTGAATAAATTGTTATTTTATCACTTAGAAACTCACTTCTCTTGTTCTTCTTTCTCTCCCAAGGCAAAACTTTCATGTCGAAGCTGTGATTGTCTAATTTTTCTCCCTAAGATAATTGCTAGTATTATCTTTTTCTCCATATAAAGTGCAACATTTGAGTAGATGTAAATTTACAAAAATGGGTTAAAGGCACATTTGTAGTTTTGCATAAATTCTTGTGTGCTCCAAATTTTAATAATTGTCTTTCTTATTTTCTTTCTTTCTTTGATATTACTTTCTCATTATGCTTTTCTCCATTTATTTATCTTTTTATCTATCAAACTATTTTTATGTATCACATATGTAGTGGGTGCTAAAATACATAGATCTCTGACCATTCAAAAGGGTTTGAAGACTTACTACATTCACAAATTTTACCAGCGACGGTGTTAATGGTGTTGTTGTATTTCTTAAAATTTTAAAATTTATTGAGGTTATTTATATTTTACTTCTTTCAAACAGGTCCATTCTTATGCATTTCATTGGTTTAAAGATTAGTTCTTTTTAATTGTGTCCCCTCTTGTTATTTTGACTAAGTGGGCATATTTTTGCTGACATTGTTGGGCAGAGGCACCATGCAACGGTCAGCATAGTACATGCATTCACAAAGAATCCTGAACAGATCACATGTGAAGCTGACATAGTAGTCACAGCTGCAGGAGTGCCTAATCTGATACGCGGGAGTTGGCTAAAGCCGGGAGCAGTCGTTATTGATGTCGGGACATGTCCAATTGAGGTAAAAATTGCAACTCTTTCGTTGATTTGCTTGCTTCTAAATGCTTTCTCATTTCATTGGAGAAATGAGTGGCAAAACTTTCAGGAATGTAATTTGATAAGAAAACTAACGAGTAATGCGGCTTACTTGATCTCTTCTACTCCCCCCAGCTTCCTTTTCTTTTTAATGTGAAAAGAAATATCGCCGTTCATCTTAAGCTCAATGTTACATGCCCAAGACCCCAACTCTATGCCGTTGATCTTACATTTTCTGTTGCAAGTATGGTTATGATCACTAAATTTGGCTTTAAATTCTTTAATTGATGTGCAGGACCCTGACTCTGAGTACGGATACCATCTTGTAGGAGACGTTTGCTATGAAGAAGCATTGAGGGTTGCTTCCGCTGTTACTCCTGTGCCCGGAGGAGTTGGACCCATGACAATTGCCATGCTCCTGTGCAACACTCTTGATTCTGCCAAACGGGTGTATGGGCTTGCTTGACCACCCACGGCCGAAGTGTGCACTAGCAATAGTCTTTCTACAGGCTTTGTTAACCGAATTAAGGTCATTCTCTAATTCAATTGCTCTCAATTCCAATGGTTTGATATGGATCCGAGTTAAATGAATATCTACGAAGCTTACTTCTTACTGTCAGTTTACTCGTGTATTTTCCTGCTCTTTTTCGTCTTTTTTCGAGGTGTTCTCGCAATCTCGTCTTTTTTTTTTCACATGAAAGTACAAAAAAAATGAGTTTCAAATTTTTGATTTAATTCTTCTTAAAGAGGATTAGTAAGACATTCTAATTCCTACCCATAATATGTTACAAATGAAAAAGATTTAATCTGAGTACAAGTTTTTCGTTAGCCATCATGAAAGTTAAAACACTTCATGAGAGCCTAGACAAAAGGGCTGAATTTCAAATGTAGAACTTATGCATGAATACGCATGTATATACATGTATGTGAAAGAACATACTTCAAAATGTCCCACATTTATTAAAATAATAAGCAGAAAAAAAAAACCCTAGAAATTAATATACATAACTAAAATTAGAAAGAATTTAAGTTTAATATCAAGTTAAGACCAAGAATAAAGATACATAAAATTTGTTACTGGTTCAACTCTTAAATTTTTCTAGTGGAGTCATCAATCTAACATAAGTGCAAGTCCAAAAATACATAGGCTAGACTTTCTTTTTGGTTAGTTGTGATTGAATATGTCACTTCTGAAAAATCATAAACTTTTTAGTGAGACTCTTTAAAGAGAATGGGTTTTGATCAATGCTATAAAATAAAGCTCGGGAGTCAATTATGTGTGAAGAATAAAATATATTAAAATCCTTGCGATGCCCATCCAAATAGGGTACCAATCATATCTAATATTACGCAAAAGAGATCTCTATTATTCATTAAAAAAAACAGAGATCTCCATTAAAATGGTATTTTTTTAATTAAATTTCACTACATAAATATTAAAAATTTTCTTATGTTTTCTTCGACACTATAAGTATAATTTAAGAAATTCTCACTTTAAGAGTACTTAAAAAAATAATTTATTTTCAATCATTTTTTTAAAAAGGTTCCATAATTTATTTCGTTTTATGAAAATTATGTTTATTTTTATTTTTACTTAATCAAACTTTTTTCTTTTTTCTTTTTAAAATCTATTTTTATCTCTATTTACTAATCAGAATTTCTTATATTAATTATCAAATACTTTATTAAAAAGTAAATAAATTTTTTTATTAATATAATAATTTTTTCAAGTTTGGTTAAATTAAGTTCAAAATTAAAAAATCAAATTCAAAGTCTGATTTGAGTAAAACTATACTTATGAGCTTGGTAAATAGCTTTAAACATAATTATTTTTTTAAATTCTTTTTTTTAAAAGGAAAAGATAATTTTTTAAAAAAATTATCATATTTTTTATTGATAAGCAAATATTTTTGTTGATCAATAAATTTTTTATCAAATAAATACAAGAAAATATAAAATTTTTTTTGTCAATTTATACAAAATGAACGGAGTCGTAATATTTAAAATACAATTAATGAACTTATATATTATTCATAATCCAATTATATAGATAAAATTAAACAATTCAATGAAAAAAATATTATAAAAAATATAAAAATGTGTAAAATTAATTTAAGTGGATATATATATATATATACACACTAGATTAAAAACCCACGTGATGCTGCGGGTTTGATTTTATTTTACAATTTTTAAAGTTAGTAAAATTATTATTAGATAAGAGTTGTTGGTCATAAAAATATTTATTTCCTTCGTATTGTTTAGTATAAAAGAGAAACATATTTACTAAAGATAGAGTTTATATATGAAACAAATGTCCAAAAATAATTTTTCGAGAAATTTGGATTAGCTTGGATTAAAAAAATACACAATACTTAAGTTAAATAGTATGATAAACAGATAATTTGTGCTAGAAACAAACAAATTAAAATAATGATGCAACAACAATAAAAAGTAAAAGCACCAAAATATATATGGCATATTGATTCAGACAATTTAACAAAAGAAGTAAAAAAAATTAGCTAAGAATGCTTTGTTCATATTATTAATCAAGTGCAAGGTTTTAAACTCATCTATAAGCATTTTTATTTTAAGAATAATTAATTGAACTATTTATATTTACTATAAAATACAATATGTAAAGTAAAAGTATTTTTTTTTGCAAGATTTAGAGGTAAAAAAACCCTTTCATATAATAAGTTTTATTCGAAAACAAAATATATGCAAGTAGAAGAAGCAAATAGATAAAAATATAAAGCAATACCATAAAACAATAATAGAAGACTGGATTAAAAAGAGTTAAAGAGCTATGTAAAAAACATGTTAAAAATTTAACTAAAAAATTTGTTGAGAAAAAAATAAAAAGACCTAAGTAAAAAAAAAATTGTTAAGGGGAAAAAAAAATAACTGGACATCTATCGTTAAAAAAAATGTACTGTATATGCATTTGAAGAATTATTTAATTATTGAGTATTTGTTAATTGTTATGTGTTAGTTAAACAATATTTTTGGAGATTGATTTTATAATTTTAAAATTTATTATCATTATTGATAAATATTAAAATAAATATATAAAAAAAAACAACCAATTGCATCAAGGCAATTGGCAATAAACTTGACTACAAATTGCACAGTACCGATTTGTAGAGTACTTTATATAATATAAAAAATAGATTAAAAGTATGAAAAAAAACAAATAAAAAAAGGTTCAAGAACCAAAAAAGGGAAAAACTGAAAAAAACAACCAAAATTTAAATAATATTAAAAATTATTAACTTAATTAATTTTTAAAATGTTTTAACATATATATATTTAATATTAAAATATTTTTATTTTATTAATTATCAACATTAAATATATAGAAATTAATGATCTACAAAATATATACTATAAATGCATTTGTAAATGTAATTTATTGTTAAAAAAATGTACTATATATGCATTTGAAGAATTATTTAATTATTGAGTATTTGTTAATTGTTATATGTTAGTTAAATAATATTTTGGAGATTGATTTTATATTTTTAAAATTTATTATCATTATTGATAAATATTAAAATAAATATATAAAAATTTATTATTTGAACGATTATTTTTTATGAAAATAAATATATAAAATTTAAAGATCAATTTTTATGTTGTTTATTTTTTTCTATATTAAAAATAAAATTCACATATAAATGACTTTTTTATTCTTTAAATTTATAAAAAAAAACAAATAAAAAAGGCCAATAAAAAAAATCAAAAAAGAGCAAAACTGAAAAAAAAAAATCAAAAATTTGACACGCGGAGGGTTTGAGAGACAAAAATATATATATAGTTATAGATATATATTTATATAAAAACTGCAATCATTTTTCTAGAACATCAGAAATGTAATTATTGATTTTTGAGATCATTCAAAAAGTAACTATCGATTCCTATTCTTTTCAGATTTTTCAGTGTCATTGTGAAAGTCAACAAATCTCACTGCTTTTTTTCACTCATCCTCTCGATGGAAATCTTACATCAAAACACCATTGCCACTCATTTTCTAGAGAGAGATAAAGAAAAAAAATAAACTTTTATTTTTTATTTTTTTCAGACTTCTCTAAAAATCCATCAGAGGCTTCGTCAAGGTCTGCATCAATAAACTTTTCTTGTTAATCTGGATTCTTCAGTCATTTTGTTTGTTTTTGTTTTTTGAAAATTTTGTATTTGATTTCTGAATTATGCTAGCTGAGAATTCTGTATTGGGTTGTGATATATGTAAAAGAAACAGATTCTTCAAGATGGGTTTTCCATTTTTGAGAGATCAAAAACCGCTTTTGAGAGTGTGATATTGAATTGAAGGATCTTTATGTCGGTTTTATTGATTTCAACAATAAAAGATAATCAGTCAAGCTGTTACTAATACTGGGTCTTTCCCTTTGGAATGATATGAATAAGCTTTTGTGTTGTTCATAATTTAACACCTACCAGTCTCCAGGACTCACATGAACAACTTATTTTCGACTATTGGGTAGTTGTAATTCCTATAGGATTGAAATTTGAACTGTCATTTGTCTCTGCTAGTGCTTGTTAAAAAACAAGTGTTTTTAAGGGCAAGCGTTGTTGAGGATTCTGGTTGTATGCATTTCTTGTGTTCAGAAAATGTATGCCAATTTCATGGAGCATGCTACTGAGTATGTAAAGCAGGCAGTTGTGGAAGATGATGCTGGTAATTACAGTAAGGCATTTCGCCTTTACATGAATGCTTTAGAGTACTTCAAAACTCATTTGAAGTATGAGAAGAACCTCAAAATTAGGGAAATCATTGTGCAAAAATTTAATGAATATTTGAGGAGGGCTGAGGAGATAAGAGCCATTCTTGACAACGGGGGGATTTCGCCAAACTCAAATCGTCATGTTGCAGCTGCTATCGGGCCAAAAACGGTGAATGGAGAAGGGAAAGATAAGCAGGATCCGGAGCAAGCAAAGCTCAGAGCTGGGCTCGATTCAGTGATAGTTAGGGAGAAGCCAAATGTAAAGTGGAGTGATGTGGCAGGGCTTGAAAGTGCTAAACAAGCACTTCACGAGGCTGTCATATTGCCTGTTAAGTTTCCACAGTTTTTTACTGGTTAGTTCCTTAATCCTTAGTCAAGTAATTCGTGGTTTCATGCATTAAAGAGAAAGTCTATGGATTGTCAGTTAGGGGAAAATTAGTAGAAGTATATTTTTTGTTAAGAAATAGCTGGTTGAAAATCTCTAGCCATTTGCTACTTCCTAAAGTTTTGAACCGGTTGTCTTTATGCTGCGGCTACCCTACTTAGTGGAATTATGTTGAGTGAAACAAAAGTGACATCCTTCTCCCTGGAAGAGTTCTTGTTTGACCAAAGATATCAAATACTAGATCTCTCTCCCTGCCCCCTCCCAAGCGCCTGACAATTTTAGAATATGGAATTATGGTTTAATTTTGGGAGCTGTCAAACAGAGTGAACTTCTGCTTATTATTAGGCTGATTGTGACCCTATCAAGTTAGCTAACCTTGGTATCAATATCCCTACAAGTTGAATAGCCAACAATATCCCTGTAAGTTGAATAGCCAAAAATATTATCTTATTTGTTAGCATTCTATTGCCTACCAGGCCTATCTATAACTTCTGAACAAATATACTTCATGATAACTGTTTAAACTCATCATCACTTAAATTTGCATTAGCATTTTTTATTTTTAAAGTCTTTCTCAGTCTATACCTAGCATATTTGCTTATCTACCTAGGATCTATTCTTATGTATTTGCTTCTTTGAGGTTGACTTTTATACTATTTCAGAAGTCTTTTCCAGTAAGAATATTGTGTTTCATTTCCATTTTCTGTAATTGAAACAGATTTGGCAGCTTGGCGTATATAAGATAATTTGACAACTCATTATTTTCCGAAACATACGAGATTCAATATTCTTATCATAAATGGCAGGGTTAATTACACTTTTGTTACCTAAACTATAGTCAAATTCTCAGTTTGGTACCTAAAGTTTAAACATCCACGATTAGGCACTTGAGTTTTGCTTGATCCCATCAATTTGCAAACAATACTAACATTGTTAGCAAAGGGATGGCGTGTCCGATAATGTCTCAAAATTCTATGTCAACATGCCACTTATTGCAATTTTATTGGATGTTTTGGACAAGTCACGTATTTGACTAAAATTGTTAGTCTCGAGTGCAAATTGATGGACAGAAGCAAAGGCCGAGTACCCAATTGTAAATTTTTAAACTTTAGGTACCAAATCAAGATTTTGATTGTAGTTTGGATACCAAATGTGTAATTATTCGAAAAGGTAGTTCAGCATTGTAATGCTTGATTAATCATTGGAATGATGCCAAATTTTCTTTTTAGAAAATTCAGAAGACACACCTTAAGGGCTAAAAGTCGTTATTTTTTTATACTTGGGTTTCTTTTTCTGGTTTATTTTCTTCCACCTGTTAAAGTTTTAAGCAATGTTTTTCACAGTCTCCACTATGAATATTTGGTTCTTATTCTTTAGGGAAGAGACGACCATGGAGGGCTTTTCTGTTATATGGTCCACCTGGAACAGGAAAGTCTTATTTAGCAAAGGCAGTTGCAACAGAAGCAGACTCTACTTTCTTCAGGTTATATATTTCAACTCTAATTGTACTTACAATTTACAAACTCATTCGTGAAACTTCCTGATATCTCTCTCAGTTAAAGTTCAAGGATTTGGTTTTTGTGGATTTTGAGATTATGGACGGCAGTCACCGCTAAACCAAAGTAACTTAACAGATTCTTTAAACTAAATAAAGGATTTGCGGCAAAGTAATAGCTAGAACCTGGCTCGACAGGCCAGTGACAAAATGGGAGCTCATAAACAGAGTGACATCATGATAATAACAAGGTCCATAGGTCTTCTCCATGAGATAGATATTTGGTAAGATGCAGTCAATCAACATGAATAGTAATTGGAGTCCGAAAATAATTAGTGTAGTCAGAAAATGATTGTCTTAACATAAATATTTTCATAACTTATGCTGACTACCTGAAAAGGGGGCCATTTTTTTAATCATTTTGATGATCTTGAAACATTCAAGTAACCATAATAGGATGATAACAGTGTCATCTGAAGATCAATTATGAGGAAAATAAAATTTGTGGTATACTAATGTCCCAATTTTACATGAAAGTTATAGATTCCTTTATGAATTTTACATGCCAAAAAAGAAGTATTGCTAACAAGTAACACCTTTACATTACATTCATTATCAATTATCTCAAAGTGAAATCTTTTTCCCATCTCTTTCCTCATAAATCTTATTTTCCATTTTCACCAGAAGTACACACAGAATTTAGGTTTTTTAGCTTTTAAATGTCTTCGTATCATGGCTTGCTTAGGATTTTGACAAGTCCTACATATTTTCTTTATGCAGTGTTTCTTCCTCTGACCTGGTCTCAAAATGGATGGGTGAAAGTGAGAAGCTAGTTTCTAATCTTTTTCAGATGGCTCGTGATAATACTCCATCCATAATTTTCATCGATGAAATAGATTCACTTTGTGGTCAACGTGGTGAAGGAAATGAGAGTGAAGCATCTAGGCGTATCAAAACGGAACTTCTTGTGCAGATGCAGGTACTTGGTGTAATGCAAGCAAATAAAAACAGTCAGAAGTGTTGTCTTCCATAATAACTTTGTGCTCTTAAGACTATAGGGCAACATTTTATGTACAATGCCTGCTCACTAGCTTAGTGCCTTAATTGAAACAGATCAGATATTAACAGACTTAAACATATTTAGTAGCTGAACCTCGCCCCCATCCATACACACAAACATACTCATTGTTCTCTTTTTCTGTTTCCATCTTTGAGCTCATGATTCTCAAGGAACTCGATTGACCTTGCAGTTTTAATTTACAAAGGCATAGTCTTTGCGGACTTCATCTTATACTGGGGCATCTAGAATTCATTCTTTTATACCTATGACTAAGTAAAACTTTTAATCAGATGCAGTGGTTGCAACTTACTGTCTATATACTGTTTACATTAATAGTGAAGAAGACCCCATTGATTTTATCTTTTCTTTCTTTGGCTTTCTCTGACATAGTAGTGCGTTTTCCCCTAATTTTATTTAATTCTTTTAAGAAATGTTCATCTCCTAGTCATGTGATAATTTAAAGCGACACTACTTGTATATATGCTCTAGCAGATCATTGGGCCTGCATGTTATGTTTTGAATTTTTCATAACCTGTTACATGCTATTTGTCTCCAACTTGTAATAGCTTTCATACTTCATGTAATTGTTTACCAGATTGATCTTGTTTGCTGCCTTCTGATTTCCATATTAGTATTTATTTTTTTCAATAGATGATTCCTTGTCTTACATCTGAAGACCATTTTTTCTGCTCATTTTCTTCTAATCTTTGACAAGGGGTTTCTCTTCTATGCATTTCAGGGTGTAGGAAATGACGATAACAAAGTTCTTGTTCTTGCTGCTACAAATACTCCTTATGCTCTGGATCAGGTGTGTAAAAACTGGTTCTTAATTTTGGGTTATAACTAGAGGACTTTTGATTATCAGCAGCTCTATTGGTTGTTTATCCTAACTCAACTCAAGTTGCAGGCTATTCGGCGGCGCTTTGACAAGAGAATATATATTCCTCTGCCAGATTTGAAGGCAAGGCAGCACATGTTTAAGGTATTTTTATGGACATAAATGACATATTTCTTTGTTAATAACTCCGTAGTTATTTATATTCTTACTGGGTTTATGATATGAACTGTGAGCAGGTCCATCTTGGAGACACCCCTCACAACTTAACTGAGAGTGATTTTGAGTATTTAGCTCGCAAAACAGAAGGGTTCTCCGGTTCAGATATTTCTGTTTGTGTAGGTGCCATTTGTTAACTTGGGCGTTAACATCTCTACATCTTCCAGTTTTATTTATGAAAACAGTTAGCATTATTCCCTGTTTTGGATTTTATAGGTTAAAGATGTGCTGTTTGAACCTGTTCGTAAAACCCTCGATGCAGAGTTTTTTACGAAGGTCTCTAATGACATGTGGGTCCCTTGTGGACCTACTCAACGAGGAGCTGTTCGGACCACAATACTGGAACTTG